>RCWM02000011.1:0-1200000 GCA_003667255.2 Euschistus heros
CGTTCGTTTTCTAAATGTAAGAAACATTAGTAATAGTTTAGGACCGATTATGTCTCGTGCAATTTTTTAATTGAGTATTTTTTTTTTGCCAGAAAAACAAGAAGTTAGAAGAAAATAAAATCAAAATCATGAACCAAAGTAGGCTTATCTATTATTTTCTTTAGCATTGGCTATGGATACTGCGTGTTTCGCAAGAAATAGCAAATAAAATAAAATTGTCGTTATAATAAAATAGAAACTTCAGCCAAGTTCCCCATCTTGTAATTATTGGTTTGAAACTTGTAAAGATAATCTATATATCTCTCCTTTTAAAAAACTCAGACTCGGCGTCGTTTGTTTTAGAAAAAAATTTTTTATATTCGAAGTTAATGAATCTACTATCTAGTGAAGATAAAGAAACATAGAGAAAAGGCGAGGTTACGGCAGTTACCGTTCTGCGTATTTTTGGAGATTAGGGTTTCCTAAGACTGCTCTTTTCTTAAATTGCTTTTTCAATATGAATTGTTGTGGATTAATAATAAGGCATAATATAATTTTTATGAATATTTAAACAATATGCGGACATCCTTAAAATATGTACGAATTACAATTAAAACAAAATTGGCTCATTTCCTTCTAAATTCCATGAATTTAAGGTACAAACGACAGGAACTGTGTACGAGGTATAGAAAAAAATTTTAAATACACCAATGACTATACGAAGGCAGCCACCATGGCATGCATATTTATTTGGAAAACCCTATTCAGTGCATTAAACGTTGTCATAAAATCTTACCCTTGCTTCCTACACTGTCATTTTTTTTTCTTGAACTTTCCTTTAAGGCAATTTAACTGCTCATGAGGTACAAATTCTCGTCTAAAGACCTTATTTTAATTTTAATTTCTTTAATGGCATGGCTAAGTCTTTTGGTTGAGGGTCTATTGTAACGTTTTTTCCACATCTAAAAATGTAACGTTTTGATAGGCGCTAGCTCTTTAAGTGTTACTCGGATCGAATATTTGATGACAGTTTCCTGATCACGAATTCAATAGAGAATGTTTTCTGTTCGTAACATTTGTCGCTAGGACCTAGTGTTCAGGAGTTATATTGGTTATGAATAAAAAAGTAACATTTTTCTACCTATTTTAGGTGTTGGTAGAAAGTGCGGTTAGAAGCAGTAGATAGACAATCCTTGATATATTATTTTTCCCAGGCCGAGTGAATTGAGTTTTTTTTTTCTCTCTTTTACTAATCCGTTGTCACTCCCTTAATCACAGTTAATATCGCCACTGAATATCTCCCGTTGAAATTTAAACTCTAATGCTTTACCAATCCTTAATTACATCAATAAATTCAAGAGGATGATACTTTTTAAAAACTATATTTAAATATATTATATTTTAATGATATAATGTATTAACCTATTTAATGCCTTAACTTTTATATATGTTTAGTAAGGTCCTTGAGGTACAGTAAATAAGTAAAAACAACTATTTTGGCGACGTTTCGAGACTATATTGTTCTCATTATCATGACAAAGTTACTAGTGGATCTGATATCGACTAACTGTTGTCGATACCTCGATTGACTGTAAGTTAGTCTGTTAATATCCACTAGTAACATTAGCATAATTATGAGAACATATAGTCTCGAAACGTCGCCAAAATAGTTGATTTTACTTATTTACTGAACCTCAAGAAACCTCACTAAACATATTAAGTAACAGTCAAGAAATTGATATATTATAAATTATGGCAATTCTTATTTGGCTGAAATCAACAATTAAATCTTATTAGAGTTTGAAATATAAACCAATTGCACTATTTTTTTTCAATGGATTAAAAACACACAAAATTATTAAAAGAATATTTTTAATAATTACATACCTTTAAATAACAATCTGATGTAATAAAATGTAAAAATATTTGAACTTATAAAAAAAAAACAAATATGTTGTACTGGAACCTTTGTTTTTAATTTATTTATTTACATTTTGGTGCCATGTACCACCACATTTGGTTAGAGGCACCATACTCAGGTTCAGAACTATAATTCCTTGTACAGGTTTGTTTCTTTTAAAAATTGAATAATGTGTTGTGGAGTTACGAGTTTTTTTCTAGTACTGTTGCAATGTCTTGATTCGTCAGACCGTTATCTTTTCTTTGCTTTTTGTATTTTTGGCATTCAATAAGAATGTGTTATATAGTCAGGTTTACCTGACATTCGTTTGCATTTTGGGGGGTTGTTTGTCTTCCAATAAGTAACTGTGGGTTAATTTTGAGTGTCCAATTCTTAGTCTTGTAAAGATGACTTGTTCTTTTCTTGGTCCTGGCTCTTCTTTCCATGTTCCTGGAATTGATCTAATTTTGTTGTTGCTGTCGGTTCCAAGCCATCTTTCATGCCAAACTATTTGATTTGACGTTGTAAGAGTAATTTTAGATCTGTTAAAGGGGTAGGGATTGAGGGTAATGGAAACAGGGAACACGCTTCTTTGGCTGCTAAATCCGCTTGTTCATTACCTTGTTTACTACGCTTGTCCGCTTGTTTTTAATGAGTCTTGTTTAATATTATAATTAATTAATACCTTACAACATTATACATAATTAATAATAACAACATTATATAATTACTAATAAACATTATATAATTATTAATAATAATATTAATTCTTTTTACTAGACTCTAGAGTGACCTTGAAGCGGAAATATAATACTAGAAATATTAATAATATACATTTTTTTTATTAATGAATAACAATAAAATAATTGTTGCTAGAGTTAACAGACGGAGGGTAAAATACACTATTTAAAAAAAAAAAAAGGTTTGTTATGAATGTTACTGTAAAATTTAGTGTTAATTCTACATCAACATACAGTCACGTTAAAACACGATACGATGATATTTCGTCAATACCATTTCTATATATAATATATATATCTTATTTCATTTATTGTATTTCTGTAATATTTTTTATTTTTAAAAAGATTTAATGATGTAAAATAAAATAAATATTTGTCACATGTGAGTGCACTCTATACATAATTAAGGACCCTCACAGGATGTGGATAATTATTAACAATATTCTTTTGTTTTCATTCTGTTCCCGACTTGTATGCCCACACACCTTGGTAAATAGGTGACAGCGAAACACTGAAAATTTAATTATCTGAAGTTCGTATATATGTAACATTAGATGAATGTAGTATTTTTGCAATTAGTTTTGATTTTACCACACTTTAATTAAATGTATTTTAGTATTAACTTCAGTTTAGATTGATTCTGTATGAGATAAACATTGTGTATGATGTTATTGAATAAGATTAACCAAAAACATTGTATTAGGAGTTTTATTTATTTATTTATCACAGAGCGCTACAGTCCTAGTCAGACCTTGGCTTCAACTAATTGTAAGTACAGCCAGCCACTCCTGTCTGTCTTTCGCCTTCCTCTTCCAACCATTCACACCCAGTTTTCGTAAGTCATCTTGAACGTTGTCCAGCCATCTCAGCCTTGGCCTTTCTCTCAACCTTTTTCCTCCTGGCCTGCCGTTAATCATCTTTTTTGGAAGTCTATTTTTTCCGTCATACTTTGCACGTGGCCGAGCCACCTTAATCTGCCTACTTTGACTATTAAAATGATGCTAGGTTCACCGAACAATTGTTCCAGCTCGTATATAGGAATTACATCTTATAATTTTATATAAATTCATAACTTTTTTACAAAAAAAACAACAAAAAAAAACATTCTAAACAGCTGTTCGACATTTATTTAATCTATACTCTTATATAAAAGGACAATCCATTTTTCGGTTGTGATCACTAAACGCGAAAACTACCTAACCAATCTGTACCAAATTACACCATTTTCATAGTTCTAGGAAGGCTTAGCAATAATAAAATCAAACTGATTTTTGATTCCTTTATTATAAAAAAACATATTATAAAATATGTGGATAACAATGATGTTTGTAAATTGACCGATAGGCGACAAGGTCACAAGGATACGGTGTTTTATAAAGCGTGAAATTGATGATGAAATTTACCCCATACTCAATTAAATTAAAAAAAAAATTTAAAAATGTGGTGCGACATGTAGATCCCAGTAAAGTTTAAAAATCGGCCGATAAGTGGTTAACACCATTCTGCAACACAGTTTGTAATAGTAAAAATATTAATCCATTTATTAACTAATTTTAATTAAATCATTTTTATAATTCCAGGAAGATTTAGCAGTAATAAAAATTTAATTGTACAATGCTGAGTGGCAGAAAACGAGGTTTGCCACACTGTCATATACTTTTATGGTTAGAAAATAAAATCCAACCAGACTAAATCAATAAAAGTTTTCTGCCAGATAAAAATTATTACCAAATCAAAATATCGATCCTTTGCTATTTGGTATTGCGTGTATAAACGTGATTCAGGGGGCCTTTGGTTTTAAGTGCTGATTATGCAGCCCATTATCCACAACAGTTTCTTAATAGTCTCTATTTGGATTACCAACTCAAAGTTCAATTCGACAATAAATTCTATTAACAGCATGAAGGCTTACCTATGGGGTCTTTTCTTTCACCTGTCCTTTTTATGGAAAAATCCTTCACTCAAATAAAATTTACCCATAAATTAAATTCACACTAGAGTTAGTAAAATTTTTTTTTTTTTTAATTTTTTAGACATTGAACTCTCTATAAAAAATAAACAGCATGTATTTGGTATATACAGGAAACCCACAAACACAGCTGTAGTTACACGCAACGTTTCCAGGAGACAGCTATCACATAAACTCGCCGTCTTTAATAACATGATTTACCACCTTTTAAACATGCCATTAAATAAACAAAATTATAATAAAGAAATCCAAACCATATGCACTATAGCCAATAATAACGGATAAAGTAAAATCATTATCGACAATATTTAAAAAAAAAAAACAAAAAAAAATCCATAAAAAGAATTATGCAATAAGATATACATACATTCCCAGAGGATAAGCTACCCCGAAGAATATATTTTAACACCATATTTCGGCCCAATATCCACCAAAGTAGGAAAGGAATTAAAAATATTCTGTTTAAACCCTGCATTTAAAATAGATAAACCATTGGTCATCATACATCCCTCCACCCAAAGAAACAAAATAAGCAGTGTACTTTCCATTGACTTTTCAAATATTTCAAATAAGCGGTGTATACGAACTAAAATGTAATTCTGTGAATGTAATACTGTGAAGCTAAATAAACGGGAAAAACTGAACGATCGGTAAATCAAAGAGTAAAAGAACAAATAAGAGCATCCCATTTCGCTATCCAACTGAATTAAAACAACCATAAATTTAATAAAGACATAGTGAAATGATACATCAAGTAGAAAATAGCCTAAAATTAAATACTTTTGGATCATTAGAAATAATAAAATTGTTTTAAACCGATTTAGATTTTTGTTTAATTTTTAGCTGGTGACATGGCTCTTCAAGTACATACCTGGTGACGAGGTGGCAATGGCCTAAATAGACTATTTTTTATAAACTTTTCGCAAAATACCAATTGAAGTTTATATTTATAAAGAATTAAGACCACACTAAAAATTACCTAGTTCTTAAATAAAATATTATTCCTTTAAAAAAAAATATTGAAATAATAAAAAGTGAAAATATGAATTTATCATAAATTTAGAACATAACATTTTAAACTGGTAAATTTATTAAATAATATGTTTATTATTATTATTTACAATAATATAAAATTAAAAAAAAAAAAAAAAAAAAAACTAAAAGAAATACAAAATTCATTCATCGCGGCACTTTTTGCAAATAGGTTGTGAACAACTATTTTGCACACAGGTTTTTTTGTATTCTAAACAGAAGTTAAATGTTTTTTTTTGTCGATATTCGAAGGACATTAAGCACATCTCTTTCTCATCATAGAAGAACTTACTGCCACTTTCACTATCGAAATAATCGATTAGCATCCTGTTCACTATCTGAAGAATGATCGCTAACGATACATCTCTCTTTTTTTTCTACCTTCATTTTCAATTGCGTCGCATTCTTCGAAAATACTTTTAACAGACTCAGGAAACCAGGGGTCGTCTGTAGAACAAACCGTCCTACTACAAATACCTGCCATTAATGTAAATGCAAACTACAATTAGTAAGACCAAGTGGTGACGTCGGGTTCCCAGGACCCGAAGGGTTAATTATTGGACTGATCCAAACAGCTAAAACGCAATAAACCCACTGAATAAGAAAAGGTGCTTGAGACAGAAAGGTAAAGGGTCATACTGGCCGCCTACATGGAATATCCGCCTTCTAAGAATAATTTGTTTTTTTTTTTTCCGCTCGGGTCCCTATAACAGGTGACGGTTAAAGGCTAAATGGCCGGATAAAAATTTCCTATAGCCCCATTTTTAATTTGTTTCCAACAGGAACGGAAAAATCCAATGAGTCATAAGGGAAATCCTATACTTCAACAAAATTTTTTAACGATAAACAAATAAAACATCAATTATTAGTTAAAATTATCTAAGCTATTTACGTTTTAATAGCGGGCGAAGTAGATGGGGTTGCTAGTAGGTATACTAAAAAAAAAAAAAAGAAATGTTTTTTTAAAGTGTTAGAGTTAAATAAATACTATTTGCTGTTTATTTATTTATTTCTTGCATAATTATTTGATTAGCTTTTGTGGCACCGGATAGAGGATCGACCAATCAATTTCTTGATTTTTAGATCGAAGAAGGCCCAAAATTTCGGCAGACAATAGGATATTGTTTCCATCCACTGTGTTTCTTTTAGACAAGAACTATCTTGTTGATATTATACACATATCGCTGAGTTGGCCATTATTCTAATACTAGTTGAATGAATGATAATGAAATTTTATTGAATAAGCGTTATGAGTTTGATGAAATCTAGTTACACTTTATTGAATAAGCGTTACGATGTTTGTACTACATGAAATACACATGTATCATTTGATTAAAATACAGATATTTGATTTTATACATAAACAAAATTTCTAAATTAAAAATATTTTTTGATATAACATAATTTCTTAATTAATAAGGTGGTTTTATTATGTACAAGTAAACAATTTAAATTAAACAAACCAATTTAAACTAAAAAAAAAAGTATAAATTACATCTTGTTTTTGTTATTAATCATCTTGGGTATTACTTCATTATTCATTTAAAAAAAAGAATTTAGTGACATTTGTAATGAAAATCATATAGTACTTTAATTTTTACCTCAACTTCAATTGTTAAAATCGTGGTTATACTATGGGTGACGTTTTTGTTTTATTATTAATTAGGAAAATCCGCTTGAGTATTAGTTATTGGGGGCAGTTGAATAGGATATGACTTAGGCTTTATTTTTCATTTTGATTACATAAACTGCATATGGTTTCAGAGTCTATTTTGGACATATTATTTTTACAATAAATGTGTATTTTTTTATCTGAGGCTAGCCTGAGTTGTGAAATTATTCTTGTTTTGTAAAATAGTGCATTCAAGATAAGGTATTAGGCATAAGTAAAGTATGTGAGTTTTATTTCCATATAGTAGGTATTAAAGGTAGAATAGTTAACTCTTTCTAAATCATGAGCTATTAGCATGTTTTTATACCACCCCGCAGTTTTTCCTAAATTTTTATTTATTAGGACGGGATCCTGAACTTCCCATAAATAAGTATTGTTTGATATCAAGAGGATAGGATCACAGGATACGGGGGATTTTATTAGCTGGCATGTTTAAAATACTAATACAACATTTTATAAGACATTTAAATTTTTATAGCTTATTTTCATTTGAACTGTTTCGAGTCTTACGTAATGGGAGTATTGTAAGGTAAATGCAATAAACATTTTAAGAAGTTCGATTGTACTTTTTCTACTACCTCTAAATACCTTAATGACCATAACTCACTGGAGTACAATATTTGTGGTTCCACTCGGCTTTGAAACAACCTGATCTTTGCCTCCCAGGGAGAACTCCTTAGACTTGAAAATATAGCCCTTGTGTTATTATTTGCTGCTTTAGCTCTGGTAGTGACAGCTTTAACTTGAAAATGAATATACCTGATATAGAGATAATGACTTTCAGATATTTATGAGAGTTTACCACTTATATTATCTCATTTTTGTAGAAAAATATATATTTGTTTGATTTTATCCTAATACTGGTAGCCAAAATCGACTTTATTTGTTATTTTTTTTTCATGGTTTAATGTGGTTTTTGTGTTTCGAAGAATGCTATTTAAATGTGAAACACCCCGTTCTTGAAGATTAAGCTAAATGGAGCAGTCAATAACTCAAATGGCTGACGGCTGCTATTCAGATTGGCTCTAAAGATACATGGAACCGATGGGGGAGTGGGAGGTATACAGTATACAGCCAGGCAGTGAGGTGAGGACCAGTGCTCGATTGAAGAGGGTCCGATCGAACTGCCACCTTCAATCCATTCAATAGAGGCACAACTATTCAAATCCAGTTAATAACAATTTAATTGACTAATCTTGCAACTATTGGGATATTGGGAAATGAATGCATATCTGTGTTTTTAAAATTAAATTATTATAAAACACTTTACTTCCAAGGAGCTTCTCTGAATAGAAATACCCTCAATTTTAACGATCCCAAATATCGATTCTCGGTTTCATCGATATATATTTACATCAGTACGTACAATCATTTTTTCTGTTGATGCTAATATAGGTTTATGATAACTAAAGAAGGTAACATAGTTCTTACACGTGAAGTTGATATTACGTGCAAACACCAGATAATGAAAGAAACACTGGGTGTTGTGTTGGAATTTTTGTTATTAATGAGTTACACTAGCATAATTATTATCGATATTATTACAATTGATAGTAATAATAGTATTATATAATTATAATTCTTGAGAAAATAATCGGTATCAAGAATAGATGATCCAAAATCGATTTCTATGAGCCGATTTCTATCATTTTTAGTATAGCAGTTGTACTTATAAGACTAGTTAAAATGTTACGTTTTTCTTACTTTTGGTTTTTGAGTTATAAACTTTTAAAAATTCAAAAAATTACTGTTTTCAGTCCTCCGTAAAATTTGCGGCATTCATTTCCATTTGAAATGCCCTTTAATTTGATTTATCTATATATATATATATATATATATATAATATATGTGAATTGGGATTCTTTTTTATTTCCTTTACACCCTCTCAGTTTCTGTCTCTTTCATTATTTTTATCATGATCATAACTGTGCTTATAGACTACATTCTATGAAGGGATTTTTCACTAGTAGTCCAATTAAGGAGTGCTGGAATGAGGGGTGTAGAGTGAATGAAATATGCGATAATTTTTGACTTCATAGTTTCGTTAGGAGTTGCTAGAAGGTAAACATATTAAAAGTCCCCGCCCCTGGGGGGGGGGGGGGGAGCTAAGGGTGGGGGGAAAAGGAGAAGGTACCAATTTTGTTTTTTTTCGATTGTATCTCGAAAACGGTGGACTCTAGAAAAATATGTTGCAGATAAAAATTCAAGCTCATTAAATTTCCTATATAATTGGATCTATACATATTTGCCGAAATCCCAACGGCTTTGGAGATATGCGTTATTAAAAACCGATAATTTTAGAAATAAAAAACCCTCAGCCGGAACATTATTTAAAATATAACATTAATATAACCAAAATAAGAACCGTTAACCAACTGTGAATAGCCAAATGTGACTACTTGAAAATATTTTCTAAAAATAGCAGTTTACAAATTAAAGTTAATGAAAAATGTGAAGATTGTAGCTTATTCATCGTAAATAGCTTAAAACATCTGTTGTTAGAGCTCCAAAGACACCATAATTTCCGAAAAAAATACCTGAAAGGTGAAATAGTTTAAACAGATGAAAGTCTATCTTTGGAAAATATTTTATCCTACAATAGCATTGAAAAGATAAAAAACGTCTTCCTATTTATTTTAAATGTTTTAAACGCTAGCAAAAAGTAATTGATTTATTTCTTTTGAATTAACTAAATGAAAGTTTGGATTGTATTGCGATTGCTGCTACTACTTCTGTGACCCTAGACTATAATCAATATCGATTATTATTAATTGTAAAAATGTATGTTTTTTTTTTCATTTTATTTTTCTTTGTTTCTATATATCATTATAGCTTGTAAGAAAATAAAATCTTTTGTTCGTATAAATTATTATTATATGAAGAAATGCTTTTTCTGTTAGTATTAATTATATAACATGTAAAACTCTTTCTCTATTTGTATTTATTGCTTATTTACTATTATGTAATTATTATTGTTATTGGCTAACTCAATTGCCATAAAGTTTATACTTTAAAGCAATCAAAAAAAAAAATCTAGAAATAAAAACCATGTTTTCCTCAGGTTTTGTGTAACATTTCTTCAAATGCCATAAACGTATATAGAAAATTAAAGTGAATTAATTGTTCTACAAATTTTGATTCTGACATTTTTTTCTGAGAAACGGTCGTGGAAGGTACTAGAAGCAAAAGTGTTACAAAAAGGGAGGTAACATTTTTTTTTTTTTTCTCGAAAATCCCTGATTTTCAATAACGTATATCTCAAAAAACTTTATAATTTCGACAAATAAGTATAAAAACGTTTTCGAGATATAATCGGAAAACAAAAAAAAATTGATCTTCTTCCCTCCCCCCAACGTTAGCTCACCCCCCAGGGACGAGTACTCAGTATGTTTACCTTTTAACTACTCCTAACGAAGCTATGAAGTCAAAAATGATCGCATTTTCATGCACTCTACCATGTATTTATTGACTGGACTATATACCATTAGTAGACTATTATAAAGATGTTTATGAAAAATAAACTGTTTTTTTACATAAACCTTTTTCTAATGGAACCATAATGTCGAAATTACGAAAAAATAAAAGAGTGATCCTGTCCTTATATGGACGATTCCTTGATAATGTTTTTAGATCGGTTTATGATTGCTTAACATTCGGCAATAGTCTTTGAATAAAAAATTCCCATAGATGGTAAATATTTTATCAATCCCAATTGTTCAATCAAACGCACCTCATGTAATAATGTCCTGGTGTTTCTTTAAGTTAGATATCATAAAATGGATTCCTGCAATCATCCTTCACAGGAGAAAAGTTTTAAAAGGTTTGCCGAATGCCATAGCTGACACAGAAGATGGGATGGAAGATTTGATCAAAGGACAAACCCCAGCCTACAAATATACTCGGGCAGAGCACTTCTTCATTCATTCCGCGGCGGAGATTTTCACGAGCGGCACTCTTAAATGATTGGAAAACTTTATTCTTGAGTGAAGCGGCTCCAAGTCGTGCATGTCATTTTAAAAAGAACCTCCTCGCTTCAGATCCTTTCAGTATTATCTTTTCTAGACATTTTTACATTGTATGTTATTATTATAGTATTATATGAATTACAATGATACTATACTATACTGTGAAAATTTTTAATACATTATATAACAAATCAACGTATAACTGATTATATTACAATCTCCTCAAGTACTCTTTAACAATGGTAGTGATTTATTCATTCTGACTTTCAAAAACAGATTTTCAGAAATTTAATTTTTTTATACATACCAGACCTAAAAGACAAGATACTGCACGTCGTTTCCGACTACTCCAACATTTATTATACAAGAGTTCAAAGCTTCCAATAAAATTTAAAAGACTTATTTATATGAAATGAAATAAAAAAAAAAAACTTAATTCTGGGACTTACTGTCACCTAAGAATAAAAATTATGCACAGTTAAAATTACAATTATGTGGTCTATTATTTACAAATTAAATGCTTCAGTAATTACAGCATACATTTTTGACAGGAAAAAAAAATACAATCGTATATTTATGAACATATAAAAGAAAAAAAAAAAAAAAAAAATTTAATTCTGAGTATTTTATTTGATTAGTGACATATTTGTGGAAGATTGATTGTCTAAAAGGTACGGAAATAAATTATTTTTAAAGGAAGTTATGGAAGCTGCTTTACGAATAGAAGGATTTGTCAAGGATGAGGTTTTACGTAAGGAGATATACAAGTTGAAAGGTTGGGATCTAGTGTTTAGGTGGTGGATAGAAGAGCGCAGAATTAATAGATCAGGAATATAGGAAGATTTTTTGGTTTTTTAGGGATTGGAATATGAAAGTACCCAGTAAATATTGCCGTCGGAATTCAGCAAAAAGCCACCCAAGCTCAGAATATCGGCAAGTACCGTGTGACCGCCTGGGGGATCCCGAAGATAAATCTAATGAAACAGTACACCATTCTCCCCAGTTCTATAGTTCTATTTATCTAATAGTATTTAGACCCAATTTGGACATACTGAGGCTAATGGCCCAAAACCCTTATTGTTTTATATGGCCCAAAACAGATACCTATCCTTTCATAGAAAAACTCCATACGCACTCCAATCCATTAATCTCCCAACTCGCGTTACACTACATTCCCAATAATCCTCCTAGGTGTCGGAAAAGAAGATGGCCAAGAGACCTTCTAATGTAGTACCACTGAAGTGCTACTAGTGAGTAGTTCTTTACATGTTGTACAGTTGTAAATAATATATGAATATTTTTGATATTTAATTATTTATTATTTATACTAAACAATAAACAAATTAATGTAAATTTAAGGACATGCCATTGACCTGTAAAGTGACTACCGAATGGTAGCATTTCAATAAAACGTTCGTTGACCATCATTTCGGACTCTTCCGAGGGTTATCAGGAATGGAATAATAAGCAAGTTGGAAAACCAAAGGATTCTAGTGGGACAGATATCTGGCTCGAGACAAATCAAACAGCATATCGGACATAAGGATCATTTCGGCTAAGTTTGGGGGCATAGAGGATTTTCGGATGATTTTGGATGGTAACGATTGGGTACAAGATGAATTTGATAGCTCAGAGGAGCCTCTATGCTCAACTCCGAATGTCCTAAGAGGCCTAACTACACTGATTATGTAAATGAGGCATTTGGAATTGATAAGAAGCTTTGAACACGGAAATTGTCGTCTAGTCACTTATCATTTTAACAACGTCAACCACTAGTCTAGCGAACTTATATATATATTTTATTCTGGTTTATAAACTGTCACAAATTATGTAAATCACTAGCGAATGTGAAACGATCGTTTTTTTTTTTTTTTTTTTTTTTTAAATAAATTTCAATAACTCATAATCTGTTCTTTAAAAACACAAATATAAGTCATCAGAACAATTAATAAATTTACTTCAAAGTAGATTTATAATTAAATTGTTTCTATCGAATTGATGGAAGCTGAATAAAAAAAATAAATATTTGTCATTATTTTGTAAGTTTGTATTCATAAATACTAAACTGCTCTTTGGTACCTTAGAATAAAAGTCAGCTATCGGAAAATATAACGCAATGTAGATAAACTATTTTAAATATTTCATTTTTAAATTTCCGTTTAGAATAGAGAGAAAATTTTTTGAAGAAAATAAGTAAATAAAGGAAGGAAGTATGTATGAATATGATAAATATGAATAGATGTATGTTTCCAAATTAATGAAAAACAATATCTTACAATGATTGGAATAAATTTCAAATTTTCAATAAACAAAGGCAACTATGAAATATTGATTACTTACAGAGTATTTCCTCTTATAATTGTTCGGTTATCTGAAATGAACAAAAACTTCTATTATTTATACAGAAATATAATTTAATTTTAATAATGATAATTTATTTAAATATTCACAATATTATTTAAATATACATGCCCCGGTATACATCCTCTACAAGAATAATATAGTTTTACTCAATAAGGAATAAGTTTTAATAAACTTAAAGTTGATCTCTTAACAGCAGAAAAAATTTAGAAAAACACAACAAAAAAAAAAAAACAAAAATTAAAATAACTAATATATATATAAGTAATAACAAATATAATATATATATAAGTAACAAGAGACATGTAAACTGTTATGTTATGAGTACATGTTTTGTTCTTTGGTGAGTGTATCTTTTGAGGGATGTCTTATTGTAATTACAAATTTCTCGGATAAGCGCATTTTTCGAATTTGTTATTTTTTTCAAATTATGTTCTGGTTTGATCATTGACGTGAAGTTAACTAGATATAAGATTGATATCGTGCAGGATTGTTGATATTTTTTAATACGTAGAGTATTCATCAGTGATCCGCATATACAAGTTTCGGATCCTTTCGAGTTTTGGTTGCACAAGATGAGCTCCGCACAGGTGAGGCATACAAAATCGAAGCTCGAATAACTGTTTTGTAAAAAGTAAGTTTAATTTAGATTTAAAAAAAAAAATAAATGAGCTAGTTTTCCAGAGTTTTTATTTACTCATATTAAATGTTCACTCTATTTCTGCTAAAAATAAAATTAAATAACTAAGGTTTAATTATAATTAAGAATCAAAGTATTTTTATTGTTTAATATAACTCTAAATATTGGTGATATATTGTATAAATAAATAATGTTAATGTGGAGTATAAAGAATATAATGAAATGAAGATACGATTTATAAAACTATCATCTTTTTAAAAAAACTCAAATAAATTAAATGGTCTCATCTTTCTTTTATCAGAAGTCTTGGAGAGATATCGATAAAAAAAAAAACTTGTATTATTTATACGGAAATAGAATTTAATTTAATAACGATAATTTATTTAAATCACAAATTATTTAAATATGCATGCCCGGTTTCCTCTACAGGAATAATATAGTTTTACTTTAAAAAGAATAAGTTTTAAAACTTAAAGTTGATCTCTAAACGCAGAAAAATTTAGAAAACACAACAAAAAATGAAAACAAAAATTAAAAACTAATATATTATAAGTAATTTTTATTAAGTAACAAGAGACGTGTAGACTGTTATGCTATGAGTACATGTTTTCTTCTTTGGTGAGTGTATCTTTTTGAGGGATGTATTATTGTAATTAAGATTTCTCGGATAAGCGCAAAATCGAGTATGAACTTGAGTATGAACTTAAAATATTTTAATAAAATTAAATTCATTTGAATTTAATAATTCATTTAATAATAAATTAGTAATAATATATATACTATGAATAGATAACCACTCGAATCTATTAGTCTTTCAAATTGCTTTTCAATCGATTCCTTCTGAGGAGTCTGAAAAGAAGTTAGCTTTGGGACTTAATATAGAATTGAAGTGCTACCAATGAGTTGTTGCTCAACAAGTCATTGTCATGCTACTGTCATAATTTCAACACAGTTTTAAACCAGGTGCATATGTTCTATACAGTTCTAAGTAACGATAGGAATATTTTAAAAAAAAAAAAAAAATGTTTTTTCTAAGTTGGTAAAATTGATTTACCAATTTTAAGGAAAGTTCGTTTCCCCTTAAGGAAAAAATTTATACTGTTTTTTCCTTTATTTTTTTTAATGGGCCAGCAGAGGACCACGTGCCAATTTCAATTCTTTCTTCCTTGTTCCTTTCTTTTCTTCCAGTATGCTTTCATCTGTTCACCATGTTTCCTCTTTCTATCCTCAGACCATTTTGCACCAGTCCTTTCCTTCCCTGGAATCCCTCCATTTTCAATACTCTTCGCCGAAAGTCTTCTCTATTATTTATTTCCTCTATTTTTATATTGTTTTTTTCTAAATCCCATTTTACTTCATTGACCCAGCTTGTTGATTTCCTACCCCATAGATATCTGAAAATCTTACTTGATATAAGTGACAAAAAACATCAATCTTCTCTTGTTTTTTCCTTATTTATATTAAGATTTTTTTTTTTTTTTTGCAACATAAAAACCTTAGATTGAAAAAAATTGAAATTCGAGGTAAAATGCAAGAAAAGAAAATATTCTACAGAAAGCGTTAAATAAGACTATAGGCGGAATTTTTTTTGATGAGAAGAAAATATTCTAAGGCGTTAATTAGATCGGGTTTTTTTTTCCATTTCAAATTTAAAGGCATTTTTTTAAAATAAGGCACTTTTTTAACAGATAGAATACCTCAGAATCTACGTATTCTGTAGCAGAAAAACTTAAAAGAGAAAAAGAAAGTTTTACTTGTAAATAAAAGAGAAAAAAAAAACATATGTAGACAGAGATAAAGAGAAAGTGGAGATATTAAAATATATTAAACCTATTTGACACAGTGTGTGGTCCTAAAATTTTGAACGGCATTGTACATGGTAGTCAATAATGTTAGGTTTCAAACACAGATTGAAGGCTGTAGAAGGCAGAGGATAGCCCTTATCCCTTACCTGCACTTAATGGATCCACTGGCAAGAGGACAGCCCGGAGAAAACCGCATTATCGAGCCCAAGGAGGGTTTGCTATTTGCCAATTTGATAGAGCTAGCTAACCCTTCTAGAATAACCCTCCTCCTCCAAGGGAATAATAAGAAACTAAAGGTCTACTGAGTCCCGATAGTAGTTTTTAAAACTATTTCATGTAATACTACGACTTATTATTTAGAAATAATTATTTTATACGAAGAAAAAAATATTCTGAGCACTGAGATACAACATAAGTTTTTTAAATTCATCTTCAATTAATCATCTTGCCTGTGTGTTAAGTCAGTGAGTAATGATTTCTCCATTGCCTCCCAACACACTCCAATGTATCCATAAGAATAATTTAATTTTTTTTAAAACTATTCATTGATTTTTACAACTGTATACATTATGCATATCAAGTCAATAAGATACTCACTTTTACTGCTTTAATGAAAGTTCTTCATTAGAACGCATATTGAGTGCCAGGCAAGTTGGGAGACTAATGGAATTGGGCCAAATCAGCAACATATTTAAAATTAAGATCTTTATGGATAAATTTATTTGTGACATGATAAGGAGCATTGACGATTTTGAATAGTAAGGATTGGATATTAGAAGAATGGAGTCCCAAAGCTAAACTCCGTATGTTCAAATGGGTATGATTATTGTCATGTAAATAAGTCTTTTGTAATTTTTGGGAGTTTTGAACGGTTGCCTAGTAAATGTTGGAGTAGTCGGAAACGAGTAGTTTCTTGTCGTTTAACTCTGTTTGTTTTAGTACTTTATTTTATACGGTATGTGTTTAGTAGAGAATATGTTTCTTATTTCATTTAGAAGCAGGAAAGTGAAAATGTTTTTTTTTTTTTTGTTTTTTTTTTCTGGAGCTTTGTCGAAGCTCATGACTTCCTTCCTAGAAGAAATAAGTCAAAACTGTGGACATTTTCGATCATTTTCCTGAATCTTGTAGTAATTTTAAAAATATCATTTGCACCAAAATAGATACTTTATGGCCTAGATTGGAAGCAAAACGTCACTTATTTTTCACAACTCAGATATTAAATCCTGCTTTGTAGGTTGATTGTTAACCCATATTAAAGGTAATTTGACTTCTTCACGACATCCACCGAGCTATGGACACGATTCAGAGAATTGTTCATTACCATTTTGTCGGCATCATCAAGAATCGCGAAATTTTACATTGAATAGATAACTCAAGAAGTGGAATAGATAAATAATAGATGATAGACTAAGCGATTCTGGATCCTTAAGGAGGGATCGTTTGCACCGAGAACTGTTTACCCTCCAAAATGGCCGGGGCTGACTGGCACTATCCAACGCCGATCGTCATCTAAATCACGTCCCTTCGACGAATGACCCTAATAGAAATTCCCGAGCAATCTCCTCCTCTCTGAGATAAAGAGCTAGGGCTTGACCCTTCGAACCGTGGCCCTTTTCACGCCTCGTTTAATCATTTCGTTGCCCTGTCATCAACTCTTTTCGGCTAGATAATTGGAAGGAACCATAGGATCAAAGGTCGTTAATTATTTAATAAAAAGAAAAAAGAAAAAGAAAAAGTTATAAAAAAATATTGATTTTATTTTGAATCGGGCGAATATAGAAATAGGAACAATAAATTAATATTAGTTACTCGTACTGATTACACTGGACAACAAAATTTAACTTTTTGTCTGTTAAATGAATTACAATGGCTGTTTCTTTTAGAATTTGGTGCTCTGATTATAGATTTGAAAAGCATTTTTGTCTCAGAGACAAGGATTTTGTTTAATTTCAAAATTAAAAAATTATAGAGAGTCAAAACAAGCAATTTTATTTGGTGATTTCCTCCTGTATTTTCCGGCTGGTACATCTCTTTTCAAAGACCAACAATAATCTGCCAACATATTTGGATTCCACTTTTCCTGGTACCGTTTCCCTTGAGTGGATATTTCTTGATGGAATTGCTCACCGTGTTCATCACTCTCAGCCCCAAGATTTTCAGGAAAGAAATCCAAATGCGATCCAAGAAAATGTATTTTTAAAGACATATTACTTTCTAAAGCCTTATAATTTTGTAGAAGATCAGAAACTAGC
Source organism: Euschistus heros (assembly GCA_003667255.2). Classification (NCBI taxonomy): domain Eukaryota; kingdom Metazoa; phylum Arthropoda; class Insecta; order Hemiptera; family Pentatomidae; genus Euschistus; species Euschistus heros. Next base: position 18,316 of record RCWM02000011.1, read on the forward strand.
TCTGTAGTTTTCTGCTTTTTTATTTCCAAGAAATTCTTTTACAACATTTTTAAAAGAAATACAAGTTGATTTTTTCAGCTCAATTCAAACATTCCTGTGTGCAATGGTGGAAGAAAAACGTTTTTTCTGGGTTTAGTAGTGGTTCGAAAAGTACATTTTTTTCTCCAGGTACCTACAAGATTTCTTTTGGGCCATTCCTTCTTTGTATAATGATTTTTTGCGATCTATGATGTCCCACTCACACAGAAAACGACAAAATTTTGTATAACCTGATTGAAGATCTAAAAAAAAGTCCTTAACATTTTGAAGTCTCTATACACATTTCAAGAATGCTTCTGGTATTGTATCTCGGACAGTAAAATCTTCATATTGTCATATGTCTTTTTATATGGGTGGCATAGGCAATGGGGATTGAGGGCTTGTCATTGCCTATATGAAGGAGAACGGCTTTTAAAAAAGTTTGGAGGAACCTATGAACAGCCTTCATTCTTTAAGATTATGATTATACCTCAATTCACCCATTAATGTATCAATATCTATGCAAAATATTAAATGATCTTTTGGAGAAAAAAAGCGATAGACTTCTTGTTCCTGTTGGCGAATGTAGATATTTTTTTGTTCCCTTCTCAAGTAGGTTCTAACATTTAATCTATATGCCAACAACTCGGCCTGATTCTTTTATAAGTTAAGATCTGAACTAGATCATTGTGTTCAGACTGATTGTTTCTGTGAGGTTCTGAAGACTCCACAGAAAAATTTGGGTCATCATCATCTGTTTCTGATCTTAAGGGTGTACCTTCCTCACTAATATTTTCTGAATGTAAACTCCAATCATCAGGTGGCACTAGGATCGGCACATCTTCGTTGTGAGGAACAGGCCTAATAGCTGAGGGGAGGTTGGGTTCCTTAACATTCTTTTTAGATTTAATTGTTGTTCCAGTGATTAACATAAATAACAGTCAGTTGAATAGTCCCGAGGTTCCTTCCACACCATAGGAATAGCAAAGGGCATATGCCGTGACTGCCCATTGGTCCAGCCACAAAGCAATGTAGCACAGGAAGCACAGCGATATGAAGCGACCAATATTTGTCCTGGTCACCAACATGGCACCCAAAATAAAGACTTATGCCTTTTTTACTAAGGCAGTAATGTTTCTTCTTTGACTCTTTAAAGTTAGTTCACTACACACATAACAAAAAATGTTTAGTTGGTTTTACAATTTCGCGGCATATTGAAGATGCCGAGATGAAATTAATAGATAAGATAAGATTAATATGGTGAAATTATTAGAGGCACCTAACTAGGCGGGCTCACTGATGTAAACTGATGAGAGGAGTCCAGAGGGGACTCATGTCACGACCCGTGTCCGGGGGCCAGTGTTTTGAAAGCCTGGTGAAATTTCAGAGGACTTATTTGCTATCTCTATTGCATCCAATATTACCGTGAATTGGTGATGAGTCTTATTTAGAGGAAATAAATAGAATATATTATTCAAGACTCGTTAATAGCAATGAAATATCATTTGTTTTTTTTTTTGTTTTTTTACAAAATTTAAAATTAAAAAAAAATCTGAGACCCATGTACAACTTTGATGGTCAAATTCGGAATTACCATAGCAAAATACATACGAGACAGCCACATTTATGCATTTAACAAAAATACTATTGGCCAGTGTTATTTAATTAATTTACTGATTCTAATTTTTTTTTTTTTTTTTTTTAAATAGATTAATGTGACTCACTAAATAGATCGAATCGCGACATTTTTAGTTTCTAAATTATAAAAATTAAAATTCTTTTGACTTTCAAGCACTGCTCAGTCCTACATACAGTGACTCACGAAGTTCATGAAATCGCATATGATTGGAGATATATCGTACATTTCGTCCTTTTCATATTCATTCTTTCTCGTCAAATCTATTATTAATTTTGGTCCCATCAGAACATATGATGTTTGACCAATCATTTTAGTGGGCATTTTCTGGCGAATGCCAACCTTTGTTTTTCATGCCTATCTTTATTAGCAATGGCTTTTTATCTTTTGCCTTTCCTCACAAACCAGTTCATCAGGTTTAATATTATCAAACCGTCAAAACTTGTATTTGAACGGAATTATAAACTTCGCCTGAACGAATTGAAGGAATAATACCGCGCTTTACATATCTGAAAGTAAAGGCTAACAACCTGCTTTATTCTTTTCAACCCTTTCAAATAGGTCGCATTCATTTTTTGAATGCTACTCATAATCCCTACTGAGCATCTGTATTTGATACTTAGAGATCGATGATAAACCCCATTTCGAAGCTGATTTATAATAGCTGTCCATTAAATATTTTTTGATGTCAGTTTCACTGTGGGAAAAAAAAGAACGGTTATTTAATATTCTGTATTGTTTAGAATTAACAAAAAAAAAAAAAAAAAAAAAAAAAAAAGTGGTATTGCTTCGTACTTACTATTTCATAGCTACAGGAATTTTTAATTATTATTACTAGATGATTTAAAAAGTACAAGTGAAACTCACGAAAATGATGAAGTGGTCTTGAGAGATTTTTGGAAAACGACTGACAAGGAGTTTCAAACTCAAGTTAAAAATCAAAATGTTTTTCGGATTTTCCAATTTTTTAAATATGTTTTATATGTGGCTCTCCTCTTTCCAGCGATACCAACTAGTGAATTGCGTGACAAAGTAATTGCGATTTAAAGGAAAGTAACTAATAACCGTTTTAAAAATTTCATTTTCCTCGAAGAGGGTGAAAGAAATGATATTTTTCGTTTTTATTGAATAACAGTTTTTCAATGTTTTTCAGGGTGCTGGATTAGAATCTGACATCAATTTGTGTGAAAAAATCTATAGAGATAGTTTGCTTGAAAATCTAATCATTTTCTATAATTTATTGTAATTAACCTAAACCAAAATCTATGGAGCGGCTGTATTTTTCTTTAAATTCGCAACCTAAACTTGGTCCAAGAATCAAGTCTATATCATTTTTTAAACTCGAGATATAAAATAAATTAGTTTAATGCTATTTTTTTTTCTCAGCTTCTAGGGCCCATTGATCGGAACGGCAAAATACGTATCCAATATTTTTTGACCAGAAGCCTCCAGATAAATTACCAACAAGATCCGTAAGAGACTGAGTGTGTCCTCCCCTTGTGAGTGATTAATGTTTACAATGCGGGTAGGAAAGAGGATTACAATAAAAGAGTAACCAATGTTTTATGTAAACAAAGTAATAAAATAGGTATCAGTGAGTCACTGTAAGTAACAAGAAATTTTATAAAGATTTAAAAACTGCTAACATACTCACCACCATCAATAATAAATGATTTCACAAAGAACTTATCGTCCACTTAAAGGATTTGATTCAAATACTGTCTTTTCGAGACTTATCAACCGCCCGATGCCGTAGAAGGAGATCCATGGCATCCGAGTCGACTCCTAGGAATTTTGATACTTAGTTTATATTACAGAGTGCCAGAATTTAGGTTCTCCGAAGCTCTTATCCGCCTACCATAAGAGGATAATTAATAGATATAGTGAAATTATATAAAGATATAGAATACAATGTAAGCGGTATCGATCGGTTCGTAGGAATCGACATGGAATCATCGATTCTCGACACACACATGCTTTATGTACTACATTAAATGAAATAAAATGGATTGATGAATCTAGTTCAAAATGATATATTCGGCCAATATTTATAAATAAAAATTACTTGTATATTATAATTCACAGAAGAGAATTCTGTGTTATAAAGCATAATAAAAGAGATGCTATAATAACGTTGGCTATAATTGCTAGCTGGGCAGTATAACATTATATTATACAGAGACCATATCATGCAAATTGTTCCAGCAGGTCTAACCCTTCTGATATATAACTGGAGTAAGCCTGCTACATGTGTTCGCTCCAGGCCTTATCACAACTTACATCTCTGCAACTAATGCTAGAGGTGTACTCCATCTATACTCTGCGATTCCTGCATACTGCGGGTAAACTTGTTAAATAACTCTTGAAGTTAGAAGTTCCCCGTATTGTTCTATTGCTGCAATAGAATAATTATTTTTCTTAGTTTGAAACTATAACTAATTTTTTGGAAATCTAAATAATGTTAATTAATGCAAATCAAACTGGTACCGTAATTTGGCTGCAATAAAAACATAAAACATGAGACATATAGGTTAAGAAATAAATAATGATAATTTAAATATATCGCATTGTGTAATATACACAAAGGAGAAAAAAAAATTAAAAAAAAAAATACTAAGAAAAAGTAAAACAGTTCATTGATGAAGAATTTATGTTCAGAATTGTTAGTTACAAAATATGAATATTTCAAAATTAATAGAAAAAGAAATATGGAGAAGATAAATAAAAAAAGAAAAAAAAAAAAGATAAATTACTCAAAATTGTGTTTTGTTACATAATCTCTTCATAATCATCAAAAACCTTCAATAAATTGTTATCCTATGGGAAGAAACATAGTCACGAAAACCTGACTTGCGTTTTTAAAAAAAGAGTTATATTCGTTAACTATATAAAATTTAACAGTATTGACTATTTTACTTCATATATGCCGCCTTTTTATTTTGGAAAGGATCTATTTTTTCTTTTATGATATATTTAAATATTTTAAATTTTAAACTATTTTTTAAAGCCTTGTCCGACTTTAGGATATTGCCCCATAATTGGGTAAATATTTATTCGGGGCAGCTTAGTCCTTTTTTTGTATATGGATTATTTTTTAAATATTGTCGATCGTGATTTTTCTGTATTCGTCATCGTTGGTTATAGTGTATATTTGAATTTCTTTATCATAATTTTTTCATTTAATGGTATGTTTAATAGGCGGTAAATTATGCTATTAAACGCTGTGAGTTGCAAATGGTCTCCTGGTATTATTGTGTATCACTACTTCTGTGTGTGTGGGTTTCCTATATATACCAAATTGATGCTGTTTATTTTTATAGAGATTTCTGTGTCTAAAAAGTGAAAGTTCTGTTTTTATCTAATTCCAATGTGAATTTAATTAATGGGTGGATTTTGTTTAAAAAAAAAAAAAAAAAATATTGATTTGACTGTTCCCAGACTCTAGGCATATGTTATCAACACACCAGTATATGGTATGGTGGGCCAATTTAGAATTTCTTGAGTAAACAATTCTTTCCTTCACTTCCCTTTCCACTCTTGATATCTTTTAGAAGTCCGTTTTGTCTCCTCGTGTGAGTACCAATATATTTGATTTCTTGTCTTACATTTTCGAAAACTTTAGTATATATAATCTATGGAACAAAGTGCTGGTGTTTTGTATGTTTTAGAACAGATGATGAATGTTTAAGATTCGAAACTAGTTTTCATATAAAATGTTTCCAATAGAAGTGGCAATTAATTCATCAATCCTAGTCTATTTTTTTGGCTGGGTTTTTAGGATAACAATTATTAAGTTTGAACTTATGGCAACAAAAAAAAAAACTTCTGAAATATTATTTGGTTCTGGAGCTGAATAAACATCCTTAAACAAAAAAAAATGGAAAAACAAATATTTTTTAATCAGTGCCTTTGTAATAACCTTGCGAAGCCATTAGATGGGAAAACTTTTGCGATACCGACGAAAGATTGCCAAACGAAGTAGACAAGAGGAAGGAAGAAATCTAAGTTTTGTGGGGTCGGAAGATACGAGGTTAGTGATTCCTTCATTGTTGGCTCCTCGCCAAACTTGGATTGAATACCTCGTTAATGATCGGCCATTTGTGATTTTGCCCTTCCAGCGTGGAGATTCATTCTGATAAATTTTGATATTCTTATACCTTGTATTATTAACTAGCATCACCTTAAAATTTCTTTTATCTTACAATCTCTGTTATCAAGTTATTTTTTATCCATTTTAAACTAATTTCAGGCTCAATATTCACTTATCACCAGATAATAATGAACTATTTATAAGAGATTAACAATATTTTTAGGATTGATGAACTTTTTATTTATTTATTTATTATACTAAGTTTGCGGTGCACAATGGAGAAACTGGTTTTAGGAACTGAGTTAGTGGCAAAATTGTGGAATAAAACTGATTTCTCTTTTGATTTGACATGCACAGAGCGGTAACGGTTTTTTCCATCCACCAATTTGGCAGATATGTGATTTCATTGAACGATGTAATTGTGTCGTGTTGTATAAGAAAAAAAGAAAAAAAAAACGCAAGTCCTGGGTTCACTCATTTGATCAAGTTTCGGCAACACAGCTGTCTTTTGTAGCTCGTGATCTAAGCTGAGGTACTGATAAATTTAAGGCTTCAGGGTGCTCAAAAACTCCAAAATAATTACAAAATTCCAATAAAATCCGCTGTAAATCAGTGGAAATTTTTTTTTTCTTGAAAACTACTTCAAATCTCGATTTAACGCACAAGAAAAAATAAAAAATTTAAACCCTTTTGAGGACGTTAACATTTTGAAGCTGAGATTTTATCAACAACTTCTAACGGCCATAGCATTTGCTGTTTTCAATCGATTAAAAATAATAATGTCATCACTAGAATCAGCGTGCATTCTCCTTTATGTTATGACTGGGCATGTATAAGCATTCCTTCAAATTTCAGTGGAAAAAACTAATTAGAAAAAAAAATCTGAGGACAACTATAGCTTAGAGATAATATAAGATATCTCAATAAGGAGAAATCCTGCGACCTCCGCATTTGGGCAAAACTATGAAGTATTACGGCTTCTAGAAGCCCTTAAAATTTGGTTTCAATCGGTGGCGAAATCTGTGAGATATGGCAATTTTTTTACGTTACTCAACAAATTTGACACCAAATTCTAAGTCTTAGGGGTAAAACATTTTTAATTTTTGATTTCGACCAAATTTGGTTTCTACATGTTTTTTGGAATAAGAAATCTGAAAATGATATCGGTTTTTTAGTTTAAAAATTATTCTCACATACATTTTTTAAAATTTCTTCAAAATTTCAGGAGTAAAAGACCTTTAATATTTTATTTCGGCCTAACTCGTTATTTACATATTTTTTAGATGAATATCTAAAAATTATATGTCAGGTTTTTGTTAAATAAAAACCTTTCTTACTTTTTTTTTTTTTTTTAATATCTCAAAATGAGACTTTGTATTTAACAAAAACCTGATATTATTTTTAAAAATAAGTAAAACGTGATTTTCATATTTTATTTTTTTTCTCGGCTCCCAATGCCCCATGGGCGGCTATAATCTAGATTTGCACTATTATGCACACAAATGTCTACTACCTACTGCCTACTACCCACACAAATATCGGCATTCAAATCTGTGATTTACAGAAAATCCAAACGTCCCTTGTGAGATGAAAAGTGAAAAACAGTATTAGTTTCTTTTTAGTATACGTTTTTATTATCTATTTGCTGCAAGCAGAACTATGTTGATAAGGGGTCGTCATTTAAACCACATTTACTCTCTTGAGTGATTAGCGGCTTAATACACATATTAAATTTTGTCAAACCATTTACAAGATTTCAGAAATCCAAAAATGTTTTTGATTATATCTTCTATGTCTTGTAGTGCTTCATATATACTTGAGGGTATATTGTATTTTATTTTTGCGTGAGAGTATAGTGCACATGTTGTATGTCAGTCATTATGTTTCCTGATTGGTTTAGTCTCGCGAGGTTTGCTGTACTGTCTGCAACTTCATTTCCGGAGATGCCACAACATCCCCCACATTATTTCTTCCTCTTCTGTTACAATTTTTGGTACGGAATTTTTTCATTTAAAACAATATAGCTCCTAAACGGTAAGTCCTAGCGAAAAATATTTGAATAACAAAAATATTTCCCATTACATTTCTGCTTGGGTAATTACCGGCAAATAATTCCGTACTAGCGAGAAAAGATATATTAACAAAATTAACCTTCATTGAATTTCTGATAAGAAAACTGTCGTCAAATTTTCGATTCGAGAGCTTAAGCGTGTCAAAATGTTACATTTTTGATAAAGGTGAAAAATAAACCAAATTTAAACCAATTTAGCTCCTGAACAGTAGGTTCTATCGACAAATATTATGTGACTTAAAGTATTATCCATTAAATCTTTAACAAAAGAACCGTCGTCAAAGTTTTGCTTCAAGCAACAACAATAGAGCTAGAGCGTTTCGAAATGTATATGAAGAAAAATTTATACCTAAAAAATTTTAACACCAGCCAAAAGACATATTCATGTCAAGAAATATATATAAGTTTTTATGTGGAGCTTTAATATACCAAATGTATTTTAAAGTGAAAAAACAAAACAAAAAAAAAAAAAACTGTATTATTGGCTTATCATCGTGTTTAAGTTTAATAGTTTTCTATAAAATGTCGAAAACGTATCGAATAAACTTAAATCTCTCCTGATACATCTTACTTCCAGTTGGGATCAAAAGATAATTCATTCACATTTTTGATAATTCAAAGGATACTTTGACTTTTGAAATACATATGTGATATTTATGTGTGTAGCTTTTAAGAAAGGAATTGAAATTATTTTCTAATTCTGCATAGTACTTTCTCGAAACCTCTTTCCCCTTCTTCTCCGTCTTATGGAATCACATACTCCAGAGAAACTAGAGATGGAACCGTTAAGCTGAAAATTGAGAGAACAATGAAGGACAAATGAACGCTGGCTGGCGGGCCAATCAAGGAATGGCCAATTTTTCCCAATCTGGCTCCTATTCAGCAACCTCTCCCACTTTTGGCACCTTCCATTCTCCGAGCGCCATTTCTTCTGATGGTTATTAACCGACGACACGTCCTCAGTTCGTGATGCTAAAACTCAGTTTCGAAGTATAACAATTAGAAAAGGACGTTTTCAAAGTTTTGTTGGAGAAACAATTTTTTTTTTTGTTTTATTTTTTATATTTATTTCAAGTTTTTTTAAGACGTTTATGCGGCTTTACCGGCATACGGTTTTACCGGTTCTAATCTTGTTCCGTTTTGTTTCGATGATTAAGCCGCTAGTTTTCAAGGGGGATCCTTCTTCATTTGCATACAAACTCTAAATTCATGTTCAAACGTTATAGGAAATGTCAAATAAGACACTAAATTAATGGTGAATTAATATTATAGTAAATAAGAATTAATTAGATAATCTCAAGTAATGTTAACTTCTGATAAACTTTCTTAAGTTAGGGAAGTTGAAATAGCAAATTATAAATACACAAAACAAAAAATTCATGTTAAAAGTAATATAGTTAATTTTTGATATACTTTCTCACATTAGGGAATTGGTAATATAAATACATCAAACTTCTGATATACCTTCTCACATTTGTTTTGAGAACGAAAAGTTTACAATAAGTAATAGGGCAATAAGTAATATGGATGACAAAGAATCCATTCACACAATATGTGAACTGAAAATTTCTCACATAAGGGAAGAGGAAATAACAAAATATATAAAACACTAAATCCATGTTGAAACTCATGTGAAGAAACTTCTGTTTCGCCTTTTTAGATTTAAGAAGACGAAATATCATCATGACACAATAAAGAACATAAACCAAGTTGACACTGTAGAAATGGACGTTTATATGGGAGATTATAGGATTGAGTAATCGATCTCTTATCTTTTAATTTCAACTCAAACAGTTGATTTATGGTAGCCATTTTTTTTTTTTTTTTTTAATTTATTTATTTTTATTTTTTTTTGTTGCGCACACCTAACTTTACGATTATAAAGGTTCAAAAGAGCACACATAACTTTTAAAAGAATCTATCATAATACAAATATTATATTATAGGTGTTTATACTACCAACATACCAGGAATAATGTTTGATTTGCACTTTCTTGCTTAGCATGACTATCTTGTAAAAGTACCGTAATTAAGGAACTTTCTTGCTTAGCATAAAAAAACGACTGCAACTTTCAACTTTATTGGACAATTCTTTTAATAATTTTAGTATGAATATTTCCAAATATTTCCTTAAGGGTTTCAATAACTGTCTTGTTTACCCTTGTTATGATCTAAAATTTGTGTAAGTTTCAGATTTTCATCTCCACTCCTATCAGAGCTATTGAAAGACAAAATGTACGATACAAAATAAAAATATAAGTCAGATTGTATTGGATTGTTTCGGCTTAAAAAAAAAAAAAAAAAAATACAAAAAGTAAATTTTCGAAGGATTTTTCATTCAATATGTCTCATGATTTTAATATAGAATAGAGAAAGATAGCTAAATAAACGATTGACTCTTTTTTCTTGAAAAATCATTAACAAGTTGATTTTGTTTTATCGTTCTAAAACAATACTTAAAAAACTATGAATGTTCTTGTAAGTCTTTAAAATGGCAAAATCAGGCGAGTGCAGCGAAACAAAATGTCCACCATAAATAAACTTACATGGAGGCGTTTTGACTTGTAACACACAGATTTGAATGCCGATTTTTGTGTAAGTAGTTGAGACCTATAATAGTGCAAAACTAGAGTTATAGCCGCCTGAAAACACATGGGTTGAAGGTGCTCAAAAACTCCAAAATTCCAATGAATCGCTGTAAAATAGAGCGAAATTATTTTCATGGAAACTGTCCTCGAATCAGGATTCAACGCACTGAAATATCCTTATATGTAAAAGTTTATCAAAATCAAAAAAATATTCATTTTTTTCTCCTTTCGATGCCAACATTTTTGTAGTCGAGATATAATCAACAATTTCTTCCGGCCATAACATTTTGATGTGTTAAACCGATTAAAATAGTAATGGCGTCAATAGAATCATCGTGCGTCCTGTTTTCAGTTTATGTATATAACATGTATCTATTACTCCATATTGTAGTGGACAAAAACAAAAACTGTGAGCTATTAGTCAAAACATCTCCTTGTGAGTTAAATATTTTTAAAAAATTGGTCAAGTTTTGAGACTTAGTGGAAACAGCCTGGAAAGTTTATTATTTTCTTTTAAGACTGTCAATCAACCACCCCTGGCTCACTTAAAATTGATTAAATAGTTAGAAGAACTCCATTTCACGAGGCAAGTCTATAGTTCGTTTTTTTTAAAAATTTAAAATTTAAATGTTCATGATAACGCATTTTACTGTGATAGAACTCAGTAATTTCCGATTAAAAATAAACACCCTATTTCTATAACTAATCACTAAAAGGCACCGTTGGAGAAATGAAATGTGGCCCCTGATTCATTAAATACTCTCCGTGAAAATGGGAAATGGGGGTGCGCAGGTGGACCGGAGACCCCATACACTAAGTGAGCCGCCACTATATATGTATATATTGCGCCCATCGGCCTCGCAATATAAAGTTCTCAACTTTTACATGATTTAGCGTCCGCACCGGGCTCCAGTCGCAAAGTTAAACAGTTTTAGGAATGAAGAGACTTTATTAGCCACTCAGCTTAGCCATTCATCCGCTTTGAGGGAAACAAATTTATGATGGAAAAAAAAAAGTTTTAGATATCTAATCAAAAGAAAAGTTTATAAAAACATTTAAACTAAGTCGAATTTTAAGAGATCGCTCAAATTATCTCGTTATACTTATGATATATGATAGTTTATATTGAATATTTGAGCCAATAATTTTGAAAATGGGATATGTCTGTTTTTTGTTTAAGGGTCAAAATTTAAAATATTTATAAGTAACTACAGAAATATTTTTAATATTTTGTGGTACCAGATAATGTTAATAATCTAATTATTTAGTTTTGATTATAAAGTTTATAATCCAACAGTGTTTACAGCGCTGACAAAAAAAAGTAAGTGTTTCATTATAACTGAAATGGGCTCGACTCACTTTCAAAATTACTGAATTATTTGTAATCGTTCATTTGATTGGGATGTTTTTTTAGTTGCATCAGTCTTTGTTTGACAGTAAAAACAAAGTATTATTAAAATTTTTATATATGGATCATTCCATCATTTTGACAGAATTTCGACATTGTAATATAAAAAACCCGTTTTCCTTCCTAAAAATCTTTATAATAGTACTAGCAAAAAATGTCTTTATGATCACGAAAGAGAGGGAAACTGAGTGGATGTGAGGAAAATATAAAACAATCACAATTCAATTAATAAAATATTTATGATACAAAAGAATTGTTAAAGACTATGATATTACAAGATATTAATTACAAGAAATAAACATTTAAACTTTGAAATCGAAGATTAGATTAATATATTGAATATTGTATTGGATTAATATAAATAGTGAAAATATCTATAAAAGGTATTTTTTAAATCTTATTTGACTTACTATTCCTATTCCTATAGCCATTCCTATTGTAATCTATTTCACCCACTTTTGGTGTGACATCTATAAATCTAACATCTATTTATTTCATGAAAAGTGTAAAAATAACAAGGAATATTCCAGTAGAAAATATAACTGAACGAAAAAAAAAAACAGTTTTATTGAGAATTTAAAAGAAATTATACATTTCCAGTTTATACGTAGGTATAATTAAATAAATTTCATTCAGAATTTAACATTTTTAAATATTCATGATGAACTTCAATTTAAAATATTCAATTTTAGATGGACTTGCACCACTTTCAAAATAAACATATTACAATGTCACTATCATTGAAAATGTCACTAAAACCTTTCTGTAGATTGGAGAATACATTGATATTTATTTTTATTTTTTATTTTTTATTTTTTTTTTATTTTATTTATTTATTTTTTTTTACCGAATATTGGGGGTTTCGAAGACCATTATAAATGTAAAATTTAAAATATTTTTTTATAAAAAAAAAATCCTATAAGATTTGTTTGACTGTATTTATCTATCATATTTCTTCATCCATGCATTTTCCATATATCTTTAACAATCGACTGGCTTTACGTTGCACTGTTTGGTATTTATTTCTTTTTAGCCTTTATTAAATTTTACAACTGTGTTCAAATAGAATAAAAATACATCTAGTAAATGAAATGATAATTCTCCTAATAATATGTCTATCGCTTATAAAGCAACTGCCCATTGGTAGAACGTAAATGTTCTATAGTAGAAGATCCCGAGACCAACTTCTTTTTAGACGACTTAGATTATCAGGAATGGAGTGTGAGGCAAGTTGGGATAATAGTGGATTCGATTGTAAATGTAATTGATTAGGAGTACTGAGGAATACAATTAGGATTGATTAATTGCTACTTCTATGGGACTTATTTATTAGAAAACTACATAGTTTCCAACGCTAAACATTTATCTTCAGTTCTAAAACATACCAGGTATGCAAGTTTAAAATGTCGTTTATTTCTTAAAATATATACACAGTAATTTAAAAAAAAGTATAATATATTTTATTCAAAGTACTGACCCTCGCTTTCTACACATTTTGCCCATCTCTCGGGCAATATATGGATACCATTCCAAAAGAATGCTTCATCTTTATTTGAAATCCATTCATCGAGCCATTTTCGTACGTTTTCGAAATTGTTGAAGTGTTGCTCCGCCAATGAGTGTCCCATCGATGAGAAGAGGTGATAATCAGAAGGCGCCAGGTCAGGTGAATACGGCGGGTGGGGTAGGAGTTCCCAACCAAGCGAAGAAATCGTTTCCGTAGTCAATCTGGCTGAATGTGCAGGAGCGTTATCATGCTGAAGAATGACTTTGGCGTGCCTGTGAGCCCATTCTGGGCGTTTTTCGATCAATGCGTGACTCAAATTGATCATTTGTTGTCGGTAGCGCTCGGTATTGACTGTTTCGCCGGGTTTGAGAAGCTCGTAGTAGACTACTCCCTTCTGATCCCACCACACACACAGCATTGTCTTCTTCCCAAAACGATCCGGTCTTGCACTCGATGTGGATGGTTGTCCTGGTGTTACCCATGATTTTTTTCGTTTGGGATTCTGAAAATAAATACATTTTTCATCGCCAGTTACAACTCGATGCAAAAAAACCCTTTCTTTCGTGGCGTAAAAGCAGCATTTCGCACACAGTTTTTTTCGTTTTTCCATCTGTCGTTCGTCCAATTCATGTGGAACCCATTTTCCAACCTTTTGAATCTTTCCCATAGCTCTCAGGCGATCGGAAATGGCTTGCCTAGTGACATTCAACTGTTCTGCCATCATTTGTTGGGTTTGGGTATTGTCTTCGTCTAATAAAGATTGCAATTCGAAGTCCTCAAACTTTTTTGGTCGATTTTCTCGTTTTTGATCAGTAACATCAAAATCACCACGTTTGAAACTTTTTGAAACCAACGTTCACATGTCCTGACGGTTGGAGCAACATCGCCATAAGTCTCAACAAGAATTCGATGACATTCAGATGCCTTTTTCTTTTGATTAAATAAGAAAATCATGACATGCCGCAAATGCTCTTTATTTGGCTTAAAATTAGACATTTTTAACACCAAAGAAAGGTATGATACGTCCACGTAAACGACTTAAAAACAACTGACTTTTGTAAACAAATGACTAACAAACAAAATAGCGTTTAGAGATAAGCAAATCCTTCAATAGGCTAAGAGCGCATTCTATTGGAATTAAAACGACATTTTAAACTTGCATACCTGGTAAAATTATATATATTAAAGTTTTAAAAAATGTAAGACAAAAATTCAAATATATTGGTACTTACCTGAGGAGATCCAACAGACATCCGGAATATATCCATAGTGGAAGGGAAAGGGCCAAGTAGGTTAATTTTTTGGGGGTTTTACCTTATGTTTTTTTCTTATGACTAATTACATTTTTCCGTTCCTATTGGAAAAAAAATTAAAATGGCGCTATTGGAAATGTTCATCTGGTCATTTAAACAAGAATATGGAATGGTCCAGAACGGTTTTATTATTTCTAATAATCCATAAATATTTAATTTTTGGCTATTTTCTATTTGGTTAATTTTTGGCTATTTTCTATCGCGATCTCACTGAGCGACAGCAATTGAAACGTGTTGAGACCTGCGTTTCGTTGCTTGCTAGGAAAAAAACCGACCCTTTCCTTGAAAGAATAATAACCTGCGACGAAAAATGGATTGCTTATGACAATCAGCGTCGGTCAGGGCAGTGGTTAGACATCGATCGACGAAAGCCCAGGACAAATGCCAAAACCAAATTTGCACCCGAAAAAATTGATGGTTACAGTATGGTGGTCCATGGCTGGAATCATACATTATTCCTTTTTTCCTAGAGGTGAGACCATTACCTCTACAACCTACTGCAATGAAATTGGCCAAATGCACGAAAAATTATTAAAAAAAAAACAACCTGGATTGGTAAATCGGAAGGGTCCCTATACTCCTACACGACAACGCTAGACCCACGTTTCAAAACTTACCATGCATAAATAGAAAGAGCTGGGGTACGAAGTTCTTCCGCACCCACCATATTCTCCCGACTTGTCTCCAACAGATTATCACCTTTTCAGGAATTTAGACAACTTCTGCAGAGGAAAATTTTTTGCAAATGATGCTGAAATCAAAAGTGCGTTTTCAGATTTTGTTTCACTTCAAAGCTCAGAGTTTTTCAAATCCGGGATAAAAAAGTTGTTGTCACGTTGGGAAAAATGTTTAGAAAAAGAAGGTAAATACTTCGAATAAAATTATATTGTTTTCATATTGTATTTTTACTAAAATCCCTATACCTTGAAAACGGACATTTCATGTGAAACAACCCAATAATTCATCAAGAGTTTTAAACACTAGAAAAGCGTTTGAGTAGTCGGAAACGATGAGCAGTTTCTAGTCCTTTAAGTTCAAATATAAATAAGGACAGTCATAACCATCAGCAGATGTCTGTCTTTGAAAAAAAACAACAGCAACGATAAATGTTATAATAATTTTATTCATAAATGAAACGGCATAAACCCATTCAAATCAATATAGTTAAATCTCGGTTTATACTCTTTCCAAACAATTTTCGCTTATCAATAGCTCGCTACAATTTGGCCGAGCGGTACCGTGTATTATATTTTCGATATATAATACGGGCCCTGGGGCGATATATTCACCTGAGCGAGTCAAAAGGCCTGATGTATGATCTAACCTTTTAGGCACGGGGATGAAATGGTGGGTGAAATAGGGCGACCTTCTCACAGTCTGTCCTATACAACCTCCCTTCCTTGGGGGAGTCACCCTTAGCTTATCAGAAAAATAATCAAGATGTATAAATGAATCTAAATGAATGATAATAATAATATTATGTGGCTGTATTAAAAGTATAACTGAACATCTTAGCCTAAAATTACAATTACATGTGAGTATAGAAATGAAAAAAAAAAATCAAGTAAATGTGTGGAAATGTTAAAATAACTTTAACAGAAAATACTTTAATATTTCAAATAATGTATTCAGAGTGATAAGTGAAGTGTGTGGTAATGATGTTTTAGTATCCCATATGTTTAACGAGGGTCCTTACAACACCAAAAGGTTGACTGAATCAGGAGTACCTCGATAAATCTCAATGGCACTGGGAAACGATGAGAAAATTATTGAACAAGTGATAGCCCTGCTATATATAGAAAAACTATATAGTAAAATATACGTGAATCTTGAACTTTATTTTCCATAAAGATCATACGAGCATTGATAGCTTTTATGTTTTACGTTCGAAAAACCTCAAATAAATAATACTTACTTCTGTAGCTCTACTGCCCCGGGCGGACATTGGCTTTTCCAACAACACTACACCAGTCCTTACTAAGCAATGCCCTCGATTTCCAGTTCCTGTACCAAGGGTCCGGAGGTCTCCTTTAACATCTTGCAGCCATCTTCTTCTTGGACATCCTCTCTTCCTGGTACCAAACATTGTCCCCAGTAGTATGTTTTTTGGATCTGTGCTGTTTTCCATTCTTAGTACATGGCCCAAACATTCAATTCTTCTCGCTTTTATAAAATGAACAATGTCACAGGAAGCGTAAATTTCATATAACTCTCTGTTTTTCCGAATCCTCCACTCACCTTCAACCACCATCAACAGGTCCATATATTTTTCTGAGAATTTTTATTTCGAAAATTCTTAGTACGTTTGTGGAGGTAAACAGGGTCCATGTTTCGGTAGAATATGTCACGATTGGCCTTATTAAGGTTTTATAGAATGTTATCTTCGTTGTTCGTGACAAGAGCGATGATCAGAAAAGCTTGATGTTCGCGAAATATCTTACCTGCCATAATCAATTGCATCAATTGCACTTCTGTCGATATCTTATTCATAAACAGTTGAGCTCGGCACCCAGATAGGTAAATGTTTTTATAAATTATGAAAAAATTATTAGTTGTAATAACAACTAATAATTATTTCATAATTTATAATATATATGACGTATGTCAACAAGATCCAGTTAACAGTAATGTTCAATGAACATTCATCCCCGAATTGTACATCGCTACTGCGAGTGCCCGGGGGTATGGATCAGTGAAGAGAAAAGATTTCCCTGGTTCGGATACGAGCTCGGTGGCCTAGTGGATAAGGCACCACGCTAGAGAAGTGGAGACTTGGGTTCGAATCACAACCTAGCAAATCTTTTCTCTTCAAAATAAAAAATATATTTATTTACAACTAATAAATATTTCATAATTTATAATATATGACGTATGTCAACAAGATCCAGTTAACAGTAATGTTCAATGAACATTCATCCCCGAATTGTACATCGCTACTGCGAGTGCCCGGGGGTATGGATCAGTGAAGAGAAAAGATTTCCCTGGTTCGGATACGAGCTCGGTGGCCTAGTGGATAAGGCACCACGCTAGAGAAGTGGAGACTTGGGTTCGAATCCCAACCGGGCAAATCTTTTCTCTTCAAAATAAAAAGTAAATGTATTTATATTTTTAAAAGAGTATCCGTCTGCGGTTAAATTTTTCTCTAATTCTTGAATTATTGTTTGGACTGACGTACATATATTGGGTTTTAGCCTCATTTATTTTCAAATCAACGACATCGCCTTCAGCCTTTAACAAACCAAACACGCCTAGGAAGGCTTGCTTGCTCCTCGATACCAAACAATTATCATCCGGGAATGCATAAAGTTGATTAGACGTATACAACATATCTCTATTGATATTCAGCTTATAAATAAATAAATAATATAAGGTGATTCTCGCTTAGTAAAAAAAAAAAAAAAAAAAAAAATCAAAATGAGTAAAACTAGACCAAAAATGACGAAAAATGCCGTTTACCTCACCTTTCTATTCCAGACCGTTGCATATATATGATAATTCAATTTCTTTGAGGAAACCACGCTTTTTACAATAAAAACTGTAATATCTCCTCTTGGCATTAAGATTTTTCAATTTTTTACCACATTTACGGATTTAGCATTAAATTTCCTATAAGACCAGAGCAAACCTTGAATTTTTCAACTTGGAACCTAAAGAACAGCTTGATCTTCACCTTATTTAGGAAGGTTACAATTTCATTTTAACGCTCACCGTTTTTCGTGAAAACAATCGACACAACTGCAAATTTCATATGGTAAGATCAAATTAATGATTCCATACAGAATCATGGATAAAGTTACTTTTAAAACTGGAAAAAAGTGTTTTTTTCATTTGGCAAACAAATCAGGTACTTGTGTAAATAAGGCATTATGGTAATCGCTCAGTGAATATTTGTATTTTAATGAAATAAACTCTTTATTGAAATAAAAAGCAAAGAAAAAGTTTATTTTTGATTAGAAAAAAAAGAAGCTCCGTCAGATCAAAGGAGTCACTTATTTTATTAGATTTAGGAGATATTAGTCTTCATGGCAAAAAACGTTAATTGAAACAGAAAAGTAAGTCTTGTTTCACTTAATTTATTTTTTTTTCACTAAGAGGGAATAATAAAATAATAACCCTAGATAATAAAAGATTATTATGATAAACATTTGAGCCGCTGAATTCTAAAACCAGCTTTTTGTGTTAGTAGAGCTCCAAACCTCAACTCGGTATGTCCTGGTAGGATTATTTATTATCATCTTAACGAGTCTTTTCAAATTATAAGAAGGATATTGAACGATTTTATTTTATTGGACAAATTTATTTGGTTATTATTATTCATAATTGATTTCCGAACGCTTCTGAGAATAACTAAATATTAAAGTGAATTGATAAACACGGCACCTATTGAAAAGAAGCTCGATTAAGAATATTTCCACACAAATCAGATACTAATATGCAAGGAATACATAATTTCATTGGGACCGAAAAAAAATAGTAAGTTTTAATCATAAAAATCATCAAGTTTTTGGCACTTCCATCATCAAAGTGACCATCAGGATTTTGGGGATCAGGTGATATTTTGGAAATCCCCCTGAAAGTTGCTTTTTGTTTGAAAATCATTCAGAGCATTACATTGCAGATTTTTTAAAATCTTTTTATCTTTATAGAATTGAAGACGAATCCATAACATTTGAAACTATTGATTTAGTAAACTATATATTATACAAGGTGAGTATCTCTTACCCAAAAAAAAATTGGGAAAAACTATAGATCAAAAATGTAGTAAAATGCCGCAGATTTCACCTTTCTATTCTACTCCGTTGCAGGTATATGATAAATCAAAGACTTTTTTGGGGAAACCATGCTTTTTTTTTCTTCTTAAAATCTGTAATGTCTCCATTTTGTTTAAATATTTTTCAAATTTTGGCATTTTCGGCTTAAGCATTAAATTTTCTATAATAGCAGAGTAACTGTAACCGCGAATTTAACAAACTTGGGATCTAAAGAACAGCTTGATCTTCACTTTATTTGGGGAAGTCACAATGTCTTCAACGCTCACCGTTTTTCGAAAAAACTATCGACAAAACTGCAAATCTCACAAAAACATGCAAATTTTATAAGCTTTCGAATAATATGTTAAACATAATGATTTTGTTTCGGTTTCATGGAGACATTTACTTTTGAAACCGAAAAAACATGGTGTTCTCATTTGGCTTACAAATCAGTTACTTGTGTAAATAAAACATTACGACAATCCCTTAATAGAAATGAGCATTTTAAACATAATAAACTCTTCATTGGAATAAAAAGCGATGAAAAAAAATTATTGTTTAATAGAAAATAAAGGAAAACTGTCAATAAAGCGACACCAGATCAGAGGATCTTACGTTATTATATTTATTTATTTATTATTTATTTTATTAGATTTTCAATGTAATGTTTAAAATCCAATGATAATGAACATAGACCTTAATTTTGCTGTTAGCTTCTGAATACAGATGATAGTAAAGTATACCATTTTTGCAGTGAATTTATGGGTAGATGAGTCTGTTTTTACAAGGGAAGGCATTTATACCGTTCCATGTGGGGTATCTTTGGTTTATTCTTCTTTTTATTGCTTTCGAATAGTGTTGAAAAATCATAGTTTGCGGAACATATTGAATGAAGATATCCTACCACAACTTCATCACAATATTCCACCTGGAATTCGGCAAAATATAATTTTCCAACACCATGGTGCACCTCCACATTATTCGAAAGCAATACAAATAAAAAGCAACGCCATAGTTAGATAGGTAAAAATCCCTTCTCCTGTAAAAACAGAATCATCTGCCCATTAAAGTAATATTCTTCAACACAATCTGCATTCAGAAGCTAACGGCAAAATTGAGGTCTATGTTCATTATCATTGGATTTTAAAAATTACATTGAAAATCTAATAAAATAAATACTAAATAATAATCATAAATAAATATATGTAATAACGTAAGATCCTCTGATCTGGTGTCGCTTTATTGACAGTTTTCCTTTATTTTCTACAAAACATTAATTTTTTCATTACTTTTTATTCCAATGAAGAGTTTATTATGTTTAAAATGCGCATTTCCATTAAAGGATTGTCGTAATGTTTTATTTACACAAGTAACTGATTTGTAAGCCAAATGAGAACACCATGTTTTTTCGGTTTCGAAAGTAAATTTCTCCATTAAATTGATACAGAATTATTACGTTTAACATATCATTCGAAAGCCTATTAAATTTGCAAGTTTTTCTGAGATTAGCAGTTTTGTCGATAGTTTTTTCGAAAAATGGTGAGCGTTGAAGTAATTAAGACATTGTGACTTCCCCAAATAGGGTGAAGATCAAGCTGTCTTTTAGATCCCAAGTTTGTATAATTCAGGGTTACAGGTACTCTTTTGTGGACGTACAAATACTGTAGAAGGAATATGGAATTATTAAATGATTTTCCTCTTCTACAGGGGCACATTTTTGATTTAGTTTTACGCAATTTTTTTTTTTTTAACTAAAAGATACTCACCCTGTAGAAGAGGAAAATCATTTAATAATTCCATATTCCTTCTACAGTATTTGTACGTCTCTTGAACTGTCTTTAGGATGAATTGTCCAAAAATAATTACCCTTTATAGCTCTAAAGACTTTTTATTTATACTTATTTCTCACCATTTACTTTTTTAATATTTGTAAAACTATTTTCCTTAGTTTCCTATATACAAGCTGAATTGGCATATTATATTGTTCTCTTGTCCAGACGGTGCCACCAAGGGGTCAATTTTATAGGGGTTGGATATAGTTCTTTTCCTTTCCCTTTCAATTTCAATCTCATGCATATGCTTTTGACAGGGCTTACGGTCCTTTGAGGGTCAAGTTACTGCCACGTGCGTCTTTTAACACTTGCTCTACGCCTATTTCTGTCTCCATAACTTTTGAAAGTCAGGTTCTTCAGTAAAGAAAGTAATTGCATCTAACCAAATAATAATTTTTTAAAAATGTTCATATTCATTATTCATAATTAACATAACTAAAATACAGTTATTCAAAAAAATATATATCTTTTAAGTACAAATGTACAAATGTAACTTTTACAAACTGGGCTAAGATATACATGACCTTAATATAATTTAAAACTAAACATGAAATTAAATACTATTTTTAAATATGTAACATCTGAGGAATACTTTAAAGTACATATATTAAAAACAAAAAAAAATATAAAAACTGTGGATAAAAAAATATTTCAAAATTATTTATTATATGATAAAATTAAAATATCAAAAAAAATATTACATCTGCACTAATTAAACACATTCAAATTATTAAACCAAAACTACATTTAACGCTAAAATAAAATTATGTTTATTTGTAATAGATCAATTTTCAAATTAAAAGTTTTTGTAACTTTACTTCAAACAGCTTCTTCATAATGTTGCCTTGGGCCCAAAAATATATTCTTAACATCAACTCTTAGTGCACAATAAAATATGATTCTTGATTCTCTTTTGGACTATCTAGTCCAGTAAAATAAGGGTTTGCCGAAGAAAAAACTGCCGAACTTTTATTCTCAACGGATCTTTATGTTTTTTTGGGGTGCTGAATCCGAATCTGAAGTTTACTACCACGGCAGCCGTCGGCGTCATACCTAAAATAACACACTTTTTTTGGCACATTTTTTCGGTATAACTCCAATCTATTTGTCCGATCCAAAATTTCATTTTTTTCATCTCAAAGCTGGTTAAATGTCCAATTAGATCATATACATGTGATTTATATTAAATCTCGCTAAAACCTACGCCAGCCCTCTGAACATGTCATAATTGTAATATTTTTTTTGTAATATATGTTTAACGGGATTTAGTATAAATCACATAAATATGATATAATAGTGAATTTAACCAGCTTTGAGATGAAAAAAAAAAATTTTTTTTATTGAACAAATAGATTTGGAGTTATAGCAAAAAAATTTGCCAAAAAAACGTGGGTTTCATAAAAGTAAGGGATATTTAGCGTCCTGGCATGTGTGTTTGAAGAGACCCAATTAAATCTTCGTATATAGAGTATAATAGTGAATTTGACCAGATTTTAAATAAAAAGAAGTAATTTTGTTTCGAACGAATAGTTTCAGAGTTATAGTGAAAAATGTGCAAAAAACGTAGACTTCACAACAATACGGGTTTTTTTAGCGTGATTTTAAGGGACATTATTAAAACTTTATATTTAATAGACTAATAGTAAATTTAATCAGCTTTGATATGAGAAAAAGTAAGTTCTCCCTCTTCACCTTCACTGCCTTCTTAATCTTGTATTGAATCACAATACAACTAGGAAAGTATAAAATACCATTAAATGCATTCTATTCTTTACATTGAAAATCCAATTTTTACATTTTTTACTATATCACAAATAAATTAAATTACTAATACAAGCTATACAATTATACATGATAAATTTTTATAATTACATGAAGGATATGTACAGACAGCATTTGGTATTAAACCAGTTTATCGATAACATTGAAATTATTTAACCATGTCACTGTTTTTACAAATAATATTAGAAAAATAAAATAAAATTTAAATTTTCATTTCTTTAATAAAAGAAAATTTAATTAATTGTTACACTATTTAAAAAAAAAATAATGAATAATAAAATATTAAACACAAGGATTAGGAATATCAAATTTTTTAATTTAAATTTCTTTTTTCTTTTTCTTTTTTTTAAAAGTTATATTTATTTATTTAAACATGAAACAAAACTTGTAACTGTTTTGATCAGTTACAACTTTATAAAAATCTTACTCATCGCCCCAACCCAGCACACCTTATATAACCCTCACAGGTAAAGAAGACAGTGGCCTTGAGATCTATTGTGAAATTCTACAAGGAGTCATGGCAATAGCCAGCTTCCCTACTAGCCCTGAGTTTTCGACTCCATAAGTGGAGGGACAGGTTCGGTAGTGGTTAACTAGGCTTTGTGTATATTGTAAATGGTATTGTTTATATTTTATTCTTAACTATATTTTAAATTTATTTAATGTTTACTATTATTATTTTATTTTTTTAAA
The DNA here is from genome assembly GCA_003667255.2 of Euschistus heros. Taxonomy (NCBI): domain Eukaryota; kingdom Metazoa; phylum Arthropoda; class Insecta; order Hemiptera; family Pentatomidae; genus Euschistus; species Euschistus heros. Next base: position 42,005 of record RCWM02000011.1, read on the forward strand.
TTTATTTATTTCATTTTTTATATTGTATAGTTTATATAGTTAAATATATTATTGTATATGTAGCAGTGCCGGAACTAGGAGATTTGTCAGGGGGGCAAAGCTCAGTTTACTGTTCCCTACTCCCTCTCTCCTCCACCATTAAAATATAATGCCTCCATAATACAGTATAATAAAGTTCATAAATTATGCAAAAAAAAAAAAAAAAAAAAAAAAAAAAAATTGATGGTGTTTTTAAGTAATAAATAGGGCTGTGAAATATATGCATTTGCATATTTCTCCCAGCCAACTAAAACATCTAATATCGTCATTATAGATATGTTTTGAGGCATTTGGGATCAGTTTGAGTTATTTTTATTTTGCATATTTGTGCATATTATGCCATAAATACATATTTTTGCATATTTAGAACTTCAACTGCATATTTATCTACATATATAGCATTTTTATTTTCCATATTTGTGCATATTTTGTCATAAATACATATTTTGAACTGTAATTGCCTATTTAACTAAATATCCGGCATATCAGCATTTGACTTTTGATTTTTTTTTTTTTTATTTCTAAGCAGACAAAAAAGTAAAATACAAATAAAAACCAAAAAATAGCTACGTGAACTCTCATTTTTTTTTTTTTTTTCTTTCTTTTTTTTTTTTCATCTATTGAATAAGATCGTGTTTAACCAGATGTCGATTCTTCCCTTTGGATCGTATTTGATTCTCTTGGAATTGTTTAATCAGATTAATTTCTTGTTCATCCTCTACTCAAATACTTGGAATATTACTTCTATTTTTTCTCAAAAATTACTCTAGCAAAGACAAAAGATCTCGTTGGAAAGAATGTAAGTTCTCAAAATTGAGACTTTTAAGTTCGATATAGATGTATTAAATTGTGTTTCTTTTGATAAAGTTGCGTCAATTACTGCATATAAAAACAGCAAAGTACTTACAAAACGAAGGCAAGAAATTAAAATTAAAAAAAACTTTTGTTACACAAACTGCCGCTGGATTCATCAAATTCTGGTTTCGATACTGATTTATGTCCAGCCGAAATACCCTTCCATACATGTTCTCTTTTTTAACATTCGCCTTGTCTTTTTGTTTTTTAATAGTCTTCATCAAATCGTTTCCCTTTCAACATAATTACTTACTTAAACTAGAGTTTGTACTTACGTATAAATATGTATTGCATTTTTTTTTTCTAAACAAGTAATGTAAATAGTTGTATATTTCGGTATTTAATGGCATATTTTACCCTATATGTTTGCATATATATGTGCATATTTTTGAGTTTTTATTGCATATAATTCACAGCCCTAGTAATAAATAATAAACTTTTAAAATTTTGCCGCCCCTTAAAATCTGTCGCCAGGAGCACGCCCCCCCCCCCCTGCCCACTCTATTTCTGGGCCCCTGATATGTAGTTGTATTATTATATAGTTATATAATAATATTTATATATTACTTTATATTATTTATACATTGCACAGTTATTTGTTTTAATTTCATACTGAAGACATTAATCATTGTCCTTATTCAAGGCAGATTGCAATACTTACTCATTAAAAAATATTTAAAAAAAAGGAACTAACAAAGGCAGCAAGGACAAAAGGACGCTGATAATTTAAAATTAGTTTCTTTCTTATTTCAAGTAAATTATGTGACATCTCAACAACGTACTGAACGTGCCCTGCCTCGGAATCGATTTATTAAAACTATCACAATAATGTGATGATCAATAAAAGATTAGTAGAAATTAATAAATTTTTAATATAAAATGAAGTTAGATAGTTTTTAAAGCTCATAAATTGTTTTCTAGTTGCTCGGAGTTTATATCCGCTCGTGAGCACTAAATTAAAAGATAACTGCTCTTTTTAGTGGTGCCAGGTAGCGATAAAACTTTAAGAATCTCTTTTGATGAAGTCTTCAACGACAGGTGCTCATGACCTACCGTGTTGATTATAAGCAATATACCTTCCCCCTCGTTTTCCTTCTCTCTGTTTTATTTCATCTAATTTAATCTTAAACAGCGATAAAAATATTAGCCGTATTAATATATAATCTATCTTCTTTAATCTTTTAAAATAGAATTTGAACTTATTTTCAGTAACATTACTATTTAATAACTGCTCATAAAACCACCAGCTTCATAATTTTACAATACTCCAGTTGTTTATTTTTTATTCGTTTTACAAGAAACTGCTGGTCGTTTTCGAGTACGAAAACATTTAAAAACCTATTATAAGGTTATAAAAAAATCGATATCATGTATAAGTAATTATGTGTGATTATTGATTAATCGATCTTGTACAATGGTATTTTTCTATTTTAAAAAACCAAAACAGTTTGGCTTCAAATTTCAGATCGCAACTTCCAATCTGCCGGTGTTCCTCAAGGAAGTACCCCAAGCCCCATCTTCTACGCGGTGTATACAGCTGACATCCCGTCTCATCCAAACAACGTTCTCAACACGAATGCTGATGCCTCTAGTGTGTTATCAGTAAACAATGAGCGCTTCATTGCCTCACAAATACACCAATACCATACAATAAATCTTCAAGAATCCTGTCAAAATTGCAGAATGAAAATAAATCTCATCAAATAACCTTTATTCTTCGTTGCAAAGCTATTACTTCTTGTTCTACAGCATTTTTAAATCCTATTCAGGGCACAGTGTACTACAGTACACCATAATTCGATTGATTGTTTGGAGGGGCCCCATCGTATAAAAACATTAAATGAGGTTTTAAAAACAAAAATATTGTAATAAAAGGAAGTAAGTTATTTGTTTGTACAGATTTATTTAATATTAGACCAAGAAAAAAGAAAAAAAAACACAGTGAAATTAAATGATTTTAAATATGTATGCCTGACCTGAAAATGGTTAATGATACTCATTTGATCCCTGTTGAACAGATCCGATACCTAGGACTACATCTGCACAAACGTCTTACTCGGAATCCATATACAAGACTAAAACGACACTGCTCGCCGTCATAGGCTCCTTCAAATTTATTTGACAAACTTTTCGATGAATTACAATTGTAATTTACATGACAGTAATTAGACCTATTTGGACGGTGTTGAGCTTTGGACTCCACTAAATATCCTAATCATTCTCGTATCCAATTCTTATATTCTAAAATCCTTCGTAAAAAGCTAATTCACCAGTAAACTTAACCATAATGATCTAAATGCTCCATTTTTAGCAGATATAGCCTAAATTAAATACATTCATATTAAAATCTATAACCGTTCAGTTTCACTAGTCTCTCCTCATTCGATTACCGACTACCCTCCTAGGCATCTGAAAAGAATATGGCCTTGGGACCTTCTAATGTAGAATTTATTGAAATGCTGCAAATGGTTGGTTTCTTTATAAGTGATTGACATGTTATTATTCACATATTTAAATCAGTAATTATTTATTGATAAACTGTATACATTATACACAACAAGTAAACAGGTGGAAAATGATTAAAATGACATGTCAATTACAAGTACTGAGTAGTTGATAGTTAACTGCAAATAGTTATTAGTTAAAGAATGTTGTTTGGGACCAATATATACCTTATTTTTCTCCTGGTTATTTTATGTATTTATATACATATATATGGTAAATATTTTTTATGATCTGCAACACATTATTCGAAAGAGAAATATTATAACAGTAAATAATGCATTAACTGGTGGTTTTTGAAATCGATAGCCATTAGAGATACGATGTATTGTGCGATTGCGTGTTGGGCATCAGATCAGTCATATCTGATTAGCAACGGAAAATAAATCACTCCGCTAAAATTAAACACAGTTTTAACAACTTTCTTTAATGGGCTATTATTATCCCAAAATTGCAGAATTTCAAGAAAACTTTTTTCAAGACTTTAATTAAATATTTTTGTTCCATTTCTTTAAGCACGTAATAACTTGACATCCCATATTAGGTTATATTAAAAATAGGTAAAGATGAGGTGGGAGAGAAGGGAGTAAGGGTGCAAATAATCGCACTTAACCCAACTTCAATGCTTCATGAAAAAAACACTTCGTTACACACCGGCCTGTTTGTTAAAAAAACATGTGATAAACAAACCCTACAGCTACATGTACTGATTACAGATGAGTAGTACGTGAACGAACAAGTTCATGAAAATGAACTATAAAGAGCGCTCTCTGTTTTGGTGAACTATAGTTCTTTTACTCCACCACTCGGATAGGGAACCGTCGCACAGTGGTAAAAACGCCCAATCTAGGTGGACATTAAGAAACATTTTCATGTCAACAGAGCATTGAATGGACTTTGTAATGTTATCAAGAGATGGTTGGCGAGATATAAACAGAAATGAGAATAAGATTTGATGAATTAACACTAGTGTAAACATACATTCTTTCCAAAAAAACAGCTTGTTCTCAGATCAGTATCAAGTTCAGAGCACTTCTATTGTGGCCAACCATTCATAGTGTGAGGTACATATAATAACGTCTTACATAATATATCAAAGGTCTATCTATTAATATTTCATAGTGAGTGATACATATCTAAAATTTTTTCTTTATGGTTGTATTTAGTTGAGTTAAGTAAACATATTTAACAAGTTAACAGATTTTCGTAATTAAAATTATGTAACTTTTTTTTTCTCCACAGTTCTCCGCCTTCTGGGTGGCATGGTTTTAAAGTATAACATCTAAAGAATATATAAAAATTGAGATCGGCCCGTCCCGACCCATAGAGCTAAGGTATTAATTGTTTTTTGAGAATAATGCCCCTCCTCAAAAGTGCTGTATTTGATGTGTGGGTGGCCACGACACACTGAAAAATTGTCTGAGGTCAAAAGGCATTACTGATGAGGTCACTCAGGAATTAGTTATGAAAATAGTGGATTCATTTTTAATTCATATTCGTTCTCGATGGGTTCAAAGTGGATGGAGCCGTCAAAATTTTTGAAACAAAATTCCGATTGTCTGAAGGGAAACTTAGTAGATACCAAGGCACTTTCCCTTGGCCCAAGTAGCAGCAAATTTCGGACTACCAAAGCATTTAGAGATCTGAGGGAAAAAAACAAAAAAAGTGACAAATTCAACATTTGTTGGACAATTATTCCTATGAGGAGCTGCACGCCTCAGTTTGTACGCAGCTTTATTCATCTGACTCATATATTTCAACTTTGTCAATTAATGAAGGCAGTGCTTTCTTGCTCCTGATCCATGATAAATGTTTCCCGGACGAATTATTAAATTTACTATCTGAGCCAACTGGCTAATAAAAAGTAAATAAAAAAGGGTCTGCGTTAAATTTAATATTCGTTATTTTTTTTTTCACTTTATTTATTTTATCCACACCTATCACTCAAATCGTGACAATAAGCGGATGTGATATGAGCAATTATGTCAAATTGGCATGTCAGGGAAGAGGGAAATATTTAAGTTATGATAAAAAAAATTCAACATTCTGTTCTATATATTAAAAAAAGTTTTAGTTCTTATTATTGTTCTATTCTATCATAGTTATATTTTATTTTATGCAAAAATAAAAAATAATCAAAAATTTTCAAGTGATTTTGACTTTTTCTTTAGAAGTTATGAGCAATGTCCACCTAGATTTTTACCACTGTGCGTCGGACCTACGATAGAAAGAACTACTGAACTAACAATCGTGCTTTGTCGTGTCCTCAGCCGAGGCACGTAAACAAGTTACCTCCAATTTGTTCCTACTACTAGTGTCTATTTTCTATTTCTGTTTAGTGTTTTTTGTTTGTACTGCGTATGGCTAGAACTACCCATCGAAGCCCCACTTTTGAAACTAGAATTAGATTAATCGATGGGTCTAAACATTTAACTATATCTGTTTGAGTGGACAAGAGTCGACTGGCAGTGTGGTCTAAAAATAGACTGTAATGATACCGTTGCTTCACTCTCTGTTATTGTAATATTTTGTGGGTAACATTCCGATTTTTCTTTTTGAATCAATTTATAAGGGGAATATCTCTTTGGCATAGCTACGGATTACGTTATATTGTTTTTTTGATAATTCTGCCTCCATTATCATGGTCAGGACATCATTTAGCGGTAGATATTTTAATGGTTCAACAAAACTCTTTTCTGGGAATTTTTCTACACCTTTTTCGGTCGCTTTTTTGACAGAAGACTCGCTTGGATTAATTTTAACCACTCGCTCTCAATTGCATTTGTGCAGCAAAAGCTAACACATCTGCGGAGTTTTCGTCACGCAGAGATGCGGTTTTCTTGCGCTTGGTTTGCACACTGCTTGTTTTAAAATCTATTGCCGGATGACCTCCTATTCTTTTTCGGTTGGTTGTGAATATGCAATGTCCATTCATCCATCTCTTTTCATTTTGCATAACCTTTCTGAATGCCTATCGCATACCGTACCCATTTAAACTTCAATGATTTTTGAAGTTATTCAAAGGGTAGTTGCGTTATATTGAGACCTGAATTTTTTTAAAAAATAACTTTCTAACTTCATTAAACTTTTCATTAAATGAAATGACTTTTAGCGCGAATAAAAATTTCGCACATTTTTTTTTTTCCCTCTTGATGGAAATTTGAGGACAAGAAGCGTCTAAAAATAAAAATAATACTTAAACTTTTCCACATTAAATTCAAAATTTTAATAATATCCTTATTTAAGCGCAAGGGAATTGCACTTTTGTATTCATATCTATTTTTTACAAAGGTTTCTATTATCATACCACAATGGCAGTTTTGCAATTCCCTTGCGCTAAATTGATTAATCAATTGAAAGATTTTTTTTTAATTTAAAGATTTATTTTCAATTTCATCCTTAAGATTTTAGGTTATTATTATTTATATGTCATAGGTATGTAATATCCTATTTAAATTCTAAGAGTTTTCCTACTAAACTTTTTTCTCTGTAAGCCATAAATCTTTGTTGTGGACCTTTCATTAATTCAAATGTTCAATATCTTAATTTTGCGCAAGGGATTGCACTTTTGCATTCACATCTATTTTCACAAAAGCTTCTATTATCAGATCACAATGGCAGTTTTTTGCAATTCCCTTGCGCAAAATCGAATTAATCAAATTTAAGTTTTTAAAAAATTAAATTTTGAATTTCATCCTTAATATTTTATTTATTAATTATTTAATATTGAACTAACAATCGTGCTTTTTTTAAAAACCTCAACGAAACTCTTATTCCATAAGTTCTTTTCAGAACTTTTCAGTTCAGTTTTCCATTAGATTATCGAAGTCAGTACGTATCAACGTCAAGGACTTTATATTTACCTTTAATTCCAACCATTTACTGAATAAATATTATGTTTTTTTTTATTTATTTTTCCGAATGAACCTCAGTTCCTAACACTTTTTGTTACGATTTGTAGTATTCTTAAAGTTGAAAAGTTTTATACTTGAAATAAATCCAGAATAAAATTACAGTTTTGCAACTACCCTGTGATTTGTTAGCAATTTTAACACAGTTTATCCAAATTTAACCAACAATTTTTGGTTTTTTTACTTTCCTCACAGTAGGAATGGGCACATTTTTGCTTTAAAAATCCTATCTTGCACAAAATGTAATGATCTACAACTTTTTGTAAATACTATTAAAAAGGATTAGCCATTTCTGTGTTATGGACTCTTAAACTAACTAAAAAAAAAAAAAACTACCTTTTTTTGTAAGTGCAAATTCGTTGATGTTTGACAATCGATTGATATAATTGATAATAACAAAAATTTATATTAATTTAATTAATGATTTATATCAATATTACCAACTCCCGGTAAGTTTTAAATTAAATGGACATACAAAAAAAATTTCTAATAAATTATTATATCCTGGCATTTATTTTGACAGACATGACTTCTTCGCCCCATGTCAACGAGTCTTTCCCTACGGCTCAAGCTCAAAATTTATAAATGCGTTTTAAGGCCGGCATTACTCTATGGAGCACCGATATTCCTTCATCTGTCAAAGACTATGAAAAAACAGTTGGAATCATTCCAAAATGGGATTATAAGAAAAAAGGTAAAGAGAACGGCATTCGAAAATAAAAAGACAAAATTAAAATAACTTCAATAAAATAAATTATAAACCTTAAACATTTAAATTTTCAATCAAAACCCTAGTTATATTGTGACTCATTAATAACAAAAAATCCTGTTCAACACGTAGTGGTTCTTGTATAAACTGGTGTTGGCACCTAATATCAACTTCACCAGTAAGAACTACATTATTACGTACTTATAAACTTTATTATCAATAATCGAAACCTTTACACATGATCCTTCCGAATATAATTTACTTATCCGAAAAACATGTATGTTTCCTTGCTTTGATCTTAGAAATAGACTAGCATATTTGATCACTAATACATTTACAGAAAATAAATCCGGGTTTTAGTAAGATATCAAATTTATTTTCTGATGTTACACATCTGAAATGTTTTCAGAGATAGACAGACTTTTGAAATTCTAATGGAGTTTATTAATCTGGCCGTACTGAATCTTTAAGTCGAATCGAATTGTAAAGAACAACAGACCTCAAGACAAGACGGGAGCAAACATGGACTCGTTAAAACAGACATCAGTGGAAGTTGAAGGTGGAGAACAGTTTGAAATTTGGAGAGGAGGCAAGTTGGACCAGCACCTCATGAATGGCTAATAACTAAATCGTTGTCTCTTCGTGCTTCATCGGATTCCGCTTATCTGCTCGGCTTCTGGTTGAGTAGGCTCCTACTTGAAAGGGGCGGCTTAGCGGGATTCTTCACTTAGCGTCCGGGCTGAAGCAAATTAATTCAAAACTTCCAACTTTACTCGAATAAAGTACATTTAGATAAATGGAATGAATAATACCGTTATTTGACAACATCATTACTCGATGTATTTTAATTACACCAATTACGCCATTGAGGGAAAGAACCTGTAAATATTAACCTTTAAATTTTGATTTTTTTTTTTCTCTTTAGGTTTTCCACCTGTCACTTACACAGTGACGACAAGCAGATGTAATGCAACGGATTGAAAAAAAATATCTTTATTTTGGGACATATTGTCTACTAAGAATAACAAACATGTAAAAAGGGTACAGTTGTCTGGCTATCTTATTTTTTAAGAAAGATAATAATATGTATAAAATATGATATATTATGTACAATTGAAAATAAAACTTTTGTTATAAATATATACATAGAAAAAGAAGAGAGAGAGAGAAAAGAAATAATAATAACAATATTATTATGTTGGAAGTTGTGTAATCGTAGCCCATAGATGGCTGAAACAAATATAATAATAAATAACAATATGATGATATAACAATTATAATGCGTTCAGGAAAACGAAAGAACTAAAGAAAATAAATTAATAAAATAAAATAAAAATAATGAGTACAAAAGAAAATATACATAGAGAAAATATTTAAGAACTAATTGAATATTAATAAGGCAAAATATTTACAAATACAAAACAACGTATATTACACTTCTGATTCCATTTATATAAATATAGGTTTTCACACATATCTGTGCATACATATTAACCTATAAAATTGAAAATATGCATTTTTAGAGAGACAAATGACTAAAATAAAAACAATTTACCTTTATATAATGATATAATTATTATCATCGGATATGCTGATTTGACTAACTTGTTTTTTAATTATTACTCATATTGGTGGCGTCTAACTGGGATTTAAGGAGATATTGGAATAGGGAAGATTTGGGAAGGAAGGAGATGCCCTAATTTCGGGAGGGATAGTGTTCCTGAGGGTAGAGGATCGAGCTTGGAAGGAGTGTTGGTATAATGAAGGGAATATATAGGGCAGAGGGACGTGATCTTGTTGTGAGTTGGAAGTGGACGGATGACTTGAATTTCACTAGGTTATAGATATAGGGTAGGCGATGGTTATTACTGACATGGTACCGGAAAGTGCCCAGGAAATATTGTCTACGGGTGGATGGGTAGAGCCACTTTAAGGCAGTGTGGTGGTGCAAAACATGGGGACGGGGTTCAGAAAACAAATCTGATAAAACTGTTCATAATTCGTTATAAATTATAACTTATAATCTATCTCGGGGAAACATCGAGAGGCCCTAATACACTACATAACTGAAGACAAATGAATGGAGAAATTAGGAGTTTTCGCGTGGATTGAGGAAGGAAATAGCGGAAGCGATGGAATAATTTGAGGATTCCTATTGTTTTTCGGGCTATTTGGTCGAAGGAACAGATGTAATAACGATATGAACGATAGCTGGAATATCAGGCATGAGAGAAGCCAGCTCCCAACGGAGCTTACTCCCGACATGATAATTAAATAATTGTAACGAAGATCTCTCAACTAACTAATTTTTAGGATTCTTCGGGAATTCATATGTTTATCGAAGCCATAGTTGGTATTAAGTTGTTGATCATCATTTAAATCAAAACCCACTTTAATTCAAAATATCGATTTCAAAAAGTAACTTAAGATCGAAAAGGTCTGCGACCACTTGCAACATTGGAGAATATTTGGAATTAAAGATATTGTTTACGTATTAATAGGATTTGTAGAACGCCTTCCTCTCACATTAATAATCCTTGTTTTACCCATTTTGTTCAGTCTATTTATATCAGTGAAAAGTATAGTTTCAGCTGCGTTTTCTGAGTGCATGAGTTGTATTTAGTTTTCATTTTTTATTAATTTTGCTTGGATTTTGGCTGTGGGCTTGGATTGCTAGAAGATATGTTTCCCAAAGCTGTGAAGGTGCTAGAAATGGACAACACTGTTGAGATGGACTCTGGTGATAAGACAGATGAAAATAATTTCACATTAATGGACATTTAAAAAATTACAATGTGTCAGACATCATCAATGTAATTTATAGATATAAATATATCATCAATGTATATATAATTAGTTGTTTATATCCTGTAAAGTGTTAGAAATTTTTCCAGAGGTATAAAAACAACTCTTGAACTCTACTGCGTTCTGACCACTTTGCTAAAACATAGGTATAACTCATCTTTATTACTTTCTCCTTATCCTACGTTTTGGAAGTTTGAAAATTATACCAACAGTGAGGCTTAGTCCAAAGTAGTTGTAATAAGTAAGAATAAGTATTTATTCTTTGCATGATTTTCACTTTTGATTGGATGTGTTTAAAGGGATATGAAAGTTTCAGTCTTTCGTTAAGGATTTGGCGTTTCTGTTTCACGTTTTAACCCCATGCCATTCTTCTGTCGAAAATTAATTCTAAATATTGAACAATGTTAATAACTTTATCAGGAACATTGTTAATGTAAACTAGGGGGCAGGTATCATATGGAAGTGTAAAAGTGATGTGTTGTAGTTTGCCGTTATTGAGTTTAACTTTTTTATATTTTTTATTATATATATATATATATATATATATATCACATTTTCTACTTGTTAATTATTCAAGTTTCCAACAAAAACAGATAAAGTTAAGCTAAATTAACTTATAACCTTAAACCAACGTAATGAAAAGATATAATAGTTTGAACTTAAGGTACAATATAGGACACAGCCTACTAATCCATGATTTCTAGAGAGAAACCTTAAAGCTTTAATTTGGAACACCTACCCCGCTGTGTCCACAGTCGACCCTGTCCCAGTGGATTAGAGGGTCTTGTGTTCCTCTTGAACTCTGGAAAAGATTCTAGTGCCTTGATTTGACCAATCTTCACAAGCATGAAGCCCAAAAAGCATTTAGAAAATTCACATTTTTTCGTTGTAGTATAAAAGAGTTTACAATTATACAAACGTGTTTTCCTCTTTGCTGTGTTTACTCCTGTAAACTACGGAGTATATCATTTACAAAAACTCTGCGTAACACAACAGTGTGTTTTTCTTAGGAAAAAAAGGGGGTGGGGTCGATCCATCACGCAAGCTTAGCGTACTACATTTCAATACACAGCTTGAACAATATGAATAAAAGAGTTCTCATATTCCACTTGTAAAGTAAAATCAATAAGTTGAAGCAGTTCCAGCAGCGATTTTCCTTTGCAAGAAACATAAAAAAACGTACAGTTATGACAGTGGAACTTAAAACATACTAATGTGATGTAGTTATTAACAAAATATTAACACAAATTTTCTATACATTATATGTTTACGTTTTTAGTAAAAAAACTCACATAGCTTAAAAAACGCATGAAAAAGTGCTTTACACACTTCTTTACTCAAATCTACTTTCTCCCACAATTCCTCACTGAAAACGTAAGGACAACAAGACGCAAACGATCAACCACAAAATGTACGGTCGACCTCAACTTGTAAAGAAGAGATACGGTTTCATCAGGAGAATTGTTCTAAGTGGTGACAAGTGGCCACGTTCAGGAAATATAATTTATAAAAAATACCTAGCAGAATAGTACAAGAAGAAGAAAAAAAAAAAAATTACTTCCGCGGCTTTAGTTCGAATCTGTCTTGGGTGGATTGGCATTTATTTCGTGTCGTTTCACGGAATGAAGCACAAACTTTCCCTTCGATGTTAGTAATCCGTAGCATAACCTGTACTCACCATAGTTGGAGTACAAAAAGACATTAAAAGGTAGGGAAAAAATGTTCTTGGAGAACTAAAATTCTAGGTTACTTTGATTCAAGTATTTAAATCATCATTAATATTAATTATTAATAAGGGAAACATGCTCCATGTAATTGATTCTAATTTTAAAAAAAGTATCTAAACTTTTAATTATATAAGGCTGTATATAAAAGTCAGCATCTCTTAAACCAAGATAGTATTTAAGAAATCCAAACTAAATTGCATTCCACATACCAGACTTAAAACACAACTTAAAACTGTTTGTCGTTTCCGACAACTCCAAAATTTTCTAGACAAGCGTTCAAAGCTCCCAATAAATTAGAAAAGACCTATTTACATGAAAATAATTAGACCCATTTGAGCTTTTATGTTCCACTACCCCTTCCAATTATTGTCGTATATCGGATCCTAACAATCCAAAATCCTTCGTAAAATCCTAAATGATCCTTATTATTTCACAAAAAAACTTATATGTTGCTGATTTGGCCCAAATCAGATATACCTAGTTTTTATAGTAAACTCTATACACACTCGAATCTGCTAATCCCCAACTTGCCTCACACTTAATTTCCGTGATATCTGACAAGAAAATGGCTTAGAGACTTTGTAATGTAGAACGTTTATTGAAGTGTTACTAGTGAGTCATCATTCTCCACAAATTTACTTGTATACATTATAAAAATCAATAAATGTATACAGTTGTATATATGAATAAATAGTTTTTTAAAAAAGCATTTTAAATATATAAGAAAATATATTTTTTATTATTTTTTTTTTTTACTAACATTACTTAAATATCAACCATAATAACTATGAAGAGGCATGGATGAGGTACTTGATATGCGGAAGTGATTATCGACCAACTGCTATAACAGGAAGTGCGAGTATAAGTTATTGAAGGGTCAAGTCCTCCTAGAGGCTGAGGGTGCCCTTTAAGGGTTTGGTGAGTGTACTTAAAATATCAATCGATGCTGGAATACTCCTACTTCATCAATCAATCAATTTATTGCAAACATTTACTTCACATTGAATATTAATTTTAAAAAAACATTCTTTTCTACTACTTCTAGATTTACTTGAAAAGCGTTCGATGCTCCTAATCAATTACAAAATACTTATCATTTGAACATAAGGAGCTTCGAGACTCCACTAATCCTTCTCAAATCCAACATAAGTGAATCCAATACTTACAGTCCTAAATCCTTCGCAAAATCAATGCTCTTTATTATGTCACTAATGAACTTATCACTAACGATCTAGATGCCCCATATATTGCAGAATTGGCCCAAAAAAGAAACCTAACCTAGATCCGGAAATATGGTACCTTTACCCAAAGGTTTGCCTGATAGGAAGAAGCCTGCACATTACCTCATCCCCCACCCTTTAGGGCGAGATACTCAGATCATAACTCTTTTTTTTTTTTTTTTTTTTTAAATTGTCTGTTCGTTTTTTGTCATTTGATATTGATAGTTAATATAAAAAAAAAAGTAAGTTGATATTAATATTTACATGATGAAAAAAAATTTAAACAGTTCACAGCAGTTTAATTTAAATACATTGAACTCATTTTTGATGATATTGTAGATGCAAAGAAAAATCAAGTTTTTGTAAACCGTACCTCAATTCGATTAGAATTCAGTAAATATGAAACCATTGTCCTAATATTTGATGGACAATAGATAGAATAGAAATGAATAAAAATGTTAAAAATTATTATTTTTACAGTCTCTAAATGAAACGAACAGTAATTTTTAAGAGCACAATAGTGAAAAGCCTGAGAAGTCATAATTAAGTGGTAAGGTGTGAGAATGATATAATTGAAAACTAATAATATTATGTTATTACTATTAGAATAATATTATTGTAGTAAAAAGCACTAGGTGTTGTTAATAACTATTTAATAGTGTTTAATAATTAATTAATAGTGAGCATATACAGTGTGTTTACTATTGTCTGGAGTAGTGATGGGCAAACTACCGCCCGCAGGCCTAATGCGGCCCTTCGGGCTAGTCAATCCGGCCCGCGAAATGGTCACACACAATTATGGATAAGACAAAATTTATTTTCTGCAAAGCTAGAATAGAATGATTGTTTTCTTCCCGTTGCGTTCCGGATCTTCTACCGTTGTACCATATAAGTTTAGTGTAATGAGATAAAGTCAAAAATAAAGTTTATAAGTTGTAAAACATTTTGTCCAATTTTTTCGGCCCGCCTAGATGTTTTTCTACTTCATCCGGCCCTCCCCTTAAAAAGATTGCCCATGTCTGGTCTAGAGATTAAGAAACTAACGTTTTTTTAAATTTTTTATTGGGATACCTGAAAAATAATACTAATGAAATTAAACGAATTCATTGAACTATTCAGTAATACTCAAAATATGGCCATAGAATGGAATTGTTTGCTTTTTTAACATTTATTTTGGCTGAGAGTCGAAACGTTTTTTTGTAACTTTTTTTCACCCCTAAAATGTAACATTTTGACACGCTTCAGCTCATGAAAAATATTTTTGTGTTGTAACATTTGTCACCAGGACCTACTTTTTAGGAGCTATTTTGGTTCGAATAAAAAAAAGTGTTTTTTTTCCACGTAACGGCCTTAGAGACCAAGCGAATATCATTCACTTCTTACTACTTCCCTCCTTCCTTCTCTCTTCCCACCTTTTCTTCATTCTTTCCGATTGCTCCTTCCTTCTTTCTTTGGTCCACGCTATTTCTTTTCTCGCATCCTTTCTTCCCACGAGAACCTTGATTACATTTAGTTTTTTCCTGTATTCATGCCTCAAAACAGTCTGTAATCAGAACAGTCTTGGTCTGTTATTTTCAGTTTCTCAGTTTCTTCTTTCATCTGTTTGACATATCCCCCAGAACTCTTGTATCCTCTGATTTTATAGAATATTTCTCTATTTAATCTATATGGGCCCATTCTCACCATATGCCCATAGAACTTTAGTATTCTTATTCTTATGTCTGTTTCCAGATCATTTATATCCTTGTAAATTTCTTTATTAGGTCTCAACCAAAAGCCTTCTTCTGCCTTCTTTGGTCCGTGAATTCTTCTAAGCATCCTTCTTTCTATGGCTAACATTTTCCTTAGGCTGGGGAGGGAAGATGTTTCCATTCCATATAGTTTAACGACTGTAATATAGTGCCTTACTTAGCGTTTATTGAAAGGCTTCTTTTATTATACAGATTGCTTGTCGCGAAGCTTAGTCTTTCCAGTTTGCTAATTTTTTCTTTTACACTTTCCTTCTCAGACCCATTGCTACTTATAATTTCCCCAAGGTACTTGAATTTATTTGTGACTTTAATGCTCCCGTACATTGTCTCTACTATCTTATTTTGAAAATTTCTGTCGGTAGTCATGAATTCTGTTTTCTCAAACGATATTTGTAAGCCTGCCTTTTCAGCAATTTCCTTTAAAGTGTTCAATTGGTCAATTGCTTCGCTTTCAGTCTCCGCCATTAAGGCAAGATCGTCCGCATATGCTAGGCATCTTACTTTGATGTGTTTTTTGTTCCTATCTTTGCACCAGTATCATTTCTCTTCCACATTTCCTTCACGACTTTGTCCAAGATTACGTTAAACAGTACCGGAGAGAGGCTATCGCCCTGTCTGAGTCCTGTCCTTATTTGGAACCGTTTACTGATGGATCCCTGAAGCTTCACCCTTGATTCCGTGTCTGTCAGTGTCAGCCCTATCAGTCTTCTTGTTTTCCCATCCACTCCATACTGCGAGCAATGTTTTTCTGTCCACCGAGTCATATGCTTTTTTTGAAGTCAACAAAAAGTATGAAGAGGTTTTTCTTTCCTTTTGATCTGTAGTAATTAATTAACAGTTTTAGGCTCAGAATTCGTTCGGGATTTGATCTACCCTTCCTGAAGCCTCCTTGATATTCTCCTATTTGTGGGTTCAGTCTGTTAAGTAGCGCTTTTGAGAATATCTTATAACTGACAGATAGCAGGGAAATTCCTCTGTAGTCGTTGGTATCATTTTTTGATCCTTTTTTTATGCAGGGGATGAATTAGAGCGGTTTTCCATTCTTTTGGGATTTTTTCTTCTATCCAAATATCCATCATTAGTTTGGAGATTCTTTTTCTGAAAAAAAGTTTTACCAACATTTTTTAATTTTTTTTTTTTTTTTATACGCTATAGCTCTGTTGGTATAGCTCGGATCGAAAATTTGCTGAAAGTTCCCTCATCAGAAAGTTAATGGAAAATATTTTTTGTTATATAACTCCCTTCGCTAGAATCTAGCTATATTGGTTTGAATGAAAAAAGGCGCATTTGAAACTCCTGTTTTTTCTCGACATTTTCTATTTCGAATAATCATTAATTGTTTATTTAATTCAAATTATAGATAGTTAATTTAATTAGATAAGTTCAATATTAATTATAATATATATATATATATATATATATATATAGATATATATACCTATGATCTAGTGTTTTTCCTAGTCAGGGAGAAATGGAAAACAATAATATTAATTGTTTTTAGACACTCAATCTTTAATTTTGTAATTTATTTTTGATTAATCTTTTTATCTAAAATGATTTACTACCTACAATATGTTCATAATAATGTTATTGTATAATAGATATAGTTCTATTGATAGATATAAAAAATATGTATACATTTTAAATTTACATTTTATTAGCAGTCTAATGCAAAATAGCCCCTACAATATACTCAACACATTCACAAAGGTACACCTTTCCTTGGTGGAGCCCTTTGATGAAAATTCCAAACCCCGGTCCTCTGTTTAGGTCGTAAAAGAGGCGACACTTTAAGTCCAGGCCGTCTTTTGTACCCGCCGCTGCAACACTATCGACCTCTCCTGTTTTATCGTCTTTCGTCAGGACTTAACCGACAGTCCTCCTCTAAGCCTCTCAGATCCAGGGCAAACTATCTTTTATCTTCAAAGAACAAAGTACACAGAAATTTACATTGTTTTTATTTTAAAACTTGTAGCATGCATATAATTCATTGGAGTCCCTCCAAAACGACTACATTTACTATACTGTTACAAGGGTGTACAACAAAGATATGGCTGATAGAATTTCTCAATAACCATTGTCGTAAACCTTCGACTTCCTTTCCTAAAGAATCATTTAAATTCAATTACTTCCAGTCGAATAGATCCGCAACCTAAGATTTCATTTTGACAAACGTTTTACTCAGAATATACGTACAAGACTAAATCGACAAGACCAGGATCGTCGCTTTCGTCTCCTTCAAAAATTATGAGACAAATGATCTAAGATGCCTAATGATTTAAATATGGTATATTTGGACATACGGGGCTAAGTTTTAGGGCTCTTCTCTCCTTATAATTCAAATTCCTTCGGAAAATTCCTAATGCTTCTTAATCAGTCACAATTAACTTCATTCAAAACGACCTTAAATTCGTTTATGCTGCTGATTTGCCGTTTACCTTGCCTTTTATAATAAACTACTTATCCACTCAAACCAAATTTTTTCGGTAAGTAGAATAGCATGGAATAGGAAAAGAACATTACATAACAAAAATTGATACCATATCTGATTTAGAGAATTTCTAAATAAGAAAAGATAAATGAAAGTAAATAATTTTTTTTTTTTATTGTAAGAAAATCATGAACGGAGTAGAAAAAAACCCGAAGAAAAGTAGTCATTATAAGAGTGAATAATGTATACAAAATTAAAAACAGAAACAAATAATTTCTGATATAAGAGGATGAAAATAAATAATTATTGCAAAAGCGGATACAGAAAATTTGATAATGAAAAAAAAAAATTTATCAATTTTATATATACAATAGGGAGCATTATTGTAAGAAAATTTAATTTCATGCAGTTTTATTTCTGATATATTAGAATGACATTCATTATAAAGCATCCATGTAGTTAGTAAGTGTCATTTATAAATTGTCTAAGCCAGATATGATATCACTTTTTGTTATGTTATGTTCTTTTCCAATTTCATTTTATTTTATTTACCATACAACCCATCATGTTTAGGTATATAGGGGACAGTTAAAAATACTTATACATTGACCTCAAATATTTCTATCGTAAACGCTCAGAGCTATAAACAAAGCATCAGAGAACATTAGCAGTGGTATCGACTACCTCTGCAACACTTCTTGTTCTCCATCGGATTGCTCGCTAGCTATGCGCCAGAACATTGGAACCATAGACCAGGAGGCATGAAAGCACATGAATCAATAGCTAGAAAGTGGTTACTATATCTGCTGGCTAGTCAACCAGGCACAGGGGCTTTGGCCCCCATTCACCTCCAAGCTTTAATCGTCACCGGGGAATGCTATTGTTATCAGTGGGACAATTCATGATTGATATCTGAGTCACGGGACCGACTGTTTAAAGCGGGATATGGTTTAGGAACAATATCCATGTAGAGTTAGTAAACATTGAAGTCTTCTATTAGGTATTATAGAAGGACAATTAAAGATCGTTATTACTTACAATATATTTGTGGGATGAATTGTATAGAAAAGAATTTTGCAGATTTATTAGTGGTTTAAAATTCACGAAAATTTTAAATCACTAATAAATCTGCGAAATTCTTGAATTCTGCGATAGAAATATTTGAGGTCAATGTATAAGTATTTTTAACTGTCCCCTATATACCTAAACATGATGGGTTGTATGGTAAATTAAATAAAATGAAATTGGAAAAGAACATAACATAACAAAAAGTGATATCATCTGGCTTAGACAATTTATAAATAAGAAAAGATAAATGAAAGTAAAAAGAGAGTAAGGTAAAAGATAGAAAATTAGAAACGGAGTTGAAAAAAAAAAAAAAAAAAAAAATCAAAAGAACTCTAGCTATTATTGGAATAAATATTGTTTACAAAATTAAAAGAACAAATCATTTCTGAGATAACATACAGTAGAGGGTAAAAATAAATAATTATGGCAAAAGCGGATACAGAAAATAAGATAATGAAATAAACAATTAAAAAATTAAAAATTATTTCATTATAAAAAAAGGTTGTATTACAGGCTTAGGTTTTATGTCTGATATATTAGAATGACATTCACCATGATGCATCCATGTGGTTATATATCGAGAGAGTCTGTTCGGAGAGAATGTAGTTGCGAGTGTTCTGAGGGCAAAGGCATGGCGAATGTGAGGAGGGAGAGAAATCCAGAGAGTAGAGGAGCGGGCAAGAATGGATCTTTAAAATGTAGAAGTTCTGTAGGATGAAGTGTAGAGACCGGAAAGATGGGATGTATGTAATGATTGGATTAAGGACTGTAGGGTACTGTATTGTAGGGTACATCAGTGATGAGTGTTGGTCATTTAGAAAAGGTAACAGGAAAGGAGGGGGAGAGCCAACCTAACTTACTGTACGCATGGGAAACATAAGAACGTCTTGAGGTTTCAAGAACAAACCTCATGAAGCAATTAAATTATGCAGAATTTCTTTTTTTTTTTTTAAGTTACTTCTCAGTTTATATTTTATATTCATTATTTTTTGGTTTGGAAGTCAATATGTGTTATTCCTCTCCCAAAAAAAAATGCATTTTTTATTTCTTTGGTATTTCACTACTTGCAAAAAATTCATTACTCATAATTGAATTTCGTAGAGCTTTGGAGAACGAAACTTAAAGGACTCTTCAAACCTTGAAGGAGGGAATAACGGTTGACACATTGCATGGCGCTAACCACTTGAAGCAAGTAAAAGAGCTTAAGCGTAGGAAGTTCACAAAAAAAAATTCATCGTTATGAAAGGTTTCGTTGTAATAAAATTGTTAGAGCTTAGTTGTGGCTTTCTGCCTCAAGTGCCTACAGAACTACAGAACTCCAGTCTACTATCATATTACATATGGTATAGTAGAACCTATCTAATCCGACTTTCGGTATACCGACTCACCTGGTAGTTCGACCCTCCCGCGAAGTTCCGTGGTGTGCACAATATTTTGTGGAATCATCAGTATGGTTTTTTTTTTTTGGTTTTTTTTTTTTTGGACACGAAGTTTTGTATCTTGAAGCGACAACGCTCGCTAATTAGTAGATTCAAACTGTGCAGTATTTCGAATTTTTTTTACGTTTGACCAAAATATTCGCTGCACGGTTGGTTCTAAAGAAAATCTTGTTATATTCAAAATTAAATAAGTCTAAATTCAGAACGATGCAAGTAGAAAGTAAGCATTATAATTTAAATAGTCACTAAGATACATATGTTTCTAATTTCGTTCTCAATTTTTTGGAATTCTATCAAAAAGTGGCAGTAATGGTGTAATATTTTAATTCATTTTTTACAGTTTTTGCTCTATACGTCTTTAAAACGACGTTTATCTACGGTTAATCCGACCTTTTAAAAATTCCGCCCTACACCTTGGTTCCTTTTAATTAGTCGGATTAGCGAGGTTCTACTATACCATATGTTTAAAGACCTGAACCAATTTTATAGCAGAATATATTGTGAATAGATTAAACCAAATAATTTCAGTAATTTAATTCGATAGCAAAAACTAATTAACAACTAAACATATTTACTATATATATGGTATATAATTAACTGTGTTCCAACTTATTTATAATTAAACCTCTGCCATATTATCTTATATTATTTATATTCTCATAAAGGTTCAGCTTCATTATAAGTATTAACTAAAATAAAAAAATTGAAATTTCTGCTTTACGAATGATTTTTGTTTTTTTACAGCAGTACACAGAATTCCTTTCCTATATTCTGGACATTAACTGACATTCTGTACTTTTCAAGAATAGCATTCCATATTCAATTGTTGAATATATTTGGGTTCAGTAGCGCTATCAAACTGAAGCCATTGATCGAGCATCGAGGCTTCGCCGGCATATGTTTCCTTCCCTTTCAGATAACGCTACCTCAGGTTTCCATAGGCCGCTGTTGAGTTAACACTTGGAGGTTCGTTGAAGTAAGATGGGGAAGAAGTAAAGTTTAAATACGTATAGAACGTTTTTATAATAAAAAAAAAAAAAAAACAAGGAAAAAAAGCATATTATAATTTTAAAGGATTATCTTCGTTTCAAGAATCAAGTTATGAAAGCATATATAGTGAGTTTTTTCAGTAATATATTTTTATCAAACTTAAAATATGAAAATCTTTATATAAATATATCATAATGTTGCTTAAATCCATGGCTGACGTTAATAAGTTGATAACTCAAAATTGTGGATTTTTCAGTAGCTAACTTTCTGAACATTTTTCAAAAATCCTGTAATTACTCTAAAAACACCATTTTTGACAAAATAAATATTTTAAGTGCTTATCGAGTAGCCACCGATGACTATAAGCAGAGATCCTTGCTTCGGATGGAATTCGGGTGACATCGGCTGTGTTCGAGGAATTAAGTATTAATAACAGAATTAGTATTTTTTTTTCAATTATGACACAAAAACTATGCTTTTTTTTTCTTTAAATTTTAATCGAAAAGCCCACCTTTTCATTTCAATCAAACTATTTTCAAGCGTATAAATATAAGTTAATAAATTGGCCAACTAGTCGTCGCCTTTTGCCGACTTATCACCGACTAAAAAAGCAGCAGATTAGTCGGCCCATCTCTATTTAAAATGAGAACAAATATAATTCTATATCAAAAATTCCGTGAAATATTACAAATAATTCTTTACAAAAACTCAAAGTGAATCAATAGAATCGAAAATACTTTGGATATTAAATAAAACAGAAATCACTAGATGTAGAATCAGGTTTAAAAATAAGGCTGGGTCGTTGAATTATGGTTGAAGAATGCTTTATAGAACCTTTCCAGGCTGGAATGAAGTGGGGTGAATGGGATTCCAGCCATTCCAGGCGGCCCTGGACCCAGTATAAAAGCGAATAATAAGCTTGCCCGCCATCAGATTTACTACGAAGGTATTTAATGAAGTAGGGGCCACTGCGCTATCTCCACTGATCGCAAAGTGGAAAAGCCCATTAGCTCTAAGCTCGATAAAGAACACCGAATCACAATAGTTTGGAAATCAACCGGGGATATAATTTTACAGCGTTTAATGAATCCAATTTAATTGAACTAAAGGATTCCATTTAGAAGAGGAAAAGTTTGAAGTTACAGAACGAATTGGAAACAAAAAGAACCAATTAGTGTTGATAAATGTATTTGGTTTCAGAAGTGGAAAAAAAAAAAAAAAAAAAAAGATTTATGATAATTATTTTTTTAGATATTTACAAATAGGCCAGTAAAATAAGACTCAAAAGGGCATTTTCAAGAAAAAAACTGCCGAACTTTTATTCTCAACGGATCTTTATATTTTTTGGGGTGCTGAATCCGAATCTGAAGTTTGCTACCACGGCAGCCATGGGCTTCATACTCAAAATCTCAAAAAAAAAAAAAATAAAAAAAACGCCCAAAATACCGGTTAGTTTCCCTACGTTAACACGCTAAATGTGTGTTTTGTCAAAATTTGACAATAATGACATTTTCAGTGGGCTGGAGTGGGTATTTCTCGGAATTAAATATAAATATATATATATATATATATATATATATATATATATATATATATATATATATATATATATATATATATGATTTAATAGTAAATTCAACTAGCTTTTAGATGAAAAAAAGAAATTTAGGATCGGACAAATAGTTTCGGAATTATAGTAAAAATGTGCCAGAAAACTTGTATATCACAACAGTACGGGATTTATACCGTACTGACATATGTATTTTAGGGGGATTGATTAAAACTTGATATATATTAGCCTAAAAGTAAATTTAACCAAATTTAAGATAAAAACAGTAATTTTGTATCGGACTAATAATTTCGGATTTTTAGCCGAAAGAGTACTACAAACGTGTTTTCCTACACATTCTAATCCTACATAGGCACTACAGACGGAATTGGATTAGGTATCTCATGTATTCAGCAAGTTCGATTGTCTTTAATTTTAACATAGGTGTGAGTTGGAAAATAAAGTTTAAAAGATATCCTATATCTATATCTATATCTATATATCTATCTATCTATATATATATATATATATATATATATATATATATATATATATATATATATATATATATAAGTTATAATTAGACTGAACGTTAAATAATAAAACAAAAGAATGTTAGAGCACATTAACAACGCACAGCTATAGAACAACTAACTTTATTTGTCTAATGATCACAAGTGTTTTGTTAATATTAATAATGCCATATGATTTTAATATATCTAGGGTCTATGATAACACTGATAACTAATTAAAAACTTCAAAAATTTGGTTACTCTTTGCAAAATATTTGCAATAAAATAATATGATAACTTGACTTTGTATGAAATATTTCGGTTAATATTCGGTAAATATAAATAAATAAATAAATAAATAATATATATATATATATATATATATATATATATATATATATATATATATTTTTTTTTTTTTTTTTTTAATTTCAACTCAGTTTATTTATGGTGGCGAGTTTCGTTTTTCTGTATACGCCCAATTTTGAAATAATAAGGGTTTACAAGAACAGTCATCACTTTAAAAGTATTTGCTTTAGAACGATGAAACACTATCTTGTTTACGATATTACAATGAAAATAAAAGGTTCGGTAGTTTATTTACCTAATTTTCATTATTCTATATGAAAATCATAGGACATATTCTATTGTAAAATACATCGAAATTTCACTTTTTGTAAAAAACATTTTCATTTAGAAAAAGAGTCAATCAATTTTGATATATTTTTTATTTGTTAATATATGTCTTCAGTGTGGTGAGGGCAGTGGTAGGATGAGTCGGGATGTCAGCTGTATACACCATGTAGAGGATGGGACCTAGGATACTACCTTGATAATCACTGACATACTGGGTACAGAGGAAAGGAGAATTTATGGTTTACTTTGAAATTTTGTATTACTGAGATAGGAACGGATAATCAGGAAGTATCTTGAAAGAAGGAATGATGAAGGAAGACTCGGTCAAAAGCCTGTTCACGTCGAGAAAGGGTCCCTTGCAGTAGATGCTGAGGAGACAAAGTCCACCACACGATTGCTGGATTGTGGAATGTGCTGTTCGGAATCCAAACTGGTGATCAGGGAATATGTGAGAGTAGAATTATAAATGCAGAAGCAGCCCATTAGTCAGCCCATATCTATTTTTTTATTTTTTTTTCAGTTTCATCCTTTTTGCCCCACTCTGCTATATTTTTAAGAGTAGGTTTCGTAACTGAGTTAAGTAACGATTTTTTAATATAAAGGTAAAAATTCTAACTATTTTGTTTACATCTAGATATATCTCTTTTAAAACAAACAAAAATCCTTTTCAAATCCTTGA
Source organism: Euschistus heros (assembly GCA_003667255.2). NCBI lineage: Eukaryota > Metazoa > Arthropoda > Insecta > Hemiptera > Pentatomidae > Euschistus > Euschistus heros. Next base: position 66,828 of record RCWM02000011.1, read on the forward strand.
AGAATTGTATCTTGTTCTTGGAGCGCTGGAGTGGGTATTGTTCTACTAGAGCTGGAAATGTCCCGAGGCAGACTATATTTCCAGAGCCCGGGTGGAGGGCACCTGTTTAGGGCAGGTCTCTATTGAGCTGCTTACCTAATTCATTCCCAACAGCCATGCCTCTTGTTCTCTGCCTCTGTGTTTTCCTAAAGCAGTATTCCCTGTTTCCATTAAATAAGGAATAATTGTTAACATTTTCGGGCTTAAAATCTTTAAATAGTTTAAAAAAATATATAAATATATTTTAATATTTTCTTATACTTTATTTCCTATTCATACTTCAGTAGCTGTTATACGTGAAATTATAAACTACCTAATCAATTATAACCCCTAATTATTTAAATAAAAAATTAATTTCACATTATTATGCATATTTTTTAGAGATAAAAGTGTTCTATTGAATTAATATTACACTCTACCTCACTCTGCTCTAAATAATATTGAGGTCAAAGAATCCATTCACACAATAAGTGCAATAAAAAAATACAATTGAATTAATTAAAAAAATATATAAAAAATAGACTATAATAAATAATATTATAAGCTAAATCTATACTATTATATAAATGGCCAAACCATTTTTCGTTTGTGTTCACTAACGACAAAAACTACTGAACCAATCTGTAACGAATTTTGACCACGCTACCTTTATAGTTACAGGAAGGTTTAGCAATAATAAAATATACTGATTTTTAATTAATTCGTTACTAAAAAAAAAAAAAAAAATTGAATAACATTTATGTTTGATAATTGACTGATAAGTGGTGAGTGACATTCTACATAATAGGTTACAAAAGTTTCTGAGTTATGTAGAGCTTGAAATTGATAATAAAATTTATTCATTTTCAATTAATTATTAAAACAGCTATTATTTTGTGAATACCAGTTAAGTTAGGAAGAAGACCAATTTAGCACCATTTGGCGATGGAGTTTACAATGGTAAAACAACTGAACCAACCTGTCCCACATTTAATACATCTTCATAGTGATAGGATGGTTTAGGAATAATAAAATGTATAGTAATAAAAATTGAAATGTACAATGCTGAGCAGCAGAAATGAGATTTGCCACACCGTCATATACTTTTATGGTTAGAAATTAAGTTCCAAAGAAATCATTAAAATTATTTCTGCCAAATAAAAAATATTACCTAAATCAATCTGTCGATCCTATGCTTTTTTATTTTGTGTGTATAAAACTATGATTCATGAGCTTTCAGTTGCAAGCTCTGATAATAATAATATATAATGTAGTCCATTGTCAGCAAGAGTTTTTGTATGATCTCTGTCCATCTTGATATCCAAATCATACCTTAAAATTAAAAATTGGTTGTCTAAATATTACGTAATCTTAAAATACCTAATCACTACAACTTTAACCTGCTTAAAAATGGGTGCTATGCTATGAAAATATCATTGAAAAAAAATGCTAAGTTCCATACTTCAATAAAGAGCGATTGCCGATAAAATAATAAAACTAAAAGAGTGGTCGACGTCATGGAGGAAGATGGTAGTTAATAATCAACTGAAAAGCAGAAAAATCTATTTAAATTTAAATACAATCATATAATAAATACAATTATCCCGCGGAATCTCGAAGCAAGCTTGTCCCTCCACTTAAAAAACAACAAGCCCAACCGAATGGATTCGATACTGCTGTCGCAGTTGCGTCAATAGTATGTAAATTCAGTGTAGCTGTGACACAGTCCTTTCATGATATGAAAGGAGAAGATGTACATTTCCAGAACTTCAAAAAAAAAAAAATAAATATTAAGCGTACGTCTCAGGGCTACTGCCGTTTTAATCTGCGAGGTGTGTTATATAAGTATTTGTAGAAATGGATAGTTTGCATGAGCCAGGGGGTTGGGTTAATTAAAAATGTATTTTGGAATTTCGAAAATTTTATGGGTATGAATATAATATTATGAAACTACAGACTTTATATTCTATATTTTTCTCTTTTTCGTGGAGTCTATTGGGGGTTCTGTACAACTCTTATCGTGCGCAGGTGCCATGGGAGGCAATCATGGCGTCTTCATTCGAAAGCATGCCGTAAATACTTTCCGACTGAGATAACAATCTGCCTTTCGAGCAAACTCACCCAAAACTCATCTTCTGACTTATTACTTATATTGATGTTTTAAATTATTTTTGCAGAGTTATAATGAAGATAAGGATCTATTTGCGGCATTTTAGAACCGCTTCGGGAGAGCCGATCAGCTTGCTCATTTCCCTGTAGCCCACAGTGACTTTGTACCCATCGGAATGTTAGCTTGATACCTTTTTTTATATTAGATTGTTAGTCATCCTCATTCAACACGAAACATAATAGTGATCACCCGTACCTACTACATGTCGACTTTTTAGCAGCTTGAGAGTCTATTAAGAACATAATAAGGGGAGATCGCTGTTCCTTTTCTACCTTAGACAGCGTCGAGGATATGGTTTTTATATTCAATACATTTTTACATTAGGAAGTCACTACGCCATTAGATAAGATCAGACACCTCGGAGGGTTGTAGGGAATCAAGTGGGAAAATTTTTTTTAATGTAAACTTCATAATTAGAATGACCTTACAAACTGTTATACTTAAGTTATAATAAACTTGGAACACCAATTCGACATGCCCGATAAAAATGAACCAATATATAAAACCAGAAGTGTTCCCATATTTATATTTGTTATATGATGTATTTGCACTTTCTTTGCAGATAAATGACTTGGAGATTTAAAGGTGCGTAAAAATTATTTAGATATTCTAAAAAAAAAAAAAAAATTAAGTTTATTTTCAACAAACAAATTGCTATGTCCGTCCTCGCTGACTCGTCGAGATCAGCATATGTAGATGCTAGTCCGGAATTATGTGTCTGACAAATTATAAATAATTTTAGAAGTATCAATTACTTAATAGGTTCTTCCCCAGAGGTTTGCGTGGGGCCAAAAAATTTAGTTTCGCCAATTATAAAAAAAAATCTAAAAAAATTAATTTAATGACGGATGATCTATGTGCTTGTCCACACCTGACGCATCTTGGAATATGGTGACAGTAACTTTTTGTGTGGCCGTATGCTTGGCAGTTATGGCACTGCACAATATCTCGTGTTTAGGGTACGGTTTCTCTATTTTCACTTGGTATAATAAATAGAAGTGACATCGTAGATTTTTTCAACCCCTGGCGTCGGTTCCAAGTCAACGAAGAAAAGTGGTAATGAGGTTTACGCTTGCTCCTGGGTGTCCCTGATGTCTTTTTGTACATTGAGGACTTGGCGGACTTTGAATCCCATAGAACACAGTTCTTTAATTGTTTCAGACTGGCGTTGTAAAAAAAAAAAATTAAGTTCAGATATTTAACAATTTCAACAAACATGAATTAAGCCGCTATGTCCGTCCTGAAATGATGTCGATTCCATACTTTCAGGGGTGAGTACCTGGAAAGGATTTGCGATTCTTCATTTAATCGAGATCAGCAGGAGGATGTAGACGCTGTTTAGCGGGGCTGCTAGTCCGGACTTATTATTATGTGTCTGACATGGAAGTATAGAGGGTAAGAAAAGAAAAATAAATTATAAACGAATAAAGAAAAAAATAAGAAACAAAATTTGAAGAGAGAGAAGGTACGGACCCTCTCCGTCGGAATTACTGAGTAATATCGGTTCTAGCTCCCCAGAGGTTTGCGTGGGGTGCATGCGCAAACACTTAAGTTTATTTTCAAACCTAATTATCAGCATAAAAAAATCTGACAAATTATAAAAATTTTAATTTAATGACGGATGTTTGCCAATTATACCACCCAAAAAAAAATCTAAAAAAATTAATTTAATGACGGATGTGTAAATGGTAAATAATTTTTACTGTTGTTAAATTGAAATCAAGGGTTGACATATAAAATCACACTTTGATGTAAAGATCATGACTAAATGTAAATGCTTAGCTGATAACAAAACATAAGCTTAATCTAGACTTCTCTTTATAAATGAGAGACGCTATGGTGTGGATACTGCGTCGGTGGAAGCCATGGTATGGGATCAGGCGATGATGACGTCTACAAGTTCATATGGTGAAGCCAACGGAGAGTGACTACACAAGCAAAAATATGAACAAGAATAAACAAGAAAACACTTTTCTGCTAACAAGGGGAGGACACACTCAGTCTTTTCAATGTTTTTGAGGGTACTGAATTAGAATCTGATGTCAATTTTTGTGTGAAAAAATCTATAGAGGTAGTTTGCTTGAAAATCTAATCATTTTTTTAGAATTTAATTAACCTTTACCAAAATCTATGGAATGGCTGTATTTTTTCTTAAATTCGCAATCAAAACTAAACATCTTGGTGCAAGAATCATGTCGATATTACTTTTTAAACTCGAGATATAAAATAAATTAGTTTGATGCTATTTTATTTTTTTTCTCGGCTTCTAGGGCCCATTGGTTGGAACGGCAAAATACTTGTCTAATATTTTTTGACCAGGAACATCCAAAAAAATCGCCAACATGATCCGTGTGAGACTGAGTGTGTCCTCCCCTTGTAAGTGTCATAACAAAAACTATTTTACATTCAAGTTTTAAGGATATAAAATATTAATGGGCTGCAATTTGCTGATCACTGTTCTAGTGCATTAAGCTTTCTTCAATTAAATCACTAACAAATTATTAAATTTTGTTTCTTTGATTTATTGAAAAATGGATTTTAATTAACATATTTTTTTTATATTTATACAACTTTTATCACTGTATAATAGAATATTATAACAAATATGCAACATACATGTGCGCCTTAATTAATTATTTTCAGCTTATCAATTATAATATAAGTTTTGCCTTTTATTTAATTAACGTGTACATAAAAAATATGTGCTCCTGCTTTACATATATATGTTGTGTTTGTTATAAATGTATATTTATATTTTTATCTTTTATTTATATGGCAGATATAAAAATTTAACCACTTTTTTTATGTTGAATATTGCAGAGAAAATTATTAAAAGTCTTATGTGTTATTTTATTCTTTAAATTTAATCGTGTTTACAAATAAAACGTTGGACCATCCTCTCTTAAGAACTCCATTATATTCTCCTGAAGAGGAAAAGAGGTTTATCATGATTTTAGGATTTTTTTATTTTAGGATTAAATTTATTCCAGTTTTTATATTGGATCAGTCAAGAAAATCGTTGCCATTTTCACAGCTGTTGATTTAGCTTGTCATCTTTGGCTTTTGATTATCTGCACTTCAATTCTTTTTCCTATATCCTTTTCCACTAACATTAAATTATAAGTTAAATTATGAACTAATTGTTACCAGTTAGTGAGGAATGGTGATACAAAATAATGTTTCCGGTCCTTTCTAAGCTATTGTCCCTACCCAAGATCTAACACCACAAAAACTAACCTTTCTCTTTGTTCTTTAAAAAAAAAGTATTAGCTGATTAGTTGGATACATAGTAACATCATGTTTTGGTTTTCCTATCAGGATATGTAGAGACCAGCAGATTATACTACTGGTTAGAATTTTATTTCCTCTAATTCTAATTTGAAAATAATAACCTCTTTTAGAAACCCCTGTTTTTTTTAGGGGTGGGGTTGAAATGCTTCCAGGAGAGATTTTCAAACGACCAGTATGGTGAGGAGGGAGGGGGTAATGAAAATGGCGATTGGGAGGCAGATTACATCGAGGGTCATTCGGTTCCCATTTATGGAATACTACTCTGCATATCTGGGGGAATGTTTTTTTTTTTTCTCTTTTTTTTATTATGGCTATATCCCTGAAATGGGATATTGTACACATTGGCATACTAATGTGTAACTCAGTAACTGTTCTCCTTGGCTCCAATTCTACAAACCTTGCTTATAGTCAAGTAGACATAACTGGTTATTGAAATATGCGAAATAAATTATATACGAAGGTTGCTAGAAAATAGCTTTAAACGTAGACATAAGACTAAAACGACAAGAAACTGCCCTTTGTTACATACTACTTCAACATTTGCTAGAAAATCGCCCAAAGCTCCTAATAATTTACAAAAGACTTATTTACATGACTTATCTGGACGTACTCCACTAAACCATTCATTTCATCTCGTATCCAATCTTTGCAATCCAAAATCCTTCGAACAATCCTCAATGCTCCTTACTTTGTCATCAATAAACTTAATAATGTTCCATATGTTGTTGATTTAGCCCAAACCAGATATCAATCCTTTCATAGTAAGCTCCATAACCAAAAAAATGTAGAATCAGGAAAAATAACTCAAAAGAATATGAAACGGGTGAGAAATGATCGGCAGTTTAAAACAGTTTAATGTTAGCATGTGAAGTGAACCAGCTATTGGAAAATGAAGGTATGATTGGAATAAAAAAAAAATAAGAAAAAAAAAATTCTATTTTCATGGGGAATAGAATATGCTTTATATTTTAAAACCATAAACCTGTAATCCAATAATTTGGTAATGATATACTGTTTCCTGAACCCTAAGATTTTGAATGGAGAAGATTTTACTTTAAGGTTTTCTTCCCAAATAAGGATACCCAATTTATACAGGCTGAGTGTGCCCAATCAGGCTCTCCTGATCTCTATGTTGAATCACGGCTAAACGAACAGGAAATATATTTTCTACCTTCAGCCGGACCCGAACTCAGACCCTTGAGTTGAGAGTCTAGTGCCTTTTTATCTGAGCCACCTTTCTTAGTGTCTTTGTTTTTGTAATGATTCTATTAGACATGCAGGATCGGTAAGGAGAGTTACACTTTCATAGAATTTTCTTTAGTTAAATCTACTTTTTTATTTTTATTTCAAAAGAAAATGTATATATCAAGTTAAAAATAAAAATTCAGTATCTAAACTTTGTAGTTATTGTGTGTATATATATATATATATATATATATATATATTTAAACTATTCACGTTAACTGAATGGTAATTGTTAAATTATTCTTTTTATACATTTCATCACTTTTCTTTGACACTCTGAAAAAAAACTTCATTATTAAACGACAACACATTCAACTATATAAAATAAGAAAGGCTTTGTAACCAGATCAGACATTCGAAATTATAACACAGGGATCCCCCCAACCAACTTGTTATTCACACTACGACTCCTAAATTAAAATTATTTACGCCACAAAGCTAATTATTCACTGCGTTCTTAATGTATTTTATTCTTCGAACCAGAGGTGAATAAATTTCCTTTCACACCTCCAGACACCACCTTTATATATTTATAATACTTTTTAGAAGAAGTTAATTTATTACTTTACCAGCTGATCATGTTTTTGTTTACGCATTATATAAAAAGTTTACATTAAAAAAATCAATTTCTTATAACATTAAAGTTTTTCAAACAAGCCTAATACATTAGCCGACAAATTATCTAAATATGCCATATCCCTAAACCATTCCTTTGATATCGACAAGTCCTAATATGCCATATCCCTAAACCATTCCTTTGATATCGACAAGTCCTCTCCCCATTTGATCAACAGTCACTAATTATGAAAAAAATAAATAATAATTTGTGAATATATTCACATTATAATTTCTTTTCCTTCTCTATATTTTTAGTTCTTTCCGTGATACAGTGCTATTATGTTTATTTTTTTTTTTTTTTCTACAATGGACTCCTAGTAACCTCGAGAAACACCTTACTCGGAACCCACATACAAGACTTAAACGGCTCGTCGTTTTCGACTTCTTCAATATTTGCTTAAAAAATGTTCAAACCTTTCTATTAAATATAAGAAACTCATTTACATAATAATAATTAGAACTGTTTGGACACATGGGGTTGCGTTTTGGGGTTCCTTAAACCATCCAATTCGTCTCGTATCCTACCCTCACAATCCAAAATCCTCAATGCTGATTACTTTATCACCAATAAACGTATCCACAAAGATCTTAATGTGCCATCTGCTAATGATCTAGGCCCAAACCGAATATCTATCCTTTCATAGCAAACTACCTAGCCACTCAAATCCGTTAGTGTTACAACGTGCTTTACATTCTATTCCAGATAAATCTACGAGGTGCCTGAAAAGAAGATGGCCTCGGGAATTTTTAATAAAGTACATATTAGATAGAACTTTTATGAGCGCTACCAACGGGTAGTTGCCTTACAAGCAATTGACATTTTTAGCATTATTATTTACTTGATATATTTTATTTTATATTGTATAAAGTTAGTATTTCAGTAAATAGCTTTTAAATAAATGTATATTATATATAGAATAGTACAGAAAATTAAATTTATTCTGGGATCAAGTCCCTTCAGAATAACAAATAAGTACACAAAAAAAAATATAATAATCAGTTATATCTGGTCAGAGACATAATACTATGTAAAAATAATGAGGAAATAATTTTATAACAGCGATAATATTTACATAGAAACTAATTAAACATATATAGAGAAAAATAAGTGAATATTCTACAGATGACATGAGAAATAAATTCTTTTGTTACAATGCCTGGTGTATTATATACAAATAGAAGTAAAAAAATTTTCATGGCGAGGAAATTTTATATTGAGTAGTGCCTAAATTGTGCAAAGTGTAATTAAAATTGTTGATTGATATCAAGCTTGATTAAAATTCTCAATTTAAGTAAGAAGAAAGATTGCTTGCAAGCCTCACGTTGGATAAGCACGAGATACTGGAAATAGAGGAATTTAAATGTTTTCAGGGATTTCGCTTGTCTAATATGAGAAGGAATGAAATTCCTAAGGGATGGTTAAGAGAAAAAGGAAGTAGCGTTGGAATGCAGTAGTTCTGTAGAATGGGGTGCATAGTATACACCCCATATAGTGCATGCATGCACATGTGTGCATTGAACTAGCTGCAGACTGAAGTGAAGCATATTTTAAATATAGGGAGGATGATTGGTATTGAAAATTTGGTAAAGGAATGATCCAAGGAAATATTGTCCACGGATCGTAGGATAAAGCCAGTTTAATTCGGAATAGAGGAAGGAAACGTGGGAACACCTCGAGATATAGATGACAAATCCAGCAAAGCAGTTCATGATGCGCTTTAAACGTATACCAGACATCCATAATTAAGGCAAGAAAATAATAGGAAGGAGACTAAAAGCTTACGAGTTGACTGGGAAATAAGGTTAAGTGATCGGTGAAATAATTATATATATAAAATTATTTATTTTTCAACAAATCCCAGGAAAGAGAGGGTTGAAATTTGTTCACGATGTTTTGTTCCCATTTTTCTTTCTTCTTTTTTCCCCAAATCTCTTCATGAATTCACTGTATTTTTGTTAGAGCTCCTCAGTCCATACTCTTCTAGTAGTTCGCTGTGGGTGGTGTTTCAATGTTTATTTTGTTACAGCAGTTTTGAATTTTACCCAGTCGTTTATGTCACTTCCACTAATATTCATCTGTTTTAGGTCATCTAGTGTTTCATTAATCCACTTTGTCTTATTTTTGGTAATCGAGTAGAGTTGTGATTTCTCACGGAATCACCACAGATTAGCTTTCAATTTGAAAACAAGATGAAACAACAGAATATATATATATATATATATATATATATATATATATATATATATATATATATATATATATATATATATATATATATATACCAGAGTTAGATTAATTATAGTGAACCATAAAATCACTCTCCAACTTCTGAAATCGTAAAAAAAAAATAAATAAAATTTACATTATTGTTAACGACTAAACTATAAAACAAGAAGGAATAAGCAACATAAAATTAAAGGGAAAATCAATAACGAAAAATAAAAGAGAGAAATACTATACTGTTATTAATTTTATCTATCACTTTATGAGTCTAAATGATTGTATATTTAATATTGAAATGGATATGGCTGGGGGTATATACTTTTTAGATGTAACGTTTTTTTCAAATTCAAAAATTTATCGTTTTAAGACGCCCTAGTTCTGTTGGTGTTGCTCGGATCTAAAAAAAATCTGATGACAGTTTCCTATTCAGAAATTTAATGCAGAATATTTTGTTGCTTAACTCTTGTGGCTAGGACCTATTGCCACATTTGAAACCGCTGTTCTCTGTCGGCATTGTTTATTTCGAAAAATGATTGCCAATTTAATTTAATTAATAATTGAAGTAAATTGATCCCTTTAATTCTAAAATGTAAATTGGGAAAATCAGTCCATGAAAAACACATAAATAAATATTTCTGAAAAGGGTTAAACATTCAGTTACTAATGAAACTCTCCCTCGTGCTAATTATCCCTTTCCAGTAACCACTTAAAAAAAATTTTCCTCGAACAGTGTCCTGAAATACCTCTTTTTTTTTAAAGATTGGTTTTAAGAGTGAGGTTTCTTCAGGAATTAAAGTGATATTGCTTCATAGGTTTTTATTTTTTGAGTTATATATCTTTTCGTTAGGATTCAGGCTTCCATACAAGCTCCATTATGTTGGTCTATCTGATTTTAATTAACAATAATTTTGAACTGACTATAACCATAAAACCATAAAAGTACAAGGTATGACTTATGGTCACCCCTATCCACTTCAATTTTCTTTGGTGTTACGAACGTTCTTATAACAACGCAAATAATAAAGAAAAAAAATAGAATTTTCTTCATTTGATTATGTTTGACCTTACATTTCTTTTAAGTGACCATTAATAGTTAATAGAGTTAGTTATATTCTGTACTTCGCGGATGGCTAATGCTGTTTAAGAAAACTGGAAATATCGAAAGATGATAATTTACAGAAAATAATTCCGATATATGTTAATTCATTAATGTTTTATTGAGGATGATTACCATATTGTATGCCGTTACTGGTTATGTAGAAAAATCGAACAAATAGAAGTGCGGCTATGAATTCTACTCTGATAAATAGTTGTTTAAATTCATTTTGAACTATTATTTAATGGCGGTTTTCTGAACTAATAAGTAATTACTAAGTTTGTGAATGAGTGAATCGAGTGATTGTGTTTTTAAATATATATTTTACTTTTTTGTTAGACCGCGTTGTATTAGTATTTATATTTATATAGCTATAGTTGTTTATTAACAATTACTCATTTTTAAATTATCAAAAACATTTGTTTAAAGATTATTTTAACAAATGACCATAACTAGTCTTGGCTATGACCATAACTGATACAACATGCCCCTAAATGGTATTTTTATCTTTTTTTAAAAAATTATAAATATTTATTTGAAAGGAAGCTTTGATGTATTTGTCAATTTCATATTCAACAAAATAAACTTTTGAGAAACTAAGCATATAACCAAAGATGTCATATTACAAACTGTATCAACGGAATTCTCATTTAAGTTCCCTTATCTATGACCATAACTAGTGATTTACCCTAGTTTTTGTGGTTAGTATTATAAAAGGGCATTTTATAAATAAAGGTGGAAAACCCAGAGGAAAACCCGAAGGCGTGCCTTGAGGCGCCAGGCGTTTGGGCTTTCTTCTGCGTGTAGAGCCACCTTAACAGTATGGATAACAAATCATCATACATTAGTTCTAAAATAAATAAACTTTTTTTCTCTTTCTATTATAATTTATTATCTATTATAAGCCATATTATTTAATCCCAGTTCCTTTGTTATCTCTTCTAACTCCTACAGTTTCGAATTTCACTTCCGCAAAACAAGCTCTTGGTTTTCCAGTCTCTATAATCATTAATTAGTTGTTCTACATCCAAGTGAAATTCCATACCTAAGCTAATAAGCAACTTCTCATCTAGCCCAGTCAAATAAGGATTTCACCTCCGAAATAAACTAATGAACCTGTGTATTAAATTTTGATCAAGTCCTATAAAATATCTATGTCAGCAACACTTACTGTTTTGAAATGGAGGTTTTTTTGGCAAATTTTTCACTATAACTCCATAACTATTTGTCCCATCTGAACTTTCATTTTTTCAACTAAAACCTGGTTAAAGTTACTATAAGCTCTTTATATGTAATTTTGATTAAACCTCGCACCCTTAACCAGCTTTCAGTTGCAAAAAAATATATTTTTGATCGAACAATTAATATCGGAGTTATAGCCAAAAGAGAGCCGAAAAACGTGTTTTTGCAGAGAAGTGCGACCCCAGTGAGAGTGCTTAAATGAGGGGTGTAGAGTGCATGAATTATGCGACTATTGTGACTTAACAACTTTAGTGTAGTTAGAAGGTAAATATGAGATATGAGATATTTGGAAAAAAAAAAAAATTGTGACCACTGACCATTGAGCCTCATTTAGAAGGCTAAAAGAAAGTTATATGCAAAAAGTCAGCTTCATTCTTTCCTTTCCGAGATTTTCTGTATAAAACTACTTATTTGACTGGGTAATCATAATTTCAATCTTGTCTCATTGCTTTTCTCTTATCTTTTTAAGATCATTTTTTTGTGTCCTGTATAAAAGTAAATTATTGTAATATATATATAATTTATGCTTATGTTCGTTTTCTTTTGAAAAGAAACTAGCAAATTTGTATCTAATATCCAGTTATCCGCATTTCAATAACTGCAATACATGTGTATAATACTAAGTACATTATATATATTTCTTGAAGGTTCTATTAGATGTTTATAAGGTTCTTGAGGTTCAGTCAATAAATAATAACATCTATTTTGCCGATGTTTCGAGACAGTGAAAAAACAGGTTCCGATAAAATTATTATTAGTTACACTGGTTATTTCAAAACATAAAGTTAGCTACAATATTAATATATAAAAACATGCTTATTAACTGCATATAATTACAAAACATGGAGGAGTAGGTAGGTACTTACAATGTTACTGGTGGACATGCTATATATTTTTTTTATTTTTGAGGAGAAAAGATTTGACCCCGGTTGGGATTCGAACCCAAATCTCCACCTCTCTAACGTGGCGCCTTATCCACTAGGCCACCGATCTCGTATCCGAACCAGGGAAATCTTCTCTCTTCACTGATCCTTACCCCCGGGCACTCGCAATTGCGATGTACAATTCGGGGATGAATGTTCAATTTGAACATATGGATCTATTGACCAGCTGTCCTATATATAATTAATTATGAAATAATTCTTATTTTAATAATATTTTTTAAATAATATATATATAATATTATTTTTAAATATATATATATTTATATATATATATATATATATATATATATATATATATATATATATATATATATATTTTTTTTTTTTCTTTTTTTTTCATTGTTTCCCTTCCATAGTAACCCTATGAAAAGTTCGTTTATTTTGATATTTTTTTATAGGTTCCATGCATATTTGCATACTACCTGTAATTAAGAGGTGTAAAATTATTTTTAATTGTGCTGAATTACAAAATGTAAAAGTTCTAAATAGAAATTATAACAAACAGGGGGAAAAATAAGAAAAAAAAAGAAAAAAAAAAAAAAAAAAAAAAAAAAAAAAAATTATGAACAAAAAAGAACTAGTAATAGGCATAATTAAAAAAAAATAAATCTAAGACAATAGAAAAAAAAAAAAAGAAAAAAGGGGAAAAAAAAGTATATCCAGTAGACAAGTTGATTTTCTGATGTGTCTTCAAGTGTATATATTTTCTCTAGGTAATTCTCTTCATCATAACGTTTCGCTTTTTTTTTGGGGGGGGGGGGCAATTGTGAATTTAATAAATAAAGGCAAAATAAAATCTAAATGGAATATCAGTCCCTGGGTGAATAAATGGATTTAAATTTCAAAAAAGAAAATACTTTTAATGAGAATCAATGGGTGGACACAAAAATCTAAGTCGTCCTTAGCGGAATTAGTCACTGTAATCGGACTAAATGTGTTGGAACCACTTGCACAAGGGTTGGATAAATCAGACACTGGAAGCGGTCCCAATTGGTACAATCCTTCGCCAAAGTTGGCGGCTGGGAACGTCGATTGGACTAACTCCTGAAAGACAGTGTTCGTGTCAAACTTCTACCGCCAAGGCTGTTTCACTGAAGTTATCCGGTATTTATCCGTTTCACCAGTATTAAGCTGTTTCTCAATGTTGTAATCTGAATTAAATCCAGACTATATGTCATTTGGTAGATTTCTTTTGTAATAATGTAGTGATTCCTATCTTTTCAATTCAGTATATAGGAGAAGTAACTGTTAAAAGAACAAAAAAATGAGAGGACATAAAAGAGACAAGCTGAAAATTATTTTTTTTTCCAAACTTGTATTTTTTTAAATTATTGCGGAAGCTGTTTTTATTTTTATTTTTAAATCTATATTTCCATACTTGTATAATCTATGCTATCCTGTCAAAAATATGAAAAACGTGATTATCTATTCTTAGCAAAACTGTATTATTTACAACAATGTTATATATACAGTAGTGCTTCGATTATCCGGTCTTTTATTAATCGGAACGTCAATCATCCCGACTGCTTCAGGTAAATTTCAAAAATTAAGCATTGAAAATTAAATAAGGGTTTGCAAGAGTTAGTGATTAATTATATAAGTTTAGACAATGAAAATGTTTCTATTTGTTTAAGGTATATTGAGTACACCATATCCACCATATCCAAGCATAAACCTAAGCCAAAAAGGATGTTAAGATTAAATATGGAAGTCAAGATTATAACGATAGACCAAAATAAATCAAATGAAATATAAATAATAATTGAATTGAAGAAATATCAAGAATAACCGTAGACATATGTGAAACCTTTGGTAAACCTCAATCCAAAGATTCTTAAGATAAACTTGAAACATACAAAAACGCCTAATCCGATCCTACAAAGTATCCGATCTAATTGGCTATTACCAACGACAGTACCAAAACCTTAATACCGAGATCCTTTGGGTCTGCCTGTCTGATACAAAAGCTGGAGAGTAGAAAACTGACAATAATACTTGAACTTAACAGCATGAAATATATAACCCCTATCCAATATATGTTTATACTTATATAATATAAGTATATTAAATAGCTCACGAGTTGAAATATTATTTTTCATTATATAAATATATTCACCTTATATTTATTTAATGTATAAAAGTTTATTTCCATAAAACAGTAATTTAAATTAAAACTTGCACGTTTAAAGTGAAAGAGTTATTTTATTTTGGCTTGTGCTCATTTATTACATTTTTATTTTTCTTCTGAAGAAAATTTTCCTCGCCCGGTTTTTTTCAATGATTTTTAATAGTTCGGTCGTGGAATATTGTTAATAGTCAGGTACAGGAACATTCGTCGGCCTGAGGACAAAAAGTGTATTTTCCCTGCCTTGGAAAAACTATGGATTATGGATATGACTATTTATAATCTACTAGTTCAAGAAATTGAGTTAATGGATAGACGGGCGGATTGATGAAGTACAGAAGGTAAAGAAAGATAGAAATAATCTTTTATAAAAAAAAATAAAATAAATAAATAAAATTATTATTTATCTATGTACATTTAGACATTGGTGCATTGGGAAATCTGAGTAATGGTTTAGGATATGAATATATATAAATATATATAGATAAATTTCTTGACTGTTACTATTAAATGTTTAGTAAGGTTCTTGAGGTTCAGTCAATAAATAAAAACAACTATTTTAGTGGCGTTATGAGACTATATTGTTCTCATAATCATACTTATAAATATACTTATAGTAACATAGTAAGTAGCTTCATACTCCTCTATATTCTGTAATTATATATATATATATATATATATATATATATATATATATATATATATATATATATATATATATATATATAAAACCTTCTTTTGATCAATATACATTTTAGAATTTAAGGTTCATTGTTTTTTTTAATATCAATTTACTACTGTACAAAATCCATTTATAGAAATTTGCAACTGTACAAAATATATACATCAAGTAAATGAGTTTATAATTATTACAATAACGCGTCAAAACTTGAATAGAACTTCTCGTCAGTATCACTTTAATAAAAATTCTACAACAGAAGGTCTCTAGGTCATAATCTTTTCAAACGCCTCGCAGGGTTATCGGGAAAAGAATGGGAAGCAAGTTGAGAGACTAATGGATTTGTATGGTAATGGAGTTTACTATGATAGATAGGTATCTGGTTTGGTCTAAATCAGGAACATATGGTAGATTAAGCTCTTTATTGAAACGTTTATTCGTAACAAAGTTAGAAGCATTTAGGATTTTTCGAAGCATTTTGGATTGTAAGGATTGGATACGAAGAGAATTAGAGAGCTTAGTTGAGCCCCAAAGCTAAACTTCATATTTCCAAATAAGTCTGGTAACTGTCATGTAAATGAGTCTTTTGGAGTGAATCAAATTGCTTGAATTAACAATTTAATCAAATTAACAATTAGGTATTGATTATTTGAAATAAACAAAGTTGAGGATAAATAGGGGTTTCAAACGTGACAATTTTTATTTAAACCAAAATAGCTCCAAAACGGTAGTATTTGTCCTAGTGACAAATGTTATATAACTAAAAAATTCTGAAATGATTTTCAATTTAATTTCTGAACAGGAAGCTGTCTTAAAATTTTTGATTCGAGCTACACCAACAGAGCTAAAAATTTACATTTTTGATAGTGAAAGAAAACATTAAAAAAAAAACTATAGATCTCCAGCCAAAAGACAGATCCTTGAAAAACAAAACAAAAAAAGTTTGTCTATTTTATTCATAATTTATGAAATGTACATTTGGATTTAGATTTAGTCATATTCCAATTGAAAAATAAAATAGTTAAAAAATAATTATTTCACGTCATTTTACCATAAACTGCAAACAAAATAAGGTGGAATGACTGAAGCAGAGCTTTGCAGAGACTGCAAACTAGAACAGAGAAATTTGCTTTAGTGCCCCTGCAGTTTATTCTAAATTTATTCCTGCTCATTATCTTTAAGTGGCTTAGGACGGGACGGATTTAATCTATAGCCAGCCTCAGTATTCTACACCACCCGCCAATTACCAGGTTTACTTCCTTACAGCAGGGGATACTAAGATACTTTGTAGAAATAAAAAAAAAAATTGATTTGGTTTACTAGATATGCAGAGCAGTTAAGTTATTATACTCACAAGGGAACGCATAACAACTATAGATCTCCAGCCAAAAGACCGATCCTTGTATAAGAAAAAAAAAAAAAAAAAAAAATATATATATATATATATATATATATATATATATATATATATATATATATATATACACAGTTATTTTAACTTAAATGACAAGAAACTACTGGACTTTATAGACTGTTTCTATAAAAACAGTTTCTAGAAAAACGTTTCAAAGCTTCCAATAAATTACAAATGACTCATTTATCTGAAAGTTATTTAGACATATGGAGCTGAGCTTTGAGGCTCCATTAAACTATTCAATACTCCTTGTATCCAGTCCTTAAAATCCAAAATTCTTCATAAAACCCATAAACCTACTCATCACGCCACAAAAAAAGTTATCCATAAAGATCTTAATGATACATATGTTGCTGATTTGTACCTACCCTGTCATAGTAAACTCCATAACCAATAAAGTCAGAGTTAGAGCACCACTAAACCATTCAACTGTTCTTGTACCCAATCCTTACAATCCATAATCCTTCGTAAAACCCTCAAAGCTTACTCATTATGCCACAAGAAAAGTCCTATCCTGTCGTAGTAAACTCCATAACCATTAAAGTCTTCTAGTATCTCAACTAGCTTCTCTATATATTCCAGATAACCTTCCGAGACGTCCGAAAAGAAGATGGCCTCGGGATCTTTTAATTTAGAACTTATTGAAGTGCTACCAATGGGTAGTTACTTTAAAAGCAATTGAAATATTATTACGAGTAGTATTGTCTAATTTTGCTGGATGTATTTTTATTTTATTTGTATAAAGTTAAAATTTCAATAAATAGCTTAAAAAATATATATAAATGAAAGAAATCGTTGTTGATATGTCCGCATAGTTTGTCTTGAAATCTATTGTTTGAAGTCTGGATACAGGATAGGTATCATTTTTTATTCTAGTGGGTAATCGAGTCCACTAGTCTTTCAACTTGCTTCATACTCGATTCCCGATAACACTCCGAGGTGTTTGCAAAGTCTTTACATTTTATTGACAAATTATTGCAGTAATTTACTCAAATTTACTGTTGTAAATATTAAAACAAAAAAAATGTTTTTTCAGTATTATTTAAAGTATTAAAATTGAAATAACAACTAATGAGTTCACTTCCTTCAGTTGTTGGGAATATAAATTTTATTGAAGAAGGACCGCTACCTGGGTAGTGAATTAATGACGTAGCAAGACCATAGAAGGCCAAGAACGTAGGAGACTCATTAATTAATTTAGTGCTAATGACTTGGGATAATTTCAACATTTACTGATAGCTATCGCCAAGTTACTGCATAATGTGTCTTAGTTGTCGTCGGCTTCCTAAATCTATGGTTATAGCCAACTATAAGTAGCGTCCATTATGGCGCCCGAACAACGACTATACAAAATAGTTTCATCATGCAAAACTTAGATACATGTTTTCCCAGCTCTTTTATAGTAAAACCTTACATTTTTAAAAAATTTTGAGTTCGATAAATGAAAGTCCACTTTTTTTTTATTAAAGAAACTTTTCCTAATCTAAATATCATCCGATTTGAAAATAAGACAAATAAATTTTTTCTTAACCAAAAAAAAAAAACAATAGATCATGGGTGTGTCTATCAAAAATCTACTGATTTGCCCAATTATAAAAATAATCAAATTACTTAAATAATTATTTAAACTAAATTAACTACCAATGATTTTTCATTGGTAAAAAAAATGTTGAAAGAAAATAAAGGTTTCAAACGTGATTTTTTTTTTCAAATCAATATAGCTTCTTGACGGCAGATCCTAGCAATACATTTTATATGACAAAAAATATTTTACTATAAATTTCTGATCGAGAAACAATCGAAAAATTTTCGATCCGGACAACACCAACAAAGCCAGAGCGTAACAAAATGTTACATTTTTAAGAGTGGAAAAACGTTTTCTTAAAGAAGTTTAGAACCATGGCCAAAAGTCTTATCCATGTCAAAAGAATGCCTGAAGATCAGGAAGAATCTATTAATATTTTTTCTTACCAAAAAAAGAGACCTAAAACATTGTGTAGCGATTGTGTATCTCCATCCTGTTATGAAATATTTAAATATGTTTTAACTGAACGTTCAACACTTACTTGACAAACGTTCAAATTTTCCGATTTTTTTTTTTCCAAGCCCCTATGGCTAACAAAAGTTTTGATTCATTCTTCATTATAACGATTCTGCTTCTTTTACTGCACCAAGGTGCATTTTAAGAGGGTTCTGAAGAGAGCAGTGGTTTGGAGAAAAATAGTATTATGAGTCACTATCTAGTGATGGTAAATCTTCCTATTCACTACAAAAACCTAGTCTATATGACGATTATCAGCCCTATTTAGAGCGTATAGAGCTATGGGGATCCACGAAACCATCGAATTCTTTGCGCATCCAATCACTCCAATCCAAAGTCCTTCGAAAAATCTTTACTTTGTCACAACTGAACTGATCCACAATGGCCTTTACATCCCTGTTAGGTCAAGTATTGAAGCAAGTTGGGTCCTCCCGGATTACTGGATCTCACAGTTTCTCACAGGGCACGGAGACTTTAGAGCCAAGCTCCAGAAACATGGTAAGAATATTACCCGCTTTGTCGCAGCTGTGGCGTACCGGAGACCGCTGAACATGTCATAATGCTGAACATTCACTGCCTTTGAGGCACTGAGAGCCAAGCTACAGAGAGAAACAGGGCTCAACGTTCTAGCTAAGAGTGATTTCCCTTTACTAGGTTCGGCTGACAACTACCCGTATTACAAACGTTTTGTGTATGGTTGGAAAAATGAAGGGGGGGGGGGGGGGGGTAGAACACTTCAACCTAGGAAGAAGGGGCCACGCCCTTGAAAGACCACTGGACAGAAATGATGCTGACGACAACCTCATCACCGAATAAAGGTTAAACTGTTAAAACCAGCAGGTTGCCATCCCTGAAAAACCCGTGTAGCCGGGTGGAAGGAAGGGAAATAAATAAATAAAAAACCTTAATATCCCATATGTCGCTGATTTGGCACGAACCAGATACTTTTTCTTACATAATAAACTTAATACTCATACAAATCCACTTGTTGCACAATTTACTTCCCATTCCATTCCTGGCGATCCTCCGAGGCGTCTGAAAGAAGAGGTCTCGTGATCTTCTTTTATAGTTATTTCATTAGAGTACTACCAATGGGTAGTCCCTCTGCTTGTTGTAATCATGTCATTATATTGCATTGTATACCGTATATTTACTAGATGTGTTTTCTAATGGAGTTGTATAATTGCATTATAAAATAATAAACATAAAAAGTTTTAATAAAGTTCTATCAAGTGGAAGAATCGATGTATAATTATTACACATTTAAGTATGAGGTAACTATCACAAATTCCAACGGTATTCTAAGGAACCAACTTTTGACCATCTATCCTAAATACCGTTTCAGTTCTCAAGAATTAGTTGATTTGAGAATAGACACACCCTTATTATTCTTTTTTTGTTAATATTAAGGAATTTTTAATAAAAATTTGATATTTTAGTGAAATTCTATTGTTCTATAAATTGTTCTATCTCCGGCTTTCATTTAAATTGTATTTTTTAAAAATAGGTTTAGGATAAAGACTCCTCCACAGATCCGATCCCTCATCAAAATCTACTTACATTTTTGTATTGATGAAGCTGCTTAGGAGATTGGACTGTAAAGGGCTTTACTACAAAGCTTGGGATAGTAAATGAGATATTAAGGAGGCTCATTAAAGGATGATGGAGGCCCCGGTTCAGCCTCAGATGGATAATTATGGAATATGGGACAATGATGACCTCCGCTATAAAACGCTCCACTAACTGCCTCACCTCGCTTTACCCTAAGGTCCTTACTCAGCTGTAATTTGCTGGTTTTATATTCACTACGTCCCTCCTATCCCCCCTCCCCTTCCCATCTATCCCCTGCTCATATTTGTATTAAGGGATATCTCATCGGAGCGGATTATGAACACACAGTAATATCTCTTCACTTTAATAACCCCCACCTGTTTAATTATCTGTCCTGGAACAGGTAGACCATGACTTTGATACAGTGGAGCAATTATGACTGACCTTATTTGAGGATATCGCTAGAGAGAGTCCAAGGAAATTCAACGCTGTGCACATAATAATTCTCATAAATATATGGCCATGAAAATAAGTAGTAATCGCCTTTCTGATTTTTTAAAATTCAAAATCTATGGAAGGAAGTTACATTTTTAAAATAAAAATTATGAATGCCAATATCATTAGTATTTATAAACTAATTGCCACTTGAATCGAAATTATTTCATTTTGAAACTAGTTTCGAATGTTCAACTGGTGATCACGGATGATGTGATAGGATTCTAGGGTAGGATTCTCGACAATGTTAAAAAACAAAACTATCCATAACAAATTATGAATAATACATACTTAAAACACCCAGAGGACAAAGGTACCCCGAAGAGATATATTTTGATCCCATATTATGGCCTAATATCCACAAAAGTAGAAAAGGAATTAGGTTTTGTTAAGGAACAAAATTAGGTTTAAATCCTTGTCTTATTTCTTTTCATCTGAAGACAAAATAGACCCTTTCCAAAAAAAGGGGAGTATGTGAATTAAATTTAATATTTATGAAGCTAAATGCACGGGTAAAAGTAAGCCAAAGATGAAAAGTACATATAAGAGCATACAATAATAAAACCCAAAATCTATTCAAATTAAAACAAACATTAATTCAATAAAGACTCGGAAGCGACTATTACATTAAGTATAAAATAGCCTAAAATTAAATATTTATGAATCATTAGAAATAATAAAATTGTTTAAAACCAATCCATGTTTTTTTTTTTTTTTAATGTCAAGATAAATATTTCTAATAGACACATTTTAAATTTGTTTCCAATAGGAACGGAAAAACCAATCAGTCATAAGAAAAACGTTTTACCCTACATAGCACTTTTCTCCCCTCCCTTTCACGCTTGAAATCTTTCAGATATTA
Source organism: Euschistus heros (assembly GCA_003667255.2). NCBI lineage: Eukaryota > Metazoa > Arthropoda > Insecta > Hemiptera > Pentatomidae > Euschistus > Euschistus heros. Next base: position 88,843 of record RCWM02000011.1, read on the forward strand.
ATATCTCAATGTCTTTAATATACAAATAAATAAAATCACTTATTAACTGTTTTTTTGATTTTTCATAAAAAGTGTTGCGTTGATTTCAAAATATTTTTTATGGGACTGCCTCTAAAGTATGCCCTACCGTTCTAAAAAAGAATAATCAAAATTTATTGAGAATTGACGGATTAATCGCGTAACATAAAAAAAAAAAATAATAAAAAAATAAATACGAGTTGAGAACCTCCGTCAATTTTGATGATTCTTTTTTAGATCGGTAGGGCCTACTTCAGAGATAGTCCCATAAAAAATATTTTGAAATCAACGCAGCACTTTTTAAGAAAAATCAAAAAACCAGTTAATAAAAATCACTTTTATATAACCTAACATTTTAAACATATTTATGATTATGATTATCTACAATCTCCAAGGTAACTAAATATAAATTATTAACAAAAATAATTTACATATACAGTCAACTCTCGATGTCTTGCTTCGATAAGCTGAATTCTTAAATAAGTTGTAGTAAATAATAACATTGTATTTGTATCTCATTTTCTCATATGTTTTTTTATAACCTTCTCAGTTTATGGTTAACTGTTATTAGTTTTTACGAGTCATGCTATGTAGTTTTTATGTGTGAAATTGTGTTCAATAAAACCTTTCAAGAGGTATTTCTTTCTTTCTCATAAGTCGAACAAAATCTGCGGTTGGAAGTACATTACTCTTAAATTTCACCTCAAAGAGACGATTTCAGATAGATAACGTTAAAAATTGTGTAAATAAGTCAAACTGAAAATGGGGTTCAAAAGAGAGAACTTCTAGGACCACCTCTATGAAATGAACTATTTAAAGTCATCGCTTCTATTACTCGAACACAAATTAAAAGAATTTCATGTGTAATTTATATTCCGGTTTCCCGTTACTGTTTATCTTTCCAGTTAATAGTTACACCAGTCACTTATTATTAGTTATTCACTCGAGTGAATAATTTCACAGTGGCTATTGTAAATTCTTTCAATTAACGATAAGTTAAAATTGATTTGCAAAGAGGAGAAATGAGAAAGAAGTTGGGCGTTTGTTGCTAGTGAATTCCGAATTCCGCGTAGTTCTCTTTCAAGCATCCTAAAGAATAAAGAAAAGGTCGCCACTGGTGGAAGTCGATAATTCAACTTATAGGCACTCTCAAAAATAAAGCGCAGTTAAGTTGAAAGTTATATGATAAATTGGTACCGGGTATTTAATTTTCTGTATCAATGATTTTATATGTATGTACAAACAACATTCCCATTAATGAAAATTTAAGTAATGATTTCAACTACAATTTTGTGTTCAATATTCCCATTTATATGCAGATAAGTGGAATAATATCATCGTTAATACTTTGTTTAGTAAGTCGAACTATTTTTCAGAGTAGCTTGATGATCGAGAATTGACTGTTTAAACAAAAATACACTCACTACTAAGAAGTAAAAAATAAAAATAATTTTTAGGAAAAAAAAACAAAACCGACTTCAAGATTAAACCTACGTATACAAACTTGAACTAAAAAATAAAAAATAATATTTTAATTGCTTCAAAACAAAAACCATTAAATGAAAATCAACGAAATTATCGATACTTATATACCTATTCACAATTTATAATCAGTTATTTTTGGAGTCGGTGCCAACCAAAACAAACAGAATTTGAAAATAAATTGTAATCTTAAAGATCCTCCCACTGTTTTATCACCGCCACACCGCTGTCTCTGGCCCTTTGACGGTTTATTTATTGTAAAGACAGGATTAAACTTCCCATCTTGGCTGGCACCGACTCCAAAGATAATTGGTCATAAATTGTAAATAGGTATATAAGTATCGATAATTTCGTTGATTTTCATTTAATGGTTTTTGTTTTGAAGCAATTAGAATATTATTTTTTATTTTTTTAGTTCAAGTTTGTATATGTAGGTTTATTCTTAAAGTCGGTTTTGTTTTTTTTCTAAAAATTATTTTATTTTTTTAATTTATCTCCACCTAGGACTCGAAAGCTTCTGAAAAGAAGATGACCTCAGCACCTAATGTAAAACTTTTATTGATGTGCTTCCAATGGGTAGTTGCTTCACACGCAATTGAGATGCGATTATAAGCTTTATATTAAGGTTTGCTAGATACATCTTTATTGGTTTTTCCTATACTGTAGTGTTAATTTCAATATATACAAAAAAAAAAAAAAAAAAAAAAAATCCTTTGAAAACAATTATTATGGATATTGTTAAAAATCACTTGAGGTGCGCATAATAGTATATAAGGATCAATACAATTAGGATTGATGAATTAATTGCCACTTCAATTGGATTTATTTTATCAGAAAACTAGTTTTGAATGTTAAACATTCATCTTCAGTTCTAAAACATAAAAAATTGTCAACACATTAGCACTATGGATTATATGTACTAAAGTTTTAAAAAATGTAACAAAAGAAATCAAATATTGGTACTCATCTGAGGAGATCTAACAGATGTCTGAAATATATCCATCGTGGAAGGAGGAAAGGAACGATTTTTGAAAACTGGACGATCGGTAAATCAAAGAGCAAAAGGGCATATAAGAGTATAAAATAAGATCCGAAATTCCAATTTCGCTATCCATCTAAATGAAAATAACCATAAAATCAATAAAGACTCGGGAGTAAAAAATAATACATCAAGTAGAAAATAGCCTAAACTAAAATATTTATGAATTATTTTAAGTAAATAAATCTAAAACCGATCCAGATTTTTGTTTAAATAACCAGATAAACATTTCCAATAGCCTTATTTTAAATTTGTTTCCAATAGGAAAGGAATAATCCAATGAATCTTAGTGGAAATTCCATGGTAAACCCCAAAAATTAAAAAAAATATCTGTTAGATCTTCTCAGGTGAGTACCAATATTTGATTTTTTGTCTTACATTTTTGAAGACTTCTGTATATATAATTTATGTAACATTGTGCTAATATGTTGAAAGTTTTTTATGTTTTAGAACTGAAGATGAATTTTTAGCATTCGAATTTTCTTTTATTTATTTTTATTTTAACCTTGGAGGATATCATCTATAATCTTATACAAATTACCATTCCATATCCACCGTTTCTGAATTTTCGGAGACTTTGTAGAACATATCCCCGTAAAAGTAAGAACTTTTACTATAATTACAAATTTATTTCACATTGTGTTTTTATAAATAATACGCTTTTATTAACTTCACCGGCATGTAACGTTTCAAGGACCAATGGCAATACAATAATTGCACCACTTTCTTCTAATACTTTCACTTAGTCTAGTTAAACTACCCCCAAAACGGAGGTCTGTCTTGCAAAAGATGAAGTAGTAGATTTTATGTTTTTATATGGTCTAAATGGGTCCTGAGAATAAATTATCAAAAATGAAACTAAATTTGATAAGGGGAAAATGTTTGGGAGGTGAAAAAAATTAAACTTTTTTCAAGGTTTTGAAAAAAAAATATATAAAAAATGCTTTCAATCAAAAAATATTTTAATTACAAAATTAAAGCTTATTAAATTGTGCCTCTAAAGACATCTCTTAAGCTGAATTTGATATAGGGATTTAGTCACAATCGATTGTCAAACATCGAAGTATTTTTCCAACTTTAAAAAGTTAGTTTTGTTCATGTTTAAGATTCTATAACCCAGAAGTGGCTAATTTAATCAAAAAATGTTATATGGTAAAAGTTGTTGATCATTAGATTTTGTGCGAGATAGTTTTAAAGTAAACATTTGCCCATTCTTACTCTGAAATATGTGAAAAAAAAAAAAAAAAAAAGAAAATGGTTGGTTGATTTAGGATAAAATTTTAGTTAGGTTTGCTGTAAAAGTCTGTTTTTCTATATTTTTTAGACTATATTTTTTTGTAATTTTGTTGCATGAAAACAATCTTATAAATCTTGGATACCATAAACGCACATGGATGGAGCTTTCAATAAAATTGATAAAATGAAAGGATTAATCTTTAAATTGAAAGAAGTAAAAAATCACGATGTGCTTAGAGAAAAAACGGGGCTTAGTTAGAACTACAAAAGGACTTCTAAAGCGAAAAACTAAACGGAACAGTCATATGTAGCAATATGATATAATTTCTTAATTGCGGAGGATACACACGAGGATAGAACAAGAAAACGACCATCGCAATGAGATAAGCGGTTCGAGATGGGAGCAATAAAAAGGAGAACTAATGCCGAATGACAATGAGATCTAAACTGGGCCACAAAGCCTTTGTTTCTCGCTCTTCTATCTGGAACAAAGCCAGTTTCCAGTCATCTCTTCTCTCTCTTACTTTTATCCTATATTTTCTTCACCCATCTACTATCATGTTAATATCTATTATCCATCAGAAATCTAGTTGCACTATTTTTTTTTATTCATTTTTTAGTATGAACTTTAAAAACCTAAAAATTAACTTTATTCTGGCTTTCAAAGCTCCCAATAAATTACTAAAATCTTATTGACATGACAGTAATTAGACCCATTTGGACATATGGAGTTGAGCTTTGGGGCTCCGCTAAACCTTTCAATTCTTCTCGTATCAAATCCTTAAAATCCGATATTCTTCGTAGAATCCTGAATTCCCCCCATATTATGTCTCAAACAAACTTATCTATGAAGATTTTAATGTCCCATACGTTAATAATTTAACTCAAACCAGATACATATTCTTTCCTAGTAAACTCTATACTCACCCGAATCTACTGGGGGGCTCGATGGCCGAGAAAGGTGAGGGTCTCAGCGCGCTCGGAACTGAAGGTCATGGGTTTGAATCCTACCTGGGTGGTGTAAAATTTACTTCCCGGTGAACCTATTAATGAATCTTGACCTTCCCACCCTGGCTAGAATAAATAGGTTGTTAACCTTTAGGATACTGGATTTTTTTATTTTAAATAATTACAAGCTGCATCACTCAAGGGCAATGAGTAATATGGATAACAAAGACTCACACAATCTGTACAATGATATAATTTCAAGTATGAGAAATAAATTAATACTTTTTTTTATTATTATTTTTTTTTTTATGCCTAAGACTTCCATTGAATTCCTATACTGGCCTGGGTGGGAAAGTCAAGATTCATTTAAATTTCAAATCAAATAAATTTTAACCCGCCCAGGTGGGATTCGAACCCACGACCTTCTGGTAACAAGTAATAAAATTAAAATATACAAGAAATAAAATAAAGTGCAAAGTAAGATAGAATATAATAATATAGCTTATAATATATATAATATAATAACAATAATATATAGATGATAATATAGAATAAGTGATAATTGTTAAAAATAATAAAAAATAATAATAATACAAATGAAGGAAGAAAAGAAAAGAATCATAAATACAATCATACTCCTTATACAATATTTACAAACATTCTGATCCAAGCCTGCCCCCCCTCCCCATGAAGTGCTACTAGTAAGTAGTTCTTAACATGTTATTGTAATCCTTATTCTTAAATTTACTTGTGTATAACTTAAACAGTTGTAAATGTCAATAAAAAAAGATGCAAACAAACTTTATTCTGTGACTTCCTTTCCTCTAAGAAGACACAATAAGTTCACTGGTATTTTGTGGAAAAAAATCTCGCCTTTTTTTTTGGAGATTTTAAAGATTTGTTTGTCCCAGGGCATGTTTAATCTTAACCTTTAAAGGCATGATATTTTCTGGAGAAAATCTACCCGTTAATTCTTAAATTCCATCAAACCTTTTTCAACTATCCCAACCCTCTGGTTAAGTCATTATCCAGTTTCACATATTTCTATATCACACCTCGCATAATTAAATTACAGAGGCTCCAGGACCTTTGTTGAATTTATTGGGGTTGAAAATGACCAGCTTCTCGACTCGAGTACTGAGCGACTGAGATATAGAGCTGTCTGTCAGCCTCCACTGGGTTCTACTGACAGCTGTATGAACAGCGATTGGATATCTATGGCCTGGCTTGCCATTTTCTTTCTTTATTTTAGTTTATTTGTTTTTTTCAATCATTATCCTAATTTATTGCATATTATTATTAGTGTATGTTACTTGGTATCTTGGATTGTCTAAGGTTGTTATTATTTCTTCACGTTATTTTTTTTAGTTTTGTTGTTTATATTGTAAAATAGATTCATTGCTATCCGTATTACTCATTGTTTTCGAGTGAGGCACCTAAAAAAATAAAATAAAATAATTATAAAAAAATAATGATTTCCTTTTAAAACCTTTTTCTATGATTCTGGAAGCACTTATAAAGAACAATTTAGAAAGTATGTTTGGCTCCTTTATAAAGTTAGACTACTTTTTGTCACAGGCAGAAACTCCAAAAAAACATATTAAACCAGTTGAGAAAAAAACTTCCCCAATTATGTTTCCGAACGCCTGTTTTAATCACCGATGGCTGAGCAATTACTAGTGCGCTGAAGTGAAACTTTTTTATAACAAAAAAAAAACTTTATAAGTGGCCGTTACTATTTATTTATTAGAAGATTCGGATAACAGAAACTGGAATAAAATTAAAGGAAAATGGTTTAACACCTAGGAGATCAAAATTCCGGTCATATAATTAGGAACGGGAAAAACCAATCAGTTATAGGGAACACCGAATGGTTTTAACCAAAAAGTCTACCTAACCCTGTCATCTCTTTATATTCAGTCTGCTGATATCTTTAAGAAGTCGTTTTCATTCTTTCTCCTTAGGTGAGTATCAATATGATTCATTTTTTTGTCTTTTATTTTTTTATTAATTTATTAAAATTTACAACTGTACAAATACATACCAAGTAAATGTGTTAGAAACGTTTACAATAACATGTCAAACCTTGAAAAGAACTACTCATTAGTAGCACTTCAATAAAAATTTTACACAAGAAGATCTCTAGGCCATCTTCTTTTCAGACGCTTCGGAGTATGTTCGGGAATGGAGTGGCAGTCAAGTTGAGAAACTAGTGGATTTCTTGTCTTATATTTAAAATAAAAATTAATATATTTAATCTTTGTTGCTACTTTGTTAAGCACTGATCTATTTAAATTTCTTGTAGGTTTTTGAACTGATGATGAATGTTTTTACATTCTAAACCAGTCTTCATCTTTCCTAACCATATTGTTATATACCATCACGCGCCAAGAGAAAAATCTTTGACCATTTTAAACACAAAAATATATTTAAAATAAATAAATTAAATCAACTCTTCTTAGTACATAACATTTTTAGACATCAGGTGGACCGCCAGAAGCCTGGAATATAAATAATTTTATATGACATATGAATATAAAGGGTATATAAATAATTTTATAAATTCAAAACCATCATGCAGAGTGAGATTTTCCGTTTAGGGAGAGAGAAGTCAGGTAGAGTTGAGAGAGGCTATTTGATCCCTCGGGCCCAGTCTGACCCAGAATAAATAAACCAAACGTTACCGACGATTTATTGGCCAGATTTTTTATTCAGCACTTGTTGGACAGGACACATCCAGGTGTTTATTGATTAGCAAAACATATTTTTTATTGCTTGATTTTTCTTGTTATTTTTACTTCGCTCCCTTCACACCTAAACCTATTAAAAGGAAATTTACCACGATTACAATAATATTTTGCTAATATTATTAATTTATATATTCGCAGTTTTCAGTATTGTGCCATTCATATTGGAATATAATACCTTCAAAAATCCAAAGCCTTATTACTACTAAACCTACTATGACAGGTCAAATGACCCTTATGGCAAAAGTTCTTTGAAATATCATTGATTTGCTTTCACTTTAATACTTTTATTGAAACATGTGTTAAAAGTGTTTCTCAATATTTTTTTTAATTTACCGAGAAATATATGAAATGTGGTTTGTCTACGACAATTGGGCATTTGACCCCTAATAATAATATTTATGAATTTTATTTATGAATAAATACAGGTGGCTTATCAATGGATTCTTTATTGTGACTGGACTTTGTTACAAATAAATCGTCTGCTTGGAGGTAAAAGCCATTAAGTAACAAAATCAAATTGTTTTCAAGAGAGCAAAAAACCAGGAATATAGTCAATAAATATTTCTCAGATAGTTATGTAGTGAATATTTTCCTCCTCTACTTTGCATATTTATAGCACATATATACATGACATATACAGCATATATATGACGTTACATTCAGTTAGTGATATTTATACTTATAGGAAATGATAATATAAACACACAACGACTTTTTGTCGAATTCGGAAAACAAATTAGTGACTTTTACCGCTAAACAGACGAAATATATAAATGAGAGTTCGAATTGAGTCTCATATATATTACATTTTGTTTCAATATTGCAAGTTACAGAACTTCTTTTATGAGGAAACAAATTATCCTGTGGTTATTTCACTGATAATTCTTATCTAGGTTTTTTTTTTTTTTTTTTTTTTTTTTTTCCCCAATAACCATGAGTAGAAATAGTTTTAGCGAAATTATACGATTTATTAGATTCAATAATTCATCGATACAAAATCTCAACGCAGAAAACTGATAAACTTGTACTCATTTCTGATGTATGGTACAAAATTTATTCAAAATCGTTTGAATTTAACTATGGTGCACTGTGATAGTCAACTGTGGTGCACAAGCAACTATCGATGAGCGGTTTTTTCCAACAAAGATTTACGATTTAATAAGTTTAATATATAATTCTGGCGTCTAATGTCACCTCCAAATATGATAAAAATGTATTTACATGATTTAGAAATTATAAAAACAGAATATCTTCAGCTCCATTCGGGGAATACGTAGTTCCCGTATTCAATTCAATTTGTTTAAACAAGATCCCTATGAAACTTCTGCTACTTTAAGTTTGAATTCAAAAGTGCGACAAATTGTATAAAAAAGGTACAGCAATGTATACAGAAGGTGACACAAAGGTAGCGAATAGATGTTATTATGCTTTTCTAAAGCAAATAAATAATACTCCTGAAGAAGGCATACGGCCGGTTTTGACGTATGGTCAGAAAATGGACAAGGAAAAAGGCCAGCAGTTGGTTTAGTACTGGTTTTCAAGAAAGGAAAGTAGAAAATGATCTAATAAAGGAAAATAAGCTGGATCGGATCAGAATAATCCAGGAGCAGCTCTTGCCTGTCATAAAAAGCGATTAAAGGGGTACATTATAGAGCCGGCGACTTTAATTAAGTAAAATATATTGCTAAAAAGTCTCAAATAAGTACTGACACATAGCAAACGACACAGTATTAAAAGGACTAAACATATGTTGATGGTTGGATTATGGAATGGAAGGATATATTTATAACAATATGTCCCAATACCTTGCCAATGCTGATGACGTTGTTATAACCGGAAGAAATAAGATTCGCAAAAAGAGGCATTTTCCGAAAAGAGGCAGCAAGAAAAGCAGGGCTTATAATCAACCATAGTAAAAAAAAAATTCATGTGCTCATCTAGGAAAATTGGAGGCCCAAAAAGTGGAGATCTATTAGGATGAGGGTTAAACTTTGAGAGCTTAAACAATTTTAAGTATCTCCGTACAATTGTAACCAAAGATAACAAAATGGAAGACAAGACATTTGCAATGAATGGAAACAAATGCTACCGATCGCTCAGGAAAGTTTTTCAAACTCGACAGTTGCCTATAAAACTAATCATAAGGTGTTTCTTCGTTTAGTTGTAATATATGGTGATGAGACATGGACACTAACCAAACAGCAAATGAGACGACTTATGGTTGGGTTATGTATGTTGTATGGATTCAAAAAGACGCCCAAAACAAATAATGTAAGGACGTCCGTATGGAGAGAGAAGAAGAGGCAGCAAGAGAAATTAGTATACCAGATATGGTAAAGCTTATTCGGTTAGCTAGGTGAGCGGATGGAAAAGACATGTACTCCAAAGAAATTGCCTTGTTGGAACCAACAGCAAAAAGTTGAATAGTAGGTCCTGGGAGCTGGTGCTCGGATTCTTTGAATCAGGGACTTGTGACCGCCCGAGACAAAGAAAAAGTAGATAGCGATTCTTGAGGGAGCCTAGATTGTAGAGCGTAGGATGTTAATGGTAAATCTGTAGATATATATAAAAATAAGAATAAGGATATGATTTTAAAACATTTTAAAGTGATAATCAACTTCTTACAATCAATAAAAAATAGTTTAATTTAGCTACAAATGTAGTGTGATAATTTATAATTTAAATTAATTTAAATAAATTAAAAGCATATTAATAAAATATTTAAGATTTATAAGTAAGAGTCTAAATATGAGAAGGCGAGAAAGAATTTTTTTTTTTTTCCATTAATTCTAAGAGGTTGAGGGAATTGTGAAGAGTGTTAGTAGCCCTTTTCCACTCTCGCTTAGAAATGGCCTCTCATTTCGTAGAAGCGGCTCGGTTAATAATATACAATACAGGACTTTAAATTATTCAGATAATCTACTTTATAAAAAATTACTTCATTCTTTATACTTCAATGGCCGACTCCAGGATGGAAGGACATAAACGTAAATAAAAACTTCAAGCCTCCTCTCGAATGCCTTTTATAATGGAAAACTTTTTCGTAGACAGTCTTGAACAAAAATCCAACTATTAAGTAACTTGTTTCATAATGGAAATAACGGCTGACACATAAAAAAAACAAACAAAAAAAAACAAACGAAAACAATGATTTTCCTAAATAACCGTCCCATCCATTTCCGAAATTCTATAAAAAACTTTGGAGTAACTTTTGATCATCTTTCTTGGAATAATATATTTATCAAATTACCTGGAAATATTTTTTTATTCTAAAGCAACTTCTACGTTTCCGCGATTCATTACCACAAAGTACTACAGAAGCTTCGTATATGTTTGGTTCCGTTGGCAACACTTACTAGGAGCACTCACTAATATTTCAATCATTAATAACAAAAAATAAAAACACCTATATTCATGAACTGCTTGATCTGCGCTCCTCCATCCAACTATTGATCCAGCTATGATGGAAGTTTGATTAAATTTTGCCTAACTCTGGATATGATTTTATTTATATAGCGAAAAAAAAAATCATTGAATCGCAAACAAACCTGTTTCATCGTTTAGTTATTATTAAACATTAAGCTTTGAAGTTAAAAGGTAAGTGAATTTCAATCTCCAATAATACTTCCTATCATTTGATTGATTGGTTCAACCGTTATAGACATATAGCACAGCGGTTCATGCGTGATTTCCTCCCATTTATCTAAAGTTGTAACTTATGTGAAGGAATTATTCTTAAGATAACTTTATCCCCAAGGTTTAATACGGTTACGATATAGCCATCTTAAACTCTGAATATCTTTACCATCAAGCTGTTCCTAAAAGTAGCATCAAATATGAAAATAAAACCTATATTCAAGAGATGTTAGGAATGGAATAGGATATTCTATTATGTAATGATGGCTCAGGTATCGGACCCTGGAGAGCAACCAAACTTCAATACTCGGAAAATACCTTCACAAAGAATTACAAATACTTATATATACTTTAACCCTTTTTCTACATACTCAACATAACGTGGTCTCATTTTTAACCCTTCGATGATACAGTGTTAAAAAGAACAACAAAAAAAACTCAATTTCTCCTGTAATGAGAAAAACAATAGATCATGGGCATCGTCTGCTTTGAGGTAAAAGTCATTAAGTAACAAAACCAATTTTTATCGTTTCATTGTCCAAAAGGGAATATGCTGATTAAAAATTTCTCAAATAGTTATATAGTAAGTTTTCTCATTTTGTACTGTACATACATAGCAGTTATATTCACTTATTGAGTTTAAATACTTACTTCTTAATACTTAAATTTCTGATTAAAAAGCTGTCACAAAACTTCCGATCAGAGCAACACCAACATTGAGCTTTTCAAAAAGTCTCAACACTAAAGACAAGTAGGCAATTGTGAATTTTCCCATTCAAACCAAAACAGCTCCTAAATGGTATTTGTCCTAGCGACAAATTCTATTTAACTAAAAATATTCTCCACTAAATATTTCATCAGAGAACTGTCGGTAAATTTTTAATCCGAGCTAAACAGAGCTGAAGCGTGTCAAAATATTATATTTTTGAGGGTAAAATAAGTTACACCAAAAAAATAACCAGCCGACTGACATATCCAGGCTAAATTATAAATAACTGTTTCTCTATTTATGAAATCATTTACATATTTAGTTGTGTTACATTTTAATTACAGGATAACTAATATTTCCTATAAGACTATACAAGGGATCCCACCTTATAAGGCGTTACCGGGGCAGAGTCGGAAATCATCAATTAATATATAAAAACATCGATAAAACAATTAAAAAAAAAAAAATTGTTTTTAGGTGTGAACGTTTTTGACAAAAAAATTTCAAGTTTAAGACATGTACCCAGTATGACTAAATTTCACAATAAATTATAGGTTTCGTATTACGGGTTTCTCTTTGAAAGCAGCGCAACTTCGTTTTCCTTAAAATGACACACAGTAAACCCTCTCTTATCCTCTCAAACGAGTGATATTCGTACCTCTTGTGAAAAAAAAAGGATAAACCTTTTTAAATTTATTTTTAAATCTTTCACACCCCTAAAAAATAAAACAAAATTTATTATACTAAAAATTATGATTTTACTACGTTGTAACAAATTTTGTATATTATGAGCAATTAATTATATATAACTGATCGTTTTGTGATATTACTATAAATAGAACAGTTTTACAACATTTTATTACGTATATATTTACTTAATAATATTTAGTAAGTACTCCATAGTTAATTAATTTTAATTTGTTATCAGACCTATTTGAACATATGGAGTTGAGCTTTAGGGCTCCACCAAACCATCTAATTCAACACGTATCCAATCTAATCCAAAAGCCTTATCGCCCCTTACTTTGTCACAAATTAACTTATCCATAAAGGTCTTAACGTTCTATACGTTAATGGTTTAGCACAAACAGGATACTTATCCTTTCATAAACTCCATGACCATTCTAATCCACTAGTCTCTCAACTTGCTTCCCATTCTATTCCCGATAATCCACCTAGGCGTCTGAAAAGAAGATGGCCGAGAGACCTTCTTATGTATATTTTTCTTTTTATTGAAGTGCTACTATTGAGTGGTTCTTTACATGTTATTGACAAGTCATTGTAATAATTTCCTAAAATTTACCTTTTTTAGATATTTATACAGTTTTAAATTCAATGCACTTTTTTTCACTACCTAAAAAAGTTTAGAGGTAATAATGTAGAAATAAATTAGAATTTTTTTTTTAAACATTATAAGATTATCTGGTTGAACAATGCTCTAGTAGCTAAACAGCTTAAATAGATAAATTTTTAAATACATTTTTTTTAGCTGAAGATATTTTTGTTTCTATTGACAGCAATAATGTTTTTTGAATTTTATAAATAAAAAAAATATATATATATATATATATATATATATATAATATATTTATTTTAAACATATTTTAATTTTTTTTTTTTTTTTTTTTTTTTTTTTTTTTTTTTTTTTTTTTTTTTTTTTTTTTTTTTTTTTTTTTTTTTTTTTTTTTTTTTTTTTTTTTTTTTTTTTTTTGAAATTTATTACATAAGATTGGAAAACTAATTTTGATGATATCGTGTAGCTCCTTTGCAATCAGCATGTCAAATGAGAATTTTTGATGAATTGTTATATTTCATAAAAGCTATCCACCCCAAGCTCGTACACTTCACGTCATGCTATATTGATTGACCTCTTTCTTTTCATTGTTTTCATTTTTTTTTTTTCAGACCCCATTCCTTTACGCCCGGTCTCAAATTGGTTCACGTTCTAGCTGAGAGTTTTCCCCTCAGTCTCAAAAGACCTGTACTCATGGCTTAAGACCGAATTGGCTTCATCTAAACGTATCACGGTTTCATCCAGGTTTCCAAGTAAATTGGTTCGATTTAAGAAACGGTGTGGAATGCAGTTCGAAGGAAAAAAAAATTAAGCACTCTTAGAATGTGTTATATTTTTAAATACATTTTATATATTTTTTTAAACCTTTTAAGTTCATTTTTTATACGACCTACTCAATTATGAGCTATTAATAAGCTAAAGAAAATTGCGACTAAATTTTTCTCTTAGCTTGTTAGTTTAAGGATTTGAGAGCGCGTGATAATGAATTTCATGGGTTCGAATCCCACTTATATCTGATGATATTTATTTCGTCCTTCGGATTTACCAATCCGGCTAGATCTCCTAACTGTTTCTACTCTCCTAATATCCTACAAACTATGCGTAATGCCCAACCGTTCCCCCAAAACGCTTTTGACTAATCAGGTCACCGGTAAATCACGTTCCATGTTAATAAGCAAATATATGTAGTGTGTCACGAACTGTGACACAGTTCGTTTTATTTTCATCCCCACGATAACAAAAAAATGTCACATGTTTAGATTTTTACATTATGTTTTAATTATTTTTTTATCTCACATGATAACGTGTCACCAAATCAAAACCATTGAATTTTAAGGCTATGTAGCAATCGGCAAGACCTGTTAAAAATTAAGTTATTTTTGGACAAACGGAAAACAATTATTTGTAGCGATTTCCATGAAGAATGGAGGAGATGATGGAATCGAACATCGGTGACGTCCAACTGGAACGTGTTAAACGAGGTAAGTCCAAACTGTGACTGTTTTGTCGCAAATTCAAATTGTGCGGTAGTTTCAACCCTGAGAATGTTACAGACACATGGGTGGTCTATCAACCTTAAAATTTTAAATATTTTAATTTATATAATTTTAAAAATTTGGTTATTTTTATCATTATACAAATTGTTATTAAAAAGGCAATTTTTATTCTATGTGTTTTTAGATTGTATCTCAAAAAAGTGAAACGTTAATCAAACTATGTATATGTATAGCTTTTTCTCAGACTAGAATCCCCGTCGCGGCATCGCTTTTTCTAATTTTAACTAATATTTAAAGTTTAATTTGTTTATCCATAAAAATCTTTTATTGCAGCATGCAATAGAGCATTATTTCTTCAATGATTTTTTCACACATACTGGTCATTTTTAACTTGGTTAAAATTGTAGTGATTGGGTGGTTGAAAATTAACTGAAAGAACAATTAGATATATACAATTCTTAGTTCTTATCCGAACGATAAAAATATAAAACAAACCTCGTTCCTGCCACTCAACATAGTGCAATTAAATTTTTAGTTTCGCAAATTTTATTATTGCCTAACTTTCCTAGAACTATTAGTCCAGACAATAAGTGCTGAAATGAGGGTTGTAGAATGCATGAAACATGGGATAATTTTTGACTTCACAGCTTCGTTAGAAATATTTAAAAGGTAAACGTACTAATAAGTATACCCTGGGGGTGAGCTAACGGTGGGGGGGGGAGGGGAGGGGAGTTTTTCGATTATATCTCGAAAAAGGTGGATTCTAGAAAAATAATCTATAAATCAAAATAAAACCAATAAAATTGGTTATATAAATATTTGTCGAAATTCCAACGGTATTCGATATATACGTTATTAAAAATCGATAATTTTAGAAATAAGAAAAATGTTTACCTCACTTTTTTGCTAAACGTTTGCTTCAAATGCCAGGTAGATTCATACGATATTAAAGTGAATTGATCGCTCTACAATTTTGATTCTGAAATTTTTTCAGAGAAACGATCATGGATGATACTAGAAATAAAAGTTTTACAAAAAGTGAGGTAGCATTTGTTTTTTTTTTCCGAAAATCACCGATTTTTAATAACATATATCTCGAAAACTGTTAAAATTTTGACAAATTTATATAGAATCAATTTTGTTGGAAATTTAATTAGTTTTAGTTTTGATTTGAAACATATCTTTCTATAGTCCACTTTTTTTCTAGATATAATCGAAAAACTAAAAATTAAACTTCTTTCCCTTCTTCACCCCCCCCCCTCCCCTCGGGAACTTTTAGTATGTTTACCTTCAAACTACTCCTAACGAAGCTATGAAGTCAAAAATTATCGCATATTTCATACACTCTACAATGTGTTTATTGACTGGACTATATGTAAATGATTTATTTAAAATTTGGTAAAGATAACCATAATAACTCTATTGCCGAATAGCGCTAACAACAATGGAATCATCATAACTCACGTTTGCTTCTGGTATATATTGTATACAGTTGTAACATCAATAAAGTATAAAAAAAAAAAAAATAATAATAATAAAAAAAATCCAGGAAGCTGGAGATCAAGGAGAGGAAAATCCTGAGAAGGATACTAGGACCAGCCAGGGATGAGAATGGCACCTACAGGATACGGCACAATGATGAGCTGTATTTACCAGTAGGTATTTATTTACCAGGTATTTACCAGGAGGATATTCTGACATGCATAAGGAAAAGGCGACTGGCATTTTATGGACACTTGGCCCGCATGAATCCTAAAAGATTATCAAACATAATCTTTACTGTGGCAGGTAGAGGCAAGGCTTCCAAGGGCAAGTGGATCACATCAGTGAAGGCAGGTCTGAAACAACTAGGGATCCCACTCGATTCAACAAAGGACCGACAAGCTGTCTGACAAGGAGTTTTTCCAGTATCCCTTACCATTAAGAAGACCACAGGGAAAAAATGGACAGAAGAGAGAAAGCTGGCTCATAGTAAGGAAATGAAAGAATTCTGGAAGAGAAAGAAGAAGATCCTCGCCGAAAAGTAACTACGAGCCCGTGGCCCAAAAAAAAAAAAAAAAAAAAAAAAAAAATCGCAAAAAACGCATTTGATCATTGTTACTACTATTTTAATAATCAGATGCCTAAAACGAAAAAAATACTCCAAAGAATTACCAGTTTTCCGATATATTGGTCACAAAACATCGATGTTTCCTTTATATTGGGAAGGATGTACCTATATTTCTAAAATTATCGTTTTATCGTTACCATCACTAGATTTTATCTTCTATAATCAGTAGTCAGGTCAGGTTGTACTAATTGACTTTGTAGTTATAGTTTGACAGCCTCAGAAGAAGTCCAGAACAAACCACGAGTCACATTTATATTTTTGTTGCAGATTTTCATTTAAAAGATAAAAAAGGAAAAAAAATAGGGCAAGCTGAAGACGGCGACCATAAGAAAAACTCTATTACCATTATACAACACCAGAAACCAGATGCAGATCCTAATGATCTTGAGAAGTAAGTTGTATCCGTAAAGAGTAAATAAATCTAATTGCAAATTCTTAACAAGTTGGAAAAGGAAAAATGAATATGTCGTTATATAAATACTTTTTCCTGCAAAGAATCCATTAATAAAAATACAGGGAAAGATTAGGTCACCTTTCACAGGTTTTAGACTTTCCAGTAAAAATGTTATATAACTAAAATTTTAAAAACGGAATATGCAGAATTTGTTGTCAATTTCTTAATATGAACTAGTCTTATTTTAAATTGAAATTAGAGGGGGAGTTAACTTAAAGTTCATGTCATCGTGAAATATTTATCAACTTGTTATTGTTTATTATTAAAGTAACTCCAAGGCTGAACTAATTGTGGAGTAACAACCAAAGGTTAAGCGGAAAGGTTTGAAATAATACAAGCTAGAAAACATTTCTCACTGTAGCTTTAAATCTCACTCTCCATTAGGTCATTCCATTTAAATTGATCCATGGGTGATTTTGCTCGACTATTTAAAAAAAAAAACTATGAAACTTTCCATGCTGTTTCTCCTATCTCTGAAACTTGAAATTTTGCTTCTTGTAAATTCTATTAAATCAAAATAAGAGTCAATTCCAATCTGAAATAGGTATTTTTTTTTGTTGATATAAGTTGGTAGTATTACCACAAATATTATTAATTGTAATATAAAAACGCTAGAATCGTTTTGAATTAAAAAAAAAATCATTTAATTAATTTTTTTTGATGAATCTCATATTTTGTCTTACAATAATTTTGATGTGGCTGGACATAAAAATCTGAAACTTACACAAATGGTTAATATATTTTAAATTTTGAAGAGAAAAAAAAAATTGTGTATTATACGAAGAAAAATGTTATAATACTACGAATATCAGTGCAGAGCGATATTTTTGAGACCGAAGGGGTTGGAGATGAAAATCTGAAATTTACACAAATTGTATTCTTATGTATATGTTCCAAGACAATAAAAAATTTTTGTTATAAAAGAACACTAACTATTCTCGTATTTTGCTAACAAAAAAGCTGTGATACCTTAAAAACAATGTAACACGTTACACACGCCTAAAACACACGATTGTAATGGACAAGAACATTCATTCAAATTATAAAATAAAAACCATCTTGTTTATGATTTTGCAAAGAAAAGTAAAGATTTAGTTCTTTATTTACCTATCTTTCTTTTTTAATTTACCTGTTTGGCGTGTGCAGCTAAACAAAAATGGCTATCATGAATAAACTGTTTGAGTTAAAAGTTAAAAAAATGGTTTTTCAAGTCTTGACACATATGAGATATAACCAAGACTATCTTCTACCTCCTGACTAATGTGTTTGACAATAGCCAGAATGATAAAAAATCAAAGGATTAAACGGGAAGAAAGAGTGTTCTGGTATAGAACGAAAATATTTAATTAATTTTCAAAAATGATAAAAATTGGGGAATATACTTCCGCCATCTTAAAAAATGTTAAATCGTGAAAGATCTCAAAATATTATCCTTAAGTGTCCTGTGAAAAGGATTAACCGGAAAGAGTATGTGCCCTTTTAAAATTTAAAACAATTTAATCAATTTTCAAAAGGAAGAAAACTAATTTGTAGGAAAGAAGTGGCCAAGTATGTCATTGGCCGTTAAAAATACTCAAAAGGAGACGTTTTGACTTAATATCTTTACCATAAAAACCTGCAAAATAATCTCTTTAATAACAATATCAGATATTTATTTAAACATTAAATCCTGCATTAATTTCCGGACAGCCGGCTTTGGTTCTGGTAAAAATATAGCATACAAAACTACAATTCTGATAGCTGAGAAAAAAATAAAACCTGATTTTCATTTTGGCTTTTATAATAGGTCCTTACTATTCACACAAAAATCGGCATTGTAATCTGTGAGTTACAAGTCAAAACGTCTCCTTGTGAGTGTTTTTGACGGTCTATGACATCCTTCGCCACTCCTTTCCAACAAATTAGTTTTCATCCTTTTGAAAATTTATAAAATTGTTTTAATCTTTAAAATGACACTTTTTCTTCCAGTTTAATTATTTTCTCAAGACACTTGACCGAGAGCTGAGAAAAAAAAATAATACTTGTTTTCACATTTTTTTTTGTTTCTTGGCACCCAATGCTTATTGGTGGCTATAACTCTAGTTTTGCACTAATATAGGTCCCTACTACTCACACGAAAATTGGCATTCAAATCTGTGAGTTACAAGTCAAAACGTCTTCTTGTAAGATATTTTACTGCATTACACCCACAGAACATTGAATAAACTAGAAGCGGACTAGACGCTAGTTGAGGGATGGCACCAGTTTTAAGACGAGTCCCCCCTCTCCTATGACCCCCTTGGGCTCAACAAGGGCTGCTTGTTTATTCGGCTGTTAGTTCTAACCACCATCAGACCATTTTATTGTTAGTAAGTTTCATTGTATTTTTTGTTGCTTCCTTAGAAATTAATTTTCGAGTTACTATATAAGTTACTGTATATAAGTTTAATTACAATAAGCCTCGTTGTATCGCCTTTAGTTACAAAAAAAACAACAAAAAAAACGCTGTAAAATGGACAACGAGGAAGCTCTTCGTACCCAAGAAGCAATCGTTTTTCATCTCGTCTCTGTAAATACCGCTTGGAAGTTTTTCTATTGACAGAAAATCATTATCTTTCGATATTAATAAAAGAATGCATAGAAAAAAAACTTTTTTCCACAATCACGCTTTTTAGATGTAGAAATTCATTATTCTTCTTTAATAAAGTCTATAGGGAAGCTTTATATTAGAACGAGAATGTACCATTATGTTAAAAAAAATAATGACAGCGTTGAAAAAATTAGTTATTTTTATTTAAGGGCCAATAATTAATTGAATCAAACAAAAATAATATAACATTTGTAAAAATCCTACCAAATAAATAGTTGTAGACTATGTTACCCCAATTTAAATCTGTCGTAAGAAAGTATATGACGAACTACACCCAATACAAAACTTTAAAAATCATTATATTATTTAATTAACGTTGAATTGTTACACTTTTGCAATAGATAAATGTTAGTTTTTGCTGTAGCTAAATAAATTTAATATGTTACAGATATTGTTTGTAACTCGATAAAAAGATTAATAACATAAAGGCGAAGGCATGAGGCGAGATGAGGGGGTCGGAGGAGTGGGGGAGGGTGGTGCCATTCTCACCCCTTTGACTAGGCCCGGGTAGCGCTTCTAGTCTATTCAATGTTCTGTGATTACACCCAAAAGCCAGCGAAGGATACTGATTTCAAATCTGCCAGGGCCTGACGATATTTGAGGGCGGAAGGATATCCTGGGCCTCTCTATATCTGAAACCTTCACTAGTTTTAGTTAGCCTTACGTCATATAAGGAAGGTCACTTATAAATCACAATATGAAAATCATGGTTACAGATTGGCGGATGAAGGAATACCGATGAAGGGAGAGTGTGCCCAACGCAGATCGGACGAACTGATCACAGCGGTACAGTCCTACACGGATCCTCCTAGCGAAGAGGAAGAAGAAGGTACCTTCGACCTATCGCACGCGGCGATGACCTCCCAGCTACTGGACATGTTCGAGGACGAGATCTTGTACAGCTGCACCGAGCTGGACACCCTCACCTCCGAAGACGAGGAACTGAGGATGTCGCGGAAGCCCTCCACGTCCCTTGGTCGCTCTTAGACATTTTATCCCCACTGAAAGAGTCAGTATCTACTCGGAGTGGTATAATTTCTTCGTAATTGTGGCCAAGGGCTCAGGATATGCGTTACTTAATGTATTTTTCGGAAACAACTGAAATTAATGTTGTTTAGAAAATCAAAATAAACTGTTTAATTGTCTGTATCTTTTTTTAAAATTTGTTAATGCTATTAGAAAGTATTTAATTTAACATATTTAAAATTTTAATCTAAATATATATATTTAAACCCGGCTTCGTACCGCCTAACAGTCAACAGGTCAAGTTTAACAAAACATAATTTATTATTTACACAAGTAGCTTACCCGAGAGACTTAGTCTTACCTAAAAATATTAAATTCGAACAGAAATAAAATCTGAAACAAAAACTTTATTTCCAAAGCATAATGTTTATTGTAATGTACAAAAATATTTGATTATTAAATCTGACAATTCAAGTTTTCGAAAGAATTTATTTATTGAAGTGCATTTAGATAATGCCTTTTGTGTTTTCTTCCTTGTACTTTGGCCATTGTAAAAGCTAATCGCAGCATAAACTGCAAACGCTTAAATTCGAATGGCAAGTCTGTTAGAATCATAGGGATGTGTGGTAAGAGTACATCTTTGCTTATAAATTCCCCTTTACTGCTCCATTACAACTGGAGTAGTATCCCAGTTGATATTAATTAATTTCATCGATAGGTAAATCAATTTTTATTTCCCACACCTAATACTGCCTGCCATACATTACTATATTTGCAAAAGTACTTGATGATGATAAAAAATTAAACGCTGTAGAAATATTATCACATTTATTGCCTGAAGTAACTGCCGCTGAACGTCATGCGCGTCATCTATCGGAACATTGTTTTACTAATTCAGAAACCTTCGCAGGCATGCGTCCAAATATTCCCTTATGTTTGTTTAGGAAGGCATAAGAGATATACCATAAAACGGCCTGACTTTGCACCACTGTTGTTCAACTTCATTCTTTAACAACCTATCAATAACCTTTATAATAAATTTATTAAAATATTTTTAACGTGTACAATCAAAGCTTGATAGTAGTTAAAAGGTCCACAGTCATTTCTTAATAGTGCTTGGAGCTTAGGCTATTGATTTTTTTTCCCTGTTTGTAAGGATTTTGTTGAAGGAAACGATAGTAAATTACAATGTTTCTATTGAAATGAGAAAGAAAATTGAGCATTTTTTTAAAGGTTTATTGAGTAAAGATAAAAAATACAAGAACACACTAACAAAATATTATTTAGAAAAAAAATAATAACTTAAAAAATGCCAAAAGAACGTAAACAACTATAATTTTTGAAAAAGGATGCAAAACTTACTCAATTTGAAAAATATTTAGTTGTTGCAAGTGCGACTTTATCCCAAAAAGGATTCACCCCTGTTAAAACACTTCGATCAATTAACTGCCATAAAACATGGAAGGTACCTAGGATTAGCGTGAAAATTCCTTAGACCCAATCAGTGTTGTCATAAGTAAGTAAGGAATCTATAATATCCTTCATTTAGACAACAAAAAAATACTTTTTCTTCAACTGAAACGTTTTAGTGAACGTGGTGCAAAGTTAACACTCACTGGTGCAAAGTTTTACGGTACGGATAGACATTCATTACTATTTATATATATTAACTAGATATTATCTCAAAAACCAGTTTTTCGTGGAGTAACGGTCTATGCCATGAAGTGTATGTAATGCCATGGTTATTAGTAGTAAAGGAAGCCCATATAGGTCAGGAGAATAGTGTGTTTTTCGATAAATCAGAGAACTTGAAGTGGAAGCCCATATTATCAGTTCATCCGATTTCGTCTCGTCATAGTCACGGAAAAGATTTGTTTCTCAGGAATATATTTTTAATTGATTTTAAAGATAAACTATTTTATACATCTTTGCTTTTAATGTAGTCATTCAATGCATACTATGTTTTTTTTCTACTAACTTTTATTATTCACTAAACGTTTATATCAGGAAAAATAGTTTTTCAGTATCCCAAGAAATGGAAGAAAGGTCACCATAGCTGCTTTTTATTAGTAACACTTAGCGGTGTTATAGTTCTTTGGAGCTCTTGTAAAATTAGAAAACTGTGACAAAGGCAGTTCTTCCGGGCTTTTTGTAAAAAGGAAAAACTATGGGCTGGTCTCAGGAAGTATTGGGAACAAAAGAAAGCTTCCAAAGGAACTGATCATAAGAAAAAAAAAAAAAATCATGATTACTGTTCTTCATAAATATTAATTTATTAGCAATTCAAATTGTTACATATTTATTATTGAAATAAACCGGAACAAAGAATAATTTTGAGTAAGAGTTCTATTTAATATTTCAATAGGCTGTTCCCTTTGAGATGTGATTCTTCCGCCTTACCTGCCATTCAGGCCAATTGACTTAAGAGGAGAACGTGCTTCGTTACCTCTGATCAGGCTTAGAAGGGTCGGCTGTGTCTTTTAGCTTACCGAAAATATTAGGTCCTAAGGACGTCTTATTGTAATAAATTTACCATTCAAGCTATATTCTGAAAGTTTAATTTATTACAATTTATGTTCTTTGTCAGTAGATTATTTAATAAAAAGTTTTAATTAAAAAATATTAATAACATTTTAAAAAAAAATAAGAGATTAATGCTTAAAGTTAAACAAATCGGGAAATCCTCACAAATTATCAATTATAATTACTCACGATCGAATTACTTAAATTAATAATTTAATTTAATTAACAATTAATATTCGTTGAAACATAAAAGCAAAGTTGAAAGCAAAGAGGGGTTTGGAACGAGATTATTTTCATTCAAACCAGTTCCGTTGATATTTTAATAAAGAAGGTATCGTCAAATTTTCGATTTGAGCAACCTCAAAAGAATGTGTCAAAATATTACATATAAAGGGTGAAAAAACGTTACTCATTTGAGGTGAAACAAAAAACGTTACAACGTTACTTTTCTCATATAAACCAAGTTCCTCCTAAACCGTAGGTCACAGTGACAAATGTTATATATCAAATAATATCCTCAATGAAATTTTTAATAAAGGAGCCGTCGTTAAATTTTTAACAGCAACAGTGAAAGCTGAGGGGGAAAGCCGCAGTCGCTCAGTACAGGGGTGGAAAAGCTGGCCATTGCCGTTTTAATCTGCGAGGAGGGTTACAAGGATGTGCGGAGCTGGATAATAAATGTACCAAAGGATTAGGGTGGTTGGAAAGGTTTTGATGGAATTTAAAGAACTTAAGAGGTATCATCAGGACAAGGACAAAATTTTGGTATTCTTAGTTAACATTTTAATGTAAAAAAAAAAAAAATAACACATTAACACAAATCGTCTGCCTGGAGGTAAAAGTTACTAAGTGCAATATTTTCCAAATTCGACAAAAAGTCAGTGTGTGTTGACATAATCATTTACCATAACTATAAAAAGTAACCAAGTCAATATAACTCCGTGTACATTAGAGAATGAGAAAATCCACCATAGGTTTTGATGGAATTTAGAAAGATTACGGGGTATCAGGTCAAGGACAAAAGTTACATTAAAATCATCAGGTATGGTTTTGTTGGAGACATGATAAGGAGCATTTACAACAGTACGAATAACTTTAGATTGGAAGGATTGAATAAGCTTGATATTCAAATGTTTTGCTGTCCCCCACAGTGGCCTTTCACAGTTCTTGGCTTTTAAGTCTTGTGTGTAAGAAGCCAAGATACCGTACTGTGTCTTTACTGTAAAATGGAATATGATTGATATATACAGGAGGGTAGCATGTGTGTCGGAGGGTAAAATTTCAGTGAGTGCATTTTGATCCGTTTACTTGAATCTTCCAGTTATCTTTTTTTTTTTCTGATGATTAAATACAGAAATGAAGAAGCGACACCTAAAAGTTCGTCAAATTTATGTATTAGGATACTATTTTTTTTTTTTTTTTTTTTTCATGTATTAGATTATGTTTTAACATTACTACCTACGTTCCTTAGAGAATATTGATAAAGAACGGGGTTGGATCCCAAATAGAAACGAAGTGTCAATTAGAGGAAATGAAAGGAAATATAGCTCAGAGACAATTTCGGAGGGAACAAAGGAAGATACATAGAGACGGCCATTATCTGCCCGATACAAAAGGCTGTGAGATACATTTGGCTGCTTCGTTACTGTGCTGCTATCTGTGCGTGGCTTTCACCAACCATTGAACTTAGCGTTTCAGATATTATCGCAAAATAACATACATTGCCAGCTATATATTTTTTCCGTTGTAGGACTATGCAATATAATTCAAACAACAAACAAAAAATAACTTTAAAATCCACAGGGGTGGATTATTTTTTTCTCTTTATGTATTGTATTTTATATTAAGAGGTTCTTTATCTATTTTTTTTCCATTCATTTCTTATTGTACATATTTTGTTAATGGGCACATAATGCGATCCGTATTACTTATTGCCATCTTTGAGGCAGATTGTAATACTTTATTAAAAAAAAAAAAAAAGATATTAATAAAGTAGAAGAAGAGAAAGGAGAAACTAAACTTTACTCGGAAACAACTATTCCCTAAGAACAACATAGGAGTAAAATACATAGAGCGGTCGTCTGGCTGTGATAATTGATTAACAATAACATTATAATTTGTGACATAAGTGAGATATCTTGTAAAAAGATACAACTCAAATATACTATTATAAAATAACATAAATATTCATATTTTCTCGAAGGATTGAAAATTCGGTAGTTAAAGAAATAGATGATGTTCAAAGAAAGATGGGCAATGAATTCCATAAAGAGGAAACGCGAATGATAAAGGATAAAATTTAATGCGAAGTAGTGTACACGTTAATGGGATGGGTTTATGTAGTAAGAGGTGGATGGAGGAGCGCAGAGTATTTCCGAAATACAGCTGGGTTTTTTGGTTTTCAAGAATTTAAATATTAGTGCACCTAAGAAGTGTTTTATTTTCCAAGTATATCATAATATTCATGTAATTGACTACTTTCGTTATTTAGTTACACTCACAAATTTTTGTTTACATTTGATCACAAGTATTTTTGCTTAATTTTAGCGCTGAAGAATACCTCTATAAAAAGTTTGTTTTTTTTTAATTGGGCGTGTTTTTTTTCGTTCCCCTGGCTTTGGGATGCACAAACTATCATCTCCTCATTTTTCCCAAGATAAGAACTAAAATCAATATTAACAACATTTTAAAATCCAATCCAATAGACGATTGTTTTGAAACATTTGAATTTTCTGCCATTCAGTGATACCAAATTAGCAAATTTTATTTTGCGATAGAAATTATAAATGTTAACATGGAACTTGTTTTACCGGTGACCTAGTTGGTAAAAAGCGATACATTTTTGGGGAACGCAAGGGCGTTACGCGTAGTTTGATAGTGCGATATTAGGAGAGTAGGAGCAGTTAGGAGCTCAACTCTCGTTATACCAAAAATCACTAGCTCACCAATAAGTGTGCTACTTTTGACTTTGTTCATACTAATACGAAATTTAAAAAAAAAATAACTTGGATCTGACTGATCTTGCTCGACCCCTCTCGACTATGGTATTAAAAAAATTACTCTCCTTTGGAAAAAAAAATAATACAATCTTGCAGGTAACAGAAAAAACCAAATGAAGAACATAAGGGCATAGACTGTCAGTAGGATTAAGCTATTTAATATGAAAATTTATAGAGTTATATTTAAATTGTTTTAAATTTATCATTATATCTAAACTTTACAAAAATAGTAAATGAAATTGTCAAATGTAAAGCCGAACACATAGGACTGCCATATAAATGCACACACACAAACACGTATACACACATTTTATAGCCTTTTCGCTTACATGAACTTGCTGGACCCTCCTTTCTCTCAGGTTGTTCCATTTCAGTATGGCGGAGAATACCTAAGATCGTAGCTAGCCCAAATGTTGATGTATCAGATTTCAACCTCGGCTAATTGCAGGGCCACTTACATTAATTAGCTAATTAACTTGTTACTTCAATGACTAAATGGAAATGGTAATGAAAAGCCTTTACATTACCATTGCGTAACATGGGTTTAGCGTTGCATGAAAATGGACAAGCATGGATGTTTTCACCTATTGTATTTAAATTTTGAAACAATCTGATTCCAAGCTTATTTTATTTATTGATTATTCTTATTTATTAATATAATTTTTATTTATTGTTAAAAATATGGGCCATTCTCCCAGAAGTCAGCCATAGAGAAAACCCACCTATTTTCCTGACACTTTCGCTTTTTTAAATTTAAATTTTTAAAGCGACCTTCTTTCGCTTTATCTTTCAGAAATATTTTTTCATTTTGCCTCCTTAGGTGAGTATTTTAACGACAGCTTTTTAATCAGAAATTTAATGGTAAATATTTTTTGATATATAACATTTGTCGGTAAAACCTACCGTTTAGGAGCTATATTGGTTTGAATGAAAATAGTCACGTTTGACTGTAGACTATAGTCATGTTTGTTTACAGATAGACATATAGTCCGCTTGGAGGTACAAGTCACTAAGCACAGTTTTTTTCTTAATTCGAGAAAAAATCATTGTGTGTTGATATTATCATTTCCTACAATGAAAGAAATCCCCAATCTTGACACTTCCTAGCTTAGTGTATATTTTTAGATTGACATATCCATGATCTATTGTTTTTTTTTTTTTTTTTTCCAGTGAGTGAGAAACTAGGTTTTCATTTTTATATTTTTAATTTACCAGACAAACGATCAAAGCTTCCAATGAATTACAAGAGACTCATTTACATGACAGTTATTAGACCTATATGGACATACGGAGTTGAGCTTTGGGGCTCCACTAAACCATCCAATTCTTCTCGAATCCAATCCTTACAATCCAAAATCCTTAGAAAAATCCTTAATGCTCCTTACTTTATCACGAATAAACTTATCCATAAAGAGCTCAATGTTCCATATGTTGCTGATTTAGCCCAAAGCAGATACCAATCCTTTCATAGTAAACTGCACTACCACACGGATCCATTAGTCTCCCAACTAGCTTCTTATTCGATACCTGATAACCCACCGAGGCGTCTGAAAAGATGGCCAAGAGACCTTTTAGTTTAGAACTTTTTTTGAAGTGCTACTATTGTGTAGTTCTTCACAAGTGATTTACATGTCATTATAATTATTTCCTCAAATTTACTTGATGTACAGTTGTAAATATCAATAAATAATTAAAAAAATATATATTTTAAATATTTTTTTTTTGTAGGTTTTTGAACTGAGGAGTTATCTTTCAGTAAATAAATAAATTGATGGGAAGTAGACATGTTCACTTTCCGTTGAATTATTTAGGTTATTTTATTTTATTTTTTTTCTGATAATGCCTTGCGAGCTGCACACACTACTATTCTTTGTTTTCGTTATTTGATATCTATCGATGATTTAAATAATTCAATTGTTTTGAATTTTTCATCAGATGGAGGACTGGTGTAGGGTTTCTGCTTTTTTAAAAGAATTTTCTGACAGTGGACATATTCGCCTAATGATGAATTTTTAGCACTAAACCTACCAAATGACACTTTTCGGACTTTTGGTAGATGCTCTTGGAAACGACATTCATTACTTTTTGACTTTATTACTTTTATATATCAAAAGGGTTTTTTTCAATATCCACTCCGCTCCTATGATTTTGACATCGTAGAAATATGTACACATGAAATGGCGGCAGTGTTAACATTCGATACGATAGAAGTGGTATATAAATCATTAATCCTTATATTATATAATTAATATTGCTCCTTCAATAATATCTTGCGTACATCAAGTGAAAAGATCCTCCATTTTAATTAACTTATCAATCATTGTTTCTTTTTTTTTCAGTTGCCTGTTATAAATCCTTCCCTTTCTCTAAGTAAAGATTTCCATCGGGAGTAACTGGAGACGAAGTGAGATCACTTTAGAAGATTGGATCAGCGCTGCAGAAAGAAGATAAGGCTCGGAACCACAGAGAAGCAATTAGCAGGCCAGTGAGGGATGGCCTGGCTGGGATCCAGCTGGTCCCGTTCTCTTGTTAATGTGCTCTGTCTGTAGTCTGTTGTTAATGTGGTCTGCCTGTAGTCTGTTGCTAATGTGGTCTGCTTGTAGTCTGTTGTTGATGTTACGTTCTCGGTATATGTCTTCTCCTTCTAGGTCTACAGAGGTCGATCGTCGGTGTCAGTCAGAGAACTTCCGTTGTGCTTACGTTATTTCAGTAAATGCCCGGAGATAAAGGTTTACTGGACAATATTTTTAAAAAAGCATAAAATATCATCCATATTATTTATTGTCCTAGAGTATGGACGACCAGAATATTGTTAAACGAATAAAATAATCAAAATTGATAAAATAAAAAAAAAAAAAAAAAAAAAAAAAAAAAAATAGGGAGTCCAAGTATAAGTATGGATTGTCCTTACTACTTTATAAAAGAAAAAGCCATTTTAGTTTATGATTACTAACCATGAAGACTACTTAACCTATCAGTAACAAATTTCAACTACATCATCATAATAGTTCAAAGAAGGTTTATCATTAATATAATTTACACTCGCTTTTCCGAGAAATCGGTAATAACAAAAAAACATCACTTACGCAGAATATCAAGATATACGCAGAAAACAACGAAACATGTAGGTACTCTTTACTTAATCAAGTTTATACGTCTCAAGTTTATATGTCAGCTATGTTTAAAAATTGTTATTATACTTACATTTTAGTTATTTTCATACAATCATATTTGTTAAGATATGGATCGGAAGCATGGACCCTCACAAGCACAGAAGAAAAAGAAGTTCTTATTTTTGAGAGAAAAATACTGCGCCGCATATGTGGGGCCATAAAAGTTGGTGATTATTGGAGAAGGCGGACCAACAGGAAACTTTACCAGATGTATGGTGAAGCGGATGTGATGCGGTATATAAAGCTGGGAAGACTGCGCTGGGCGGGCCATGTTGCCCGGATGTCAGCTGACGAAATCCCAAGGAAGCTATTGGATGGGAGGCTCCATGGAGCTAGAGGAAGAGGTAGACCGCGACTTAGATGGGAGGATGCTGTGAGCAGGGACTCCAGGGACCTTCTGAAAGCCCGCAACTGGCGAGCGACCGCACAAGAAAGAGCTACATGGCGAAAGCTCATAGAGGAGGCCAAGGTCCATACTGGGCTGTAGCGCCACGGATCATCATCATCATATTTGTTAAGATATATACATATAACCTATTTTAATTTCTTTTTTTTTATTTTTTTTTTTATTTTTTTTTACCGAATGGACCAGCTGAGGACCACGTACCGACTTCAATTATTTCTCCCTTGTTCTTTTCTTTTTTTCCAGTATACTTTCATCTGTCCGTCATGTTTCCTCTTTCTATCCTCAGACCATGTTGCACCAGTCATTTCCTCTTTCCTGCCCTGGAATCCCTCCATTTTCAATACTTTTCGCCGAAAGTCTTTTCTATTATTTATTTCTTCTATTTTTGTATTGTTTTTTTTTTTTCTAAATCCCTTTTTACTTCATTGACCCAGCTTGTTGTTGATTTCTTACCCCGTAGATATCTGAAAATCCTATTTGTCAATCAAGACATTTGATATAAATGACCTAAAAACATCAATCTTCTTTTACTCATTACATCTGATTTATTTTTTGCATTTTGATATATTTCAGCATTACTTCGTAACTTCCAATGCTCTACTGTGTTTTTTTTTTGTTATTTAGGTTTCTCTAATTTCCCCTACTCTTTAGAGATAATCTTTAAATTGTAAATTCTAATTAATATTAAATTGAATCATATTAATCATTTAGAGGATGTAAACCGGAACTTAATATGAATAATTAATTGTAAAAAATGTAAATAAAATATTATCATTATAAATTTTCAGATTTTCAATTAAATTGCTACTAAAAAAAAAAAAAAGACCAAAACATGGAGGGCCGTGTGGATCCCAGTGAAGCTGGAAATCGACGGATATATAGCTAATGATACAGTAAATAATCTTAGTTCATATGGAATAGCAACTCATACATAGCTTTTTGCTTTTGCAGGTTTTATCCCTCAATGGGTTGCCTGGTTAAGTCAGAGCGTCCCTCCACTTCTCTCTATCTCACCAGTCATCCTCCTCAAGTCCCCTGCCAGCCATTTCCTCCTCCACACAGTCCCTCCACTGGATTCGGGGTCTTCCTCTCCTCCGTCTTCCTGGTTGTTCCCACAGCAGAATCTTCTTCGGCCACCTACGTTTTGGCATCCGCTGGCAGTGTCCATACCATCGTAGCCTGCTTCTTCCAATCCTCTCTGGGACTCCTTCGCTCACGCCCAGCCTGCCTCTGATCTCATCATTCCTGATTTGGTCTAGGCGGGTAATCCTTAGGCATCTCCTCCAGAAATCCATCTCTGCCGCTTGTAGTTTAGAGTTGATCCCTCGGTTAAGTGTCCAGGTTTCTGCGGCGTAGCTGAGGGATGGCTCAACAATACTTTTAAAAATGCGTCTTTTGTTGTCCGTTGAAATGATCGTGTTCCAAAGGACTGGGTGTAACATTCTAGTCACGCTTCTTGCCAGGCCAACCGTCCTCCTGACCTCGGGTTCTGACGTCCCGCTCCTATCTATTGCAACTCATACATTAATATTTAAAATTGGATGCCCAATTATGTTTTTAAGTAACCTTCAGTCACCTTATCTGTGCAACGGAACCAGGTTAAAAATTACAGATATGCGTGGAAATATTGCGGCTATAATCTTAACACTTCTGAGATATATATCTTAACATAATTCCATAAGTTTTATTAAATGTTATAGCAAATTAATTGTTTTCGATTAGAATTAAAATTAAATAGTTTGTTAAATTATTGGTGAATCGTATACCATATATTTATTTTTTTTAAAAGAATTTAATTGCCGACTTTTTATTTCAATAATAACAGTTACTTTTTTCTATCAGCTTAATGTCTTTTCAATCATTTCCTTTGGTTAGTTTTGTCATATACTGGGAAGGTTTTATTTATTTATTTATTTTTTGTATGTTTATTATGTGTTTTTGTGTTCTTATTCTTTTTTTTTAAGGACGGCGCCTTGGGAACATAGGATAATGATAATTAAGGTAAGCCCCTCTCTCTATGAATCGGGAAAAGAGATAATGGGATACGTTTCTTTAAATAAAAGTTGCTTAAATATTAAAAAGTTTCTAAAGTAAACTTTACTAATTATCAAATGTAAACGAATTTTATTTAAGTGAAGTTTAAGGCTAAATCCCGAATGATGTCTTTCCTAGTTAGCATAGAGTCTTACAAAAGTCGTCAAAAGTTTACTTCAAAAGACCTTAAACTATTTTTAATATTTTTTATGACTTAATTAAATTTCAAGTATTCCACCGTCCTACGCTTTTATCTCTTCTATAAAAGATTTTTCATTCTTATTTGTTGATAAAGAGTAAGTAAGAAGGATAAAAGAAAAAAATAAATAAAAACATATTTAACTGTTCCAACCCACACATAAAGTGGAACGAGAAAAGGTGCAATAATAGCGTAACAGACTCTTTCTGGTTATAATCTCTCTTCATTTCACTTCTGCTTTCTTTTATCCCTCTTTCTATTCCATTTTAAGCTCTTAGCTCTGTTTCTTATAGAGATTAGGTTATTATTTTCCTGTTTTCCCTTTTTACTATTTGTAAGAATGATATTAAATTTTGAGATGGTGCAACGCAGATCTGAAACAATGCAAACTGTTCTGGTATCCATGAACATTCTGGGTTTGATTTACCATTTGGCCTAGTTACGAGTTTTCTTTTCATGCGGGCCCAGATCATATCAGCTGGCAAAGTTTGTGTTCAATATGTGTCTAACATATTTTCTGACGCCTATCTGTTTTAATCTGATTTGTTGTCACAAAATTCAGTATCACTTGATGTTTTTTCATTTGGTACCTAAATACCAGATTTTTTGAATCATTTCCTTTAAAAGATTGATTAAAACAAAATTATATTTAAAATAGCGAGTCTCAAATAAGTTGTGGGGAAAGGGAAACTCTCTGTTCCCACAAAAACTTCATTTAAGTTGATATATCACCAGTGGTTTGAAACTAACTAAATAAATAATTCAAAACCATTGAGATTGTCACAAATATAGTCTTAGTCGTTAATCTCGAAAATCCGGCCCTTCAATAGTCAGACATCCCCAGTAATCCGGTCCTACCCTTGACCTGCTTGTTTGAATGGTTTATTGAATAACATCGGTGGTGAATACAATTTAAGAAAAAAAAAATTTAATGAAAAAGTGTACTCTAAATTATTTGGAATAGACGACTTTAATGCTCGCTAGATAAATTTAGAAGTCGTAATGAGATAAGGTCTCACTATTACAGGAGAAAAAAAACTGTCAAAAATTTCAAAGATGCACTCGTGTCCGTAATTCAAGAGTTAAATAAAAAAAAATCTAAAACGCCGACAAGAAAAACTTCTAGCTCTTGTCTGCTCTGCCAACGATGGAAAGCAGTGACCCAAATTGTCATATTGTGGGTTATGTCAGATCACTGAGACTGCCCTGTAGTAACATACTGCATCTGGATAGTAAAAATGGAGGAAATAGCCCATACTACACACAAACTGAAATAATATGATGAAAACCGGTCTTAACTAGTTCTAGAATGGTTCTTGAAGTCTTCCTTAATTTGGTTAATTAAGCACTAAGCAGTACAAATAAAGGAAGTAACCTGTTCTGACTTGTTACCCTTAGGCCCCTGCTTTTTATCTACTCATACTTAGCCTGAGGAACACCGAACCAATCCTATTCCTAACCAATCCTAAGGTTTTTTTTAATCTATTAAATGATATTTACTACTGTATACATATAAAAAATAAGTAAATTTGATGAAAATATTACAATCACTTGTCAATAACATGTAAAGGACAACTTACAACTAGAACTTCAATAAAAGTTTTACATTAGATGGTCTATTGGCCTTCTTTTCAGACGGGTTGGAGGATTATAGGGAATTGCGTGTGAAGCATGTTGGTGAACTAGTGGATTCAAGGGGGTGTGGATTTTACTATAAAAGGACAGGTATCTGGTTTGGACCAAATCAGTGACATTAAAAAAAATAAAAAAATATAACCTGTAGCACTAACAACCCATGAAGGGTCTTGGTTCAGTACTTAGGTAAGGATGTACTGTTACTAGGCCAACGGTTGTGAAAGGAGGATATTTGGCCTAAATCTCGCTCAACCGCGTGGTTTTTCCCTATTTAAGGGTACCCACTTTCTGAAGACTGGGTGTGCCCCAGGAAGGTCTCCCAACCTCGAAGTCGAGCTACAACCGAAATAACAGAAAATAAATTTTCTGCCTTCAATCGCACTCGAACTCGAGCCCGGGAGCTTGAAAGTCAAGTGCCTTACCCACTTAGCTTCCTCGCTTCCCAGTGACATAGGAAACATTAAGCTCTTTATGGATAAGTTTATTTTTAACATAATCAGGAGCATTGTGGATTTTACGAAAAAAACTTTGGATTGTAAAAATACGAGAAGAGTTAGAAGGTTTAGTGGAACCCCTAAAGCTCAACTCCGTATTTCCTAATGGATCTAATTAGTTTCAACTAAATAAGTAAAATTAAAAGTCGAGCAATTAATTGGGAGTTTTGAATGCTTGTGAAGTAAATGTTGGGGAGGTCGAAAACGAGGAGCAGCAATTTAGGTTTATGGAGTTCGTAAATCGACTGTGTCTCAAAAATATTAAGCTAATCATTAATTCACGGGAATAGTTACTATTTTAAAGGAGACAATTATTTCAAATATATAGAATTATGATGTAAGTGTTTATATGTCAGTTTCAATTCAGTTTTATATCGATTCGCTAGGACAAAACGTTGCAAAAGACAACTTCCCCTCCCGCTGGGTTCTCTAAGGCTGCTAAATATTCAGACCTACTCCTGTTAATCTCTTATTCTCTCCTAAATTGAATTGGTCTTGTTGCGACCATTGAATGAATAATTGCCAGGTAAGAACTACACCAGATAAAGTTAGAATAAATTACAAATTAGGATAAGTAAATTTTAATACAAATATAAGTGTAGGAGCCAATAATAATAACATTACTACTACCATAAAATTTTCCGGTGTTCAATAAATACATAAACGGAATAAATGAAAAAAATATGTTTATTAAATTTGAAAATAAACTTAATTAATCAATTTTGGCCATCTTCTTTTCAGAAGCCACGGAGGATTATCGGAAATTGAGTGCGAACAAATTGAGAGACCAGTGAAGACGGGTGGGTATGCAGTTTATTAGGAAAGGATAGGTATCTGGTTTGGGCCGAATCTGCAACATATGGAACATAAACATCATTATGGATAAGTTTGTATGTATATGGAGAATTGAGAAGTTTGCGAAGGACTTTCGATTGAAAGGATTGGATACTAGAAAAGTTGAAAGGTTTGGTGGAGCCCAAAAGCTCAACTCCGTATGTCCAAATTGGTCAAATTACTGTCATAAGTCATGTAGTTTATTAGGAGCTTTGAACGCATCTCTAGTAAATATTGCAGTAATCGGAAACGACGACCAGTTTCTTGTGTTTTGTCACGTTTGTGGATTCCAAGACAGTCGTTTGTCCAGATGTAGCGGGTCTGTTCAACAGGGATCAAAGGAATATTATTAAAGGATCCTGTAGGACAGGAAGTCGTAGGTTAAAGGTAAAGTTGAGATTTATTAGGATTTATTTTAATTCTCCATTTCTGACACCATTCAATTGGTATGTGAGATAAGATTGAAATGATTGAGAGGAAACGAAAGGATCATTATTTACTGAAAACACACTAGTGTCATCAGCGTAGGTGGAGAGGACTGTGGTTGGAAAAGCCGAGATGTCAGCTATATTCACCGTGTAGAGGAAGGGACCTAGGATACGTCTTGAGGAACACCAGCAGATAAAGAGAGGTGAATATGTATAGTTTGAAGATTCTATCAATCAGATAGGATAGGATAATTAGGAAATATGTAAAAGAAATGAATAAAAGGAGCTTGTAAAGCAGTCCTGGGTGCGAGACTCAGCCAAAAGCCTGTTCTCAAAAAATATATAAACGATATAAATTAAAAAAAATATATATGTTTATTAAATTTGTCTTGTCTTGTTTTGCTTGGTCTGGTCTAGTCCAAATAAACATATTGATCCATAATGTCTTCGATTACTAAAAATTTTCCAACGCCTAATCAACAATTACACCCCCAGACCATGATTACATCCCACCCATGTTTAACAGGGGGTCATAAATTATTAGTCTCTAGGCATGTTTTTAGTGTTCTATCAGGTGAAAAATTTAAATTCACATTCTTTACCGAATAAAACTTATTCAACTTATTCTCAGTAACTTATCTGGCTTGTTAACATAATCTTTTGCACCATTCACTTTACATATAATTAGTTACACCCCCGCTGTCTGCGAGTTATAACCTTCATTTTTTATTATGTTGTGCTCAGTCTGTGATATCAACTTTAATATCATAATCATTTTATCATAAGGTGACTGTTCTTTTTTTTTTTTTTTTTTTTTTTTTTTTTTTTTTTTTTTTGTGAATGATTTTCAACGTTACTCGCATATGCACCCTTCTAAGTTCTTTTAGACGTCCAGGCCTTAGCCAAGTTCCCAGTTTTTTTCAAACATGTACATGATTTTTTTTTGGTTATTGGTTTCCAATGGTTATGTTGCTTATTTCTCCCCAAAACTTCTCTTCTTTCTTGAAATGATGACTAGATTTCTGATTTCTAAGAAAATGTCCATAATGAGAACAAATATAATTTTTATTTTACATCCTTGCAAGGCAAAAGATATCAGAAGACTTAAAATAGCTTAGAGGAGTACAATGTCAGTAATCCTACAGAGGATTAAATAGTTTTGATTGGATATATTTTGTTTATGAATAGTGTACACAAACTTTTTTGGCATACATTTTCTTATGAAATTACTATAATTCCCAAATTAATTCAACAAATTTTTTTTTTTTTTTTTTTTTTGATAGCCTGAGTTGGCACATTCAGTTAAATAACATCCATAACAAAATTTCGAAATAAAACTGCTTGGTTAAAAAAAACAAAAACAGAATAGTTATTTCGATAATGGGTGTACGAAGACTTAGTTTTTTACTAATTGTATGGGTATGAAAAATAACAAAAATAACAATAATAGTTGATCCACCCGCTTCAATTCCATCACATATTTTATCTGAATATTTATTGTTGGAATGTATATTCATCATCGTATTTAGTAAATCATAATTTTTTTATTAAAAATAATTTAATAATTTATGTAAAAAATAAGAGGAATATTCAGACAAGCCGTTGTTTTTACAGGTGGTATGATGCTAGTCACGTTCTAACCATTACATTTTCCTCTAGCTAATGACAGGCCAACCTCCCGTTTTAAGTACAAGTTATATTTCAGTAGCAAAAATATAAACCTGAATAGAAAATCGTTCTATAAAAAGTTTGCATTTGCATTTTTCATTTTTTTACAAAGTTACAAAGGTTGCAAAAAGGCTATTATATAAAAATATTTAACAAGTGAAAGGTGTTCCCTTAAGCATGTTACAGAATTTTTACATATTTTTTTTGTTTTATTGTTTTTTTACACATTTGAAATTATTTACAGTAGTAGTATGAATTATGCTCTCATAATATTTTTAATAAAAATATTTATGTATTAGAAATATTTTTATTTCTAATTAAGTTTCGATTTTGATTTTGATACATATTAATAGTTTTATATTTTATCCTCAGGTAAATAGTATGAAAAGTATTAATTAGTAGAATTAATTGCTATTTCTATTTGAATTTTTTTTTTTTTTTTTTACATGGTTTTAGTTTCCTTTCCGAGCCCTTCTTAAATTTATTTTTCTTTTCATCGAGATCGATATTAGAAAATTACAGGAACGTATCCTCGTAACAAATGCAAAGTATCGATTTTGAAAAAACGGGTTTTTTGTTTTCAACCTTTAGCGACTCTTTTAGGACTAATGTACGTTGCGAACTCTCGAATATCAATCTACTCTCGAAAGGGGAGGTATAACCAGTCAAAGTGATTTTCAATGAACTCTGAAACAGTTTTTCCACTTTCCTGGAAATTGGCGATTTTCACATTCGATACTTAGCTTTTGAATCGATGTAACTGAATTGACATGTAATAAGAAAATGTAGAATTTCAATTTCGGAATGCCAAAATGATTATATGTACATATCTTTTAATTTGACTAAAAATTTCAAAATATCTAAAAAAATAAATTTAATAATGTAAAATAAAGTAAAGAATAAATATAAAATTTAGAATAAAAAAGTAATTGAACGATATAATTGAATTGGCATATAATAATAAAATGTAGAATTCACATGGTAGAGTGCATGGAATATGCGATAATTGTTTACTTCATATTATCGTTAGAAATAGTCAGAAGGTAAACATACTAAAAGTCCCCGCCCCGTGGGGGTGAGCTAAAGGTGGGAGGAGGGGAGAAGTTCAATTTTTTTGGTTTTTCGATAATATCTCGAAAACGGTTGACTCCAGAAAAATATGTTACAAATAAACATAAAAGCTAATTAAATTTACTATAAAATTGATAATATATAAATTTTTCGTAATTCTAATCGTTAACGTGACATTCGTTAATGAAAATCGTTGATTTTCGGAAAAAAACAAATGTCACATCACTTTTTGTCAAACTTTTGTTTCTAGTACCTTCCAGAATCGTATCTCAGAAAAAATGTCAGAATCAAATTACTTTAATTTCATATATGCATTTTTGGTATTTGAAGCAAGTGTTTAACAAAATGTGAGGTAAACATTTTGTTTATTTCTAAAATTATCGAATTTTAATAACGTATATCTCAAAAACTGTTGTAATTTCGACGAATATGTATATAATTAATTTTATAGTAAATTTAATGAGCTTTAATTTTGATCTGTAGCATATTGTTCTAGAGTCCACCGTTTTCGATATATTATCGTAAAACAATATTAGGACGTTCTCCCCTACCCCACCCTTAGCTCACACCCTAGGGGCTGGGACTTTTAATATGTTTACCTTCTAACAACTCCTAACAAAGCTGTGAAGTCAAAAATTATAGCATACGTCATGCACTCTACACCTCTCATTTCAGCACTCTTTCACTGGGGTCGCACTAATAATAATTAAGAATAGAAAAAAATATAGTAAAAAGAACATTATTGTGTAAAGTAAATAAATAAAACATTTATTAGGCAGGCTGTCATTCTTGATTAGAATAGTTTTTAATCTAGTTTAAGTTAGGATTAATTTAAAAATGTTGCGATATTTTTTAATGGTTGGGGCTTTTTCGACACACTCTAGCTCTGCTGGTGTTGCTAGGACCGGGAATCTCCTTATAATTCCCCATGAAAAATTGAAAGGAGAATATTTTTTATCATAAAACATTTGTTGCTAAGACCTACCGTTTAGGAACTATATTGGTTGAAATGTAAAACTTAACGTTTTGCCAAAACTTTTTTGACCTGTTGGTGTTGCTCGGATCAAAAATTAGCAGATGGTTTGCTTATCAAAAGCAGTAGATACAAAAGTAGTAGGTTATAGATAAACATATCCATCATCTATTGTTTTTCTCAATCAGGGAAAAATTGAGTATTTTTTTTATTTTTTATTTCTTTATAATATTATTTTCTGATTTATTTTATATTATTAATTACTTTTCATATTCGTTAGATTATAGATATACATATCCATAATCTATTGTATTTTCCAGTCCGGGAGAAATTTTTTTTCACGACGAATTGAGTTTCTTCTACAAAGTCTACAAAGTCTCTGTTATAGTCCTAATACCATACTTCGTCGCGGTTTCGCCCGCTCTCATGAATTACTTACAAGGGGACGTTTGGAGTTGTAACTCACAGATTTGAATGCCGATTTTCGTGCGGGAAGTAGGGACCTGTAATAGTGCAAAACTAGAGTTATAGCCACCAATGGGCATTAGGAGCCCATAAAAAAAAATATATGAAAATAACGTTGTTTTTTTTTTTCCTCAGCTCTCAGTCAAGATATAGAAATGATTCTTTCACTTTGAATTGAAATTAGGTATGCTATTTGATATAAAAATACTTTCATTATGCTCAAGACACTACCCGGTCTAAGGGTGCTTAAAAATGACAAAATTCCAAGGAAATCCGCTGTAAATCAGTTGAAACTTTTTTTCATGAACAACTGACCTCAAATCTCAATTTAGCGCACCATAAAACCCTCATTTGAGAACTTTTATCAAAATAAAAAAATATTGATTTTTGACCACATTCGAGGAGGTTAAAATTTTGAAGTTGAGATTTCATCAACAATTTCTAACGACCATAACAACTGCTGCGTTTAACCGATTACAATAGTAATAGCATCACTAGAATCAGCATACATTCTGCTTTTTATCTATGCATATAACATTGGTTTTACTCCTGATTTGAATGAAAAAATCCGAGGTCAGTTATAACCTGCGACCTCCGGATTTGGACTAAACTATGCAGTTTTACGGTTTCTAGATGACCTTAAAATTTGGTCTTAATCGGTGGCGAAATATGTGAGATAGCGGAAATTATTTACATTTTTTTCAGAAATTGACAGCCCCTTGCCTTAGAAGACAAACTATTTTAGAAAATCCTACAAAATTTTAAAGGTAAAAAAAAATTATTTTTGATTTCGAAAAAAATTAGTTTCTACATGTTTTTTTTGAGATGAGGAATCTGAAAATAATATCAGTTTTTAGTTTAAAAAACTTCCGTATTAGTTTTGCTAAAAAGTTTTATTGGTCTCCTATTCACATTTTCATAATAAACTATCTCTCAGAACTCCAGGATATCTCTTAGCATTATGTATGCATATGAAACGAACATATGCTCTGTCTGTACAACTATATACGAAGTCTAGGTTAATAGAGAATTAGGCTAATGACAGAACCCCATTTCAATAAATAAATAAAAAAATTGACTGAGGGTAAAAACTGACCTATCTTTACGAGCTCTAGTTCTAAAGACTCACCTGAAAGTTACTAAGCAGTCTTACCTGAGGTGAAGGAATAGATGTTAAGAACACCACACTACAAGTTCTACAAGACATTTACTGATGATGGAAGTATAGAATGAACATCCAACGTCCTCCTAAGGCATGCCCCACTTTATATCGTCCAAGTTTTCACGCCACAGCCGACTGAAGGGGAAAATATCGCTTCTTGAAGTGCCCCGGCCATTTTTTGCAAGAGCCGAACGCTGGCATTCAGCTCGTCCTAAATGGACTCCTGTTCCAAGTTTTCCCATCGCTTGAAACAAGTTGGAACTAGTTCGCACCTCGGCCGTTAAATAACTCGATAACTTTCCCTCAAACTCGCCCCTGCCTGCCCACCTAAGTGGCAATAATAACTTGCAGACTTACGAGGACCGGAATCCACTGGGGCGTTTAAACGCTACAAACTCCGCTCGCTCTGAAATATCGTAGTAGCTAGAGGAGCAATAATTTACGACGATGCCGTATGTTGGCCGCATATATCAAGGCTACCGAGTTCATCGATTAGTAACAGTCGTTTTATTGGGTGTAAGTTATATAATGTAGGGCTTAAAATAATTCAATACGATTTTTTAGACGGACATGCTGATAATAATAATAGTAAAAGTTCTTTCTGAACTTTCTGAAGACTTCAAGTCCCTTAAGAATAAAAAATGATGTACAACTAACAACATTCAGAGGCTTAAAATTAAATAATATACATTAAAAAAAAAAAAAAAAAAAAAAAAAAAGAAAAAAAATATTCATGAATATGAATTGTTCATATTTTATAAAACTAAAAAGTGATTATGGTGGTTACAGAAGTGGTATTTGGAAGTGGAAAGGACAATTGAATGACGAATATTGAGAGGAATAGAGTTCCATAGAGAAGAGGGTTGAATTACGAAAGATTTGTCGAATGTGGCTGTGATGAGAATGAGCAATGAGCAGGAGTATACAAATCTGATTGACCGGAACGCGTTTGGCGGGTAAGAATTGAAGATTTGATTTGAAGGTGTTCGGAAATGTAAGGTGGACGGAGAAAAAGAAAGGATGCTAGGAAATACTAGGAAGGAAGGAATGAGCCACTTTAACTCCTCATGAAACTCTCGGGATCCCCAAAATAAAACGGATAAAGCAGTTAAATAGTCTTTTGAGTCTGGCCTTTAGATTCCAAGATATACCCCCATACACAGCACAGCGGTAGTTGAAGTAGGGGAAGATGAGAGAGGTAACCTGCGGATTTCGAAAGGAAGAAGGTGGCGAATATAATTGAGACGCTTTAGGATAGGGATGTTATAATAGCTGTCTACTAAAGTCATATGTATATATGTATAATACCTGTTTATAGTAAAGTTAAAAAAAAGAGCTATTCAACTGTTCTTTTTCAGAATCAGATTTTTTATTTTAATAAATAATAAAGACCAACTTATAAAAAAAAAAAAAAAAAAAAAAAATATGGTAGAGCTTGGTAAACCCAGTCCCCCCCCCCAAAAAAAAAAGAATTAAACTAAATTTGAATAAACTATCTTGCTTAACCTCCATTAGCTTCTGAGACCATGAGTGGAGTTGGGAGGAAAGATTTTGTTCGTGTACCTCTGGTTGAATGTCCTATAGTGTCGGTGAGTGAGTCAAGCATAAGTAATGTCGAATCAAACATTTCAAATTTTCTAGCAAGCTTATATAAAATCTAGTGCATTTAATAAGACGTTTGTTTCACATGGCAAAGTTTTCAAACAATTTTTTTTTCTTTCTCGCAACTATTTTTAACATAAAGTGACATCATATAATTATTCTTACTTTCTATCTTCTTTTATAAATTTTTTATACAAACTTTAGCAAATCTGCCAAAAAAAATGAATGATAGAATCCAGATGGGTACACATATTTTTAAGACTGAAACCCAATTTAAATACCTCGGAGTTTATGTCAATAGGAAATAATGACCATAAAGAAGAAACTAAGGCAAGAGTAAAGGTTAGAAGGTCCAAACAACAGAGCGACAACCATGTTATAAACTAGAATTCGGCAGGTTGAGACATATGGAATGCATATATTCCTATATGCATATATATAGTATTGTATGGAAGTGAAACTGCGAAGAATGAAGGCATTCTAAATAAATAGGAGAGGACAATTTTGAGGAAGATATATGGCCCTACTAAAGATGAAGACGTATGTAGGATAAAAAGCAACCAGTAACTAAGAGACCTGTACAAAGCTTTGTTGCTACAATTAGGCAAGGAAGATTAAGATGGCTAGGCCATGTTCATAGAATGAGCTCCTACAGAATTCCAAAAATCATGTTGAATGGACATACCGCAGGAGAGAAGAGAGAGAGAGAGAGAGAGAGAGAGAGAGAGAGAGAGAGAGAGAGAGAGAGAGAGAGAGAGAGAGAGAGAGAGAGAGAGAGAGAGAGAGAGAGAGAGAGAGAGAGAGAGAGAGAGAGAGAGAGAGAGAGAGAGAGAGAGAGAGAGAGAGAGAGAGAGAGAGAGAGAGAGAGAGAGAGAGAGAGAGAGAGAGAGAGAGAGAGAGAGAGAGAGAGAGAGAGAGCAGGAGAGAGAGAGAGAGAGAGAGAGAGAGAGAGAGAGAGAGAGAGAGAGAGAGAGAGAGAGAGAGAGAGAGAGAGAGAGAGAGAGAGAGAGAGAGAGAGAGAGAGAGAGGAGAGAGAGAGAGAGAGAGAGAGAGGAGAGAGAGGAGAGGGAGGATGAGAGAGAGAGAGAGAGAGAGAGAGAGAGAGAGAGAGAGAGAGAGAGAGAGAGAGAGAGAGAGAGAGAGAGAGAGAGAGAGAGAGAGAGAGAGAGAGAGAGAGAGAGAGAGAGAGAGAGAGAGAGAGAGAGAGAGAGAGAGAGAGAGAGAGAGAGAGAGAGAGAGAGAGAGAGAGAGAGAGAGAGAGAGAGAGAGAGAGAGAGAGAGAGAGAGGAAGGTCCAGGTTGTGCTAGAAGGAAGACGTTAAAGTGGACCTAAAGACCCTTGGGGTGAGATACTGGAGAGCCATTGGTGAACGGAATAAATGGAGGGAAATCGTGGAAGAGGCCAAGGTTCTGCATGGAACATAGTGCTA
The DNA here is from genome assembly GCA_003667255.2 of Euschistus heros. NCBI lineage: Eukaryota > Metazoa > Arthropoda > Insecta > Hemiptera > Pentatomidae > Euschistus > Euschistus heros. The sequence goes on from RCWM02000011.1 coordinate 132,705, forward strand.
TTGTTGTTGTTGTTGAGACATATGTAAACGAGACATAGGTGTTTACTAAAAAGTGTGAACGAATATTAGGAGTATAGAAATAAAAAGTGCTAGGAAGAATGTACAGCTATATCTGTGAGAACAGAAATCAGATAATTAAGAGAATTGTTTACTGGAAGAAATGTTACAAGTATCGGATCTGGTGTCCTTATACAGAAAGAACTAGTTAAGATGGCTAAGACTTGTTGATCAGATGCTGGTAGATTACCCAAGGCGGCGCTAGAGATGGAAGGGTAGCTTGTAACAAATCGATTGGTGAACTAGAAGTCAGAGAATAGAAGTTAGCCTAGAATAGGGAGGACTGGAGTAGGGTTGTGGAGAACCTTCGATGGTAATAGCACCTGGGAGATAGTTGTATAAAGTTTAATAATCAAGAGAGCGAATAATTTTGTTAATTTAAAAAAGTAGTAATGCTGTACTCACCCACATCTTATGAAGTCCACAGTAGGGTATGCGTTCAGCCAAATTATCTGAAACATAAAATGGTCAATAGGATTACTAGGTTTGTACTATCAGAATCATGTTATTGATTTAAATTTGATAAAACCTCAAAATATCAACTATCGTCTGTGTTAGATTCATCGTTTCGAATCTTTTGGGCATAATGATTTCTGACATCAGGATAGCAAAGAATAAATTAATTATTAACCAGCGCCTGCTTTGGATAGGTGCATACTTTGGAAAAAAGAATAATTCTTCAATTATTGTGGGTGGTAAGTAACTAGACTGCCAAAATAGTGCTCCTGGTGCCTAGTTCGAGTCCGGCTGAAGGAAGGAAGTTCATATTCTGTCATTTCAGCCGTGAATAGACTTCGAGGTCTGGGAACCATTCTGTAGCAAACCCAGCCTTTATAAAGTGGGTAATATTAATTGTAAGATGAGGACTAAAAAAATAAAATAAAATAAAGAATAAAACCTATATGCATGTGAATATCTGGCAATAAACTATAATTTGGATAAATTGGAAATACTAGAAAGGCGAATTATGAAGAAAATATTAGGCTCACAAAACACAGTAGAAGGTTGGAAGTTACGAAGTAATGATGAAATATATCAAAATGCAGAAAGTACATCAGACGTAATGAGAAAAAGAAGATTGATGTTTTTTGGTCACTTATATCGAATGCCAGATATTAGATTGACAAGTACGATTTTCAGATATGTGTGGGGTAAAAAAAACAACAACAACAAGCTGGGTGAATGAAGTAAAAAGGGATTTAGAAAAAAAAAAAATATATATATATATATATATATATATAAGAAATAAATAATTGAGAAGATTTTTTCGGCGAAATCTTCTGATGACAGAAGAAAGATGAAATGGTCTGAGGACAGAAATAGGAAAAATGGTGAATGGATGAAAGCATACTGGAAGAAAATTAAAGAACAAGAGAGAAATAATTGACATTGGCACGTGGTTCTCTGCTGGCCCATCCAAAAAAATAAAAATTAAAAAAATAAAATAAAATAAAAAAGCTTGTGTGTTACCTATTCCAATTACTAAAAATAATAATAATAAAACCTCCCTATATTTTCGATCTAATAACTGATATTTTCTATCCAACTTCTGAACACATGGTCCCAACCATTTAACCTGTCCACTCTGCTCCAAAGAACTGCTTCCGTAGAAAAACCTTTTATGCTGCTACCTTATTTTGGAAATCCCCACCGATTTCTACTCGTAAAGCTCCTTCTATAACTTTTTTCTGATGTACTTATTTGTAAACTTTACTGCCAGATAATTGTACCAGTAATTGTGGGATTATTCTTATACTTCGGGGAACAGTATATTGAAGAATAAAGTTCGTTTTCCATTTCATTCCATATAAAGTCCATCCAAATACCAAAATATAGTCATCCCAAACATTATTAAATATGTTTGGACTAGTCAATAATTCCATAGTGTTATGATTCCTAAAACTAAATAGAAGGAGAATTAAAATTCATAATTCTTATTTTGTTATTAATACGATCACTAAAAGCATCTCAGATGGTTGGTTTGGATGAGGATCTCTCTAAACATCACAAATCGTAAACATCCCCAAATTAGAATCCTGAAGGTTCATTGGCTCCCTTTGATCGAAGATAGCATATTTTTTTTTAGCATAAAGTTTATCATTGGATCTTTTCCATTTCACATAAAACACAAGGTAAAACGTACTTCTTTAAATATAATTTAAACATATTGATTTTATATTTTTAATTTGTTTAACACCGTAGATTTACCCCTTGTTATTAACACAACAATATTTGATTAAATCGATCTCTAACTAAATTATTTAAATATTCGTCTGCATAAAAAGTGTTTCACAGAAGATGAACGATTCCTCAAGACGTACACAAAGACGACAGAGCGGCGGTGACAGGTAAAAGATGTCGAATTTCCCCGAGCGGAGAGGAACTCCTGGACAAGTTGTCCACTCCACGTCAGGGGGCAGAAATACCAACCGGATGATATATCAAATATCTCGGGACGGAGAACCATCTCTCGGCAGCTCCATCACTGTCAGGGGGTGGAGTTGTGCCCCTGGGAACGATCTGTCACTGGCGGTGCCTCCCACCTTTATCACGGCAAAGTTTTTGTTAACTTATCAAATAGCTGAGGATTATCCGATGAGAATTTTCAACATCTCGATTTGTTGAATTTAGTATATTTGAAAATTTAAATCTGAGGAAGGAAATTTTAGTAGTTTTCTTGACCTAGACGAAGAAATCTGTAAAAGTGGATTAGGATGTAAAGTTGAACAAATAGTACAGTCAATTAACATATTGTTGAGTGCATGAAATATGCAATTATTTTTTACCTCAGGGGTTCACTAGGAGTAGTTAAAAGATAAACATACTAAAAGTGGGTGGGGGTTTAGCTGACAGTGGGAAGGAGGGGAACAGATCCCATTTTTGGGTTATTCTATTATATCTCAAAAACGGTGGACTATTGAAAAATATGTTTTGAATAAAAATTAAAGCTTATAAAATTTCCTATAAAATTTATTTTTATACATATTTGTTGAAGTTCAAAATTATCTCACATTTTGTCAAACATTTGCTTTTAGTGCCTTCTACGAACGTTTCTTAGATAAAAATGTCAGAATAAAAGTTGTAGAGTATTAAATTTACTTTAATTTCATATATACGTTTATGGCACTTGAAACAAATGTTTGACAAAAAGTGAGGTAAAAATTCTTTTTTTGTAAAAATTGTTGATTTTCAATAACGTGTATCTCACAAACCATTGGAAGTTCGACATATATGTATTCTATCAATTTTATAGGAAATTTAATTAGCTTTAATTTATAATTGTAGAATATTTTCTTACTATCCACTGTTTTAAGATATAATAAAAAAAACCCAAAAATGGGACCATTTTCCCTCCCCCCCCCCCCCCCCAGGGGCGGTGACTTTTAGTATGTTTGTCTTCTAACCACTCCTAACGAAGCCCTAAGGTAAAAACTAATCGCATATATCATGCACTCTACATCCCTTGTCCTAATTTCAACCACATCGTTTGTATAGTTCAAGGAAGGTTTGGCAGTAATAATAATATCAATAATAATTCTTGCATAATAATTTTCCAAGGGGCTTGGGGGAAAAAAAAAAGATAAAATTTAATTACATTAAATTATTTCAATAACATTGTTATTAAAAATGATATAAATATATGGTGCTACATCTGTATCCCAGTGCAGTTTAAAAATCGACCGATATGTGGCTTGCACCATTCTGCAACAGAGTGTGCAATGGTAAAACCTAGAACCCAACTGCACCAAATTTTAACTACAACGTTTTCATAGTCATAGGAAGTTTTACATTAATAAAGTTTACTATAATAATAATTTAAATGTACAGTCTTGAGGGGCAGAAACAAGGTTTGCCAAAATGTCATATACTTTCTAATGGTTAAAAATTAAAATCAAATCAGGTGAAATCGATAATCTTATTTCTGCCATATTAAAAATGATTGCTAAATCAAAATGTCGATTCATTGTTTTGTTTTTTTGATATTGTGTGTAAAACTATGATTCATAGTCCTCGCAGACAATTGAATTTGTCCTCTTGTATAAATTACTTTAAGTATTTAAAAAAAAAAGAATGCTTAAACTATAAGTTAATGGGCGGCATAACATTATTTTCGGTGGAGATTTTCTCTATGACTCCCAATGGCTCTAAAGCCGATACAATTAAAAAGCATGATTAAAGTTTTCATACCTTTGAAACATGGAATAAATATAGTTATAAAAAAAAAAAAAAAAAAAAAAAAAAAAAAAAAAAAAAAAAGAGAGAAGAGAGTTCATCTTGCGGGAAGAGAATCTGAATTTCCAATCAATTTACTAAAAGTTGGAATCTAACAGGAGTTTTTTTTTCAGACAATAATACTTTATTTATATTTTTACAATTTGCTACTCATATTAAGTATTCATGTTCCGGCATACATCCTCTGCATGATTAATATAATTTTATTTAATAGTAAATAGGATTTACAATTCAAAGTTTCCCTTTTAACAGAAGGAAATAATAAGAACAAACCACATAACAGAAAAAAAAAAATAGTGAATAAATAAAATCAAATTAAAATAGCTTATATGTATATATCCTACATCATATGATAGTACAAAAATTACTAAAAAGTACGTACAATAACAAATAGTGAACACAGGGGTCACCTGTGGTGTAGTGGTTAGCATAGCAACCTACTAAACCCAAGATCGCGGGTTCGCAGCCCGGCAGATGACCTAAGGATTTTTTAAAGGGAGTAAAAAATCCTTATCTATGCCGTCCTTTGGAAGGGACATAAAATGGGGGTCCCGAGCCTGTGCGATGTCAGGTACTCGTTAAAGATCCCTATACTAATTATACCTGGATAGGCAAAATTAAGGACTCCCACCGTAGCATCGTCCGATTAGCCATAGCAGCATAAAGTGACAAACGAAATAAACAAACAAATAGTGAACATAGGAAACAAGGGATGTGGAAATTTGTTTAAGTGAGGAGTACAATTTTAGTTCTTTTGTGCGTATATCAGTTCTTTTCTGTAATGTTTTGTTGTAATTACCGATTTCACGGATAAGCGAATTTTCTGAAATTGTTGTTTTTCTAAAGTATGTTTTGGTTTGATCATAAACCTAAAGTTGGATAGAGAAAAGGTTGAGATCTAGAAGCATTGTTGAAGCAGATATATATATATATAACTAAAACCTAAAACAAAATAAAGTTAAAATTATCGAAGTCCATTACTCATGAGATCTGGCGAAGCCGCGACAGAAAATACTAGTATTATATAAAAATGTATGTATTTTTTAAAAGAATTATTTTATATTATAAGATAATGAAATGATAATGAAAGTAACATTTGAAAATAGCGTACGAAAAATAAAAATATTGACCAATTCGCTCAATAAGAAATGACGAAAACATCCCCAATTCCAAGATGGAACCTGAACAACTTGACCAACTGCCGGAGAAGCGGCTGGATATAGCGGTACTCCTGGAAGCGATCCCCTCCAGATAATGGCAGCTGGAAAGCTGATCCGAGGTAAACACTCCAGGCCTAACTCCTACTCTCTTCCAAGCTCGGCAATCCCTATTGCGGTCAAGACTTCATCCTTCAGGCCAAGATATAAAATATCTTCAGAGGTTGAATTTATCCAATATTGTTTTTCTATCGGTTTATCCAAGTTAAAATCAATCATTTTATTTTTAAAGACTAGATGAAAAAAATTAAATTCAGGATCATAGTAATAATTTATCAACACTAAATATGCTAACAATGCAACTAACGAAAATACTTTTTTTTTTTTTTTACAAACATTTTATTGATATTTACAACTGTAACTATTATATACAAGTAAATTTGAAGAAAATTATTACAATGACATGTCACTAACATGTGAAGAACAACTAGTAGCACTTCAATAAAAGCTCTACATTAGAAGGGCTCTTAGCCATCTTCCTTTCAAACGCCTCGGAGGATTATGGGGATTTGAGTGTGAGGCAAGTTGGGAGATTAGTGGATTTGAGTGTGTAGGTGCAAATTATGAAAGGGTGTGTATCTGAATTGTGCTTAATCAACAACATATTGCACAGTAGGGACTTTATGGATATGTTTGTGAAATAATAAGAAGCATAGATGATTTTAATAAGAAAGATTGGGTACTTGAAGTATTAGAAGGTTTGGTAGAACCCCAAAGCTTAATAACTCCGTATGACTATATGGGTCTAACAAATTATTGTCTTGTAAATATTTTGTAATTCATTGGGAATTTTGAACGCTTGTCGAGTAAATGATGGAGTAGTCGGATATGAAGAGCAGGTTTTTGTCTTTTTAGTCGGGTATGAATGAAAATATTATTAAAATATTAAAAAAATACAACACTTATTTTCTCAGTCAAATCTTTATAATATAACAACAAATTAATGACATGTCATAATTAAAAAAAATAGGTTATGATATTATATCGCCAAAATTGTTTATATTAAAAAAACTTTTATTGAAAAATATGTACGATCTGCCTAAATGGAGGGCAATAAGTGACAGTCAAAAGGGATTTTTAGGTCATCGTGTAGGGTTTTATTATTAACATAATAAGGTGCATTGACAATTATTTGGAGGAATTTAGATTGGAAAGTTTGAATACGTTTGATATCGGATTGTTTTGTTATCCTCTACAGTTCAAGTCCGTTGTTCCATAATGGTTTAAAGATTGTTTTGTACATTTGGAGTTTGTTAACAACTGAAAGATGGGAATTCCTGCCTAGTAGTCTGTCGCTAAAATTAATAGTATATTTACAGCAGGCTCTTATATATCTGGATTGATTAAATAGAATACTGTTTTTATTAAAAAATACATTAGAATGCCTTTCATCTGGCGTTAAGCTTAATCCACACTAATAGACATGATATTGGTCTAAGACGTGTCTCTGGACCAAATCCAACCAAAACTCCCGATCGGAATGGGATAACTCTTGCAACTTTAAAAATATTGCGCAACACTTGGACAGCTTGGACGTTACTCAGCGATATGACTGATCTTGACATTGAAGCTGTGATTTTTTTTTTATTTTTTTAATTTTGGATCTTACATCATTTTTATACTCCCAGCCAGAAGTAAATCTTCAAAATCAGTAGGCGTCACCCGGGTGAGATTCGAAAAACCTATGGCCATATCATTAATAGCGAATCAAGGAAGATGGATATTTAAAACAACTTAAACATTATATCAACATAATAGCACTCTGTTATTTAAACATTTTAGTGAAAATGGATTCACGAATGATTATTTTATTTTCTTCATATTTCCCTCGGTCCTGATGATGGCCATCAATGATGTGGCCGAAACGTTGGCAATATATTAAAATTTAATTCGCTAATATCAAACTATTCAATAAAATTATCTTGACTGATCCCTTTCAAAACCCTACTCTATATAATATTTAATTAGTCAGTCGACACATCTCTTCTATTCCGTATTGTTCGTAGAACATTTTAAAACCTATTATTTTATAAACAACTTTTCTTTTCGAACATTCTTTTTAAACATAAAGCAATTATGATTAATTTTACATTTCACAATTCTTCTATTTTAGGATATGAACTCATTTTTTTCGGAATTTGAAGTTATTTAAAAAAAAAAAATTGCTCAAAAGATTTATAACTCAACTAGAGCGAAGCGGAGCCCACCGCAAGTTTGGCTTCCCTCCAAACCATCTACTTCGCAGCAAAAATATTTAAATTACGGTCCAGATACCGCTTGCTCTTGGAAGAAATAGTCCAAAAAATCTTTCAAGAAGTAGTGAAAACATTAAGAAAAATAATATAAAACCGCTCTATGTAATAAATTATATTGCAGAGGAAAGTTGAAATCTAGAACAACAGAAACCAATTAAATATTCTAAATAAAAATTATAGATGATTTCTACATACATTTCTTTCTTTCTGATGCAGTTTCTATTAGGAGGAAATTTCTATTACATCAAAATATAATGTGCAAGAAAAATCTATTTTAGTGTCAAGGGACGTCACTAAGTGAGTTAAAGCCCGATAATCTATTTTCTTATTTTTTATTTTTTAATCTAATTATTATCACCTCCTATAGTAAAAAATAACTCCGTTAAATTTATAATAAATAATTTGCAATAGTTTGTAATAGTTTGTTTTGGTTCAAGTTACATGTTTATAGTTCAAGTAACGTATTTACGTCTTATTACTCGGAAGAGAAGAGACACAAAGGATCAGTGGGCCAGACCTCCCTAGCTAATCACTGATCTCTCACTGAGAAAGACTCTGACATAGAGACACACCGGCAGGTTGTTTGTACTAGCGTTCATTGGGGTTGGGATTGGCTTTTTTTTTTTTTTTAAACAAAAACAACATGAGTTTGCATTGTAACACGGATTTTAAAGCCGATTTTCGTGTAAGTTCTACGGAAATTTAATAGTTCAAAACTAGAGTTAAAAAATGAAAATCACGTTTTATTTTTTTTCTCAGCTCTCAATCAGGATAGAGGAATGATTCCTTTACATACAATTTTTAGTTTTGTATGCTATTCGAAATAATATCGTTAACCTGACATAATTAGTAGATTATTTATCTGATGAAATATGTAAAATAGGGAATTTGGCCGAAATAAAAAATTAACCTTTTTTTCTTTTTTTAACTTTAGGTGGGAAAAATTTTTTAGCTAAAAACTGATATCATTTTCAAGTGAATTTTCTTAAAAAAAATGTAGAAACCAAATTTGGTCAAAATCAAAAATAAATAAAAAATGTTTACCCTTAGATTTTGTAGGATTTTAGAATGCTGTCATTGAACATTTATACATAGTATGATTTCAGTCATTTCTTTTCCCTCAATAAATGGTCCTATACGTATAATGCCAGTCATATTTAACAAGCAGGTAATCTATTTTATTCCAAAGTTTTTTATTATTTTATTTAATCGGGTGTTTCTTTTTCAAAAGAAAATATATTTTCTTTTGTTTTATCTAGATTCACATCAATGTTTGATTATATCGTCAGCTCCAAATAAACTTTTCTAAACCTCTCTGCTATTTTTTGGTATATTTTTTTCTGATTGCTTCGGCCAATAGTAAAACAATAAACAAATTATGAAGATAAACTAACATTAATGTTCGCCGAGACATAATGTTTTATCAAATGATAAATATAACACCGGCAGCGTGCAGAGGACGGCAAGAAACAGTTGACTTAATATAGAGCATGGCGTACAGGAGCAGTGAGTTAGTGAAGAGACGCCCTGAGGAACACCTCTAATTATGGCACACCTGTCCTCTTTAAGACCTGTCACAGTTGTCACGGTTCTGTTTGTCACAGCCCCCGCTCCCAGGTGCTATTTTAAACCTGTCTCTCTGAGAGCGGTAATGTAACTAGTCGTGAAGAGCTCTGTCCTATTTGCGCAATCGTTAGTACTATAAATAGAAAAATAAATTAAAATGTATGGTTACATATTTTAAATTTATTATCGAATTAAATTTTCAGGTATTTTGGCAACTATTTATCAGCGATTTAAATAATGTAGGAAATTTTTTATTTCAGTTATTGGTTGGCTGGATTTTTACCATTTTATCTTTTAATATTTACTTTATTTTTAATATATTATTTACTTATAATATTTTATCTTTATGAGTGTATATATATATATATATATATATATATATATATATATATATATATATTTTTTTTTTTTTTTTTTTAATTTTATTTTATTTAAGTATTTATTTATTTTTTTAATGTTTATTTTAACATTTGGAGTAATGTAAGTATTTGGTTTCTAGCGTGTGCGAAACTAAGCAAAAACTCTATATCTATATTCATATCTATACTTTCATATGAAAGGACAAGCCATTTTTCGTTTGTGATCACTAACCCCGAAAACTATGGGACCAATCTGTACCAAATTTTAACTACACCATCCCTATAGTACAAAGAAGGTTCACCAATAATAAAATTTCAATATTTTCAATTATATTGCCATAAAAAAAGCGATAAATATGTAATGCGCAGTGAAGTTTGATAATCGACCGATAGGTGACGAGCATCATTAGAGAGAGATTACAAAGTTATGGAGTTATATAGAGCTAGAAATTTACTCATTTTCAATTCAATTGTTATTAAAAAGGCTATAAATATATGGAGCAACATGTGGATCCCAGTGCAGTTTAAAAATCTACCGATATGTGGTCATTCTGCAACAGAGTTTGTAATGGTAAAATGGTTTTATAATAGTAATTGAAATGTATAGTCTTGAACGCCAGAAACGAGGTTTGCTGAACTGTCATATACATTTAAGGATAGAAATTAAAATCCAACCAGGTGGAACGATAAAATTATGTCTGCCAAATTGGACGTCTAATTATGCTTTTCCGTACTCTTCAAACACCTAATCAAAGCAATTTTACCCAGGTTCAAAGTTACTGCAAAATATCATTGAACAAATAAAGCTAAATTCCATACTCCAATAAACAAATGCAATTCAATTATTAATTATAATCATGTAAGTTTAAGTTTATTTATGAGAGCAGGCGAAGTCGAGACGTGAGATGTAATGTAATATATAAAATGTCAAGCCATTTTTGTTTGTGATCACTAACTAAAAAAAAACTACTTAACCAATCTGTACCAAAACTTGACCCCATCATCTATCTAGTTCCAGAAAGGTTTTGTATTAATAAAATCATCTGATTTTTTATTCATAACTAATTAAAAACGCGATAGTATGTGGAAAGCAGCGAAATTTGAAAATCGACCGATAGGTTGTGAATGCCTTTTTGCAAGAGAGGTTACAAAAGTACAGTGTTATGCAGAGCTTAAAATTGTTTAAAAAAATTCCTAATTTTCACTTAAATTGATATTAAAATTAGAGAAATAAATGGTGCGACATGTGGAGTTTGAAAATCGACCGATCTAAATAGTAAATATTCTCGGTCCTGACCTACCAAAACATAAATTAAAATTACGAATTGGCTGACAAATTATGTTTTTACGTTGTCTTGAACCACCTGATCTGTGCATCGGTCTATAGGGGTCTATATATGTCTACGGACAACAGGTTATAGAATATTGGTTTATGACTCCTTGATCGCCCAATTGAAGTTTTACAAATTGGTTATACAAAATAATGGAAAATAATTTGTTAGCAGTATGAGGGACCAACTGATTCCCCAGTAACTGTTGCAGACTGAAGTATACCCTTTCTTGTTGAACAATGTGACTGAATTCTAAACTGGAAAGTTTAAAATATATATTTTGTTTTTTTTTGGTAAGCCTAACCCTCAGTGTTTTTAGTTGGTAGCCTAACCCTCGATTTTTTTTACTTCTTGTTATGGGATTAATTTATAAATTATCTCATGAGAGACAGTAGGGATTGTTCACCCCTTTGTACTTCACTATTTGTCAACAAACGAAGGATTAAATATATTTCTGTATCGATTACACTTCCTCTCACAGTCCGTATTCACCTTTACTTTACCCCGTACATCAGTTTCTTTCTTGTTTCATTATTTTTGTTTTATTCAAGTGATAATGAGTCGTTTAAGCCGTGATGAATAAGTTTTACGAAGAAGGGAGATCTTTGTGAAACATCGCTAATCGGGTTGGATTTTATTTCTCTACTGTGTCAAGGGCCATTAAAAGGTACAGAGAGACTAGGAGTCACTCGAGACAACCAAATCCAGGACGTCCGATAGTCACTAATCCCGTTCATGATCGTTTTATGAAAATGCAAGCGCTCAGAAAACGTAGTTCAACAGCTTCAAGTATTAAAAACTTGATCGCTGGTGTTCGAGGGACAGCGATCTCAGAGTCTACTGTTAGAAGAAGACTGATAGAGGCAAACCTTTCATCCAGAAGGCCTGTGAAGGAGCCTCTTCTTACTGCAGAACAACCTAAACAGAGAATATGATTTGCAATGGAACACCAAGCATGGAATGTATTCCCTGATGAGGCGAGGGTGGCTCTAAACAGTCCAGATAGCCGTGAGAGAGTATGAAGAAGACCTTGAGAACGGTACAGTCGGTGCTGTGTGATAAAAAACTGTTTACAAGTTTAACTGTTTAGTGTTTTACAAGATAATGTAATGCCTACACGTCATTCATTGGTCCGGAATCATGCATGATTGCCACACAAGACAACTTGTGTTTCTGAGTGCCTCAACGCAACAGGTATCCGTTACTTAGAGTGGCCAGCAAGAAGTCCCGATCTTAACCCAATTGAGCATGTGTGGAGCAATCTTAAAAGATAGGTTCGGTCACGGGATCTTCGCTACACTTGAAATGCTCAAGACAGCTGTGTTGGATGAGTGGGACAATATCCCCAAGATTTCAATAAAATCTTTTTAGGAATTTGCCAAAAAGGATATAAGCCGTTATTAAAGCCAGAGGAGGCAATTCCTCTTATTAAATTTTGTTCTAAACCAAAAAATTGATATAGGAAAAATTTAACTTTCCTTAACTTAAGAATTTAACTGTCTTATGTAAAAAAAAAAAAAAAATGGCTCGATATATTCCTTATATCTATTTCAGTTTAAGTCACATTACACTTCTTTCATGAAGAAAAATACGTACATATTTTATGTGCATTACTGTATACAATATCTATGGACAATAGGGTCTAGGATATTGGTTTATGACCTCTTGACTGTTCTTTCTCTAAGAAGATATAACCGTTATTTATCTCAAATAAAAGCCATTAATGGGTCTGATGGACAGGCAAAGGTTTATTTACGGGCTATAAATTGCAATATCGGCACCATAAAATAGAAGAAAAGTCCATTTTATCTTGAAAGGATTTTTCTGTCAACCGTTCGGATTACAATTTATCTCTGGATTCTCAATAATAATTTATTTCCTCGGTTATAAGGTAATAATATTTTATGCATTGTGACACACAGTATAATTTATGAATAATCTTCAGATATGTATATTTTTTTATACATTAAGTTACAAATAATGTTTGTTATTGTTTGATCTCTTTTTATTGAAAAATGTTCTATATTGTCTCCATAATTTCAGATGATTTTTTTTCAACTCGGACCTCGTTGAAATCTTCAATAAGTCAGGAACAAATATTTCCTATATGACTCGAAGTTTAGTAGGCATGTCGCAACATACAGAACAATTTTATTATTATACAACACCAAAAGAAAAAAGAGCCTGATGATGGGATAACACATCCCGAAACATGTAACATTGTAGTGAAGATAAATTGATATATGAGGAGTTAAGCTAAAATAAAGTGTATCAGAAAAAAAAATAGAGAACAATTTAATGAACCAAACAGTATGTATTTTCCATTTTTTAAACTGATATGATTGAAAAACCTGTTGCCAACAGTCTTAAGCAGAAGAAGATTAGAATTATTTTAATCCATTATTTTAATGGATTAATATAAGGATTATTTTAATGTTTTAATGCTAATTTTAAGGTTTGCACCTGTTTAATCTTTTTTTTCTGTGTATGTATACTGTGGCATTTTCTGTTGATTACGCAATCCTTTACCTCTGTAACTCAAATTTGCATTTTGTTTACCTCTGTAAGTAGAACAGAACATTACCTAACATTACCTTTGTAAGTAGAATTCAATCAAGAACGACCTCAATAACTCCAACTATACCTAATTCGAACTACGCGGAACTCGTATTCCCGTGAGATTTGAGATAGCGAGAGTCGACGGTATTTAAAGGTAATTTTAATAAATTTTTTATTTCAATAAAAAAAAAAAAAAAAAAAAAATGCATGCTAATCGGAAGAGACCAATGCTCTTAATAGCAACCTCAGATTTCATGGCAGACAGAAAAGAAACTAAATGACCTGTGTCACGAAGTCCTTCCACACCCACCTTATTTGCGAGACTTATCTACAACATATTTTCATCTGCCCACAGATGTCCATATTTAATATCCACAAAATAAGCTCTCTTCCTTAAAAAGGTACTAAGATATAGACTTTTAAATTTGCGATTTCTCTCGAGAATTAGCTGAATTGTGTTCTTTTAACGGTTTTATCTCTATACGTCCTTAACAATGAGTTTTAGTGCATAGTTTAGTATAAACGATTTTAATGAGTTAGTTTGCTGTAATCCAAAAACAGTACAGTGTTATTATAGTCAATGATTATGCATAAATAGCTAGCTAAAACATTTTTATGCAGACATATTATATATATATATATATATATATATATATATATATATATATATATATATATCTACATATATAGCTTTGAATATAATTATAATACACTATAAACTATGAAAAACATGAGCTTATTTTAAATCTCTGGTTAATCCGACGATTTGGACGTTCCGCCCATCCGTTCGTCCCTTAGGGGCCGGATTATTGAAGTTCATCTGTATGTGACTATTTCATCACAAACCTTCAATTTTTCAGTTCTGGGATTAAAAATGTTGATAACATATAGGGACAAGGTATTGGAAATGAGGGTGAATATTTTGAATAGGACCGTTTTGATATTGAAATGTTATTTTAATAAATAACTTTACCTTTGAAAATTTGCATATCATATCAAACCACCTAAAAGTTCGATAGAACAACGAATTATAATAAACACAGTAAGTAAAAATTCTATCATATTCAAATTTTCGCCATAAAATACTCTTGTGTTTTATGGACTCTATTTTAATATGTTTAGGACCAAGGCTAGAATAAGATGAAAGTTTTGATTTTTCTCCAAAGAAATACTATTAAGGTGGTTTAATATGAAGATTTTTTTTTTTTTTTTGGGCCATAATGGCGGCTCAGGCATCTTTGGCATGCAGAATATATAGTTTTTTTCAGAGATATGTATGGTATATATATATATATATATACACACGCTATAATAATACTGTTTCATGAAAACTTTGAAACATAAAACCTTCAAAAAAAAAAAAAAATTTTCAAACTACTTTTACACAATCGCAATTTAATTTTTCGTATACTTGAAAGTAATGAAGATGTAATTTAACGTACATCGCTCCCACAATTTAATTGTAATAACCATTATACTGTTGAAATTAACATTTAGATCTAACTGCTTTTAGGATTGGAAAACAACCAATTGTTCTATCATTTTTCAATGGATCAATAAAAAAAAATATTTTAAAAATATTTTTATAATTACGCACTTAAATAATAAGCTGATTTTCTAGAAAATAATAAATATTTGAAATCACACTCCTTTGCTCAGAACATTAAAATGTTTCTTATTTCAATACTTGTTCAAAAACCATTCAGGAGCCGATTAACAGAAATTTAATTGAATCTGTAATTATTTATATCAATCATCTATAGATAATTATTCTTTATTGATTACATCAGGGCTTTCACTAATTCCTGTCAGTTCTATGTTTTCTCCATCCCTCACCCTATCCTGAGCAGGTCTGCCTCCACTCCCTCAACGCATCTCAGACGTAGTTCCCCTTCTTGATATAAACTGTAATTTATATAAAGATAATATTAAATTAATACGAATATAACACCTACATTTTTTGTAGGTTTCTACCAACTCATAATTAGTTAAGTATAAATACTTAACTATGGCTACAACTGGATATTTCCAGTCCACTAACGGGATATTTATTGTATGTTAGTTCAGGAACCGTTTTCAAGAATCTTATAAATATTTTGAAACGATTCTTCAAAAGCGATTATACCCCAACACACGCTGTATGGCGTTATCTTAGGAAACTACTCGCCGCCAGAGTTTTCGATATGATACAATCGCGAAGCTAGAGAATTGAGCTCAGAAAGTGTTTCTATAGTCTTATACTGTTTCCTTACAACCGATAATCTGTAGAGTAACACAATGTTTAATAAGGTAATTATAGGGAGTAAAGCTTATAACTATACTATAAAATAAATAACCAAATATATAATAATAAAATAATAAACAAACACCAAATCTTTTTTAATTGTTTTAAAACATGACAGGGGAAATATGGTTTGTATATATATATTGGTTCTGTATAGGAACTTTGTCATTCTAAAAAATTAGTGTTTTAAGGATAAAAGTTTTTTTTTTTTTTTTTTTTAAATACACAAGGTCCTTCCAGGGAAAAAAAAGAAATGCAAATTCATCCAAAAAGGTATTCTTTTTATTGTTTTCAAAAACTAATAAATCTCACATAAAAATTTTGATTCTATATATCGGGCGCTACAGTCTATGAAGAACCTAGAACTCTGCACACACTTTACTCTGTCAGCGGTCACGTTCCTCCAATTCTGGATATCCATCCATCTTTGGCTGGGCCTACCTCTTCATCTTGTTCCTCCCGGTGCTCCCGTCCACATTTTTCTTGGGAGTTTTTGAGGTTCCACTCTCTCTAAATGACCCAGCCAAAAGAATTTGATAACAAGCTAAGCCGTATAAGTAATTTTACCAAACCAAACTATTTAAACGGTTGAGCTCATTCAAGTCATAGTGCAATACTTAGAACTCGTATTTGGGAATATGCCAGCAAAAATATTTTAAATTTTTTCATACTGTTTTAGGGTATTGAATCTGGAATTTAACTTTGCCACATCAAAAAATGTAGTGTTCCGAAAAAAAGAAACCTTTGAAGAAAAAAAAAAGTTATTACCGTTTTCAGTTTTTTGCTTCCTTATGAAAAAAATACGTAATAAAATAATTTTAAAAATATACATAAATAAATATTCATCTGTCTATAAGTCGTAGTAATATAAATGACATCTCATCAGTATTCATATAAAAGTGAATATAGAGAGTCTGATTTAAATCGCTTAAGCAGCAAACAGAAAAAGAGCTAAGATAATTTACAATCTCCAACAATCCCGTGATCAATTTTCACGAGGAAAATCGTAGGGATAAGCGAAACTGAATAATGATTTAATTCAATGATTAAATAAAATTGGCAAGATTCACTACGGATATTTTTTTAAAGATTCGTAACATTTTTTTTTTTATCCATTTATTAAAATTTACAAGTGTACAAAATATATACATCAAGTAAATATGTTAATAATCTTAACAAAAACATGCCTAGACTTGAAAAGAACTACTAATCAGTAGCATTTCAATAAAAATTGTACACTAGAAGGTCTCTAGGTTAACAGGAATAGAATGCGAAGCAAGCTGAGAGACTAGTGGATTCGTGTGGTCATGGAGTTTACTATGAAAGGATAGCTATCTGGTATGGTATAAATCAGCAACGTATGAGACATTAAGATCTTAATAGATAAGTTTATTTGTAACAGAGTAGGGAGTATTAAGGATTTTTCGAAGGATTATGCATTGGTGGAGGTTTAATTGAGCCTTAAAGTTCAACTACATATGTCTCTATAGCTCTGATAACAGTCATGTAAATAATTACCTTAGTAAATTCGAAGGTTTGAACGTTTGTCTAATAAATGTTGAAGAAGTCGAAAACTTACTTCAATTTCGAAACTATTTCTGGATGGATGGATATCGGCTGAATACACAGTGTAGAGAATGGGGCCTAGGATACTAGCTTGAGGAACACCAGAAGTTTGGAGAAATAGGGAAGAATAAGAAAAAAATATGATTAATTTTAAAGTTTCTATCACTGTGATAGAAGTGGATAAAAAGGTAGTATATGGAAGGAAGGAATTTTCAGTACTATTAAATATAAAACAATAATCTTCGGTAATTGATTTCACACATTGATTCCACGAACGGGACTGCAAGTTGAAGCCGCCATAATTAACAGTTGATTATTTAAAAGCACGAGGCTCTAATTGTACCCTACTTCCTCGCTGTTTTCCTATTCGGTTTCTATTATCCTCTTGTGATGTAGTTAGGAATCCTAGAGCTAGGGTACTTGTCCACAACAAACTAATTTATTCAGCTAGCCACTGCACTGGCGAAACTACAGTGAAAATTGAACATGGACGGGATGTTGCGGAATTGTACCAAACTTCATTCGTGTGTCTTTACAGTAGCACGTGCTATGAATACTTTATCATTGAAAATATTGTAAAGGAGTATAATTGACAACTTTGTATATTACAAATGATAAATATACTATTATTTCGATTGTGAATGCTTAGATATTTCAGATAAAAAATACTCAATGTTGCTCGGATCGAAAATTTGCAGACAATTTCCATTTTTTGTTAGGTAACATTTGTCGCTTGAACCTACCGTTTAGAAGATATATTGGTTTGAGTGAAAAAAGTTACATTTTGCCTACATTTTTTAAGTGTATAGGATTATATTACTCGCTCTAGCTCACGACAGTTCCTTGGTCAGAAATGTAATGAAAATATTTTTTTGTTATATATCATTTGTCGTGGCTATATCGATTAGAAGCTGTATTGCTTAGAATGAAAAAAAAAATCACGCTGTAACGTTTTTTCCCTCCTCAAAAATGTGACACGATCTAGCTCTGCTGAGGTTCACATCGAAAATGCGCCAATAGTTTTCCTATCGTAAATTTAATGGAAAACTTTTTTGTTGTTTGGCATTTGTCACTAGGACCTTGGAGCTATATTGATTTAAATGAAAAAAGTAGGTTTCGCCTACATTTTTTAATTGTTGTGGCTTTTTTGACGCGCTCCCTTTCTGTTGGTGTTGCTCGGATCAAAAATTTGACAATTCCCTCAATTTGACAATTCGAACCTACCGGTTCGGAGCTATGTTGGTTTGAATGAAAAAAGTCACGTTTGAAACCCTACTATTCTCTCAACTTTGTTTAATTCGATTAATAATTGAAGTAATTTAATCCTTTTAATTTATAATGTAAATATGAAAAAAAAAAAAAACAGTAGATTGTAGATAAACATATCCATGATCTATTGTAGTTTTCAGTCAGGGAGAAATTGTTTTTCTTTTTAATTTCTGATTAGTTGTCAAGGATGAGGTTTATATTCAGTTAAGCTGTTAAGAAAAAAAAAGAATAAAAGGAAATGCATTTACCTGGCAGAGGTTTCCCGCTGAAAGAGATAAATCTCAGCTAATTTTCCACTCGAAAACAAGTTCAATTTCCTACTTGTTTCCAATCGCCGGTAGAAGGCGGTGGGGGAGGTTGTAGGATGGGCGTAATGGACCGGCCAATGGAATCCCTCAGATAGAGACGTTAGCTCCCCCTAATATAACCTTTTTCTTTTCTTTTTTCCCCTTTTTCCTCCTTTTTTTTTATATAATTATCTTTCTGTTAGCTCTTCTGTTTTCTGCAAATGGTCTCGTATATCAGAAAAACTCTGGGC
This sequence comes from Euschistus heros, assembly GCA_003667255.2. Taxonomy (NCBI): domain Eukaryota; kingdom Metazoa; phylum Arthropoda; class Insecta; order Hemiptera; family Pentatomidae; genus Euschistus; species Euschistus heros. The sequence continues at coordinate 151,939 of RCWM02000011.1, forward strand.
TCTGTACTTAGTAAATGCTTTTTAGAAATAAGAGAAAATAAGTTGTTATTATATACATAAATGCTTTCGGCGTATTAAGAGTATGTAGTTAATCATCCAAGAAACTCTTAAGGTTAAACAGAAAAAATAATACAAGTGACTTGAGAAGTTGAAGAAAAAATATATTAAAACAAAAACAGTAATTTTTGACGTGAATATGTTTTTAAATTTGCTATCATATGGGAGCAATCCAAAAAACCTAATGATAACAAAATCGGAGAATACAGTTTGGCGTTGTAGTTTCGAATCTATCCTCTACTTTCCAAAATTAAATTATACCACTGGATAGCTAAAGGATCAAAGAGTTCATTACGATAAGCGATAACAGTGACTTATAGCGCGTGGCGGAGGAAGAAGCGCCGCAGTATTGAAGTTATTTTGCTGCGTTTAGAGATTTGAAATTAGTATAACTTTTGACTAAAAGCTACTGTATTCATTTAAGTTTTAGTCGTCAAACGTCGACAACGTCTATCGATTGAATATAAAACGTTTGTTTAAAGTAGTGACAGTGAATATAGTTAGTTGTTAGAAAAAAAAAATATCAAAAATTTTTTGTTAGTGTTCCTGATCAGCAATTGTTTTATACTTATTATCGCAATTGATGCACAAAGCTTGGTTGTGCACTCATAAGACATCTCTACTGATACAAACATCAACCAATCATAATCAAAAATCATCGGTAGTGGTATCATCATCAAGTGGCAGAGCCGGTGGAGTCACCATATATCGCAACATCAATGGATTTACTGATTGTAATAGAGTTAACATTGACTTTTCGGAAATATATTTGGAAATGAAAGACGCAACACCTGGTGATGTTTGTCTAGTAAACGTAATGACCAATAGCATCTTCAAATTCGTACTCGGATATGTGCATATCCACCCGGGCACAGCGTTAGCAGAAATTAAACTCTTTTTGTTACGATCGTTGTTTAGATATTCCAAAAATATAGCTGAAATGATAACCGATTACGAGCCTACTACACCAGTTATGATAGTTGGAGACTTTAATGTTGATGTCTCACAAAATCGCTCATTATCAGACTCCATGCTCAGAGTCTTTCAGTGATTTTTTATCCTGAATACATAAATAAAAATATTTTATACAGAAAATATAACCAGTTACATAAACGTATTCACTTGCAACACACGGCCGTATGGCACAGCCACACACAGACTTTTTGTTTGGTATATTTTAGCGATAGATGCATAAAACTGTCCTAAGTAAATAGAAAGCTATGTTCTGGGGTACCATCATTAAACAAGAATAACAATAAAATTAGTATATAAAATCCGACCAACTGTTCCTGCTATTAATGGCAATGTTAATTTTGACTAAATGTGTAATTATTCTTATTTTAACTTAAACTGTTCAGTTACTCACTGAATTAATAAAAAAACACTGGAGTTTGCGTGTTTTAATTAAAGTTATTATTGAAAGAATATTGTTATAATTTTATTTATTTCAAATTGAAGAGCTTGATCTAATACAAATGTATGCTGCTGATTATTCGAGTAATCAGGTATATTATCCGCAGAAATGCTGTTTTCGTGACCCCGATTACATTAACACAAGGATTTCTATTTACAGTAAAAGACCTAAGTATATATTTGTCTATAAACATTGTAGATAAATATTAATTCATATTAGAAGAAACAAAGCCAAAAGGAGATCACGTGTCAGAACCTGTATTCTAGTGATAGTGTTATTTATTATAACGAGAGATGTGCTCTCATTAACTGCTCCTATTTTCCTGATCTATCACACCTCGCGTTCCCCAAAAACGTATAGCTTTTTACCATGTAGGTTTACCGGTAACACATGTTCCATGTCAAAAAAGTCGAAATAGTTTTTTATGATTAAAAACCTTTTCTTCATATGTTAAAGAAAAATTTTCGTTTTTGAGCATTGTATGTTATGTTGTATAGTGGTCAATTAACACATTGTACTGTTGAAATTTACAAAGAAATTAGTGTCTTTGATTTCTTTATTTCAAAATACTGCGGATAACCTTAAAATCGTATAATCTATAGTTGACTGCATTCACACTTTGTTACAGTTTAAAAAAAATATGGTCACAGTATTTAAAATTAGTGTTAATTCTGAAAACCGTGAACTATATCCGTTTATATATTAACATAACAACCAACATACATGGATACTGAAATAGGAATATGCATGGCAGGTGTTATCCATGGGGTTCTACCCCCACATTCCCCAATCACCTGTGCCACATTCACTGCGGTAAAGCCATGGTCTACCAGTAATTGTCAACCTAATAACAGCCACCTTTGGCTGGCACGCACGTAATCTACAGCAGATTATTCTGGTGTACAGTCACGAAATCAATGCGATTGAAATTCCTAAAAACTACCAGGTAAGGAAACATTTAAGATAAGTAGTGGGTAGAAAACTCTTTTTTCCTCAAATATGTAATAAAGTTTACTAGATTTCAACTTATCTTTACGATAGTAAGAAGAAAGTCTATATTTCAATTCTACCCTTTCAAAGAAGGGTATCAAACTCAAAAGCTAACCAAGTATGTACTACTTCAGCTACCGAAATTTATTAATTATCTAATAGAATATTTTCATTGTTAATAGAAATCCTTTCAATTCTATGATCAAAGTTAAAATTGTTGGTGGTGGATATGGGTTCAGTGTGAACCGCCTGCTATAAAGTTGATAGATTCAAATTTTATAAAATTTATTTATTTTTTAAAATTCATTTAATAAATGTTTAATATCAACCTAGGTTTTTATTTTTATTTATTAAAAAATTATATACCGTTAAAAAACTCAAAATAAAAAAAAAAACTGATAAAATTTCGATAAACTGATTATAGTTTAAACTCAATTTTTTTTTTTTTTTTTAATTTTAATGTTATTTGATTGATGTTTTTTTTTCTGTATCAGTGTCAATCACTTGCATAGCAATTACCCATTGGTAGCACTTATTAATGTTCTATGTAATAAAATTATTTATTACGAGGCATCAAGACCAACTTCTTTTCAGACACCTCGGAGAGTCATCTGGAACAGAAACGGAAGCAAAGATACTATTTGATTTGAATAGTCAAGGAGTTTACTTTGAAAGGATAAGTATCTGGTTTAGGCCCAACCAACACATATGTTACATTAAGATAATTACGGATTAGTTTGTTTGTAATAATGTAAGGAGCATTTGGAATTTTCCGAAGGATTTTGGGTTGTAAGGATTAGGCAAGAGACGAATTAGATGGCTTAGTGGAGTTTAAAATTTAGTAGTAAAAATTAACAATTCAAAGCTTTTCAATTACAATTATCTCGCTCTACCTGTCTTCCCTTTCACAAGCACTTTCAAATATAGATACTGTGTCTTAATCTTCAAGCGCCAACAAAATCACCTGTAATAACCAAAATAATTAAATTTATATCCTTACACAATTGAAACAGCAATGGCCCCTAGATCTATTGTAAGTACTAGATGTTTATTTTTTTTAATTTTTTATAGTTTTTAAGTTCTGTCAGTGGCCAGCTTTTCCGCTTAAGTCCTGAGTGACCTTAACATAGTGTTGTCTCTCAGTCTCCATTATTTATTTATTTATACTGTTATTGATATAGTTATTTGTGTAAGCGTCTTTAGTTTTCATGTGTAACGTTTTTTCACCCTCAAAATGTGCAAAGTTTTTTTCACATTCAAAAATGTATCATTTTGACACGCTCTAGCTCTTTTGTTGTTGCTCGGATCTAAAATTTGCTGATAGTTAATAGATAAACATATTCATGATCTATTGTTTGTACCAGTCAGGAAAAAATTGAGTATTTTTTTTATAATATTATTTTTTATTTTTTTTTTTGTATTATTATTTAGGTTATTTTATTTCTTGTACAGTAAGTGGATTTCTTTTTCATCGCTAACCACATTACTCATAACCTTTAGAGAGTAATTTTTATCCATTAAAACAATTTTTAAATATATATTATTACAAATAAAAATAAATAAATTACCTAGAGAGTAAAACTTAAAAAAATATTTCGTTTTAGTCATTAAAAAAAAACGGGCTTGTAGATCCAGGATCTATAAAAGGGGGAATAATTTTCAGTTTTTTGGGCAACGCCGTTTTAAAAAACATACTAATGAATAACTTATTCCGCTAATGGATATTATAGGGATGAAATTGAAGCCAAAGTACGGTGAGGGGGGGGGGAGGGAGGGAAACTGCTTGAAAATTATGGAGGTGGAAGGCTTTATAAATTAAAAATTATTAAAGAAGGGCTAATTTGCATGGTGAGTTAAAGTGGTTTTTGGAGGCAAGTGGCAGCTCCCTTAAAGTGCCCCTCGGTTTTATCTTAGGCCCTCGCCCGCATCCTCTCCCAGATCGTGCTGCAGATTTTACGGTCTACTGGGGTTTTATAGAGGGGGGGGGGAGAGGTGTCTCTGACTGTTCACGTATACATGGCTAAAATCGATAATATTCGGTTCGATGGTCCAAGATCTTGCAAATTTAAATTTTACACCCTTCCTAATCCCAAAATTTTGGTCTACTAACCAATCTAGTATTCTATCCTTACAATCCAATATTCATAATAAATTTATTTTTTTTTATTGAAATTTATAACTGTATATATAAAAAGAATAAATCAAATAAGTGTGAATATAACGTTCATAATAACATCTTCATTGTTTGTGTAGCAACTACCAACTGGGAAAACGTTTTATAAAAGTATTTATAGAGAAGGTTCCAAGGCCATAAGTTGAGAGACTTGGAATTTTTAATTGTTATGGAGCTTACTATGAAAGCATAAATATCCGCCGAGGTACGCATGACGATATAGAATGATCAGAAGAATTAGAATTGATGAATTAATAGCCACTTCTCATGGAATTATATTATTAGAAAACTAGTTTCGCATGCTAAAAACTCGTCTACAGTTCTAAAACGTACAAAATTTTCAACAAATCAGCACTGTGTTACATGTATTATGTATACCAAAGTTTAAAAAAATGTAAGACAAGAAATCAAATACTGGTACTCACCGGAGGAGATCTAACAGATTATCTGAAATATGTCCATCGTGGAAAGGGAAAGGGAGCAGGTAGGTTGAATTGCTGGCGTTTATCTTGGTATTACCCTCTATGAATTGTTGGATTTTCTCGTTCTAATGAGCCATAGAAGAAATCCCATGGTGAACCCCAGAAATATAACCTGCCCCCTTCCCTCTTCTACGATGGATATATTTCAGATATCTGTTAAATCTCCTCAGGTGAGTACCAATATTTGATTTCTTGTCTTAAATTTTTGAAAACTTTAGTATATATAATCCATGTAAAAGAGTGTTTAGTATTCGAAAATAGTTTTCTAATAAAATAATTCCAATAAAAGTGGTAATAATTTCATCGATCCTAATTGATAAACATCCGGTTTGAGCGAAATCTAAAACATATGAAACATTGAGATTTGAGAATTTTCCGAAAGATTTGGGATTGCAAGGATTGGGTATGAGAACAATGAGATAGTTTAGTAAATCCCCAGATTTCTACAATAATATGGTTAGGCTACGTTCAAATAATGAGCTCCTACAGAATGCTGACAATAATGATGGACGTACTTTCCGAGGGAAGGGGGATTAAGGGAGAGGAAGGCCCAGATTGCGCTAGTGAGGTGTTGAAGCCAATCTGAAGACCTTTCAGTTGAGAGGGAATAATTTGTACGAGAACTGGATGTGATGTTAGCTTAAGAATGTTGAAGAAGCGGTTATGTAAACATTTTGAGAAATCTAGGACCAGTAGCCTCTCAATGAATTCTAAGACGGTCTGGGGAATTTCTAGAAGAACGGGTAGTTTCATGCTTGTGCATTTTAAGAGATGTTCTTGACACTAGTGAAAACCAGAAAAGTGATAAATAGGGTTGTTATACTAATGCAATTACTCTTATTAACGTAAAGAGACTAGCACATTATAATACCTCGTAATGAATATTCCAAATGCAATAGGTTACTTCGATTGGGACAACGAACACCGGGGATTACCCACAAAATAAAAGTTGAATTTGGAACAAATTTTGGTCATTAATTGGTAAAATAAAATTAATGCGAAAACTGTAAAAATTTCAATATAAGCAGAAATATAGCAACAGTTCCCCATACCAATTTAATCCTGTCATTTGCTGAATCTGAAAATTGTGAATTTCAACGACGGAAATAGGCTATTACAAAAGCTCATTACGTATTTTAATTAAGTCTAACCGTGGCGTTTTTAGTTAACAAAGACCACAAGAAATGGCTCCGTTAAAACTAATTTAACCGAATTAATGGGAAATGAACTTTTCATCCGAAGTATACATAATTAGGAAAACGTTTCACCAAAAACCAAAACTATTTAAATTAAACCTTATATCGTACAGTAGCTAGTAACTGATCATCTTAGACTATTTCAAAAGATACCTGTCCTTAGGCATACCTTTTAGAAATATAATCAAACGATAATTTCTCTTAACAAACACTCAAGTTTAAATGATTCAACATGTGATGTCTCAATCAAATGTTTATCGAAGTAAGTACAAGAGTTCATTCAAACTCATAATTGAATTTTCATCCCATTTAAGGATGAAATTCAAACAAACACTGGAATTTATAATCAATTTCTCAATTGAATGTTAATCAAAGTCGATGCAGGAGTTCATTCTAACTCATACCGAAACTTCATCCTAGATTAGGCTGAAATTCGAATGAACACTCGATTTTATAATCGAAACATGAATCGGCATTAGTATGATTCAACATTTGATATCTCAATGGAATATTTATCAAAGTCAGTAGAAGAGTTAATTCGGAATGGTAAAAAAAAAAAAAAAAAAATTATCATTTAAGATTGTTTTTTACCAGTCCGAACATATTTTGATCACTCCTGATCATCTCCAACAATTTTTTGCAACCCCTTACAATCTTTACAATCCAAAATCCTTGGAAACATCCTCAATGCTCCTTACTTTGTCACCAATAAACTTATCCATATCTTATCACTGCTTTTCCCAATTTAAATTTTAGAATTGAAGCGATCGAATCACTTAAATAAATAATCAAATTAAATTAACTATCAATGATCAATTCGTAATAAAACAAAGTTATGAGAAACTTGGGGTTTCAAGTGTGACTTCTTTCCTTTAATCCAATATAGTTCCTTAACGGTACATCCTAGTGATAAATGTTCATAACAAAAAATATACTATATTGAATTTGGGATAAGAAAACTATCTTCAAATATACGATATGATCAACACTAACAGAACTGTAACGTGTTAATATGCTATATTTTTGTTAAAGGTGAATACAACTTAACACCAAAAAAATATAGAATCCCAGCTAAAAGACGTATCCGTGTAAAAAAAAAATCAGCATTATGATAAGGTTAGTCGTAATAAAAAAGTTTGAAGCTTTGAATTTGTAGGATAAATCATAGACTTATTAGTCTATGATATAGCCTACAAATTTATTTTTTTAAGGAGCTGCATCAATTTTTTATATTATTGAAAATTGATCGATCAAAAGTCGATAGAATTCAGAAATTGATAGTAATAAGGATTCAAGATTATATTCAGAGGAGCCAACAACTTGGGAGAAATGTATCGAGAATAAGAATGTTTTATGAATAAATATTTTTGTTAATTATTTATTTAAAAAATATAATCCTGCAATAATTTCCGGAAATACAAATATCAAAAATCAGTACGCGTCCACTAGATAAGTCTACAGATCGGATATTTTTCTAATCGCAGAGATATAACGAATTGACATGAATGATGGATTTAGGATATCGCCCGTCATGGATGGAATGGGAAGCGATTTGTTATCCCAACCGAAGAAGTCATCATTATTCTTAATAAGGATGACGGACGGTGACAATTTATGGTTTCACTATCTCCGCTAAATCGAAACCTAATTGTTTGAAGGAGTTTGTTTATAAAATTATCAATTGGTGCAATGTATGAAAGATTAAATTCGACAAATCCCAACACATCACATTTACACATAGACGTCATACTTATCCTCCTGTGCACATTGACAATACTCCAGCACCACAGACCGACCAAGTAAATTCAAGTTAAAACTTAAACAGAAACTTACAAGTTACACATATTTATTAAAGACCGTTTGGAGTTACGCTTCTCAAATTTTTGGTTGTACAAATATACAAATACTGCGGACTTTTCAATCAAAAGCTCTTAGATATATTCTATATAAGCTCCTTGTTATGTTGCCAACACAACTTTACATACTTACATAAACCAACAATAAGCGAATACGGACTCTGAACGATTCTATCAAAATTTACAAGGACACATAAATATACTAATAGAATCTATGGCCACCACCTATATGTCTGAAAATACAATGAGGGTGCTGAAAAGAAGGTGGACGAGTGATATGCTTAACAACTTTTCTTATATGTCTTATTGAATAAATATTACAATCTTTCTCTTAAAGGGCAAAGTGTGATATGGATGATAAAGACTTCTAAAGTAAATTAATGCCAAGGAAGAGTTGTCGCTGGATACCGTTATTTATGCTTGAAATGTTACCTTTTGCACATTTTGTTTATCGATCCAAACATTCCGCTGATTGTTGATGTATATTTTGAGAGGTGTAGACAAGTAAAGTTGAAAAAAAAAAATAAAAAAAAAAAAAAAAATATATATATATATATATATATATATATATATATATATATATATATATATATATCAATCACGCATCTAAAGCTAACTAATTTATTATTAAAGGTTTTTTTAAGGATTTTTCCTAGTCCTAGAAAATATATAAGAACGGCGACTTTTCTAGGAAGAATTTTCCATATTTTTGAATTATTGTAAATCCAGTCATTAAAAGAATATTGATACTAATGAGATTAATAGTAAAAATTATAGCAATAGATAATAATTTCTTCACAGATTTTGTAATATAACATATATCATTTAAAAACAGTTAAATCGGCGAATATTTGAAAACAGTATCCTTAAGGACAATAATGGTAGAATATTCTTCCGCCATCGTAAAATCGTTAAATCCTGAAATATTTCAAAACAGTATTCTTAAGGACAACAATGGTGGAATGACCTTCAGATAACTTAAAAACCGTTAATCTTGGAATATTTCAACACACCTATTATCTGTAAGGACGAAAAATAATATACAGGGTATTCGGAAGATCGTTGGCCAAAGAGGTATATCGGGTAGGGAGGTTCATTTTGAACCTATTTAAGGTCGGTCACTTACCTACATACAAAGTCTTAGGTTTTTCTTTGTTTTATGATTTTTTTGTTGAAAAAATGGTCAAAACCAAACATTTATGCCTTATAACTTCGTTGTTTACTGATATATCAACGCCATTATTTCTGCTGTAATTTTAAAATAAAAAAGATTTGATGCAAAAAACAAATACAAAAAAAAAACCGGAGATAGTTAAATCTTGGTAAAGGAAAAAAATAATTAAGAACTTCAAGTTTAGATAAATAAAAAAAAAAAAAAAAAAAAAAAAAGAGAAAAAGCACTGCAGCCAAATCCAAATTATTTTCAGATTTGACTTAAACTTGAAGTTCTTAATTTATTTAGTGCCTTTAACAAGATTTAACCATATCCCGTTTTTTCTTTGTACTTGGTTTATATTACATGGATAATGTGTTAGTAATTACAGGAAAAAAATGATGTTAATATATCAGTAAACAACGAAGTTATAAGGCATGAATGTAAAAAATGGTTTTGACCATTTTTTCAAAAAAATTCATTAAAAAAAAACAAAAAACCGTAAGACTTTGCATAAAGGTAAGTGACTTTAAGTAGGTTCAAAATGAACCCCCTACCCAAGATACCTCTTTGGCCAACGATTTTCCGAACATGCCTGTATATACAGGGTGAGTATCTCTAAGTGTAAAAAAAAAAAATTGAGTGAAACTAGATGAAAAATGTAGCTAAATGCCGCAGACCTTACCTTTCTATTCCAATCCGTTGCAGATATACGATAAATCAAAGAGTTTTTTGAGGACACAACGTTTTTTTTCCATAACAGCTGAAAATGCCCCTTTGAAAACAGGCTCATCTACCCATAAAATTCACCTCAAAAAGTAGTATCCTTCAACACAATGTGCATTCACAAGCTAACAGCAAAATTGAGGTCTATGTTCATTATCATTGGATTTTAAACATTACATTGAAAATCTAATAAAATAACTCCTAAAAAATAATAATTATTAGATAAATGTAATAACATAAAATCCTTTGATTTAGTGTCGCTTTATTGACAGTTTTCGTTTATTTTCTATTAAACAATAATTTTTGTTTTTTGCTTTTTATTCCAATGAAGAGTTTATTATGTTTAAAATGCAAAATTGCATTAAGAGATTGTCATAATGTTTTATTTATTCAAGTAACTGATTTGTATGCCAAATGAGAACACCATGTTTTTTCGGTTGAAAAAAAATCATTACGTTTAACATATCATTCGAAAGCTGATAAAATTTGCGAATTTTTGTATAATTTGTCGTTTTGTGGACAGTTTTTTCAAAGAACGGTGAGCGTTGAAGTAATATAAGACATTGTGACTTCCCCAAATAAGGTGAAGATCAAGTTGTTCTTTAGATACCAAGTTTGTAAAATTCAAGGTTACAGATTATCAGCTATTATAGAAAATTTAATGCTATTTCCGAAAATGTGGTCGAAATTTGAAATCTATGACATGAATGGAGATATTACAGGTTTTATGGAAAAAAAACGAGGTTCCCTCAAAAAAAAAAACTTTTTGATTTATCGTATATCTGCAACTAGAAAGGTGAGGTCTGCGGCATTTTACCACATTTTTTATCTAGTTTCACTCAATTTTTTTTTCACACTAAGAGATATTTACCCTGCACATAATATTTATATATATATATATATTGCCCAAAGATGTCCACCATCTTAAAAATGTATACTTAAGGACGAAAACTAATTCTAAATAGGGAAGGAGGTTGGCCAAGGATGTCCTTTGGCCTTAAAAAATCGTCAGATCTGAAAAACAGTATAATAATAATTATAATTATTACATAGCAAACAAAAATATTAAAAAACAAAACAAAATAATCTATTACATTAGTTTGGTTTTAATTTAAAACCGGATGAATGTAAATATTAAATATAAATTTATATATTAATTCAACTGGAGATAAATTTAAGTTACTACGAAAATTCTAATCGCAAGAAATTGAATTTTTTTTTTTTTTTAACTGTTTTAAAATAATTTCTCACCTAACTACGCCTACAGAATAAAAACTTGAAGTTAGAGACTTTATTTTGAGCTCTCTAGTATGATGCTCATTAAATATCGGTGTTATACAACTGTCCTTGTTTAACAAAACTGGTAATGGACGAGATGAGGGCGTATATTTGTTTCAATTCCAGTTTTGAAAGTTAGACAAAACCCTGAAGGGTTAATTTCGTTAAATAACTTCCAGAACCTTCCCTGCTCAACTAGCTAAGGTTTTAGAAAGTTTAAATCTGTAATGCATGTATACAATTCTCTAATTCAAGAAAAGTTTCTAGTTAAATTACAAAGTTTTGCTATGTAAAACGTGTAGTAAAAGATTAGATTATAATGTCCTAATACAGAAGTATATGAAATCATAGATATGACAAAGTTCCGTCTAAACTTGTCCAATATAATATATATATATATATATATATATATATATATATATATATATATATATATATATATATCACTATTTTGGATTGTAAACTTTTTTTTTTTACAAAAAAGAATATTTGTTTTAATGTTATTATAGAAAACTATTTTTTGTTCGTGATTGACAAACTACCAAAACTAATGAACCAATGTACCACATCATCTTAATAGCTCCAGAAAGGCTTAGTAATAATTAAATCTACTGATTTTTAATTTTTTAATTTCCCTAAAGGGAATAATATGTTACTATAATATGTGGATAACAGTGAAGTTTGAAATTTTACAGATAGATGGCGAGCGCCATTTTACATGATAGGTTACAAAGTCATGGTGTAAACAGTTTGAAATTGATAATAAAATGTACATATTCAATTAAATCTTCTTTTCAGGAACGTCGGAGGGTTATCTGGAATAGAATGAGCAGCAAGTTGTGATACTTAAAGATTTTTAAGTTTGCTATGGAAGGGTAGCTATCTAGTTTCGGCTAAATCAACAACATAACGTACATTAAGGTCTTTATGGAAAAGTTTGTTAGTGAAAAAGTAAGGAGAATACGAGATGAATCGGATGTTTTAGAGGAGCCCCAAAGCTCTACTCCTTATGTCCAGACAGGTCTGATTACTGTCATGTAAATGAGTTTCTTGTAATTTATTGGAAGGTTTGAACGTTTGTCTAGTAAATGTTGAAGAAGTCGAAAAAGCCGCTTCTAGTCGTTTTAGTCTTTTATGTGGGTTCCAAGTGAGTCGTTGGTCCATATGGAGTCCTGATTCTATGAATAAATTAAATTTTCTTTTTAATCAGCATAATTTTTATGAGATTTTTTATTGAATATGGTTTTTTTAAATGTTCAGTGCGACAACTCTAATGTCGTTTTACATTTTGGGTAATTCAGCTGTACTATTTTAAATATATGGTGATAAATTTAAAGATTGATTATTCAATAAAACTATATATTTAAGTGTATATGTTTTTATAGTGCAGAACTTTAGTTCATCAGTCGTAAAATACTTTACACTTTGGCTTCGCCATGAAAAATGAACTGGCAGAAGCCTTGGGACGAATGAAGAAGAAACTGATTACGAAATCTTATTACTAAGAAGGAGGCTCAGACCTCCCCCCCCCCCCCCCTCCTCCAGCTAGAGAGGAATTATTCGAGGCACGGAGTGGGTATTCTTTCGCAGATGAAATTTATAAAACTAAGTTGCTCAAGACGATTTATTCTTAAAATTCAATATAGAAGGACTGTTTTTTTGAGTTCATGTTTGAAAATGCTTAGCTTAGTTTAGATTTTCGATTAATTAAAATTTGAATTCGATAAATCGAATGATTTATTAATCTACCAATAGTTATAAAAAAAATAATTGCTAATTATAAATTCGCATCATAGTCAAATTAGATCATTCGGGAATTTATTTAGTTTGTTGAACCAACTTCAAAAAAAGGAGGTTCTCAACTAGTTTGTATGTTTATTACGCGATTACTCCGTCAATTACATATCGTTTTGATGATTTTTTTTCTCGGTAGGTCACACTTCAGAGGTGGTCCCACAAACGGTTTAGTGAAATAAACTCTTTTTTTTAGAAAATAAAAAATGCAATTAATAACAGCGAGGAGATATTCAATAGAGCAGTCACAAGTGGAGTGGGGATGGGATTCGTTCCCCCTCCACCATGCTACTCTAACCTCAAACGTTACAACTAAAGTTACAAGTGTTTGCTTTTAATTTTTTTCGCAAACCTATTCTCGTTGAGTTTTTATTTTGTTTATAAATCCATTCCACATTAAGTATGTCTTTTTGTACTGTAAAAACAACATCAAGACTGGGGCTAAAAATGATAAGCAGCTTAGCTTTCATAGGTAAGTGCCGAACGCAAAATTCTTTCATTGTCAAATTTAGTTCACGATGGTGTTAAGTGCAATTACTTTTTCATAATAAACTCCACTTCAAAAGTATCGCAAAACTTTGAAATATTTGAATTTTTATTAGTAATTATAACTTTTTTATTCAATAAAAATCCTTTATATTAACGAAAATTAAGTAAAAAAAAAATGATACACTGTGTTTGAAAGAATTTTATTACCTATACCTGCATCAGCAGCAGTCAAAAATAATGTTGGTGAGTTGGGAACTGGGTTAGCTCTGGGTAGTATAGTGGTGGGGGTATACTAGGCCCACCTCCCTGTAGCCCCAAATATCTCAAGCTATTATAGCTATATCTCCTCGCTGATTAATAAGCAGTCATTGTTATATAACCTCCCACTATAAACACGATGGAGTTATAGACAAGTGGAGGGGGTTTACCTCTTAATAGATCGCCACTGGTGAATGACGGTAAGTCTACGATTAAGGTACCGCCAGAATAAAAACGCAGTTCATTGATGTTAAAAGTTTCTATTTCAATGACTTTATACGTATGTACAAACAACACACATATACTTATTAGAGAAAAATGTGCGTAATGATTTTTCGTTTATTTTTTCCATTTACATGAAGATAAGTCGAATCATAACCTCGATGAGTCGTAGTTCAAATAGTCGAATTATTTTTCAGGGTAACTTGAGGATCGACTAATCGAGAGTTGACTGTATAAACAAAAATACACCCACCACTAAAAAGTAAAAAAAGAAAACAATTTATAGAAAAAAAAAAAAAAAAAAAAAAAAAAAAAAAAAAAAAAAAAAAAAAAAAAAAAAAAAAAAAAAACCTACATGTTCAAACCTAAACTAAAAAGTAAAAAAAGAAAACAATTTTCAGAAAAACAAAAAACAAAAAACAAACCTACATGTTAAAACCTGAACTAAAAAGTAAAAAACTATATTTTAATTACTTCGAAACAAATATAATTAAATAACAATCAATAAAATTATCGATATTTATATAACTATTCACAATTTTCGATCAGTTATTTTTTGAGTCGGTGCCAGCCAAGTAGAGCAGTTTGATCCTGCCTTTGTAAAAAACTTTAGAATAGCACCAGGCCCTTATTTTAGTTTTTATTAATATATATTTTCAATTTTCAGAGTAACATGTTAACACAGAATAAAGTTGTCAACAAAATATACAACTGAATGCATTTGACTATTTTTTTTTTTTTTTTTTTTTTTTTTGTTATCATTCTCTTCTTACTTGCCATTTCGGCAACACAGGGTTTATCGATTTTATTCTACCCTGACGCTGACCGGAATCTAACTCATCAGGTAGCACTCTTTTACTTCTATGACCCGGGAAATATAAATGTTACTAACAAAAACCCCAATAATACTTGAAAGTTCATTAAATATCTTACAAGAGATATTTGCTGAGCAATGTCTTACCTGTGAATTTTTTATGAGAAGGGAAGGAGCGAGGGAAAAAATATGAGAAAAATCTTAATCACCACTGTTATTTAGCAGACTAGTCACCAAAAATAAAAACAAATTAATACATGACTATGCAAAAAAAAAAAAAACTCAGAGAAAAATATTCTGAAATTATTAACGCTTGTGTTTAACACTGATTGCCCGGGCTCCTTAGAAAAAAAGTGTTTTTTGATAATAGCACATTTTTTCTGCCGACCTTCGCTAAATTTATGGATGTTTATAATATTTCACAATAGCATTAAGTATAAAAAGAAAAACCAAGGTTCATCCTCTTTCCTCACTTTGCCATCATGCGTATCTCAAGGATCTGGCATTTTTCCTCTCCTGTTTAGTTCCTATATAAATGATCTACGCTAATGATTCACAAATTTACGTTTCCTTTCCTCCAGCCGAGTTATGAACTGAATTTTCAAAAATTTAGACCAGACCTGGATGAAATCTGTGCCTGGATATTCCTGAATAAATTGACTTCAAATGCAGCTAAAACTCAAGCCATTGCAATTGGATCCCATCCCCTCCTTCGATCGAATACCAACTTCTCTATTTTATTCCTAAATGGTCAACCTATAGTTTTCCTCTCCTCTGTTAAAAACCTAGGTTTAACAATCGATCAAACCATTTCCTGGAAACCCCACATTGCTCAAATCTCCCGACGATCGATTGGCATCCTAAAATTTTTCAACCATTCCCGACATCTACTTCCTCTATCCACACGTAAACTCTTAGTTTCCTCCCTTATATTCCCCCAATTTGGCTATGGATGTGTGATTTATGGTAGGATTTCGATGATTCTTCAAGATAGATTAAAGCGTATCATGAACGGCTTCATAAGATTGGTTTTTGAAACTCAAGACTCTCTCTTGTGTCCCATCTTTACACCGAGTTAACTTGGCTTCCCCTTCCTTCCGTAGAGATTTCTTCCTTGGTACATTCCTCTTCCAAGTTATTAACACACAACACCCTACGTTTATTCACAATATCCTATATTTCAAGTCCTCAATCTAATCACAGCATACAAGGTCCCGTATCTCCGATCTCTACACTCCATCCTACAGAACTACTGCTTTCCAACGTTCCTTTCTTGTCCTCTGCAATTCTTTGGAATTCTCTTCCTCCTTTTATTCGTAATGCATCTTCCCTCGGAACTTCTAAAAAACTCCTCTTCCACCACCTTTCCTCCCTCCAGTCGGATGTTATCTAATTATATAGATGCTTTAATGAATTACACCCAAGCATATCAGATATAAAAGTTTAGCCTATTTCAACAATCTTCATATGATAATGTTTTCTCTATCCTTGAAATAATTTTTATTTTTTTCAGTTCCCTCTGAACAAATATTATTTACCTTCATCCTTTAACAGAAATCTATCGTTTAGACAATTTCTTTTATAGTATTTCTTCTTTTACTGATTGTAAATAAAGTTTATGTATGTATGTAGTGTGTGTGTGTGTTTATATATGTGTAATTTTTTTTTTTGTTTTGTTACTTATTTTATTGTGAAATGGTATTTACTTTTTATTATCTAATTTATAATCTGTAGGCCAAATATAACTTATGGTCTTTCATGTAACTATTATTCTTAAGGAACTTTGTCCCCGAATAAAAGTTTTTTTTTTTTTCAATTCTATTCTAAAAACAAGGCGTTAGTTGTTACGTGTATTTTTAAAAATATTGTTTTATGTAAGATGTTCACGCCAAGTTATTTGGGGCCAATAGCACTGAAAGCTGTCAAAGCCAACAGACCTGTCCGTTCCAGGCGCGCATGCTTTAAGCTAATACGATTTGGTACACAAGTTGTTCTCTGCTCGAATTATCTTGGCAGTTTGGCAGTTTCTAAGCTGTAGGTAGAGTAGTTTCAAAAACGAAACACATTTGAGGATGTATTAGAATAAAATAAACAATGGGAATGATTTTGAATCAAGGTATTATGGCTCTCGATAATCCATACGAGATTTAAGAAAAAAATAAAACCAAAGCTATTTACAATAAAATAATTAATGTGGGAATAAATTAGTGAACAGTAAATAGCATTTATTGTCTAAAAAATATAAGGTATATGTTCATTTGAATCCAGATCATGTAACAAAAAAAGTCTTATATAAGAACATAAATAATCTAAAGGTTCTGGATTTCATTTATTATAAAAGAAATTGCAGATGTTGTTAATGCCTTTCATTAACACTGAAGATGGAAATTTCCACTCATATTTCTTTAGTAGTTGTTTTAATAGTGCTTGAAAATCAGAATATTAGTGTAACTCTACCAGAAAGAAAACTCTAACTACATTATTATTCTTAGTCAATATCAATAATTGCCTAAAGAATTTTTTTATTTAATATTAGGGGAAAGAAACTACAATGTGTTTATTGACTGGACTAAGTCCATTGACCATCTTCCTGGAAGACACCATTGAGCGTTATCGGGAATAGGAGGGAATTTTAGAAATTAGGAAAATTGTGGATTCGACTTGTAGCTTCTAATTGAAGGATAGGTATCTTGTTTAGGCCAAATCTGCAACATGTGGAAGATGTAGATAGTTATTTTACGAAGGATTTTGGCTTGTAAAGATCAGATACTAGCAGAATTGGTTTTTTGTTTTTATTGTGATTTTGTAATCGAATTTCCATTTAGGTGCGATTTACCATACCAGACTCAAAAGATAAAAAACTGCTTGTGGTCTTCGACTATTCTAACATTTACTAGACAAGTATTCAAAGCTCTCAAGAAATTACAACTTGTTTACATGAAAGTAATCAAACCCACTTGGACATACGGATTTGAGATTTGGGGCTCCACTAAAGCTTTCAATTCTTCTCGTATCTAATCTCTACAATCTGAAATCCTTCGTGAAAACATCAATGCTCCTTATTACGTCACAAACATATTCATGAAGATCATGCTATTCTATATGATGCTGATTTGGCTCATACCAGATATTAATCCATTCATAGTAAACTTTACACCCACTCAAATCCATTAGTCTCCAAACTTGCTTTTCATTATACTCCAGATAACCCTTCGAGGTGTCTAAAAGGAAGATTGCCAAGAAACTTTCTAATGTAGAAGTTTTGTTGAAGTGCTACTAGTGAGTAGTATTTAACATGTTTTTGATATTTCTTTGCAATAATTTTCCTCAAATTTACTAGTTGCATATAATGTATGCAGTTGTAAATATCAATAAAATCAAAATGGTAAGGTTTTCATAACACCATTTTTTTCCGTTTTATAGGGGGGCTTAGAGTCTTTAATCCTCGAGTGGTCACGCAGATGACAACATTCCTCCTCCGCACTTAAGATCACTACTGTGTCTTTGTTTTGTCATGGATGAATATGGATATATTAGAGTCTGCAAAGGGAGGCTAGGGGGATAGTCTCGGTACCTCTGTTAGTTGCTATTTGATATTCCCTACCTGTAATTCCCATTTGTTTTGGTTGGCTAAAAATTATCCTCCTCCTGAGCTTTTAATTGTTTTGTCTACAGTAGCAAAATATTACAATTAGAGTTTGTTATAATTACATTGAATGCCCTCTGATATTTTTGAAGTAATGTGCTATTTGAGGGAATTATTTCGTTTGTCATCCACGCGACTTTCCCTGTAATTATTGTTTTCAAGTTGGTATGTATTAATAATGATGTACGTACTTTTTTTTTTTTATATTTCATTATTTTGAGTAAATAATTTATTTCTCTTATCTTTTGGAAAGTATCTTTGAATATAAAGGGATTAAAAAAGATGCCTATTGCTAAAACACCAGAAAACTAAGTGGATGACTGTAGTCATCCACGCGACCTTTGGCGATGAACGATGAGCTATACGCGACCACTCGAGGGTTAAAAACTCGGTTTATCAGGTTACCAACCTATTTTAGCAAGAGTGTAAGGTCATCATTCCGTGGATCCGCCAAGTAGTAAATTTAAATCCACCCAGATGGAATTCGAACCTACGATCTTCAGTACTGAATGCACTGAGATCCTCGCCCAAACTCGTTCGGCCATCGAGTCCCAATTTGCCTTTTAAGTTTCATATCTATATTTAATATACGAATTTTATTACTAAAAATAGAAGGATTTGAGAGAAAGTCGAGTTTCCCAACTATACTATATGGAGTACCGAAATGACCACTTGAGATAAAGTCTTAGGTTCTCCTCTCGCTTTTATGTACCCTGCCCCGAATGGATTGGGGAGTGGGCAATTAACCTCAAAGAAGAAGCACTCCAGAGGAGAGAGCCTTCAGAGTGAGGCGGAGAAAACAAGACATAAGTCTAGGATATGGAGGAGTGGCATTCCCTGAATAGATAGGGGATCTTTAATATCTGATGAGCTAGTCTTTTCTCTGCCTCTGATGGTTGTAATCCTCGTCGCTCCATGAGCTGACACGTCCGTGAAGAGTAGGAAGTCCTCAGAAACGCTGGGGTTCCGGATATTTCACAGGGGTTGGGTAACCGCAGCTGAGTAAAAGGAAAATATAAAAAACTTGAATAAAGAAGCAACATAACGAAGGATCAGTTACTGAAGATATTAAAAGTAATTCAATCAAATAAAATTGAGTAATGTATACAACTATTTAAAATGGTAAGCCATTTTTCGTATGTGATGACGAACCATGAAAACAAATGAACTAATCTCTACCAAATTGTAAAAGCATCTTCAAAGTTCAAGGATTAGAGATAGTCAAATTACTATTTTTCAATTAAGTGATCACCTCACCGTTTCTTTCACGGTTAATATGTAGGACTTCCCAAAACTGAAAAATCTAACAATCAAATCACTTTTATAACATCGGGAGACAAAATTTTAAATGTAGTTTATTCGAATGTCTTATGAGTTTATTTTATCCTTTCGACAATACGAGATTTTTATAGTTTAATAAATAAAACCTCAATTGTTAGTTAAAATTATCAAATATTTTATTTATGAGAGCGGGTGAAGGCGACAAGGTTGCTAGTTTTTAATATTTTATTTATGTACAATAAGAACAATTCTGTTAATATTAAAAGTGTAATGAAGTAAAGGAACTGTTAGTTCTTAGGATTATAGAATGAAAAAAAAAATCTTTGTTCAGGGACAATTTATCCAAAACATTTTAGAAAGTATCATACGATACGAGAGGCGCGGTAGTTTAATGGGTAAGGCTCAAGAGTACTAAGCTCCTGGGTCTGAGTTCGAGTCCGACTGCAAGCTAAAAATTTATATTTTTCCTTCGGTCCACTCAGCCTCTATACACTGGGTGCCCTCAATCAGGACCATATCCTGACGGCTGAGCGAGATTTTCACCAAATCGTTTTATAGCCGTATGAACAGAAACATCCCTACAAAAGTACTGCACCCAAAACTCTTTACAGGTCGTAGTGGTGCAGGCTTATAATGTGATATAACTGCTACATTGATTCAAGACAAAGAAAAAATATATATGAAACAGTAAACATAAGTGTAAAAGGAAGTAATAAAACTTACAAAATTAACATTTACTAGACAGAAGTTCAAACCTACCAATTAATTACAAAAGGCTCATTTACATGACAGTTATCAGACATTTGGGCATATGGAGTATGGAGCATATGGACTCTAATGAAATGAGGAAAATAACTATTTCCACTCCAAACATTGAAAAAATTAAATTAATATATTTTTAATTTTATATTCTACTAGACAATAATGTGGTGTGTATAGTTATTCATGTGTTATATATATATATATATATATATATATATATATATATATATATATATATATATATATATATATATATATTTCTTTTCTTTGCACTTTTAATATATCAATACTTTATTTATATTATTCTTTATCAATAGTTCACTGCCATCTTAGATAGCTTTACTTTTCATGCGTTGGGCTTTCTTGAGTATCAAAACATTGGCAGGACTCCAATGAAAGATTTATTGCATTAGAAGGTCACAAGGCCATTTAATTTTATAATAAAAAATTCTATTGATATATAAGTAAAATATATAGATTAAAAAAAAAAATTAACTCATTTAAAACCATTAAACCCCTAATAATTAGAAAAATAATTAACGCAACAGGATTCGTTTCAAATGACACATTACACTATTGCATGAATATACTTATTGTTGAATCATTCTAAGCACATAAAACTAAACAAAGTTTTTTTCAAAATAGTTTTTACAAAGACAAAGACTAATATGATAACGGCCATGGGATCTAATATTTTTCTAGCTAGTTAATAAAAAAATCAATTTTTTTTTGTAATTACTTCTTATTTTTCTAATTTGTTTATACATATTTACAAATAGTTCAGAAATGAACTATATTACAATGCTCATACGAAATACGTCAGAAATTCGTATTTCGTATGAGCATTGTAAGTTTTTGTTTATCGATTAAGGAATTGAAAATATTACTAAACTGTTTTACTAATCATTTAGTAGCTTTGTTTCAATTGAGTATTAGGGTTCGAAATTTAATTTTTGCATGTAATAAAATGGAAAATAATTATTATTTTTGGACGGATCGTCCGGTACTTAAGTTCAGCTTGAAGATGCGTGGGATTCGTTTTTAATTCTTAAAAAAAGGGTTTTGTCATCAAGAGAAGTAACGATTTATAATAATAACATAATTAGATATCAAAGAACTATTGCAAACGTCAGCGGTATTAATCGGTTCCTAGGAACTGATTGACTTTGGGTAATCGATTCTCGATACGGATTTCTCAAGAATCGATAGAACTGAAAATCGAACTTTTGAATCTATACTTCTTTAATTAATATCAATATTAACATTGGCTTTTTTAAACCTCATACAATGAAAAATAATACATAGTCAACAATATAATACAAATAGTTTTATTTTCATAAAATTAATTAAAGATTTTATACAATACATATACGTAAGGGATCGCTCAGTATTGGTTCTTCCTTATTGACGTTTCACGTATACCAATTTAATACATTTTTGTTTTTTTCAAAATCAAAATATTTTATAAATTTTATAAACAAGTTAAGCTTTCTTAGTGTTGTTGAATTAAACAACAAAAAGTGGAAATATTATGAACATCTAATATTTAAATATTTACTCCCGACTCGTTTCCCTTAGCATTGCCTCGAGAAGAACGTTTATTGCCGAGATGAATATTTGAAATTCAGAATTGAATACTTAATTGAGCCTTCAAACAAACAAGAGTCTCTCGGGCTCTGAACCAGAAAATATGAAAATAAATCATAACAGCATTCTTCTAATATTTATTATATTAGCGGTAAATTATTATTATAATAAAATTAAATCAACTACTTCGTATTTAATTTCTATAACACGATATTTTAAGATAAAATCTATATTTTGTTTTACAATGGATTCATCAATATAAAGTGTACTCTTATAAAATAGAAGAAAGGTTTTTATATCCCAAAATTTAGAGCGAAAATCAAATCGATATAAAAATAATGCATTTTCATGTAAGCTTGGATCCAAAATGGCCGATCAAAGATGTCCGCCCAGCACTTTACAGAACTTAACTGAAGAAAGCATTTGATCATTGTTGTAAAATCAAAACGTCAATTAGAAAATCATGAGGATTTACTGTATCGACAATTACCCGAAAATAATAATCCTCCGAGGCGTGTGAAAAGATGTCCTAGAGACCTTGAAGTGTACAATTTTTACTGAAGTACTACCGATGAGTAGTTCTTTTCAAGTTTTGGTAAAACATTTACTAGATGTATATATTCTGTGCAGTTGTAAATTTTAATAAATAATTTATAAAAAATATATATCTAATCATTTAAAGTTCGAACGTTCAGGCTCCGGAATCATACAGTAAATTACTTTAAAACTCATTATACATTTATAAACTCTATTAATATTCAGATTAGTATGCTCTATACTAAATAAATTCTATAACGTGAGTGGAAACGTCACCTACATTAAATAGTAAAATGTTTTTATTGTGTTTTATATTTATATAATTTATATTCACATGGAAGATAACTTTCATTCACAGTCATGAAATTTTATTTTCATGATTCATGATTTATTTATGGAAAATACTTATCACTACTTCAATTTTTTTTTTTTTTTCTAAATATTTAGTCGGTAACCAAAATACTATGAGACATCAACGAATTATAAAATATTAAAGAGAATTTCTTTCAAGTTATAAAGCGTTTTCAATTTCATCGACATAATATTAATTTTTTTCTTTCTTATATGAAATAAATCTTCGCTCTGCCATTACGATATTAATTTTTCTATCCCACTTATAAAAGTCTGCTGCACAATTATCTCCCGATCGCTATGAGAATGATTTATTAATTTTCATTCCCCGAGTCGGAGAACCGAAGTTGGAGTTGCGAATAACTGGGTCCTATTCTTACTCAACATAGATCAATTTGATTTAGGGTTACGACTAGATTGGGAACTCCCTTGGGTTGGAGTTCAACTCGCTCGAGATCTTAATAAGTTTTTCCCTTTTTCCAATCGCCTTTTGGTTATTCATTATTAATTAATGATTAGTAAAGGAGAAAGACCTATGAAATCATATTGCAGTATCGATTTTTATTGCACGAATTAAAAAAAAAAAAAATTATATGAAAATTAGACAGGAAGTTACTTGCAACATTAAACCTGCATGATTTAGAAAAGACTAGTCAATTCCCAAATCATTGGTTTTATCAGTGCTTTTGACGTTTTCTATTTTCATTGAAAATCTTTTGACATGGATATGTTTTCTTTTTGGATCTATAGTTTTCTTTTCTTTTTTTTTTTTCACATTCAAAATGGATAACTTTTTTTCACACTTAAAAATGTAATATTTTGATTCCTCTCTCTGTAGTTAATACTTTCTGTTTTTGTAGTTTGGATCAAAAATTGGACAACTATTTTTTGGACAACTATTCACTGATCAAAAATTTAACGGAGAATATTTTTTATCATATAGCATTTGTTGCTAAAACTTACTTTTTAGGATCTACATTGGTTTGAATAAATAAAACTCACGTTACGCCTACATCTTTTGTGTTAAGGATTTTTTAACACGCCCTAGTTCTGTTGGTAATGCTCGGATCAAAATTTTTCGGATAGTTTCCTCATCATAAGCAGTAGATATAAAAGTTGTGGATTATATATGGATAAACATATCCACGATCTATTGTTTTTTCCAGTCAGGGAGAAATTAAGAAATTTTTTATTTCTTTATAATATTATTTTCTGACTTATTTTATATTATTAATTACTGTATTGTTATTGTATAGAGTTGAGGATTTCTTTTTCATTGCCATCCACATTAATCAAAGCCCTTAAGAGAGACAGCTTTTTTTAAGGTTGCCTTCACTTAACTGCACGAATGGCGAAAAATTCAAATTTTGCGTTTTAGCCAAGTCGATTAATACAAAAAGAAATAGACAAATTTTGCAAAAAACCCATATATCTACTTTATTTTTAATATGTTATAGTTTGTTCTCTCAAAACTTGGCGTGATTTTTTTGTACTCGAAAAACCGTGAGATATTAAACGAAGAAATTGAGAGGATAACACGTTTAATAGTTAAAATATATTATAGGTCAAATAGCTTTCTCAGAACCGGGAAAAGATTGAAAAATCGGATTTGGGGAAAACATTGTACGCCTGGTGTTAAAAGTGTGTGAGGAAGTTGGCAGGAACCTACCTGCATATTTAATAATTTAGATGAATATTGCGAGAAAAAAAAAATATGATATAAGGTGAATGTTGTTCTACTATATGATTTACAGGCACGGTATAGATCTCAAATAAGAGCTTATTGAATTTCCTTTACATTCTTTTATATCTTAGGTTGGTAACTACCAAAGTTGTCTCCACATGAATTTTAGTTTTCTTTTACCTAATTTTTTAACTCTTATTTTTCTAACTATATGTATATATTTAAATTAACTACAATTGTTATCCTATCATTTCCTTCTTTCTTTGAAATTTACTTTTTTATTTCTTTTTTTTTTTAGATAAGATTTAGAACAATTTATTAATTAAAATGTTGACGTGTTACGTTTAATGACGTTCTCCAAATCCGATTTTCAGTTATTTTCCTATTTCTAACAAGTCATTCAGTCTAGATGTATCAAATTAAGGTTTATTAAATTTCCTTTAATTTTTTATCTGTAGATGTTTATGTGAAATCAGTACTTTCGATACGGCCTAGAAAACTAGAAAAGAACATTTTCAGATTTTGTAAAAAATCTTCATTTTTGGAAAGCTGAATTTACACAAGCAATCAATTGTAGAGCTGCGGCTAGGAATAAATTGTCATACATTTACTGCTCTTTAATATTGTAAATATTCTATTACAAGGAAATACATATCTTAAGATATAAGAGAAAAAATGAAAATAGTGCTTAAATGGTGAAACAAAAATAATAGTGCTAAAGTTTAGTGGTTTTTCGAGTACTACAAAAATTACACAAGTTACGAGAGCTGCAAACTTGGATTTCATGCAAACTTTCAAAATTAAACCTAAGTGTACAAATACGAACTAAAAAGTAAAAAATAATATTTTTATATAGAGAATAATAACCAGAAAATTGGAGTTGAAATCGTTACGTATATTTTTCGCTAATATGTATAAGTTTGTTGTTTGTACATACATATAAAGTCATTTAAGAAAAAAATTAAATATCCGGAACCACTTAATTATACAACTTTCAACATCACTGCACTTTTTGTGGAGGTACCTGGAAGTAGACTTACCGTCTTACTCCATTGGCGATCAGGTTCTTCAGCATGTTTAAAAGAGAACTGCATGAAATTCCGTATAGACGATTTTTTTATTCTTCTTAAAAGGCATTGAGTTGATTTTAATAAAAATTTCACCACCTCTAAACTTTGCCCTACCAATCAAAAAAAGAATTATCAAAATCGATTCATAATTGAAGGATTATTCGTATAACAAACATTTTTTTGTAAAGAAGCGCTGAGTTGATTTCAATAAAATTTGTATGGGACCACCTCTTAGGTGTGCCCTACCGATCAAAACATGAATGCTCAAAATCGATTTCTAATAGACGAAGTAATAGCATAACAAACATAAAAAAAAAAAAAGCATCCAAACGAATTTTTAAAAATTATTCTTTAAAAGCGCTTTGTTCATTTTCATAAAATTTTTATGGGACCATCTCTAAAGTATGCTCTACTGATCAAAAAAAGAATCCTCAAAATCGATTCCTAATTGACGAAGTAATCGCGTAACAAACATACAGGAACCTCGTCTATTTCAAAGTCGCTTGAAAAATGTTATATACGTGCGAAATGTTATATATAATTAATGGAATATAAAAAAAAAAAAAATCTTAATTAACACGTTCGTCCAGAGTTTATTTTTATTTTTTTTTACTTTTTTCTCCTAATTTAAACTTTTTGTGTTCATTAATCAGATCAAGCGTACGTTGTTGGAGTTACTAATAATGAAAAAATTAATTAATTATACCGCATGTAGTAAGGGATTCGTTAAGGGTAAGATTATATATTATAATAATGATGTAATGTTAATATTTTATTACATTGTTAATTGAAGGTAGGACGATGTGTTACTGAAGACAGGGTAAGACTGGCTGTAGGAGACGATCGATTGAAGGAGCTGGGTGTTGCTCATTTAGGCAAATCCTTTGATGAGTTAATTAATGCTGCTCTCTCATGCGTACTCCGAGGGGAGTCCTTCATCAGATCACACTCGTCACCCTGTTTGGGGGGGGGGGGGGGGGGGGGGAACAGGATTGCGTCAATGTCTTCAGATGTCCTAGTTGAGGGGCAACTGCTTTATAGGACAGGATCATAAAGCATAGATACCAACGTATAACATTTCTTGAGCCATACATAATTATACAATAAAAGAAAAAAATTAAAGAATCACAAAGAATAAAAATAAACTAATCTATCAGCAAATTATTAAAAAAAAAACAAACAATATTACAATACTATCCTAGAAACATCAATTTATTTATTTTGTAATAAATATTGAAATCTGTCTTACAAAAGGGAAATAATAATTACTGATGGAAAAGAGTCAAAATGCAATAGAAATGAAAAAAAAGTATTCTAAATATCAAAGATAAATACAATTAGGATTGATAAATTAATTACCCTCTTCGGTACTACTTGCGAAGAGGTGGCTTGCCTCTTTTAACAGTTACTTTTCGGTAACCGGTTACTCTTTTTCCAGCGTACCCATTCGAAATAAAAACTCCCGAATTCCCCTCCTTTCAACACGAGATCCTCAGATTCTATACTAGAAGCAAATAGAAATCACACTACATGCCATTGTAAATTGTACATCAATGTCTAAAATTTTATTTTATTCAATAAATATGAAATCTTTGTTATTATATTAAATAGGCATCGTATTCTATAAGTAGAGAAAAGTGTTTGAATTTTAGTATACTTAAATAAGCCATTAATATTTTAAATAGTCTGTAAATGAAACCAACAACAATTTATAATAAAATGGCAATATTAAAAAATCTGAGAAGCCTATATTATATAAATAATATATGAAGATTATAGCCAGAAAAAAAATGAATAAAAGTGTTTAGATTTTAGTATGCTTAATAATTTGATTGAAAACTAATTTATTATATTATAACTTAATAGTTGAATAATATTATATAAATAATATATGAAGTATGGATTTGTATAGATAAATATAGTATATTATATGGATAAATAATATATATGAGTATAAGGTATATATTTTATTTTAAAAAGTGATAAAGGATAATGGATGAACATTCTGTAGTAGCTTTTTAGTTCAGTAAAATAAGTCTGTTTTCAAGAAAAAAGTGCCGAACTTTTACTCTCAACGTATCTTTATGTTTTATGGGGTGCTGAATCCGAATCTGAATGCTGGCGTAGGGAAGTGGCGACCCCATCGCCCAGTCTTCTTCTTGACTGCAATCAGCCACCGGCCCTCCAGGTTGGGGGAAACCCAGTGTCGGGGGGTATAGCCCGGCCACCCTTCCTCCTGAGGGGACATAAATATTCAGGGGGCCAGTTGTTCCGAGGATACGGGGCCTCTCCTACTGGGCTAATCACTCGTTGGGGAGTACTAATGATTCATAGAAATTTTGCGAACAGCCTCGGATTTGGACAGATCAAAAGGATACGACTCGGCATGGATAAGGACATACGACTAGGAAGCTGGAATATTAGAACATTGAACGGTAAGGAGGTGGAGATCATTGATGAAATGATCACATATAAATTGGATATCCTGGGAATAAGCGAGGTAAAGAAGAAAGGGGCTGGCGAGATGAGGATGGATAGAGGACATACATTATTATATTCGGGGGTCCCACCAGGAAACAGAGCAGCGGAAGGAGTCGGCATCATATTGAAGGATGAAATCCTCAAGAAGGTAGAGGATTGGGAGCCAGTAAGCTCACGCATAATTGTGATCAATATAGAGATGCGGATCGGAAACTGGAGTATTATTCAGGTTTATGCCCCCACGAATGATGCAAATATCTTAGATAAGGAACAGTTCTATAGTGATATGGAGCGAGCTATTAACAAAGCCAGAAACAAGAACAAAAGTGTGGTAATTATGGGTGATCTCAATGCAAGGACTGGAAATGAGTACCTGAGAACGCATGGAGTGATGGGACTTCATGGGGGAGAGACTATCAGGAATGAAAATGGACAACGCTTGATTGAATTCTGTGTCGATAATGACTTGCTTATTGGTAATTCATTTTTTTCCCCACAAGGCATGCCATAAGATAACCTTCTCTGCGGTAGAAAGAAATGCCAACAGCATCATTGACTACTTTCTTTATAGTCGCGATATAAGGCGATGTTTCACAGATGTGAAGGTTATCAGAGGGGCAGAGATTGGGAGTGATCACATGCTACTTGTAGCGGACACAAAGGTAATTAAGGAGCGCAAGGTACAGAAAAAAGCGTATGAGAGGATAGAAGTAAAAAAGTTACAGGATCCCGAGAAAAGAGCCCAATATGAAGAATTACTACGTATGAAGCTCCAAGAACTGGATGCAGACTCAAGCCTAGACAATGTATGGAAGAATATCAAGAATAGCATCCTGGAGTCGGCATCTATGGTGTGCGGATTGAAACGAATATCGACAAAGGACAAGCGTACTTCTTGGTGGAATGAAGAACTGAGAGTCATCGTTAGAGAGAAAAAAATAGCGTAGAAGAACTACTATCGGACCAAAACCCCAGATAATTGGCAGGCCTATGTTACGAAACGAAACAGAGCCAAAGAAGCAGTCAGAAAAGCTAAACAAAAGTCTTGGGAAGAGTTTGGTGAGGAACTGGACAAGGACCACCAAGAGAATATTAAACTCTTCTGGAGGAAAATAAAGACTCTTAGAGGCAGGAAAAGTAAACCGGTAAGAAATATCAAGAACGAACGAGGGAAACTGGTTACAGAGGATAATGAAATTTTGGAAGTGTGGAGAAAGTTTTTTGAGGCACAATTTGGCGAAGACAGGCTGAACCACGAATACCAGGATCGACAATGGAATGAGTCGGACGTGGATGAGATGATAGAGGAGGATGAGGTTGAAAGAGCGGTAATGAGAATGAAAACAGGGAAAGCTCCAGGCCGAGATGGTATAGTGGCAGAATTTGTTAAATACGGAGGTATGGAGCTGCTAAAGGCTCTCCAATTGATCTTTCAAAAAGCGTGGGATGCAAAGAAAATACCAAAAGACTGGGAATATAACATTATAGTACCCATACATAAGAAAGGATGCCAGGCGGACTGCTCCAACTACAGACCAATATGCCTTTCACCAGTTGTCTATAAATTATATACATCCATTTTAGAGAACCGATTGAGACCACTCGTGGAACCTCTTATTGGAGAGGAGCAGGCCGGTTTCAGACCCAGGCGACAAACCCAGGACCATATTTTCACCCTCAGAAATATTTTACAAAAGTCCTGGGACAGAGATAAAAATATGTACCTCGCCTTTCTGGACCTCAAATCCGCCTTTGACTCAGTTCCACGAAATGAAATATGGGAAGCGCTGAGAGTGAAGGGTATTGCAGTGGGACTAGTGGAAGCAATCCGGTCCATTTACCAAGATCCAAAAGGAATTATAAGATTAAACGGTCAGGAATCTAGGCATTTTAATATAGCCAGAGGGGTAAAGCAAGGTGACAGTCTAAGCCCCTTGCTATTCGTACTGTTTATGGACGAAATAGCGTCCATATGTAAAAGAAGGACTGAAAGGACATTTTTAGGTCGAAGAAATCTCATGCCAGTGGTAACTCAGCTCCTAATATATGCAGACGACATAGTGCTGATCGCTGACTCAGTGGAGAAGCTCCAGCAGGCTGTCACAGAGTGGTTTGAAGAGCTGCGAAGAAAAGGCATGGCATGGACATAAACGCCAGTAAAAGTAAGGTCCTACAAGTTGGAAGGCAAGAGGAAGAGGTATTGGTTTACTGCAATGGAGAAGAGTTGGAGGTGGTCACCGATTTTACCTATCTGGGAGCAGTTTTGGACAGATCTGGGAAAGTTGACGCGGAAATATCAAGTAGAATAAGCAAAGCAAACGCAGTATACTACCAGATCTGCAACACTGTTGTTGGTAAAAGAGAAGTGAGCAAGAACGTTAAGCTCCATATCTTCAAATCGATATACCTGCCGATACTCTTATATGGTTCTGAGAGCTGGATCCTCATGGACAGGCAGAAGAGCAGAATCACAGCGGCAGAGATGAGATTTCTTCGTAGGATTGTTGGGAGGACTAGGAGGGACCGAATCCGAAACGAGAGGATTAGGGAAGAATTGGAGATCGCCCCAGTCATGGAAGCCATTGAGACCAGGCAGCTGAAGTGGTTCGGACATGTGGTACGGATGGAAGACCACAGAGATCCACTAAAGACGATGGATTATGCCCCGGAGGGAAGAAGACCTCGAGGCCGCCCAAGATTACCATACCTCGAATACATGGACAGGCTGTGCCGAAAGAGAGGCAAAGATATCCGCCAGACAAGGAACCTAGCAAGGAACAGAGAAGAATGGCATTCCTGGCTGAACGCACCCCGACGCTGAAAGGCACACAAGGGGAAATGCAAAAGAAGAAGAAGAAGAATCCGAATCTGAAGTTTGCTACCACGGCAGACGTCGGCTTCATATCCAAAAACGCCCAAAATACCGGTTATTTTCGGCTTTTTACATACAACACGGAAACAAAGCTATTTTCGAAGACATTTTTTAAAGATTAATTGTAGCTGGAATTATGACCAACGCAATGAGGAAAACTCCTCCGAAATCGGAACATTTACCGCTGAGATGTGGTCTTGGGAAAATGTGTAGAAATTGGCCAACTGGCGGTCAGTCCCACTTTTTTGGCTATAACTCCGAAACTATTTTTCCGATTTTAAGTTACTTTTTTTCATCATAAAGCTTATTAAATTTTTTTATGTTTTTTTTTCAAATTTAAATTAGACTATTAAATATAAAGTTTTTATAATGTCTCTTAATAGCGTGCTTTTAAACACATACTGCAAAATCCACTTCTTTTTGCACTTTTATTACTATAACTCCGAAACTCTTTATTCGACTCAAAATTTCTTTTTTTTTTTTTTTTTTTTTTTTTTTTTTTTTTTATCTAAGAGCTGATAAAATTTACTATTATATGCTGCATATAACGTTTTAATCGGGTCTCTTGAAATACGCATAGCACAACACTAAAGGGCCCGTTCTTTTATGAAATCCACGATTTTTTAGCACATTTTTCTCCAAAACTATTTTCCCGATTGAATGTTTCTTTTCTTCATCACAAAGCTGGTTAATTTTACTACTAGATGATGTATTTAATTTATCTTAATTCCGGTGAAACACCCATCCTAGCATGCTAAATTTGTATATTTTGGCAAAATATGAGAATTATGACATGTTCAGTGGGCTGGCGTGGGTGTTTCACGGGATTTATTATAAATTAAATATATATCATTTAGTAGTAAATTTAACCAGTTTCGAGATGAAGAAATGAAATATTGAATAGGGAAAATAGTTATATTACTTTAAATGAAAAAAGTCTTTATGTTTGAATTTTTAATTTTTTGGGGCTTTTTTTGAAACGCTCTAGTTCTGTTAGTGTTGATCGGATCGAAAATTTCACGACAGTTTCCTCTTTAGAAGTAATAGATATAAAATCAGTAGATTATATATAGATATATCCATGATGTATTGTTTTTACTAGTCAGTAAAATATTGAGTTATTTTTCCTGTAAAATTACAAAAATGGTCATAGTGGGTTTCGATTTTAAACGACTCATTTGTTCATTATATTATTTTTTAAGATTTTCAATAAACTGTTTTACTACGTAATTTATTATTGTTTTTATTAGCTTCTGATTCACTTATCATTTTTTTTTTAACTTAATTATATTTTTATTTAATTTATTCTTCCATTTATTTATTTATTTAATTTATATTTGGTAACCCAAATAATCATAATAACAATCATCTTCAAGATGGCATAGTAGGATGATCAATGCTTGTTGAAGGCTTTGTGAGAATAACAGGAGTGCTGTGTCATCCGAAAATGTAGGCAATAAAGTCTGGTCGTTCTGAGGGTAGCCTGACATGAAGATATTGAAAAGTAATGGCCTATGAAGACTGCCCTGAGGCACCCCTGTTTAGCATAATTCATGTCAATACCTACTTTCAGACTAAAATATTCGTACATTACGTATAAAAATAAACAAAAACTTTTTACATAAGAAAAAACATACATAAATAATGAATTTGATTACATAATTAAAAAAACATAAACTTAAATAAAACACATATTCTTGAAAGCGAATAAAAAATTAATTTGATTTGGAGCGTAGAAGTTTGTTAAACATTTTTTATTCTTTTATATATATATATATATATATATATATATATATATATAAAAGTTAAGGTATAGGGAATAAGAATAATATACTTAATACCTAACTTAATCCTCCTTAAAGATGTAAATAAGACCAAATGTAATAAGTAGAATTATTTGAGGAATAAATCAGTTATATTTCAACTATCCAAGCGTTCATATATCAATCCTTTTTCTTTTTTTTTTTTTTATCATCTGAAATCTCATAACTGGTGCCGAAACCCGGAAGTTAGCGTGTGTGGAGGAACCGGAAGGTCAGTGAACTTTTTAATTAAAAAAAAAAAAAAAAAAAAAATTATTAAAAAAAAAAAAATTCTTTAAAATAAAAAAAAAATAAAAAAAACTTTTTTTTTTCGTGTTTAATCTTCTGTGATTGAAAAAAAAATGCCAGAGGGATCAGAAGGAGTATTAAGACAGCCGGTTCTAGCTGAAGCACATGCGAACACGTTAGCCTGGATGAAAGTAAGGGTGGCCACTGCGCAGGAGCTGCGGAGGGCAATATCGGACTTGGAGAAGTTCACTGGAGAGATAGGTGAACTGAATCACTTTATTAAGGGTGGAGATAGGCTATTGGCCCGAAATGAAGCTAAGGCGGCTGATAATTTGGTGGATTCACGAGACGCTGAGTCTTTAAGGGCGGACTTGATCTGTCGAGTGAAAAGAAACATTTTGAACCAGATTCAAGCGGATGAGGGGACTTCATGGGAGGTCGTGAAAAGTCACTTGAAGAAGGCGTTTGGTGGAGGAAGATGGTCCATTGAAGAAGATATATATCAGTTGTTTCGGGAGAGAAAGCAACAGCATCAAACTCCGGGTCAATACGCGGCAGGGATGTTGGCTCGCTACAATAAACTTATGAAGAAGATGCGAGAGACCGTATCTGCAGAGGAAACAGCGGCTCGAATGGCGTTTTTGGGTACGGCCTGGAAGGTGCAGTTAGCCAGAGAGACTGGAAAGAAAGAAGGCTTCAGTCGTGGACATTCGTGGAATGTGCCCAGGAGTTAGTAGATTCGGGCGCCCGGGAGGAAGAAGCACGTATGGAAGGAGCTGACTTTGAGTGGAACAGGGTTCCTTTCAGTCGACCAAGGATTGCCCCAGCGGTGTGGCGAAAGTCTCGTCCAGCTAGGGATAGACCAGTTTGGAACGAGCGAAAGTCGGGACCATCCAAACAGAAAGGTGGGCCAAGAAAGGAAAGAGAGAAGATGCCATGGGTGCGGAAAAATCGGGCATCTCGTAGCACATTGTCCCCGGACCAAATGCTTTGAGTGTGGAATGGAAGGTCACATAGCTCGCCAATGTCCCTACATCTTTCGCCGAAAAGATGGTCAACAGGGTGAGCCAATGGAGGTGAACGCTCAGGAGTTACGGAGAAGATTCCGAGCAATGCGGAGGAGCTCATCATCTGAAGAGGTGTTGGAAGTGTCTGGAGTTTCCGGAACAGAAGAGGAGCCGAGGAGCAGTGGTGAAGAAGGTGCTTGGAGCAGCCAGCGGCAGAGAACCACGCAGAATAGAGAGCATCGCCAAGCAGCAGCCGAGAGGAGGAAGCAAAACAGGACCTGAGGAGGGTGCAGGAGGAGAGGCGGCCACGCCTTCTGGTGCAACAATGTAAGGAGTAAACGTGGTAGCTGGTTGCCAATAATTAAGTTGAAGAGTGGAGTCAGGTGCCTGGTGGACACCGGGAGTTCCAATACTCTGATGTCAAGTCGACTTCCGGAAGTTGAATGAGAATACCGTGGACGAAGTATACCCTATTCCTCGGTTTGATGATATTATAGACAGGTTAAGTGGGGCTGAGGTATTTAGTACACTGGATCTCAAAGCTGGTTATCATCAAATTAAGATTCATCCAAGGGATCAGGCTGGGAAAACAGCATTCACGTTTGAGAGGGGGCATTATGAGTTACACACCCGTATGCCGTTCGGATTAAAGAATGCACCCCCTCACATTTCAGCGCCTTATGGACGAATTTTTACGGGATATAGATGAAGGGATATGCCAAATCTATATGGACGACTTGCTAGTGTTTAGCAGGTCGGAAGAGGAACATATCAAACATCTCAAACAGGTGTTTGAACGGGTACGTGAATTTGGGTTGCGACTATCACCAGAGAAGTCCGTACTGGGGAAAACCGAAATTAATTTTTTGGGCCATACTGCGTTGAAGGAGGGAGGAAATACGAGGATGGAAATACCCCGGGATGTAAAAGGGATCCGACGACTTTTAGGGGCTCTAAATTATTACCGTCGGTTTGTACCGGATATGGCTCAATATTTGGTGCCTGTTGACAATTTGCTAAAAAAAGGGTGCGAAAATAGTTGTCACTGCGATCATGGAAGACAATATTCGTCGATGCATGGCACGATTGAAGGAGGAACCTATACTAGCATTCCCGGACTTCACGCGTTCGTTCACATTAACGACCGATGCAAGCGAATACGCGGTTGGTGCGGTTCTGTCTCAGGAGGGAGAGAAAGGGGATCGTCCGGTAGATTATGCGAGTAGACGCTTGACAGATGCAGAGGCACGATATAGTGCTCTAGAGCGCGAACTACTAGGAATCGTCTGGGCAATAGACCACTTCAGACCATAATTGTTTGGCAGGCGGTTTAGGGTGCAGACTGACCATAGGCCACTCCAATGGGTGGGGAATCTAAAAGAGTCGTCGGCGAGGGTCTCTAGATGGAAAGAGCAACTGAGCCAGTATTCTATGGAAATTATTTACAAACCAGGTAAGGAGAATGTAGTTGCCGACTGGTTATCGAGGGCGATTACTGTGAATGCGATCGAGGACGCGGCTGCAGGACCCTCGCGAGACGTTGGGCAGTTTCTTCAGGAATGGTCGCTGGATGGAAAAGGAGAGCAAGAGCCACGCGGAACCGATAACGACCGGGAGTCATCGGGGGGAAGAAGCTCAATAAGTGAGAGAGCGGTGAATATGGAAGAAAGGGAGGAAATTGTCAATGATAAACCCGATCAGATAGTTTGGAAAACCAAAACCACAGGGCGTACGAAAATCGAACACACTCGGTATGGCAAATTGCGTATTGCGACCGTCTGGTCGGAACCAGGAATAAGAGAGGAACAGCTGGTGAGGGCATTGAATGACGCATCGAAACCAGGGAAAACGTCATACTTGTATGTGGGTAATGCGACTGTTTGGGGGAAGATACGGCGGTTATGGCAAACTGAGAAGATTGGGTTGGATAGAACGTTTGTGCGATGCCGGTTGATGGTGGAAACGATAACGGAGGCTGATAGACAGCGGGAAGTTACGCTCGCCTACCACCAAGGCAAGACAAACCACCGGGGCGTGAATGAGACACTTCAGGCGTTAAAGCGAAAGTACTATTGGATCCGGATGAGGAAGACGGTAGATGAAGTACTGGGGGCGTGTGAGGTTTGCCATACTACGAAATATGACCGGCATCCGCCCACGGGACGGCAGGAAGAGTCGGAGACACCCATGGGGCACATTCACTTGGAAAGGATTCAAGTGGGTAACGGTGATCCGACGTCTTTAGCAAAGCGGCCATGGCATATCCGATAAGGGAACGGTCGGCGGAAGCAGTTGTTACGGCTCTAAGGACGTGGTTCCAGTTTTACGGGATACCGAACAGGGTAT
Source organism: Euschistus heros (assembly GCA_003667255.2). Classification (NCBI taxonomy): domain Eukaryota; kingdom Metazoa; phylum Arthropoda; class Insecta; order Hemiptera; family Pentatomidae; genus Euschistus; species Euschistus heros. Next base: position 188,516 of record RCWM02000011.1, read on the forward strand.
CATCAGACGGAGGGCGAGAGTTCGACAATGCCAACATCAGGACGGAGATGAAAACATTGGAAGTCGAATGGCATATTAATACCCCGGGGCACCCCAAGAGTAGAGGGGACGTAGAGCGGCTCCATAGCACACTAGGGGATCACCTTCGTGTATTTCACGTAGATAAAGGGTTAGAGGCGGACATAGCGATGCCTAGGGCGGTTGCAGCCTATAACCGTTCTATTCACATGACAACTGGGTTCTCTCCTTTCGAAATACTTTTTGGGCTTCGTGATAGAAGAAGGGACGAGCGAAATACGGTAGTAGATGAGGATCTGGCGGAACATTTAGCAGCGAACCGAATTGCATTGGTTAGCCGGTGGGATAAGGTTAGAAAACGGATGGTAACTGAGAAGAGTAAAAGGGTGGAAAGAGAAAACCTAAGGGTTCGGGACGTGACGGAAAGGTTGCGAATTGGTACAATAGTGTACAAGAAAGTAGGGTCCAACAGGAGCAAGGAGGTTAGGCGCTATGAGGGGCCTTACAGGGTCATTGTAATTCGGGAGCATAATGTGGTAACCATACAAAGCGTCCACGACCCCAAGAAAAGAAGGACGGCTCACATTGAGCAGTTAAAAATTCCAATCAGGGGATTCCAGAGAAACCCAAATATAAACGGGTATAGTCTCCAGGATCAACAAGTTATTATTGTTTTTTTTTTAATTTTCCCTTTATGTCATTACTTCTTTCATTGTACAATGGTTATGCTAGACAAGAGGGAATTTATGTTCAGTAGAAGTATATATATATATTGTTTTTTGTATTTTTCGTAACGATTATAGGTATATAGGTGATGTAATGGAAGTGATTGTGAATATGGTGCATAGTTTTGTTACGTGTTTTTTAGTATTTTTATTCATTTCTGAGTTCTGTATATAGTAATAAGTGAATGTAAAATTGTATAATATTGCTATGTTCTTTTCTTTTAAGATATGTATATTGTAATAAGTGATCTATTTTATTTTATTTTTTGAAGTTAGGGGGGGGGGGGAGTTAAGGTATAGGGAATAAGAATAATATACTTAATACCTAACTTAATCCTCCTTAAAGATGTAAATAAGACCAAATGTAATAATAGAATTATTTGAGAAAAAATCAGTTATGTTTCAACTATCCAGGCGTTCATATATCAATCCTTTTTCTTTTTTTTTTTTATATCATCTGAAATCTCATAACTTATATATATATATATATATATATATATATATATATATATATATATATATATATATATATATATATATATATACATATAAGAGCGAGAATAACTTCGTTTATTGACAATGAGAAAAGTTTTTTTTTTTTTTTTACAACCGGCCTATAAAAGTCTACGGAATACCTTTTTCGTAAATATTTTGTATATTTTTATTTGGTTAATGTTTGCATTTTAGTTTATTTTAAGTCAATCTAAATTTGCTTGTATGTGTTATTGTTAAAATTAAGGGGCTTAGTATGCATTTCTATTGAAGCTATACCAAATATACGAGCTTATATTGTGAAAAAATTTTTTTTTTTTAAATTTATCTTTTTAATTGTTGACACTTCTTTATTTTTTGTTGTTTGAAAGATAGTACAGAAGGTTATAATGATACGAATATTTATCTGAAAGAAATGCACATTTCAGCTATTAATAATTTTACTTATTTATTTTTTATTACTATTTATTGATATTTACAACTATATACAATAAAAAAAAAAAATACATCACGTAGATGTGATGATAATGCTAATGGCAAAAGTCAATTGTTTTTAAATTAACTACGTGTTAATTGGATTAGAAGGTCCCGAGGCCAACTTCTTTTCAGGCGCCACTGTGGGTTATCTGGAATGGAATGTGAAGCAAGTTGTGATACAAATGGGTTTGAATGGTTATTTGCTATGAAAGGATAGATATCTGGTTTGAGCTAAGTCATAGACCTAAGGGATATGAAGATCATTGTGGATAAGTTCGTTTGTGACAAAGTAAGGAGCATTCGGGATTTTAGATTGTAGGGATTGGATACGAGATGAACAAGATGGTTTAGTGGAGCCCCAAAGCTCAACGCTATTTGTCTAAATTGGTCTAATTACTATTATGTATATGAGTCTTTTGTAATTAATTGGGAGGTTCGAACGTTTGTCAAGTAAATGTTGAAGTAGTTAGAAACGACGGACATATTCTAGCCATTTTAGTCTTGTATGTGGATTCCAAGTAAGACGTTTGTCTAAGTGGAGTCCTGTTTAACAGGTATTAGCGGAATATCATGAAAGGATGCTGTAGGACAGGAAGTCGGTCGACGACGAAGGATAAATATTACTTGATAGGATTTGTTTTAATTCCTCATTTTTGACACCATTCTTGAAGGAATTGGAGTGTCTGGGAGGTGTTGAAATAGAAATATATTAAGATTTGTTTTAATGCATAAAATATAATAATGTACAATAGTAAGACTATAAATCATAGTATTAGCTTTATTTTAGTATAAATCGGTATAAGGGAAAAATATAGGAAGACCGGCAGATATATTAGTCAACCGCTAAAAATTTCTAACAAATAACGAAGATATTTCGAACATCAGTTCGAACAACTCCATTAACCCTTTAACGGGCTGGCCGTGAATTTCAGAATACATTTCTTCTTTTTTTTTTCCTTTCGATGGCTATAGCCACACTAATCCCCACGCATGTATCATGAAAAGCAAAGTTAAATTAAGGATATTAGACGATAATGAGTAGGATAATGCGTCGGACATTTAGTCATTTATTGAGCAAAAGGCATTTAACAGGTGTATCCTCCAGGATACATTGCCTTTTAAAGGGTTGACCCGGATTGGAGACCAATGCTTCTATTTCCAGCAGCCATTCGGTAAATCTCAGCTTTTATGCCATTAAAAACATTTATTTGCCTAACACATTATTGTTAAGGAGGAGGCTAGACTACCAAGCTCACCGACCCTCTGTAATCTGAGTACCCCTAATAAGATGAAAAAAACGGTTGTGCGCTATTTCCGCTGAATCTCCTCCCATCACAGCCGTTGGAGTGACTGTACATCCTTACCGCAGAACTAAGCCCAAGATAAGTTGTAGTATTTTGTTTTTTAATTAATATTGAGTTACTAATGTGACATAAAACATAAAAGTTAAAGTAGTATTTATTAAATTGATAAATATTAAAAATACATAAAAAAATTGAAAACCTGCCTATGAAGTAATAATAATATTAAAGTGGCATATGAGAAATAAATAGCAGCGGAAATAATAAATTAAAAAAAAAAAGATCCTAAACAATAGGTTTTTTCTTCTTATTTTTTTTCAATAGCTGTTTATTAAAATTCTTAGACTGGTTGTACTGCCTGGAAGAGAAATCTGGATGCTCAGTGCAAAGAGAGAAGGCATTCTAAGTAGGTGGGAGAAAAAGAACGGAGGATGAAGCAACCAGAACCTAAAAGACCTGTGCAAAGTTTCAGATATAGAAGTAACTATTTAGAAAAGAAGAATAAGATGGCTAGACCATGTTAGTAGAATAAGCTCCCACGGAATGCCAAAAATCATGATGAATGGACATACCGAAAGAGGGAAGAGAGAGAGAGGAGACTGCCCAGATTGCACTGGAGAGAAGACGTTGAAGCGGACGTAATGACCCTTGGTGTAAGGTGCTGAAAGAGAGCCGCTGGTGACCGAAATAAATGGAGAAGAATCGTGAAGAAGTTTCTGCATGGACCGTGGCGCAATTTTTGTTGTTTACTACAATTCACAACTGTATACAAATTAAAATTAAAATACATCCTGTAAATGAGATGATAATGCTCGTAATAACTTTTCAATTGCTAGTAAATCAACTACCTATTGGTAGTACTTCAATAAAATTTCTATATTAGAAGGTGCTGAGGCCATCTTTTCAGACCTAGGTACGAGTGGATTAGAATGGTTAAAACTATTTTAAATTTAAATTGTATTTTTTTGCTTGTTTATTAGGGCTTAGAGTTATATACTCCAACAAGGATAAGAGGGAATGGTTATCCTATACGTTACCAACCTATTCTGACCAAAATGTCAAGATTAATTTCACAGGTCTGCGATAAGTGGAAAGATATAAATCCGTAGAGTGGGATTCGAACCCCCAAGACCTGTTCCACACATGCTGATACCATCAACCCAACTCGCTTGGCCACTGAGTCTCTAGCTATATTTTTTTCTAAAGGTAAAATGTGATTAAATCTTATTTTTGTTATTTTTGAAAAATAACTGTAATAGTAAAATTCACAACTATATTATAAATTACAATCTTGCTGAGAAATATTTACTTTTACCGCTCCTCACAAGATTCGCAGCCTAAAGGAGCTTGGAGGTTTGTTATTCCAAAGCCTGCTCCTCCATCGATTTGTCCTAAGCTGACGCTGAGTACGAGTGTGTATTTATGTTCTTCCGAATGCCGGCGGGGCTAGGGGACTATTCCGGGGAAATATTGGCGATTGGAGGCAGGTCAGGTCCCTGCTTTTTACAGCCTTAGGGTTGACTATTAATCAACCCTCGATTTCCTACACCGAGTTCTTTGTTAAGTTACACAGTTCTATTCGAAGGAGGAAGATAATTTATCTAAATAGTAGAAAATTCCTCGGTAAAATCTAAATAATTTACTATATTTTAAGTATAACACTATCATAAAAAAATATTATTACTTGAGTTACGCTTAATGGTACAGTAAAAATAATTAATTATAAAAAGTTTATTACAGAAAGGGATATTTCCAAACGAATTATAAAGACAACATTATTTACCGAACAGGGTTGATACAATCTAATAGTTTGAATTGTTTTGAAATTATTAATGATAACAAAATCGTGGGATACAGTTTGGCGTTGTAGTTTCAAATCCATCCTCCATATCCAAAATTAAATTATACCATTGGATGGCTAAAGGATCAAAGAATTCATTACGATAAGCGAGGACAGTAACGCATTGCGCGCGGTGATGGGGAAAGCGCCACAATTTTAAAGTTATTTTATCGAGATTTGCAATTAGTATAACTTTTGACTCGGAGAAGCTGCGATGTTTGTATAAGCTGTCGTCAAAATCCATCGTTTGTCAAGTAAAACATTAGTTTAAAGAAGTGACAGTAAATATAATAAGGTGTTAGAATAAAAAAAATATTATCAAAAATATATAAAGTCGGCCTATACACGTCGAAAAGCCAAAACCAAATACAAAGATCTTATACGGTTGGAAAGGGCTTCTCGAGAACAATCGAATGGTAATAATAAAACACCATATGACCGAGGCAAGCAGTGCTGGGAACGTAAAAGTTCCTGATCAGCATTGTTTTATACTTATTACCGCCATTTCTATGTCTTTTAGAAGACATTTCTACCGATACAATCATCAACCGATCTGATTATCTGGCGATCAGTGAAACTTGGATGGGAAATTCCATGCCAGTGAATGTGGCTAGCTTTGATTTGAGACCATTTTGTTATACCGCTAAGAACACACAAATTGCAACTAGGTAATCGGTAGTGGTATCATCACCATCAAATCGCCATATATCGCAACATCAATAGTTTCATTGATTGTAATAGAGTTAACATTGGTATCTTGGAGATTTATTGCTTTGCTTGATTTTATCCTAAATACTTAAATAAAAATATTTTATTTAAAAAATATATCCCGTTACATAAACGTATTCACGAACAACACGCGGTTGTGTCCATGACACAGCCAAACCCCTTTTATTCGTTATTTCAGCTCCTCAAACATCTCGTAGATAAACGTTCAAAACTTTTGATTAATTATAAAAGACTCATTTACATGACAGTAATTAAACATACTTGGACATACTGAGTAGAGATATCTCTAAGATCCACTCCTTATGATCCAAAATCCTAAATGATCCTTACGTTGCCACAAATGAATTTATGCATGATGTTCATCTTATCTCAATCCAAATATTTATTCATTCATAATAAACTGCATAAGCATTGAGATCCACTCGTAAACTTACTTCCAATCCTATTCCAGACAACCCTCTCACATTTGAAAAGAAGATTGTATCGGTACCTTTCCGTATGAAACGTTTATTCAAGTGCTACCAGAGAGTAGTAACTTCACAAGCGATTGACATGTCATTATGAATGTTTTAATTAAATTTACTAGATGTATTTTTTATTTTTTATTTTTTGGAATTTTCAAAACATGGACAAATTAAAAGGAAAAAAATAAAACATAAATGTCATCATTCAGAACCATAGTTTTACTATGAATCAATTTAACGACAGTAAACTTTGCGAAAACTCAACACTGAAGTAAAATATATAAGTCGTTTAGAACCAATACCTGTTATATTCGTTTCTTATTCAAAATTTTATAAAAGAGCAAACAATTACACAATACTAATGTTTGAACAGACGAAACATTTTATCACACTTTAAACTCATCTTTAATATTGTGTTCTTTGAGTAAAATTAAACTTTTCAATTTTAATCAAAATTTTGTATAAGCAGATAATTTATATTTTGTGTTGGATTTAAAAAGTTTTGTTGTGAAAGTCGTTCCAAATATTATTAATTCAGTGATTGTTTAGCTGTTTATCAAGGTAACTCTTCTATTCATTTTCAATTATATATATATATATATATATATATATATATATATATATATATATATATATATATATATATATAATACATATAAAAAAAGTAATGATGATTTGAAACTTTCTGATGTTTTTATATCCAAAATAAGTGCCAAATAATTCATCAATCCTAATTTTTTTGAGATTCATATACTATCATGCGTACCTCAAATGACAAATATAAAGAACTCACATAATAGAATAGTCCAGTAAAATGAGGGTTGGCCGAAGAAAAAACTGCCGAACCTTTATTCTCAACAGATGATTATGTGTTTTAGGGTGCTGAATCCGAATCTGAAGTTTGCTACCAGGTCAAACGTTGGCTTCATTCTCAAAATCGCAAAAAAACGCCCAAAATACCAGTTATTTTCGTTTTACCTATAACGCAAAAACAAAGTATTTTTGCACGAAATGAAAAAAAAAAAACTACTCCGAAATCGGACCATTTACCGAGAAGATGTGGTCTTGAGAAAAAGTGTAGAATTTAGCCAATTGACAGTCAGTCCCACTTCTCCACACAAACATGTTTGTCCTACTTTTTGTTAATAACTCCGAAACTATTTGTCCGAATCAAAATTACTTTTCCATCTTAAAGCTGATTAAATTTACTATTAGACTATTTATTATACATATAGTTTTAATAATGTTCCTTAAAAGCACTCTAGAAAAACCATACTGTTCTGAAATCCACGTTTTTTTGCACATTTTTCACTATAACTCCGAAACTGTTCATTGTTTTTATCTATAAGCTGGCAAAATTTACTATTAGACTCTATATATGAAGATTTAATCGGGCTCTGGAAATACACATAGCAGAACGCTAAAGATTCCGTACTTTCATGAAATCCACGTTTGTCTTTTTTTGGCACCTTGTTCGCTATAACTCCAAAATTATTTATCTGATCCAAAATTTCATTTTTTCATCTAATATCTGGTTAAATTTTCTATTAGATTATATATATGTAATTTATATTCAATTCCGTTAAATACCTACTCCAAGCTCACTCAACATGACATGATTTTCATATTTTGCCTAAATATTCACATTTAGCACTCCAGCGTGGGTGTTTAATATAAATTAAACATATATGATCTAATAGGAAATTTAATCAGAAATTTCGGATAGGACAAATATTTTTGGAGTTTTAGCGAACAATGTTTAAAAAAAAACGTGGATTAAAAGTACGGGTTTTTCAGTGTGCTTTTAAGGAACATTAATAAAATTCCTTCTATATGCTTGATAGTAAATTTAATCAGCTTTAAGATGGAAAAAAGTAGTTTTGGAGTTGTAGACAATAAAGTACGACAAACATGTTTTCCCGGGGATGTGGGACTGATCGCCAGTCGGTCAATTTCTACACTTTTCCCGAGACCATATCTTCGCGGTAAATGGTCCGATTTCGAAGTAGTTTTTTTTTTTTTTGTAGGTAATATTTTCAGCTACAATCAATATTTAAAGACTTTCTTCGAAAATTGCTTCGTTTTCTTGTTAGGCTAGTTGCACACACACCGGTATTGGACGGCCGTCTTTTTACCGGTCGTCCAAATTTCAATAGTGAACCACATGTCAAATAGTAACCTTGCATACACGCCGACCACTGACCGGTGCCGGCAAAATGCCGGTTAGTTTCCGGCGCCTGCCACTACATTGCTGTCATTAATAAAACACCAATCATGGGGAATTTTATGCACTATAATTACAAAAGCTACTACTTGTTTGAGTTACTAAACCGAATGAAACAATATCAATTTGTTAAAATATTTAGATCGAAAAGTCAAGAATAAAATAATATTATAATTATAAAAAAAATACTAATTGTTTTACCGGTAAAAAACCGGGGAGTCTGGAAGCACCGGCAAAGTATCGGTCGGTTTTTTACCGGTCGTTCAAAAGTCGGTGTGTTTGTAACTAGACTTATAGGTAAGGAAACGAAAATAACCGGTATTTTAGGTGTTTTTTTTTGCCGTGGAAGCAAACTTCAGATTCGGATTCAGCACTCAATTTATCATTCAAAAAACATAAAGTTCCGTTGAAAATAAAAGTTCGGCAGTTTTTCATGAAAACGGACTTTTAGAGCCTTATTTTACTAGACTACCAGGTATGCAAGTTTAAAATGTCGTTTATTTCTTAAAATATATACACAGTAATTTAAAAAAAAAGTATAATATATTTTATTCAAAGTACTGACCCTCGCTTTCTACACATTTTGTCCATCTCTCGGGCAATATATGGATACCATTCCAAAAGAATGCTTCATCTTTATTTGAAATCCATTCATCGAGCCATTTTCGTACGTTTTCGAAATTGTTGAAGTGTTGCTCCGCCAATGAGTGTCCCATCGATGAGAAGAGGTGATAATCAGAAGGCGCCAGGTCAGGTGAATATGGCGGGTGGGGTAGGAGTTCCCAACCAAGCGAAGAAATCGTTTCCTTAGTCAATCTGGCTGAATGTGCAGGAGCGTTATCATGCTGAAGAATGACTTTGGCGTGCCTGTGAGCCCATTCTGGGCGTTTTTCGATCAATGCGTGACTCAAATTGATCATTTGTTGTCGGTAGCGCTCGGTATTGACTGTTTCGCCGGGTTTGAGAAGCTCGTAGTAGACTACTCCCTTCTGATCCCACCACACACACAGCATTGTCTTCTTCCCAAAACGATCCGGTCTTGCACTCGATGTGGATGGTTGTCCTGGCGTTACCCATGATTTTTTTCGTTTGGGATTCTGAAAATAAATCCATTTTTCATCGCCAGTTACAACTCGATGCAAAAAACCCTTTCTTTCGTGGCGTAAAAGCAGCATTTCGCACACAGTTTTTCGTTTTTCCATCTGTCGTTCGTCCAATTCATGTGGAACCCATTTTCCAACCTTTTGAATCTTTCCCATAGCTCTCAGGCGATCGGAAATGGCTTGCCTAGTGACATTCAACTGTTCTGCCATCATTTGTTGGGTTTGGGTATTGTCTTCGTCTAATAAAGATTGCAATTCGAAGTCCTCAAACTTTTTTGGTCGATTTTCTCGTTTTTGATCACTTACATCAAAATCACCACGTTTGAAACTTTGAAACCAACGTTAACATGTCCTGACGGTTGGAGCAACATCGCCATAAGTCTCAACAAGAATTCGATGACATTCAGATGCCTTTTTCTTTTGATTAAATAAGAAAATCATGACATGCCGCAAATGCTCTTTATTTGGCTTAAAATTAGACATTTTTAACACCAAAGAAAGGTATGATACGTCCACGTAAACGACTTAAAAACAACTGACTTTTGTAAACAAATGACTAACAAACAAAATAGCGTTTAGAGATAAGCAAATCCTTCAATAGGCTAAGAGCGCATTCTATTGGAATTAAAACGACATTTTAAACTTGCATACCTGGTAGAATTCACTTGAAAACTAAGAGTGTGTACATAACCTAAAGAGATTATAAATAAACTATGCTATATAGACTAATTAAGATTCAATGTTTGATAGTATTTAGAGTTTTAAGTCATGGGTAAGATAAGGTTGCTTTTAAACTTATATTTAACAAATATATATTCTTCGAAAAAATGGATGAAACGAGTTTATGATCCTGAACGACTAATATATTGGATTTAAAATAGCTATCTAATGAACGTAATTTCAAAGAACTGACAATGATTCACTATTATTATAATTGTAGATTTTGTGTTTTGTCAAACAGAAAATATGGAATTATATCATTGGAATATGGATTAATAAGGAAAGAGGGTTTGTTTATGAAGTGGGTAGGAATTGATGCCATTTGTGCTGATAATAGAATAGAATAACTGGAACCAATGGCGCCCGATTCCATTAACGGAAGAGCTGTGTAGGGTTTTTGATGCAGCATGGCCGTTGCATATTCATACTGTGCATAATGCAGTCGATGGCTGGAGTTCAATATGCCCTCTCTGTCCACAAAAGCCAGCCAAATCCGTATCCAGATCCAGGGGGTTAGTTGAATTAGAAATTTGATGAAATCGGCAGAATTTCACCGCAGCGAATTCAAACCATACCGAAACAACATTTTTTTTTACTATAACTAGCATTTTTTTTCTAATTTTTACTTTAGTGAAAATATGAAATTAATCAAAAATAAAAGTAAATGAAACTAAAGATCCGCCTACCTAATAAATGCCATTGGCTCATCTGGTGGATCAAAGAGGTAACTGCAATAAATGAAAGTTTACGAAAGCAAAAAACTTTGGTCTACTGTAATTAATATATAAAAGAATAAGATAAAATATACTTTAAACGAATTAAATAAAAAATAATATTAGTAACAAAACATAAGAAATATAAATTATCAATAGGTTAATATAATCACTAATTTAAATAGTTTTAGTTGATAAGTGTAAACCGTACAATAAACAAAAGTTGAAAATTGTTCATTATACTTTGTGTTAATATGGACCTATATTATGATGGTGGACAATGTGCTTAGTTGTACAATTTTAGAAACCTAGTGATGGGACTAAATATGTAGTAGCAAGCTAAATAAATAAATTAGGAGTTGTGCGAAAAAAAAGTTTGACATATAAACATAAAAAGTAGTTATTATATTTTACAAAATTTTATTTAAATGGTAATAATATTACTTAACTAAAAATAATAATAATTAGGTATGAAGTTTTTGTTACACTGTCAGACTGAAATTTAAGTCCCTACCCATACTGAAAACCGTAGGATTGCTCACCCATGGCCGGTACGTGATATGTCACTAACCGGTGGGCAACTCATTAGCAGTTCCGAGTAAGCGGGGGCAGAAGTTTTAGAAAATATCTATCATTTCAGTTTATTCTCATATAGAAATGACAGAGCTGTCCCATATGGATTTTGACAGAAATAAACGAAGCAATTAATTAATGTCAACTATGTCGCATAAAAATAAATTGAATTTGTCTCATTAATTATAATCAATAAATACTTTAATTTGGAATTGAATTCCTTTTAATACCCATTGGTAGCTCTTCCTATTAAAGTTCTTTATATAAGATCCTGACGCCATATTATTTTCAAACACTTTATTAAGTCCTGAGAAAGATATTTTTTTTGTTTTTTACATAGGTAGTAATTATCTTTTGACTGGTAGTCTATACTTTTTGGTGTAAAGTTTTTTTGACACCCAAAAATGTTACAATTTGACAGGCTCTAGCTCACTTGGTGTTGGGTCGGATCAAATATTTGTCTATAGTTTTCCTAAATGAAATTTAGGAAAATATTTTTTGTTTTATAGCATTTGTCAATAGAACTATGGTATAAAGGAGCTATATTAATTTAAATGAACAAAGTCTCTTTTTAAACCATTGATAGTTAATTTTTTTTTCCATTTATTGATATTTACAACTGTACAGAATAATATACAAGTAAATGTGTTGACAGTGAATACAATAGCATGTAAATAACTTGTGAAGAACTACTCACTCGTAGCACTTCAATAAAATCTACACTAAAAGGTCTCTAGGCTATCTTCTTTTCAAACACCTCGGAGGATTAGCAGGGATGGAGGAAGAAGCAAGTTGGGAGACTAGTCGATTGGAGTGGTTATGGAGCTTACTAGGGAATAATAGGTATCTGGTTTGGGCTAACTCAGCAACATATGGAACATTAAGGTCTTTATGGATAAGCTTATTGGTGAAAATAAGGGGCTTTTAGGATTTTTCGAAGGATTTTGGATTGTAAGGACTCCGTACGGGTACGATGTAAAAAAGTCTTTTGTAATGATTGGATCGTTGTTTAGTAAATCTTAGTCTGTAAGCCCAGTTTCTTGTCGCTTTAGTCTTGGATAGGTAATTTAATATTAATATTATTTAAGTAATTTGACCTTTAATTCTAAAATGTAAATACGGAAAAAGTAGTAGATTATACATATTCATGATCTACTGTTTTTTCCAATCTAAGATAAATTACGTTTATTGCTTTGAGCATTTTTTTTTTTTTTTTACCTTTAAAGATATGTTAATGGCTAACAAGGTTAAAACTTTAATTAGTACTTCTGTAAAATTTGATTAGATTTATTTTCGATCCACTGTAATATTATTAGGAGCGAAATAGTATCATTTTGTAGATATTGTCGCGCTTAATAATACCGATAGAAAAGTTAGCACAAATTTCGGGAAGAGCGGGTTTTCCGCTTAAAATGACGGAGACGTCATCTACTAACGTAATGCCTAATTCTATGGACAGTTCCAATACAGTGACCTCAAATGAAGAAAATCCATGGGAGCTAGTTTCCGGACGAAAAAACGGCACCTTACGACCGAAAGAGACCCTCGCAAAACAAAAAAGGTCAGTGATTTCACGCCTATCAAAAATAGTTACCAACCTTTAATTAACATAACAGAAGAATCACAGCCAACCAATAATGCTAGACCCGTTAATGCTAAGCCCCCACCTATCCATATAAATGATGTGAAGGATTACACAGCCCTTATTTCATTCCTTCATAACGAAGTAGGTCCCAACAGCTTTGGTCTCAAATCTTCAATGAAACGTGTAAGCGTTTACCCGACTAATCCAGACACATATAGAAAACTAGTGACAAGCTTAAGAAGATGTGGAGCGGACTTTCACACTTATCAACTCCCGGATGATAGAACCCCTCGAGTTGTTATTAAAAATTTACACTTTGCGACTCCCATAGACGTCATAAGGCAAGAACTTGGCCAACATGGATACGAAGCAACGAATATAGTAAAATGTTGTTTCACGATTTAAAACACCTCTCCCTATGTTCTTTGTAGACGTAACTAAAGCAACGTTCAATGAAAAAATATTCGACATTGAATTTCTGTATTACACACACATAAAAATTGAAGAACCACGAAAAAAAAAAAATGATCCCTCAATGTATAAGATGCCAGCAATATGGCCATACTAAAACCTATTGCAACCATTCCCCAAAATGTGTTAGATGCGGTCAAGATCACGAAAGCACCTCCTGCACTAAAACAAGAGAAACTGCAGCTACCTGTGCCAACTGCGGAGGGTCACATCCCGCCAATTATAGGGGATGCCAAACCTTAAAAGAATTGAGAAGAAATCGGAACTCCCGAAATGATACGCTTCAAAGGCCACCAAAAGTTCACGCTGAAGCAGTCCCAGCTCTTCACGAATTTCCGCCTATCTCTCAGTCTTACCCACTTCCTTCAAGATCAGAACACGAATATCAGAGGCAGCAACATCGACAAATGCCTACGTCTGTCCATCAGCAGCAACCAGCACCAGCGCCTCATCAACAACAGCGATGTTCAGGTATGAGTAGGAGCATTATCCTACCGGTTCTTCCAAATGAAAACCCGTCAGGTGAGTTGTTAAACTTGGTCAATGGTCTAAATGACTTAATCCAGCCCCTTTTTGGTCTTCTACAAAAGATTTCTGAGATAACTGAAGCTTTCCGTCGTGCATATGACCCTTAATCAAATGACTGTGGGCTCCATGTCTGTCATACTATGGAACGCAAACGGACTAAATCAACACAGGACTGAAGTCGACATATACTTGCACGACAAACGGATTGACATTGCACTAATAACAGAAACACATTTAACACCCCGAACTAAATTTTACATCCCAGGTTACAAAATATATAGAACAGATCACCCAGACAATACACCTCACGGAGGTACAGCCATCCTCATCAAAACTGCTCTCAAACACAATCCATTACAATTACCCATAACACCAGACATTCAAGCAACAGCCATCATACTATTAACCCGACAACACAGCATTACGTTTGCTGCGGTTTATTGTCCTCCGAGGTATGCTCTGACGCACACTATGTTCAGTGATTTCTTCAGACGTCTTGGTAGATGCTTTATTGCAGGAGGTGACTACAACGCCAAGGATCAGTCTTGGGGTTCACGACTGAGTACTCCACGAGGAAGAAACCTAAAATGTGCCCTCCATGAGCTTTCATTGGATACAATATCACCTGACTCACCTACTTATTGGCCAACTTCCAGACAAAAAACACCAGACTTACTAGACTTTTTCATTACTAGAGGACTTAGAACTATACCTTACAGCATAAGTACAAGCTCACATCTTTGTTCTGATCATTCTCTTGTGCATTTATTACTATTTGAAGAACCCTGTGAAGCAAAAAAAAAAAGCCGACTCTTACTAACGGCAAAAACTGATTGGGATGCATTTAGAACCTTTTTGAACGACTCTCTCTCAATTCCTTTATCTATCAAGACTGAAAATGAACTGGATGATGCAGTAGAATATTTCACTCAGAACATACAAGAAGCTGCGTGGTCTTCTTCAGTTCCCACGCATAGAAAGTCAGAAAAGCTACCCATTTACCCTCAATACATAAGGGATTTGATCAGAGCAAAGAGAAGAGCACGGAACATATGGCAGACTGACAGATTGCCCTCAGAGAAACGAACTTTTAATAGACTTAATAACGAACTCAAGCGACAGATACTAAAATTTAAAAGAGCGAATTACGATAATTACATTAGTAACCTTAAATCTGATGATGGAAGCCTATGGAGGCGTACTAGAAATCTTACCGGGCATCGTGAAGTCCAAGCACCCCTCCGAAAGGAGGATGGCTCTTGGGCCGTGACCGATGGAGAAAGATCAGAACTTTTTGCTAAACATCTCTCAACTGTGTTTACACCACATACGAACTGCAATAACATTGAACATGACAAACATATACACAGCACTTTAGATGTACCCCTTCAACTGACATTACCTCCACCTCCCTTCACACCAGCTCAAGTTGCCGAACAAATAAAAAAGTTACCGAAAAGAAAAGCCCCTGGCTATGATCTGATCACTGCTAGAGTACTCCAACAAATGCCTAGGAAAGGTCTAGTGTTCTTAACTACTATTTACAACGCAATACTAAGGACTACTAAATTCCCTCTACAGTGGAAACACGCACATATTACAATGATTCACAAACCAAACAAAGATAAAAATATCCCCTCATCATACCGACCTATTAGCTTACTTCCTGTCTGTTCCAAAATTTTCGAGCATTTATTATATAAAAGACTCTCTGATATACTAACAAAACTGAACGTAATACCAGATCATCAATTTGGATTTAGAACACAACATTCGACTATACATCAATTACACAGAGTTACCGACTACATATGCACGGCACTGGAGCACAAACTGTATGCAACTGGAGTATTTCTGGATGTTGCTCAAGCTTTTGACAGAGTTTGGCACCAAGGGCTTTTCTTTAAACTAAAGACGATACTCCCACCGACCTACTATCTTATTCTACAGTCCTTTCTTTCTGATAGATCTTTCTCTGTCCGTCAAGGCTCAGAGCTTTCTTCTATTAAGTTGGCGTCAGCAGGAGTGCCACAAGGCTCAGTGCTTGCTCCATTACTCTATATCATATACACACACGACATTTCCAATTAGCTCTGACATTCTTACAGCGACATATGAAGACGACACAGCAATTTTAACAAGAGATAAAAATCCGAATCATGCTTCACTGACTCTACAGCATCACTTGTCAAAATTACATGACTGGCTAAATACTTGGAAAGTACAAATAAATTACGACAAATCGCAACACATTACATTTACACTTCGACTTGAAACATGCCCACCAGTTTTTCTTGACAACACACCGATTCCTCAAACAGACACTGTACACTACCTTGGTCTTACATTTGACCGAAGAATGACATGGGGTCCACATATAAAGAAAAAAAGTAAAACGCTTAACCAAAGACTAAGACTTTTATATTCACTCCTCTCCAAACGTTCAACTCTACAACTTAAACAAAAAATTAACACTTATACTTACTTACTGAAACCTATTTGGACATACGCTTCTCAGATATACGGGACAGCTAAAAAGACACATATCAACAAACTCCAAATCTTCCAGGCAAAAACATTCAGGACAATTACAAAAGCCCCATGGTACGTAAGCAACATAACTTTACATACTGACCTACGCATAGCAACAGTTAAAGAACAAATACAAACCTACTACAAACGATTCCACGAAAAACTACATGGACATCCTAATACACAAATAAACAGCATGGCCACAACATATATTCCCGACAACACACAGAGAAGACTAAAAAGGAGCTGGATGAGAGACCTCCTTGACTAAAATTAAAAAAATAAAGACTGGAGGTGCCGCTGGGTTCTGCTCCCTCTCATGCCTTTCAAGCCTTTTAAATTCGTACCGCAAATTCACTGGTTGTCAAATATTATTTGACAGGTGTGAATAAATATATAAAGTCAAAAAAAAAAAAAAAAAAAAAAAAAAAAAAAAAAAAAAAAAAAAAAAAAAAAAAAAAAAAAAAAAAAAAAAAAAAAAAAAAAAAAAAAAAAAAAAAAAAAAAAAAAAAAAAAAAAAAAAAAAAAAAAAAAAAAAAAAAAAAAAAACAAAAAAAAAACAAAAAAAAAAAAAAAAAAAAAAAAAAAACCTTTAAAACTGTAGCTACCCATTCTATGTGTATTGTTCGAATCGAAAATTTGACTACAGTTTCCCTATCAGAAATTTAATGCAGAATATATTTGTTATGTAACATACGTCGCTAGAACTTACTGCTATACTGGTATGTGAGCAATACTGGGTTGAATCAAAAAAGTCACATATAAAACCCTTTATTTTCTCTCATCTTTGTTTCTTTATAAAAATACAGTAAATTATATATTAACACTCCAGTAGTCGCAACCGATCTGAGAGATCACCCGAGTAGGAATTTTATAATGAGATAAGCGACTCAGTAACTTTCAACTAACATTCCTCTAATGCATTAGTGACGTCAAAGCCTCAATATTCTTTCTAGATTTTTAGTTATTTAGTTTCTATTCCGCTGTTACCGGATCAAGATCTATTAGGCTCATTGCGACAACTGACGCGACAGATTTTATTCTATCATTATTACATTATGAATCGTAAGCGCACCTTCGGATTTAAAAACCCAGACCATATTGAAATGATTCGTAAAATCATTCTATGTAATACGGAGAATAATGTAGAAAATGTTGATGAAGGTGAAACAGATGTTGTTGAAGAAAGAATTGAGCATTCAGATACTGAACACAAAGATGATATATCTAGTGATGAGGAATCCATGACCAATAATTTATTTATACGTAAGAGTTTGTTTATGTTTCATATATTATAGCAAAGAGGATGCTCCACCTGAAGTAAGTCATGAAAGACGCGGCTCTATAAGACGACGTTGTGAATTATGTGAAAACCGAAGGCTGACTGAATACTTTTGTGAACAATGTAAAATGTATTTATGTTTAGAACATTCAAAATAAAAATTGCCTGTCAAAGCGGTATAAATAAAATTAGTGAAGTAAATAATAGTTAAAAAGTTGTGATAACAGAAAAATAGTTAAACGTTGTTATAATAGATAAATAATATTTGTATTACTTATTTTATATTATTTTATATTATTAATGTGTATTATTATGTGCATTCCTTTATAAATCAAATAAAGTAAATAAGAAAAATAAAAGTGATGAAATCATCAGTAAAATGATTGAATTTCAAGAGGTGATCTGTCAGATCGTTGTGACTATTGGTGTTAGTCCTAGGGTTGCGACTACTGGAGGGTTAACATATCACGGTCTATTGTTTTTCCTACTCTGGGAGAAAAATAATGACGTTTTTTAATTTGTTAAAATAGATACAAAATCTCGATCTTAAACTTCTCATTAAAATTACTATTATTTAAGAATTTAATATTTTTTGTTCAATATCTATTAAACTAACAATAACCCTGTACTCAATGATACTTCGGACTATATTAGTTCGGGCACATTCTAGTCAATGTTGAGGTAAGGTCTGTACGGTAAAAAATTAAGTTTTTGTGTTTTTCGTATTTTATTTTATGTGGTATTATCATAAGTAAATATTTCTATTTATAGATAAATAACAGTTTAGTCAATTTTTTTTTCATGTAAATGTCTTTATTTAGATTCGGTAATCGCTCAGTTGAATTCACCTTTTCACGCACCAGGTTGTAGACAGGTTTCAGAAGAAGTGTGAAGGAACCCCGGTGTGCTGAGAAGAAAACCATCCGTTGAAGAGGGTACTTGAGGAAGCATTAGCACACATTTTTTTTCTTTCATACGGAATGTCATTAGGGCGCGTAAAAGCTCTACTTGACGGGAACGTGAAAAGAGGGCTAAGGAGACAGATGTACCATCTCATATCTCTATCCCCTCTCACAAAACACCAATCTCCTACAATCTATTTATTCATGTTTAGTACATTTCAAAATAAAAAATATATATTTAGAGATATATCAATTACGTATAAAAAAAAAAAAAAAAATGTACCACAACCCAGAAATGACTTGAGTTCAAGACTTAGATAAAGTTTTACTGTTACTTGGTCAATGGTTGTGAAAAGATTAGGTCTGAATCACACTCAACAGCCAGGTTTCTTCTCTAATTAATGGTACTCACTTTAAGGAGACTGGGTGTGACTCTGGAGGATCTACTGGCCTCGAAGTCGAGCCTCGGCTGAAACAACAGAAAATAATTTTTCTGCCCTTGGTCGGACTTAAACTCGGACCCAGGAGCTTGGTAGAAATATGGATTTTAGAAATATCGGGCGAAATGGAATACTCTCACTACTACCCAATTGAGGCAGGTGTTCCTCAAGGTAGCGTTCTTGGCTCAGTCCTATATATCCTCTATGCAGCAGATATCCCTACTACTCCTGATACTTTCCTAGCAACATTTGCCGATGACACTGCTATCCTTTCATCCAATCCAGATCCCTAGCTATAGCTTCCCATAATCATTAACCCACTTATCACTCATTGAAGACTGGTGTAACAGCTGGAGGATCAAAGTTTATGTATCGAAACGTACCCACGTAACCTTTATCCTCCGCCGCACATCCTGCCCTCCTGTTTATATCAATAATATTCCACCACCCATAGCTGACACAGTACGGTACCTTGGCTTAGAAAAGGCAAGAACTTAACAGACGCTTCAGCCCATTGTACAGACTACTTAATAGGACATCCAAGCTCATCACTTAAAACGATCTCCTCACATACAAAACAATCATTAAACCTATTTGGACCTATGGACTTGAACTGTGCAACATTTACTATGCACATCCTAACTTCTTCAATAACGCGAAACTTAGTAACAAACTAAAATAAATGTTTATAAAATAAACTTCCTCATACTCAACAGAATTTTTTTTAAAAACTGACTGAAAGGCCTACGGGAAGGAGTTTAACACCAAGACCATGCATTAAATAAGATAACAATGTGCAGGAGGCGTTCAAGGAGAGAAATATGAACCGGAACATACGAAGAGAGTTATAACTAGAACGAGACAGCTGGTCCCACACTCTGCAGAATGTTACCCACAATGCTTAGTGGTACAATTGCAATTTAAATTATGATGGTGATAGAACTTATTTATCAATTTGAACTTATAAAGTTGAGCTCTAGAGGTCCACTGAACCAATCGATTTATCTCATATCGGACCCTCATAATAAAAATTCCTCTATGTTCGCTATTGTCACAAATAAAGCTACTCATACGAACTTATATAGGACATTTACCAGATCTACGTTTTGATAGAATTGTACCTTGATTCAAATGTTTCTGATTTATGTAATTACAAAAATTAAAAAAAAGACTCATTTACATAACTATAACATTTTACCATCTAAACCCTTCTTCATTATTACACAATTTTTTTTTTTTTTTTTGAGGGGGGTGCCCAGGTAAATTTCAACCTACCCAGGCGGGATTTGAACTCAAGACCTTCAGCACCGAGCACGCTAAGACCCTCGCCCCAACTAACCGAGGGTAATCGAGCCCCCCACAAGTAAGCTAAGTTTATCACGAAAATGGTATCAATACTTTAATAATATATTCCAAACATGCTAATTGGTTTGAATGAAAGCTTTCGTCTCATTCGATACTCGATAATTCTGAACGGAACTAAAAATAAAGCCAATTCATAATTTGTATATTGAGAAAAATATATCAGAAATATTAAAATTTTAAATACACCCTAATAAATTTTCATTAATATTTCACACCTTTTTTTAAATTAAAATATTTATTAATAAAATAAAATATATTAAAAAAAAATTAAATTAAAACGTAATACCAGCAGAGAGATGTTCTAGTAACAACTCTTTTCTCATTAAGTTGGGTGACAGTTGACCGAACCTCTCCAGAAAAATTCCATTAAGAACCAAGACATTGAGCTTCCTCTCTGGAGATACTGGAAGGTAGAGGAAAAATCTTCCCGATGCTTGAAATTTTCCCTAAAAAGTTTATACTATAAAAATTAAATAACTTTATTCCATATTTCACAGCATTAACTCTACGTAATATTTTTAATGTATTTTTTGAAACCGTAAAAACAAACAACCAGTTAATGTGAAGCATAAGTTATATTATATCTCAATAACTTTTAACTACCCATTTGCAGTACTTCGATTAGAGTTCTATATTAGCAGAGACCATTTTCGTTTTAAATGCATCATTAAGGTTAAGAAGGTTAGTTTAAATATCGAAGGTTAGTGGGTTTGATTTGTAAATGAGTTCATGATTACAAAATAATAAGTTTCGGTCAAAATGTTCCATTTATAAAAAACATAGGATTGATGAATTAATTGCCACTTCTATTGGAATAATATTATTGGAAAACTAGCCTTGAGCGATAAACATTCATCTTCAGTTCATACAATACAACATTTACAATACAATATTACACACCGGCACTATGTTACTATAACTTATATATACTGAAGTTTTCAAAAATGTAGGACAAGAAATCAAATATTGTTACTCACCTGAGGAAATCTAACAGATATCTGAAATATATCCATCGTGGAGGGGAAAAAGAGACCAGGGGATTTCCTCTATGATTTGTTAATTTTTTTCGTTCCTATCAAAGCGGATTGAAAGTGGAGTTATTGCAGAATGCTTATCTGGCCATTTAAAGAAAAATTTGATCGGTTTTAAACGATTTTATTATTTCTAATGATTCATAAATATATAATTTTAGGCTTTTTTCTACTTAATGTATTATTTATACTTCCCAATCTTTATAGAATTTATGGTTATTTTCATCTATATGGATAGTGAAATTGGAATTTCGGGCCTTATTATAGTATGCTCTCATATATTCTTTTACACTTTGATTTACCGATCGTTCATTTTTTCCCGTGAATTTTTCATCACAGTTATTACATTTGCAATTTTTCGATCTGAGCAACAACAACTGAGCTAGAGCGTGCCAAAAACGCTCAAACACTTAAAAAATGTAGGCAAAACTTGACTTATTTTATTTAAACCATAATATCACCTAAATGGTAGGTCCTGGCAAGAAATGTTATTTTACAAAAAATGTTATTTATATAATTTTAAATAAGAATAAATATCTTAAAATTTAAACATTGTACCTTTTAACAATAAAAATATTCCTATAGGCAATTTATAGCCCATGTTAATGTACAATTTGATAATTTAAGATTTTTTTTTCCAATGCACTCCAATCCCATCCAGTAAACTTAACCCTTCGTCGTAAACCTACGATTTCCTGTCCTATAGTATCCTTTACTGATGTTCTACTAATCCCCGTTTAACCGATCCGCTACCTAGGACCCCATCTGGACAAACGTTTTACGTGGAATCCACATACAAGAATAAATCGACAAGAAACTGTCTGTCGTATTAGACTACTTTAACATTTACTTGAAAAACGTTCAAACCTTCCAATTAATTGCAAAATACTCATTTATATAACAGTAATTAGACCGATTTGGACATACGGAGTTGAGGTCCGATTGATCTCGTATCCAATCCTAACAATCCAAAATTCTTAGAAAAATCCTAAATGCCCTTTACTTCGTAACAAACAAATTTATCCACACAGATCTAAATATACCTTACGTTTTTAACTTAGCTCAGACCAGATATCTATCCTTTTATAGCAAACTCCACAACCATTCGAATCCATTAGTACCACAACTTGCTTATTATTCCATTCCTACTAACCCTCTGAGACGTGTGAAAAGAATATGTACTCGGGACCTTCGAATATAGTACTTCATTATATAGAACCTTAATAAGTGTCACCAATGGGTAAATGCTTTAAAACCAGTAACGTGTCAATTTTATCATTATCATCATATTTACTCGATGTATTATATTTTTATATTATATATACGGTAGTAAATTTCAATAAATATCTAAAAATAAAAAAATAATTTTTTTCGTTTAATATAGAATACTATTATTTGTTAAAACAGTAAACGACATTTCTCATATTTTGTTTTGTCGGAACGTTTATTAAGGTTTTCGTTATTCACGGTTCGAATATAATTAGGCATATGTTACGATACAGCAATATGCAGGCATCTCTTTTCTCATTTTCGGGCCGCTATAAATTTTCAGCAACGTTGAACCCATTTCCCGTGAAATTAGTAACCCGAATATTTTTTTCATAACGTAAAAAAAAAAAAATTACAAATGTTTATATTGTGAATTATTCATTTTTTAAACATTTTCTTCCTCATTATCAATTATCAATTTTAGATATTAGTATTACTATATGTTTCTATTACTATTAACAATCAGTTATAGTAATTTCACTAAGTATATCATGTAAAGGAATATCTTATTATAATTTGATGCCACTTACAGCCTATCCAGATTGAAACAGATAGTACTGATACATCAATTCATAAAGCAATAACCACTTCAGAAGTATGTGTCCTCATCTGTAGTTACCAGATCAATAGTTCTATTGATGAAGAATATCACTAAATATAAGAAAACATTTAAAAAAATGTTTACTGACGGTATGGGGTAGATTAGCTAAATACTCGCTATGCGATGTCTTCAAGAACAATATCTCACATCAAAGATTACAATTGTCTTTAGTGCTGACAGATTTTTTTTTTTTTTTTTTTTTTTTTTTTTTTGTATTATGTGTGTATGCTGAGAATGAATCTTATGACAACACCAACGATTTCATAATGGCAGTTGGTAACGATGATTTCATTTGTTTTTATAGCCGTTGACTGCTTGGTTTCTTTCGATTCCTTCGGTGTTGTGAGTCGTTAAATTACAAAACTTTACAGGTTTTCAAATAGTTCTGAGATCTTCATGAGCCAGATTTTTGCAGGAATGATGTTGTGTCAAGAAGCTACTTATCTCTTTTTTCGAAGTATTCCGAACGAATTTATTTAAACAATTGCAGTACCCTGTCGTATATCCACAATTTATTATTGTTCATTGCTTTTTGGATCCTGTTGCAACTCGAATTGGAGTAGTTTTAAGCTAAATCTCAATGACCCATGAAACTGGTGAATAATTATCAGCTCTTTAATTGAACATATTTTAGAAATTACAAAATTAAAATTTCAAAGTGAGTTCCCAATGGATTTTTTTTTTATTTACTTTTCTTGGCCTTTTGTCGTAGAATTTTTTTTTTCACGGTAAAATTCCAATGAGATTTTACATTTGAATTGAATGAGTCTAGATAAAGAACATCAGTAAAAAAAAGAAGAGTCGATAGGATCATTAGTTAAAAAGATATTTAATTTTATTTAGCCAGTTGTCCATATGGCACCACTGTGCACCATTCCAGAATAAAAAAGTTGCAAGAAGTAGCAAATCAGGTTGTATTTCGCATTCAGAATAATTAAAATTGGATGGTGGTTCATTTTAGACTTTGTAATGTCACTGTGAAGAGAATAAAAAAAAATTTAAAAAAAAATTAATTCAAACTTTTGTATTTTTCTTTTTAGCTCTTTCACAAGAAGGATGCTAAAAACCATCTTATCACAACCTCCGGTATAAAAAAAAATAACCAGACAAGATATACAAAACACCGGGACTATTCATTTCGCCTTTACTCCCACCTCCTCCTCCACGACAGTGGCTAAATGAAAAGCTATTATTTATAAATATCCCATTATCGAAAAAGCTGTTGACAGTGGATGGTGGTATTAACAGTTCAATCATAATATCCACAATAGGGCCGGGGAAAAATCCAATTTAGGCTGCCAGCGGCTGTAAAAAAGTCTCGTAATAGCCTCATTAAAAAGGCAACGTATAAACTCCCGTTTTGCATAAATAATGAATTCTTTATTGCCAGCCGCAGGGCACATCGTAAAATATAAACTCGCCGGATTTTCCTACCAAGGAGTCGTCGGTCCGTCAATCCCATTATTCGCATCAAAATTTATAACTGCACGTCCAACTTGATTCGTCCTAACGCCCGGCAATCTCGGCTACATTGTGTAACTGATCTTAAGAGTTTGTCGTAAAGTTTGTAAAAGCGTCACCTTCAGGCTAGCGAGGGATCACGAACAAACAAGGGTATTCAAATTACTGCGGGTTCGCGTGAAGAATGCTTATTTTCCAACGGCAATCCACAAAATGTGTTCCTTTGTCCACAAGGCACATATTGCAGAGTAAAGGATTTTACTATCTGAGGCGAATTAAAAAAAAAAAAACCCTACGCTGTGGAAGAATTATATAACTTGTTTGAAAGTGAATATATTTTTAGTATAAATGTTTCGAAATATTGGGTTGACAAATAAGTCCGTTCGGTTTTTGAGGGTGAAATAAAACTCTTGTGTATCATAGACAAAAAACATATTTTAATCTGCGATATATTATTTAGTATAAGTTGTTCCCATCTTTCGAACAATTGCATGATGCCACATATATAGAACGTCTGGGATTTATTGTCAAAAAGCTGATCCACGTGGTTTTTGATGTCCTGTTTATTTTGGAATTACTTTCCGTTCAGGGAGTTCTGCAAAAAACCGTACGTATATCTACATATAATCTATGTATTATTTTTACATCTACTGCTTCTGATTAGGAAACTGTCGTCAGATTTTCGATTCGATAAGCACCAATATAGCCAGAGAATATCAAGTTCCATTACTTAAAAAAAGCAGGAAAGCGTGATTTTTTTCATTCAAACCAATACAGCTCCTAAACGGAAGGTCCTAGCGAAAAATGTATTTGAATATTCTAGCTAAAATCAATGGTTAGAGCGTGTCAAAATGTTACATATTTGATTGTGAAAAAAAGGATACACAAGAAAATTATAGATCCCAAGCAAAACGACCATCTGTGTCAAAAAAAAAAAATAAAAAAAAAATAATTAAGAGAATTTGATTGAATTTAATGAGTGAATATTCATGAGAACTTTGGTTTCCAAGACTACAGACGGGAAGGATTGGAAACGTTTGAAGTTTCACTATTTTGATGCTTCCCCCTATTTTATTCCTGAGTCCAGTCTTAGGACAGTCTTGTAAAAATAAAAAAATAAAGTTATTAGCCTATTTGAAATCAAAGGTTATTAAAGTCTTGAGGAATTAGACTTACAAGGGGAGGACACATTCTCTCACGGATCTTGTTGACAATTTTTTAGGTGGTTCCTAGTCAAAAAATATTAGACACATATTTTGCCGTTCCGCCCAATGGGCTTTAGGAGCCGAGAAAAAAAAATAACATTAAAATAATTAGTTTTTTATCTCGAGTTTAAAAAATGATATCGACATGATGCTCGCACCAAGATTTTCAGTTTTGATTGCGAATTTAAGGAA
The DNA here is from genome assembly GCA_003667255.2 of Euschistus heros. NCBI lineage: Eukaryota > Metazoa > Arthropoda > Insecta > Hemiptera > Pentatomidae > Euschistus > Euschistus heros. Next base: position 214,759 of record RCWM02000011.1, read on the forward strand.
AAATAAAGTCGCTCCATAGATTTCGGTTTAGGTTAATTAAATTCTAAAAAAATGATTAGTTTTACAAGCAAACTACCTCTATAGATTTTTTTACACAAAAATTGACATCAGATTCTAATTCAGCACTCTCAAAAACATCAAAAAACGCTTTTTTTACCCTCTTCGAGGAAAATGAAATTTTTAAACCGATTATTGGTTACATACCTTTAAATCGCTATTACTTTGTCACGCAATTCACTGGTTGGTATCGCTGGAAAGAGGAGAGTCTCAGCTTTCTTTTGATGTATATAAATGTAAAATTCGATTGAGTTTGAGATTTTAACTTGAGTTTAAAACCAGATAGGATGATGAAACCAAATACATTTCATACGTATTACCACCCTATATTTTGTGTAAAAAAATAAAGTTGATACGTAAAACCGTCTAAGCGTAATTAATGTTTTTATCAATTTAAATAAAAGTTGCCTACCGTTAAATTTTTTAAGTGAAGTACGCTCAATATATTTTTTTTGCAAGACGGTTTAACGTATCAACTTTATTTTTTTACACAAAATATAGGGTGGTAATACGCATGAACTGTATTTGTTATCATCATCCTATCTGGTTTCAAACTCAAGTTAAAAATCAAAATTATTTTCGGATTTACCAATTTTTTTAACAGGTTTTTGTTCATCGAATTTTATATTTATATACATCAAAAGAAAGTTGAGACTCTCCTCTTTCCAGCGATACCAACCAGTGAATTGCGTGACAAAGTAATGGCGATTTAAAGGTATGTAACCCGTAATCGGTTTAAAAATTTCATTTTCCTCGAAGACGGTGAAAAAATTATATTTTTTGATTTTGTTGAATAAGCGTTTTTTAATGTTTTTTGAGAGTTCTGAATTAGAATCTGATGTTAATTTTTGTGTAAAAATATCTATAGAGGTAGTTTGCTTGAAAAACTACTCATCTTTTTAGAATTTAATTAGCCTAAACCGAAATCTACGGAGCGACTGTATTTTTCCTTGAATTCGCAATCAAAACTGAAAATCTTGGTGCGAGAATCATGTCGATATCATTTTTTAAACTCGAGATAAAAATAAATTAGTTTAATGCTATTTTTTTTTCTCGGCTCCTAAGGCCCATTGGTGGGAACGGCAAAATACGTGTCAAATATTTTTTGACTAGGAACCTCCAAAAAATTGCCAACAAGATCCGTGAGAGACTGAATGTGTCCTCCCCTTGTCAGTTGACTTTGAATAAAGATATACCGTTATAATCTTGTGCTATTTCAATATATAAATATATATATATAAGCATACATAACTAACAGAAGTCGGCAAGCGAACAAAGTTAATGACAGAAAACGAATAATCTACAATAAATGTATTAGTTATATTTAGGATTAAAAGGCATTGATTAAAAGGTAAAAGGTATTTTAACATTTGTTGCTGGAGAAATGAATCCAGATATTTTTAAAGATGATGAGACGGAATTGTATATATGTGGCACATTTGAAAATATGCATTGCCATATAAATCAAAGGAAAAGCCATTAGTATTTATATATTTCCTTCTTGTTTATCTTTTATCTATTTATCAACGTTTATTTATTCTATTCTTCTAAATTTATTGTTATGTAAAAGAAGTTAGCGAAGAAGCATTACGAATATGAATGGGCAGGGATTTCCTAAAGGAGGTAGCATGGAATGATAAATGTTTTTCAACCGAAGCAGTTTAAAAGGATGGATTGTGCAGGTTGAAATGTTAGAACCTCGAATTTAGGAGATGAGTAAAATTACGCAGTGTTATTAGGCCATTAATATAGGATGGATTTTCGGTATTTAGTGATTGAAATAAGAAAATACCAAAGAAGTATTGCCGGCTGAAATTAAAACACCGCACATAGGAGTATTTTACGAATCTAGGTGGTCAAAACTATTTAATCACAGTTTACTGTAAAAATGATGACTTTAACTTTAACTTGTTACACTAAATTGAAATCAACACAAGTGATATCAGGATCTAAATATATCAGCTTTAGGAACATCCATAATCAATTCCGTTTATTGTATGAATTTTTTCCTGGATTTTATTTTCCCTTTGCATAACAATTACTCTGTCAATATCTGTTGTTAGCTACCACTTTTTTTTTTACAGAGAGTTGTAATAAGCGATGCAATATGTTTTCGAACAATTAAATCCTCATCCAATATAGATGAGCCAAAGAAAGATCATTGGAAAAGATTCTTTTACAGGCATTACACACATTAGCGTCAATCAAAATAAGTTACAGGATATGTTACACAGTATAACAGTTGTCCTTCAGTGTGAATAAGGTGCTTTTTTTATTGAAATTTTAAACAGGAAAATTGGTACTTCGTGTCCTTTAACTGGTCACTATAATAGCTCTCACTCGTCAAGTCAAAAGATGCCTTTAAATATTATAATTTTACTTCAAAATAGGAAGGTTGAGCTCCTGCATATGATTTTCGGGTCATACCTATTACTCCTGAACCAATAGACATATATAAAAAAAAATTAAGATATTAAATGTAGAAAAAAATAATTTTAACTGAGGCGATTACACTTATAAAACAGATTGTGATCAGTTGGCCTGCCAGGATGGGCCAGTTATGACGTATTTTACGACTTAGGTATTCCAGAGAAGAAAGGGAAAAGGGTCGAATAATGTCCTCTGTTTATCCAACTTTACAGCTTGGTTTATTTTACCTTCTGTGGATTTTATAAAACCGACTTTTTGCCGCCTTGACTAGCTATATAACCCTATGTGCGCCGCCCAAGCTCAGAATATCGGCACGCAAAGTGTGACTGCCTGGGGATCCCGAAGATGTATTTAATGAATGGGTTCATAAGTTGAAGGGTAAAAGAATAACTTTGGTAATAAATACTTAATAAATACTTTGGTGAAAAGAATAACGAAATCTACAGAACTGTCTGAGGAATTAGTCGATTTTTTTTTTAAATTGAGCGGTTTCGTAACAGACAGGTATTAATCAGAAGGTCACTCCGAGGTGGATATGAAATTAAAAGGCTATTCAACCACTTCATTCGCTTTTTTTTCTGGATTCCGAGGAAAGCTCAAGTTTCAGAGTTTTATGCAAAGTTAAAATGACCCTTTTCTTCCATTCGTTGCCAGTATTTTCTGGCATCCTTACACTACCAAACCATCGAATCCCAATGTCCACCTTTCATATCTGAATTCCTAGTACAACTCTTCATTTCTTACCCACCAAACCCATTCCCGCCCTGTATACTTTATCCCATTATCAGATCTGTATACTCCTGCTCATTGCTCCGCTGCTTTTGATATTTCCTAATCCGATCCTCATGTCAATAAAACGCCATTCCTATCTCCATGCGCAATTCAAATATCACTTCTTTAACCACACACTACCCATCCAAATCCATAAAATCTGTCAATAGCCACTTTTTGGTTATATAAAACTGTGAACAGTTTATATATATAAAATTTTATTGTTTTAAGTCTCAATTCTATTAATTTTACTAAAATATTTTTGTTCAGTTTTTATTTTATTATTACTGTTTTATTCTAAACTAGCATCTCCCGCCGCGGCTTCGCTTACTCTCATAAGTAAAGAACTTACATAATTTGAACTAATAATTTAAATGTTATTAGTTCATTTATAAAAATCTTGTATTGAAGTTTGCAACTGAGCATTATTTCTTCGATGATATTTCCACTCATAGCATTATTTTTTAACCTGGTATCATTGCAGAGAATAGGTGGTTGAAGTTCACATGAAAACATAATTTTGAAATATACTTTTTAATTTTAATATATGAGTTGACAGTCCAGATGGACACAGGCTATTTAGAAACTTTTGCTCAGTGCTTACAACTAAAATATTTAAAACAAAAAAATCAATATTTTGATACATTTTATTTCGTCCAAACCTTCTTAGAACTATGAAGACGATATACTTACAAGGGGACGTTTGCAGTTGTAACTCACAGATTTGAATGCCGATTTTTGTGTGGGTAGTAGGGACCTATAATAGTGCAAAACTAGAGTTATAGCCGCCAATGGGCATAAGGAGCCGAGAAAAAAAAATAAAATATGAAAATCACGTTTTATTTTTTTTCTTAGCTCTTAATTAAGATAGAGAAATGATTCTTTCACATTCAATTGCAGTTGTGTATGTTATTTTTAATAAAAATAATTTTGTTATGCTCAAGACACTACCTGGCTTTAGGGTGCTCAAAAACTCCAAAAAAATGACAAAATTCCAAGGAAATCCGCTGTAAATCAGTGGAAACTTTTTTTCATGAGCAACTGACCTCACATTTCGGTTTAACTCACCATAAAACCCTTATATGTGCAATTTCATCAAAATCAAAAAATATTAATTTTTTACCCCTTTCGAGGAGGTTCAAATTTGAGTTGAGATTTCATCAAAAATTTCTACCGGCCACAACAACTGCTGTGTTCTACCGATTACAATAGTAATAGAATCACAAGAATCGACATACATTTTGCTTTTTATCCATGTATAATATATTGCATTTACTCCAGATTTTAGTGGAAAAAAACTGATGTGAATGAAAAAATGGTCAGCTATAACTTGAGATATTTCAATAAGGGAAAATCCTGCAACCTCCGGATTTGGGCTAAACTATGCAGTTTTTCGTCTTCTAGATGTCCTTAAAATTTGGTCTTAATTGATGGCGAAATATGTTTACATTTTTTTCAGAAATTGACAGCCCCTAGCCTACTAAAATCCTACACAATTTTAGAGGTAAAAAAAAAGTTATTTTTGATTTCGACAAAATTAAGTTTCTACATGTTTTTTGAGATGAGGAATTTGAAAATAATATCAGTTTTTAGTTTAAAAAGTTTTCCTCACCTATATTATATAAATAAGACGTTTTAAAATGATCTATTTCTTTATTATTTTAGTTTTTACAAGATAAATTTCAAATAAGTCCAAATAAAAAAAAAAAAAGTCTGGTTTTTTTAAAAAATAGATATTTTTTTTTATTATTCATCAATTTAGGATTTCTATGCAATTTGAAATTAAAATATGTCATTTTAAAACGTCTTATTTATATAACACAGGTGAGGAAAATTTTTAAACTAAAAATTGATATTATTTTCAAATTCCTCATCTCAAAAAACATGTAGAAACTTAATTTTGTCGAATTCAAAAATAATTTTTTTTTTCCTTTAGAATTGTGTAGGATTTTAGTAGGCAAGGGGCTGTCAATTTCTGAAGAAATGTAAATAATTTGCGCTATCTCACATATTTCGCCACCGATTAAGACTAAATTTTAAGGTCATCTAGAAGCCTTAAAACTGCATAGTTTAGCGCAAATTCGGAGGTCGCAGGATTTCCCCTTATTGAGATATCTCAAGTTATAGCTGACCTCGGATTTTTTCATTCACATCAGTTTTTGTCCACTAAAATCGGGAGTAAATCCAATGTATTATACATGGATAAAAAGCAAAATGTATGTCGATTCTTGTGATTCTATTACTATTGTAATCGGTAGAACACAGCAGTTGTTGTGGCCGGTAGAAATTGTTGATGAAATCTCAACTTCAAAATTTGAACCTCCTCGAAAGGGGTAAAAAATTAATATTTTTTGATTTTGATGAAATTGCACATATAAGGGTTTTATGGTGAGTTAAATCGAAATGTGAAGTCAGTTGCTCATGAAAAAAAGTTTCCACTGATTTACAGCGGATTTCCTTGGAATTTTGTCATTTTTTTGGAGTTTTTGAGCACCCTAAAGCCAGGTAGTGTCTTGAGCATAACAAAATTATTTTTATTAAAAATAACATACACAACTGCAATTGAATGTGAAAGAATCATTTCTCTATCTTAATTAAGAGCTAAGAAAAAAAATAAAACGTGATTTTCATATTTTATTTTTTTTCTCGGCACTATTATAGGTCCCTACTACCCACACGAAAATCGGCATTCAAATCTGTGAGTTACAACTGCAAACGTCCCCTTGTTAGTTAAAATTTAGTACTGATGGATTCAGTGGTCTTACCGTTTTAGACTATTGCGGAATGGCACTACAGTTAAAAATTAAACACTAACGGTCGATTTTTGAACTTCATTAGAATCCACGTGCCACTCCATATATTTAAATATTTTTTAATAATTTAAGTGAATATAAGTAAATTTTATTATCAATAAATAAAAAGCTTTTTATTTTATTTTTAGTCCTATGTATTTATGTCGGTAAAAAAGGATAAGCCTATGATGATGATGATGATGTATCTATGTATGAATGAGTATGTATTTATTCAGACCTTTCAAACCTCTGATATATATAGAGTTGAAGCCTGCTACAAATTGATAGGGGTGTGTCAATTCAGAATGTCAGAAGCAGTCATTATAGAGCACATTCGATAGATGAGAATATATATATATATATAAATAGAATAGTAACAATATGAATCGATTACTTGAATATAAAGTAATATTCAATATATCATTTATATGGTAATATATATATTTTTTCCATACAATATTAAAAACGAATTGATAATAACGATATGGAAATAAAATCAATGAGAAACCATCTGATAATGACTAGGAATAAAGATTCAATTAATGGATAGAAATGAAGGCAAGACTCATGAATATTCGATAGCCTGCTCTGTTGATAAAGATTTGAGATTTCATTGTAGCCAATGGACTGCTATTGTCTTTTGTCTTTGTGGGCTATTTGAATATAATGAACAAAATATCGATGGATGCTATTATAGAACCACATATTTATTTGAGTGGGACATACCTATTCCATAAAATATTTATTTCAAACATATCAAATATAATCGGAATTATTTTTATGTAAGAAATATGATTTTATTTGATATGTTTGAAATAAATATTTTATGGAATAGGTATGCCCCATTCAAATAAATATGTGGTTCTATAATAGCATCCATCGATATTTTGTTCATTATATTCAAATAGCCCACATTTTCGATATAAATCGATTTTTGATTTCCTTATTCATTGTTCATTTATAATTAAATTTAATATTTTTTAAGTTATGTTTTCTTTTGTAGTTTTGTTTAATTTTGTAAAAATATAATTAAATTAACTTGTAGCACAGCCTGGAAAGGTGTTTTCTTTTGAATATATATATATTCCTTACAATAATTATATATATTTATTTAAGTCAAAGACACTCCTAAGTTCCTGAATAATTCAGTGAAACGTTGTTTCACGAGAATATTCGAAAACTAAGTGTCATTCACACTCGATATTAGGGTGATGACGCTGTATGCTTCGATAAATAATCGAAGAAAACAAAGAAATCGAAAGATAACTTTTCAACACAAATCAACCTACGAATTATCAATCTCATAGTAAAAACTACAAAAACTATTTAAATTAACTTGTTCTTTTTTTTAGGATTGATGAATATGCTATATATAATAAACTTTCGTATATATAATCTATGTAACATAGTGCTGAGGTTTTGAAAATGTGTATGTTTTAGAACTGCTTTTATTTATAAAATAATAAAAGAAGTGGCAAAATTAATCCTAATTGTATTGATCCTGCTATACCATCATGCGTACTTGAAGTGATTTTTTTTTTTTTTTTTAGTAGTTCTTCTATCTCTTCTCTTCAGTCTGTTTTGGTCAGTGTGTGTTCCGATTTCTCCAGCAAGAACATTCAGTTCGTCAATGTGTTTTCTAATGTTTTTCTGCCTTAGTAATTTCTAATTCTAATTTTAAGTTTTTGAAATTCTTCTTTTGTTTAATTTTGGATTACCACCCACAATTTTCATCGAGAATATTTTATATCTTAAAATAAAACCATTATTTATAACAAAAGAAAATTACATATACACATATAACCCAAAAATCTGTATCGTTTTCATTGAATATACAGCGAATTGAAATCTTCCCTAAACACACATTTCCTTTTCGAAGAATACCCTAAAGCTATTGAGACCTATCTTGTTACATCTACGAGAAACCTATCCCCTTCCCTTTTACTCAACCTTTTAACCTACTTTTCCCTACAAGTCACACGATACTCAAACTTTTGTTTTCTCATTCAATGGAGACAGAAAATTGTATGACGTTTATTTTCACGACCATCTTTTATAAATTTGGTGTATATTGGAAGCAGTCTTAGTTTTATATAAACAATAATAAGTAGATAATTTATAAAATGTAAAAGGAATTTCTATTATTTTATCAAGATTGATAAAAACAGTGAAGCAGGAATACCGAGAAGAGACTCGAAAAGGCCTGGATATATATATATACATGGATTTAAACTTTCCTTCATAAGATGATTACCTGTTATACTAGCAGGTGTATATTAATCAAATTTATTTTCTAGATATACCATATATTAATATTTATGTATATCTGTATACAATATATACATAGTATTGCCGCTTACTTAATAATATTTAATAACAATAAATTCTAAATAAAAAATTTCATAAGCAAAAATAACGCATTACACCATAAATGTTAGGTCCTATAAGAAGCACATAAGCCTTAGGAATCAAGGTAAAATGGTGTAATAAATCAAAAAGAAGATAAAATATCAAAAGCAATTATGAAAAGAAGACAGATGTTTTTCATGGATGATAACACGCAATCAAAGCTTTCAAGTTAGTAACATGCTGGGTCAGATTAATTAGAAATGATTTATGATAAAAGTGGTGAAGTTGACTGTATGATATTGTGGTTGAAGAATCTGGTTAGGCATACTGTCCGGTTTAAAAACTACAGATCCAAGTTTTAAAACATTATATTAGGAGTGCTGACGTTTTGATTTGCACGTCTTCTTCAGGCCTAAAAATAGGATATAACTGGATGTAACCAGAACAATAAAAAAATTAACAAAATAGATTAATTAAAAAAAAATCGAAATTAATAATCTCATAGGTTAATAAATGGATGAAAATAAAAAATCTTAATAACATTAGGAATATTAAAAGATATCATGATCTATTTGAATGATACAATCTGTCATTAAATTACTGTTCGAATGACTGAGTTAACTAATTGAATAGCCCTAAGTATAAGATGAAGCTGGAGATGGACTGCTCGATGCCGTCTACTGTAAAGCTCTTGGGAAGTTTTTTGAGACTTCCCACGCTTACAGAAGGACATCACTATGGCGTCAGTCTTCCTAGGGTTCACCTTAATGCCGCATGTCTTCAGCGCATCGACGATGGTGGAGGTCGCCCTCTCAGCTATCTTGAGTGCCCGGCCGGGGTTGAGGCTGGACGCGTAGACTGCGACGTCGTCAGCGTATGCAGCCACTACCGCCTCAGGTGCTTGATGGATACCACTGGCGCCGTAAAGATGTTGAACAAGATTGGTCCCAGCACTGATCCCTGAGGAACACCACAGGTGGTGGGGACTGGCGAAGACAGGCTCCCGCCGACCCGCACAACGAATGATCTTCCGCTGAGGTAAGCTTCCGATCAGTCGGCACAGGGCGACGGGAAACCGGTACTACTCCTCCAGTCGGTGCAGCAACAGGGGGTGCGAGATGCAATCGAAGGCTTGAGTGCAATCCAGCGAGATGAGCGCCGTGGCCTTGTTCCGGTGCATCTGCTCGATGGTGTGAGCCTGGAGTTTGGCCAGATGATGTTCACACGCGACACCTCGCTGGAAGCCTGTTTGTTCTGGTGGAATAACATCTTCACGGCGGCAGTGGTCGAGGATGTGGTGGTGGATCAGTCGCTCGAACACCTTGCTGATGTGCGATAGGAGGCTGATCGGACGATAATGCTCCGCAACGTTCCCGGACCTCTTGGGTTTCAGGAGTGGGACGACCACAGCTTCCTTCCAGGCCACGGGAAGTAGGCAGTCCGGAGGCATGAGTTGAAGATTTTAAGCAGGAAGGCCTTGGCCCTCCTGGGTAACATCGTCAGCAGCGTGGTGGGTATACCATCCAGCCCGGGTGCCTTTTTCCCTTTGATGCGGCGCAGGACTGATTCCAGCTCTTTGTAGGTTGAAAAGATGGGCGTCTCATTGGGGCTGGGTAGAGGTCCAGCAGGTGGCTGCGGAGCATCACTCGTCCTCTCAGCATCCATGTTAGCATATGCGTGGGCTAGATGTTCAGCCTGTTCAGCAGGTGTCAGCAACCGGTCCCCATCGGTCAGGAAAACCCCGCTCCTTTTGCTGACAAAGGTTCGGACCAACCTCCAAAACTGTCCATAGTCCGTTGTGAGTCCGTAGCAGTTGGTCGTGCCACAAGGCCGTCTTCCAATCACTCATGAGCCTGGCGATTTGCCGGGTCATGGCGTTGATAGACGGCTTCAGACCGTAGTCCCTTGTGCGGTGGAAGATGTTTCGGAGGTTGTTCCTCTGCTTTATCAACTCCAGGATGTGCTGGGGTGGAGGTCGGAGGTAGTTCGGTTGAGGAGCAAACTTCGGGATGTTGAGGTCGGCTGCATCGAGGATAGTGGTTGTGATGGTCTCCACTGCTGCATCGATCTCACCAGGGGTCAGGCAAGGCGTCACCTTAGGGAGACACTCCTCGATCAAGGCCCTGTACCCTTTCCAGTCAGCTTGTTGCAGCTTGTACTTCGTGGCCGGTGGTGTGGCTGGAGTACCCTCGAAGATATAGAGTACAGGGCGATGATCGGAGGTGCTGAACGGCAGTGCTCGGCATTCGGTGACGCTGTGCATGTCCCTGGTGAGCAGTAGGTCCAGAGTCGATGTCCTAGTCGGGTCCATGTCCGCGCGGAAAGTGTGAACGCCAGGGTGGTAGACCTGGAGTCGCATCCCGGTGATGATGTTTCCCAGCGGATTGCTGCTGCGACACAGCCACGCCGGATGCTTGGCGTTGAGGTGGCCCAGGACGACAAACCTGCTACGCGACTGTACGTGAAGCAACAGGTCGCGAACAGGTGTATTTGCCGCCCGGGGTCTCCTGTAGACACAGGCAAACGTGTACCTGTGCTTGAGCCGCACATCCACCGTGATCATGTGTACGCCATCACAGCAATCCACCGGGTTCTGGACGAGTCGCGATGACAGGTCCTTCCGCACCAAGATGGCGACTCCCTGCTGTTCACCATCCCTGACGGCCTCCCTGTAGACGCTGTATCCTGTGATGTGCAGTCTGGTCGCTGGGGAGAGCATGGTGTCGGTCAGGGCCACCATCGCCGGTCTGTATTGTAGCAGGAGTACCTCCAGTTCTGCATGTCCTTTGCCAAAGCTTCGGATGTTAAAGTTCAAGATGATTTCTTCACCCATCTTGTTTTTGAAGAAGTCTTGACACGAGACCCATCAGGTTGGTCATGGCATCCATCATCTGGTCCATGCGACCGATGACTCTGTATAGCAGGGTGTTATCCACTACTGGAACAGCGTATGTTTTTACCTCAGTTGGTTCCTCGATGATGACCCGGGGCTGCTTGGCTGGCTTCTTCGAAGAGGTCGACGGCTGCTGCTGCTGCTTGTCCATTCCAGATGCCTCCGCGAAGGAGCGGCTTCCTCGTGCAGGCTTGGGCTGAGGGAAATTCCTCTCGTCCATCGTCGGGGCCGGTGCTGGAGCTGGTACAATTGGCCGGGGCTTTGCTGGTCTTGGCCCTCCTCTGTCGAATGAGCCCCTGTCGGTAACTGCATTCTTTGGAGAAAGCGGCATGAGGTCCCCGACAGTTGGCGCAGACTGGATCAGCTGAGGCTTTCTTGGGGCATTCCTCGATGAGGTGTGGTCCTCCACACCATGGGCAAGCGCAGGTGCGGCCACAGTACTTCATGCTGTGGCCGTATTGTTGGCATTGTCTACACTGAACCGGGCCGCCATCTTCTTTGAAGTTGGAGACTCGGAACCGTACCATATTTATCTCCTTCAACTTCTGAATGGCCTCAATCTTGACAGTATGTTCGGTGATGAGGAGTATTCCTTCAGTTTGGTACGACCCGCCGGCGCCTTCTCTTCTGGTGAGTCGACGTAGTAGTTTGAAGCCTGGTAATCGGTCTGTAAGGTCTTCTGTCATTTCTTTAATGCTATGATCGAGGTCAAATCCGTGGAGAACAAATTTCTTGGAATACAATTTTTAATAATTGATTTTATCTATATAGGGGGTTAGGAAGATCGTTGGCCAAAAAATTATCTCGGGTAGGGAGGTTCATTTTGAACCTATTTAAGGCCACTTACCTATATACAAAGTCTTACGGTTTTTTTTAATGGATTGTTTTGTGTAAATGGCCAAATCCAAACATTTATGCCTTATAACTCCGTTGTTTACTGATATATCAACGCCATTTTTTTTCCCCTGTAATTACTAATACATTGTCCCTGTAAAATAAAAAAGATATGGTGCCAAAAAACGAATACCAAAAAAACGGGAGATCGTTAAATCTTGTCAAAGGCAAAAATAAAAATTATGAATTTCAAGTTTAGGTTCAATAAAAAAAAAAGTAAGCGCAACAGCCAAATCCAAATTGTTTTAAAAACTTCTCTATTTAATACTCTTTAAAAAAATACCATTTGCAGGCACGCAGCACATCTAGTTTTTTTTCTTTTTTCTAAAGTAACAAAAAAAGGGTGCCACCAGCGCACATTGACAATAATAATGAATCGAATCATATTTTTTATGCAAAACGTAACAAATAGTTGTGTTTTTCTTTATAGCATAGGTTAAACTGCATATTTTATCTTTCATTCTCGGAATTTCGATTTTATCAGAGTAAACTTTATCTACATTTTTGTAAACAATAATCAGGGAACAAAATTAAACTAATTTTAAATTATTCATAAATTTAATTTGTTGAGTATCACAGGTATTGCTCAAAATGATCTCCACTATTTCTAATACAAGCACGATATCTTTTTCTTATTTCTGTGGTGGTTGTTCTAAGATTATTACGCCTGGGACCGTGTCAAAGATTTGGTTTATAATGAAGAATTGTTTTCAAGACAACTTATTCAAAAAATCAATGCCGCATTTACCATAATGAAGGAAGAATTTGTTTTAAGAACAACCACCATTTAGATTTGGCCATTTACACAAAAAAATCCATAAAAAAAAAAAAAACCGTAGGACTTTGTATATAGGTAAGTGACCTTAAATAGGTTCAAAATGAACCTCCCTTTTTTTTGGCCAACGATCTTCCGAACACCCTGTATATATAAAAGGTATAGACAGATTTTAAAACTTTTTTTGTATTCAATTTTTTTTTTTTAACTGTCATTGTCTGTTGTGTCTTCAACCAGGCAATAATTTATAAGTTGCTTTATTATAATTCCTCATATCGCATCATATTCCTCAACCTCTCCTGCTATAAATGTATAATTAAGTTTACTTCTCCTTTTCATATATTTTATTTATAATTATTTAAAAGAACCTTAATATTTCTGTTCGCGCCAATCGGCGCTTTTGTGAGGGGGGAAAGGAGAAAAGATCTAGTATATCGTATATATAGACGCACTCTATAGACCTCTAGGTAACTAGCCCTTATCTGCGTTAATCCCTACGAGAATATCTCTCTTTCTTCTAGCATCTGTGCTCCAGTACGCACCTATTAAATTGCCCAAGACCTCATGGTCTTCCATCGCTTTTTTGACCAAGGCGAAATAGCCTTCCAGGACCCTATTCCTCTTTTAAAAGTGATCTTATTTCCTGTGCCAGTCAGTAAAGATTTAGTTCTTCCCTTAATAAGTGGTGATACAAGAGGAGGAGAACCTGAACAAGTATTGCAGCTTAGGAGAAGCATTTGCCAGACCGTAAGGATTTTGGAGGCCTCCGTACAAACCGTCGGCGGCAGTAACAAGGTGAGAAGTTTCTCATGTATTATTTGTTTATGCTACCTTCTCAATAATATCTCCCCAAAGTGCGAAACCTCGTTTTGATATTTTCCCATACAGTCCATTTTCTCGAGGCCGAGGCGAGTTTTTCGCATCGGAAATCATCATTCTTTTCCTATACAATTTCTTTTTTTATACTAAAAAATTAGTTTTTAAAAACTGTTTCATCGAATTAATTCACTCAGACAAAAATTATATCATTCAACCAATAATTCAATTACAAATGGTGTCATTCAACTAGATCTAGATACCATTGCATATTATTTATGTATTTAACATCTTTTTATTTATTTCAATTAACTATGTACCTAATACTTTCGAATTTTTTCGTAAATTAATTTTCTTCAGGAGGCGCGGTAGCTCAGTTAATAAGGTATCTGACTATCGGGTTCCTGGGCCCGAGTTCGAGTCCGAATGAAGGTAGAAAATTTATTTTTTCATTTCAACCGTGAATCGACTTCGTCTCCTAAACGTATGTACCCTTAATTGAAGAAAAACATGGAGGTTGAGCGGTTGATGCTGGCCAAATCTCCTCCTTTCACAACTGTTGACCCAGTAAACAGTACAGCCTTACCTAACTAAGTATAACCTTCGCAATATGTACATTATCAAATTCTAATACTATGGACATATCTGATTTTTTTTTGCTTCAAAAAGCAAGTGTCCAACTATTAAAAAAATAATAATCCAACTTGAGAAATTAATAAATTTGGATTGTAATTCAATACAAAACATCTTTGGAAACACGTGCCAAATATTTTTAGCTATGACCATTGTCATACAAATATCATGAGAAAACATTTGTAATTAATTAAAAGATTAAGTAATTAGTAAGATTACAGGGAGTACATTGTGCATGAGTTCATAAAAGACTAAATTTTGCTATAATGGGTTTTCTAAACTGTTTGCGCATTATTATCATCAGCAAACATTCTTGGAAACGACTTAATTTTGCTATCTGTATCCATAAACTACATAACAAGCCACCTCTTCTCATAAGGGATTTTCTGAAACGTTTACTTAACCCCACGTCCTCTAAGCTAATTTCCTAAATCACTTATTGATTAGTTGAGTGAATATTTGAGTTCTGGTAACAGTCACACCTTAATTAATAATTTTAAATAATAAAACTAAATAAGAAAACGTAAGTATATTGTCTAAAAAAAATAAAAGATTAATCAAGTCGAGAATACAATTCTTAGTATGAAGTGTATCCATACTGTATTTATATTAAAGTAGGAACGCACAGAGAAATATTTATACGAAAAGTCAATTTCAAGAATTTGTATTAAAACAATAATTTACTCTTTTATTTTCCGTCTTTCTGTGAAAATGAATCCTAAAAAGAACACGAAAAATATTAAAAAGGAAGCTTTGCATATAAATCAAAATATGAGATATGTACACAGAGAAAGAGTAAATACTATCAGCGTTTAATTATAATAATAACATAAAAGTTCTTTATTAATTCTAGGACTTTAAGTCGCTTAAGAATAAAAAAGAATGTACAGCAAAGGGCCTACAGAGCTTTAAACTGCAATAATATTTTTATAACAAAATATCAGAAGGAAATTAAAAAAAAAAAATATATATATATATATATATATATATATATATATATATTAATAAAAATTAACAAAAAAATTTAAAATCATAAAAAAAAAAATTAACGATACAATGCCATAAATATAAATTATTTATATTTTATACAGCAGAAAAATGGCTATTGTCAGTATAGAACCGGTCGCTTACAATTAAACTAACCATTGATAGTTCTTCATTAAAAGTTCTCTATTAGACTGTCATGAGGCTATCTTCTTTCCAGACTCGGAGGTAATTCATAAACGTTTTACATTGTTTATAAACTTATTGAAAATAATCTTGATTTGAAGCCTAAGGACCTAAAGAATAAAAAAAAAAAAAAAAGTAGATATAAAAGCAATAGATTATTGCGATAATGGCCAAAAATATAATATTTGACTCCCTGGACAATATCCAACACAACATACATGCTAGATAGAACGGAATAATGCAATTTATGGTTTTTATAAATTTGTACTAATTTGTTTTATTTTTGGATGGAGAAGAAGATGACCAGGGATGCAGTCAAAAAGGAATACCACATCTAAGAAGAAATTCTTTAATACGTGCCAACGTTTCGACCTGCGTTGCAGGTCTTCTTCAGGGCTATAATGAACAAAATACCAGAAGTGACAAAAAATAACAGACCGATAAACAGATGGCAAATGGAATACAGAATGGCATAGATAAAAAACAATAAACAAAAACCGCATAGAGAAGATCAGATACATAAATAAATAAGAATACAAAGCATCAAGGTAAAAATAAGGACAAGATAGGAATGATAAAGGAAAAAAAAAATCAATAAATAAATAAATTAAAAACAAAAAAATTAATGTTAATGGATAAAAGGATGATAAAAAAGGACAGAAGGAAATGAAACGTTAAACAAAAATAAATAAAAATATAGAAAAATGGGAAAGAACGAGGGAAATAATGTAGAAGGATAAAAGAAAAAGAAACTGATAACAAAAAATTAAAGTGAAGGAAAATAAAAGTAGAAAGATAACTTTTGAGGAGAAGGACGATGACTGATGTGAAACGGTAAGAACAGCTGGGTAGGTAAAAGGGAGAAAAGGCGCGGGACACATGGATACAGAATAGGAAAATGAAACAATGAAAATGTAACAATATTATAAAAGAAAAATGAACAACAGAGATACTATAAGATAACTAAATAACAAATAAATACAAACAGAATAAAAAGAGAATAAAAAGAGATAAATACATCTCCATTCATAATACCAGTCAACTATACTTTTATCACTATTTTATTTTTGGTTCTATGTGCATTTATGTATATAACTATGTGTTTGTTAGGTAGTAGTAATATTAATTGTAGAAAGAGGTTAAGAGAAGAAAAAAAACGAGACATGTAAATATTATAACGGAAATATCCATCATCTATGGATTGATGATGTATACAACATAAATGATGTAAACAATAAACAATGATATATTGTTTTTATCAATCAGGGAGAAATTTACCTACTCACAGCTATCAGTAACAATAAAATCATAGAAATTTTTTGATATACTAAATGAGTATTTCAACAACACGATATTTCATTAAGTCTCTGCTTGTTAACATTGATCCCCGCTTATCCATGCCCTAACCTTCAGATTTCCTCGTCTCGGTCCGGGGCAAAGGTCAACAAAAGGGATCTATCTGAGGATGCCTAGGAACATTAGGGCAGAGTCACCCTTTGAAGTTATGTTCCCTATTGAGGACGTCTCTCCTCTATGGCTTAGGGGCTATCAACCAATTCCTCCTCTCAGCTTAAATTGCCCCTTCAAAGGAAACCCATATCTGCTTCATATTTGCATATTTTATCAGCGTATTTGCTAGAATGAGGCCACAGAATTTCCATATTTGATTCTATTGCTCAGAAATATATTCCGTATTGGATTTTTATAATTAATATTCAAAGTGCCAAAAAATCTGTATTCAATCCATGGAAAGGATTATATTGTTTAGTAATATTTATATAATTTTTAAGACCGATAAGCTTCACAAATTTTTTTTTCAATAAAAATACAGGAATGATTTATTTATTTTTGTTTTCGAATTTTTATTTTACCTGGCCGATAAATATATTTAAAAAAAAAATGCATTTCGTATTTCTCTTTGACTAGAAAACCAATAGAACATGGATACGTCTATCTATTATCTACTGCTTTTCCAAATTTTCATTTTAGAATTGAAAGTATTTAATTACTTAATTTAATTAAATTAACAATTAATTATCCTTCGAAATAAACAAACTAGAAAGAAAATATTGGTTCTAAACATGACTTTTTTCATTCAAACCTATATAGGTTCTGACGTCAAATGGTAAATAACACAAATATTTTCCATTACAGTTACTGACAAGGAACCTGTTGTCAAATTTCCGATTCGAGCAACACCAACAGACCTATAGCATATCAAAATGATAAATTTTAGAATGTATAAAAAACCTTACACCAAAAAACTATAGACCCCTAGCCAAAAGACATACCCATTGAAAAAAAAAATCGAAAAAATGTGAAATGTTCCATATTTTGGCTATTTTTGGTACGTATGTGCGACCGGAAGATATCAACCAAATTAAAACTTAATGTTCTTAGGATCTATTTGAATACGTTAAAAAAAATCGAATTCACAAATTAAAAAAAATATTGCCAAAGTAAAGGTTTTTTTTTTCTCAAACTTTAGGGCCTATGCACGACCGGAATGATTTTGATCATTTTTTGTTTCTTTTTTTTTGTCTTTGTCATTCGCAACTTTTCCGTGGTATTACAATTTCGGAATTAAAAAAAGTGTTGCATCCAATCATTCCAATTTTAAATTCTTCCAAAAATCCTGGATGCTCCTTACCTTGTCACAAATGAACTAATCCACAATAACCTTAATACCCCATATGTTGCTGAATTGACATGAACCAGACCTTTTCTTTCATAATAAACTCACTGCTCATCTAAATCCACTTGTAGCACAAGTTGCTTCCCATTCCATTCCTGTTAAACCTCCGAGACGTTTGAAAAGAAGATGGCCTCGGGATCTTCTTCTTTTGTAAATATATTATTAGAGTACTACCGTCGGGTAGTTCCTCTATACGTTTTTAGCATGTCGTTTTTTTTTTGTTTTTTTTTTCATTGTAATCTGCTTACTTACTTTATGAATTTGTTTTAATACATTTGTAAATTTCTGTTAATAAAAGATTAAAAAAAAAAAAGCCTATCCTAATATCCATGTATTATAATTCTACTTTTAAATCTGCCAGGATCAGACCATTTTTTTAAGGCCGATGGGCATCCTTGGCCACTCTCCTTTCCCACTTAGAATTAATTTTCGTCCTTAAAGATACTATTTCTTTTTTTTTGTCAAGAATTGACGAGTTTATTTGTTTTCGTCCTTAAGAATACTGTTTTGAAATATTCCAGGATTATATACAATATTAATCATAAAAACAATATTTAAAAAGTTGATTTGACGGTGTATCTGAAATTATTTTTGATCTAAGCCTCACTAACAGAGCTAGAACGTGTGAAAATGTTACATTTTCGTTGAAAGTGAAAAAAACCATACATTTCAATAGAGGGTGAAAACAACATTACAACGTGTATCGCACTCTCAATCAACTTTATTTACGAGATTAAATATTGAATTATAGAATAAATCCAGATATATACAACGTCAAAAATTAAATGTACTAAGAGTAAATTTCTTTCATAATTAAGAAAGGTTGGTATAGAAAACGTATAGAGAAAAGAAGGGTAATAAAGTGGGCTACAAACATGGGAACGTAATAACGAAAAGACCCATAACTACATGGCTTCAAATAGACAAGAATGGACAGCCAATGCATTAGCATCGGCAAATACGCCCTCTCCCCCTAATATTACAATTCTGTCTATTGACATATTGACTCTCATCAAGTCTAATGCATCAACGGTTATTGGAAATCATGTACAATAATGTTCGAAAACAGGCGACCGATAGGAAATATTTAAAGAATAATATAAAGAAAAAAATATTTTCTGCATCTAATGAAAATCTAGAAACAAATATATCGAACAGTGATATTTTGAACAATAAAAAACAACTACCCGGTTGTTGTGATAATCCATACATAAGAAGTTATAAGGGAGAGCTGTCAATATACATGCAAAACAATGCGAATTATCGAAATCGAGTTATGCGGGTTTGTCAAATTTATTAGAGCAGTGCTTCGATGTCGTTACCTAAACTAAGTAAAACGATAAAATAAAATACGATGACATTGTAAGGTGATAGGAACATTAAAAATAATATTTATTCTATTTAAAAAAAAAAAAAAATCACTATTTTGTAGTATATCGATATTGTTGGTCACTGATATACCTGTATAAATACGTTTATAAAAACTCTTCGATATGAAATTTTGGGTTTTTTCTTGTGATACCCATATATAGGTTCTATCGGTAACTTTATTCTGAACCATTATTTAGCATATCAAGTGTACAAACAAAATAAAGTTCACCATTAAGGATTTTCTCGAGCGATTTTTAACATCTTATTTAAAATAACTCATATTATAAAATAAAATGATCATTATAAGGATTTTTTTTTTTTATGTTTCAATATATATATATTTAAACAGAAAATAAATTATGCAAAAAGCAAAGTTGAAGAAACAGAAAACTCGTTTGAAAGCGGAATCAGCCAACAATAAGAAACAAATAGAATTTCATGAACACTCTTCAAGAGATAATTATGAGGCTGAAAACATAACTTTCATCAAAGCTAAAGAAATTATAAAGGGGACTCCATTTCTGTCATTACTAACTACTCAAAACTCCAAATATTAAAAGCCTAACTTCCTCTTCGCTTTGCAACTTAATAAGGGCCCTTCCCACAAAGACACTCCCCTCCGAGGGGATCAATTCAAAATGTGGATTTCGATCAGAAATAGTTAATTTGAATTCATTTTCAATGGTAAATTGAAACTAGCTCAATGTGTAAATCCGAAATTTACAAACATATAATAAAAACATTAAGAAATGACAATTACTTGAATAAATTAGGATCGAAGAATTATTGACAACCTCTATTGAGCTATTTTAAAATAGATGAATTTTTTTTTACTTTATATGTATTTATTATAGATAGACATATTCATAATCTATTTTTTGTTAAAAAAATTTAGACATTGTAAATTATCCTTGATTGTTTACTAGGATAGTTTTTTAGGATAGTTTAGAGTATTGTTTACTAGTTGATTGTTTACAGATTCAAGCATTGTTGCGATTTTTTATTTTTTAGGTAGCTCTAATTATCGGAGTATCTGGGGCCTGCAGGTGCGGTGAACTTCTAAAAATGGAAATAAATCACATAAACCGAACAGATGAATACATAATAATTAATATCCTAATTTTAAAAAAATATATGTGAATGTAATCATATGTCATCTATATTACTTATTGCCCACATTTGTGGCAGATTGTAATAATTACTCAGTAAAAGTTCTTTAAAAATTTTAAAAAATAATGTACAGCTTACCTTTTTAGTTTCCAATAAAATAGGACCATATGACTTCCAACAAATATTCCAACAGTACTTAACACTCCGACCAAAACACACTCCACATCCTCGTTTATTTATTAAATACAGCAAGGGTAAATGTACAACACAATCGGTAGGTATTAATTCACTTTCAACAATTCCATCAAAAATAGCTACTTACTTGAATAAAAATAACATTGATAACTATACTGGGCATTTCGAAGAACATCTGCATCGTTACTAGCTGACGAGGGAGGTGATATTTTACAGATTAAAAAACACGGAGGCTGGAAGAGTACTAGTGTGGTAGAAGGTTATGTAGACCGATCAATTGGCGCTAAAATGAATACTGCTCAGCTGATATTACAAGGAGGTTTACAAACCATAAGCAGTGTGTTGCTAACGATTAGGATAGATGGGCTGTTCTAAAATATTCATGTTTGGTTTACATTTATCTAATTGCCCAAATTGTAAACTTTTTTAAGTGTCAAAATTCAAAATTTTTATTTATTTATTGCCAAAATTATAAAAAAAAAACAACATTATTTGTTATTTGAATTATCAAAATTTTTAGTTAAAAAAAATGTTGTTTAAAATATAAAAGAGTCAAAATACTGTTGTTGTTTTTAGGTTATTGGAGTGTCTGTTTTATTGTTTGTAAAATGGTGGTTATGAAATTGTAAAAATGGTTTTTAGGTTATATTAATTGTTATATTAAAAGTTAAAAACTAATTGTTAAGTTTTAAATATTTGATTGTGAATTGTTTTAGCATAATTGTTTTATTGGATTTTAACGAAGGGAAATATCCCCTATATATTTGTGTGTATTGTCGTATGTGTGTGTGTGTGAATGCTTATATATTGTTTTTCTTTAGTTATAGATTTTATATTTTATCAGGTATGCAAGTTTAAAATGTCGTTTATTTCTTAAAATATATACACAGTAATTTAAAAAAAAGTATAATATATTTTATTCAAAGTACTGACCCTCGCTTTCTACACATTTTGTCCATCTCTCGGGCAATATATGGATACCATTCCAAAAGAATGCTTCATCTTTATTTGAAATTCATTCATCGAGCCATTTTCGTACGTTTTCGAAATTGTTGAAGTGTTGCTCCGCCAATGAGTGTCCCATCGATGAGAAGAGGTGATAATCAGAAGGCGCCAGGTCAGGTGAATACGGCGGGTGGGGTAGGAGTTCCCAACCAAGCGAAGAAATCGTTTCCTTAGTCAATCTGGCTGAATGTGCAGGAGCGTTATCATGCTGAAGAATGACTTTGGCGTGCCTGTGAGCCCATTCTGGGCGTTTTTTTTCGATCAATGCGTGACTCAAATTGATCATTTGTTGTCGGTAGCGCTCGGTATTGACTGTTTCGCCGGGTTTGAGAAGCTCGTAGTAGACTACTCCCTTCTGATCCCACCACACACACAGCATTGTCTTCTTCCCAAAACGATCCGGTCTTGCACTCGATGTGGATGGTTGTCCTGGCGTTACCCATGATTTTTTTCGTTTGGGATTCTGAAAATAAATCCATTTTTCATCGCCAGTTACAACTCGATGCAAAAAAAACCCTTTCTTTCGTGGCGTAAAAGCAGCATTTCGCACACAGTTTTTCGTTTTTTCCATCTGTCGTTCGTCCAATTCATGTGGAACCCATTTTCCAACCTTTTGAATCTTTCCCATAGCTCTCAGGCGATCGGAAATGGCTTGCCTAGTGACATTCAACTGTTCTGCCATCATTTGTTGGGTTTGGGTATTGTCTTCGTCTAATAAAGATTGCAATTCGAAGTCCTCAAACTTTTTTGGTCGATTTTCTCGTTTTTGATCAGTAACATCAAAATCACCACGTTTGAAACTTTGAAACCAACGTTCACATGTCCTGACGGTTGGAGCAACATCGCCATAAGTCTCAACAAGAATTCGATGACATTCAGATGCCTTTTTCTTTTGATTAAATAAGAAAATCATGACATGCCGCAAATGCTCTTTATTTGGCTTAAAATTAGACATTTTTAACACCAAAGAAAGGTATGATACGTCCACGTAAACGACTTAAAAACAACTGACTTTTGTAAACAAATGACTAACAAACAAAATAGCGTTTAGAGATAAGCGAATCCTTCAAAAGGCTAAGAGCGCATTCTATTGGAATTAAAACGACATTTTAAACTTACATACCTGGTAGTTACAAAAAAGGAGAAATTATGTAATTGGACCTCGGACTCTTTGGCTCAGTACCTTGTGTCTGAGCTGGCAAGCACTTGCTGCAGAAGTCGGTGGGCTTACTGGCCTGGAGTTTCGAAGTACCCGGTTTTGGTGTGTAATTGTTAAACTTTGTATTATTAATGACTGGATGGGTGCCAATGTCGGGAATGATATTTAAGAATGGTATTGTTTTTCCAGTTCTGAAGAGGATCCCATTAAATAAGAGGTCGAAACGTCAATAAAGAGAGGAGAGAGGAAAAGGAAATGTATATATATATATATATATATATATATATATATATATATATATATATATATTAAATTATATTTTCAATTTACAATCATTCACCGTCTATATTATTTACTGCCCACATTAGTGGCAGATTGTAATTATCATTTAATAAAAGTTTTAAAAAGTAAATAAATAAATGAGAAACATCATTCTAAATTCACTATGTAATAAATGTGGGAGATCACTTAAATAACAAATAACCTTTAATAAAGTAAAAAGAAGGTACCAATGGTTTTACATGCAACAGTTATTTATTATATATTCAGCACATTCACTGATTGCATTTAGATAGGTATAAAAAAAAAAAAAAGCTGTGAATCAAAAAATATTCCCTTTTATTTATTTTCTTTATTTTTTTCTTTGTGGTTTTTTTGAATTACAGGTTTCTTTTTTTTTCATTGTCAAGTTATTGAATAGATAAAATTAAAATTACAGTTTTTTGCTCTCTAACTGAAACAATTAAGCTAACAACTCTAAGGTATTTGCTCTAACGAAAAAATAAAGAAAATTATAAATCATCACAATTATTTTAGTTGGTACACAATTATTATATTTCAATTTCTAGTAAAATATAAAGTTTTTTGTGATAATTTTTTCACTCAAAGAATTTAATCGCCATAACAAAGCTATTATGGTGTGAAACTGAGCCTTATTGACCAAAAATAAAGACAATTTTAAAATAAATTTAAATAAATATATAAGTAAAAAGTAATGCAAAAAATATACAGAGTGTTTACAGATGGTTTGACAGAGGCCCCTTCATTAATTATGGCAACCATACCCGCATAACAGTTCTGTCATGCAAACTCTCTCCGCCTGAACTTCAGTACATTCTCATATCTCACTACATTATCTTTGTATTATGTATACCCATTTGTGTATCTCACATATTTTATATATATACATTTTAACATATATTTTCAGACTCTTTTATATTTTAAACAATTATTTTCAACTAAAAATTTTGATAATTCAAATAACAAATAATGTTGTTTTTTTTTTTATAATTTTGGCAATCAATAAATAAAAATTTTGAATTTTGACACTTAAAAAAGTTTACAATTTTGGCAATTAGATAAATGTAGACCAAACATGGATATTTTAGAACAGCCCATCTATCCTAATCGTTAGCAACACACTGCTAATGGGTTTGTAAACCTCCTTGTAATATCAGCTGAGCAGTATTCATTTTAGCGCCAATTGATCGGTCTACATAACCTTCTACCACACTAGTACTCTTCCAGCCTCCGTGTTTTTTAATCTGTAAAATATCACCTCCCTCGTCAGCTAGTATCGATGCAGATGTTCTTCGAAAGGCCCAGTATAGTTATCAATGTTATTTTTATTCAAGTAAGTAGCTATTTTTGATGGAATTGTTGAAAGTGAATTAATACCTACCGATTGTGTTGTACATTTACCCTTGCTGTATTTAATAAATAAACGAGGATGTGGAGTGTGTTTTGGTCGGAGTGTTAAGTACTGTTGGAATATTTCCTGGACGCCATATGGTCCTATTTTATTGGAAACTAAAAAGGTAAGCTGTACATTATTTTTTTAAATTTTTAAAGAACTTTTACTGACTAATTATTACAATCTGCCACAAATGTGGGCAATGAGTAATATAGATGACATATGATTACATTCACATATATATATTTTTTTTTAAATTAGGATATTAATTATTATGTATTCATCTGTTCGGTTTATGTGATTTATTTCCATTTATAGAAATTCACCGCACCTGCAGGCCCCAGATACTCCGATAATTAGAGCTACCTAAAAAATAAAAAATCGCAACAATGCTTGAATCCGTAAATTTACTTTTTTATGATCATAACAATTTAGAAAGAATAGAAGAAACTTTTGCTTACTTTCATCATAAGAAATCTTTCATTTGTAGCATTTAATAAACATTTATTAATTTCATCTCTTAAAAATATTTCAGATTTTTTCGGTCTATAATTATCTGATTTCCTTTTAATAAATGTTTTGAGTTTTATATAATTAGTGATATCTATAATTTCATGTATTGATATAGTACTTTTTAACATAGAATATATTGACCATAATGATGAAGATTTGTATGATTTAGTTATTTCATTAAAATAAGCAATAAGAATGTTTTCTAAAGTATTTTTAATCTTGTTTTTAGCACACCATTTTTTATAATTTTCAAACCTTTACAAAATAAGGTTAAATTAATAAAAATATTGTGATTTAATGGGTAAAAGATTACTAATCACATTTTCTGCTTTTTTTTTCATATAAGAAGGAGTGTTTTCATAACTTGAATCACTATCCATCTTAATTTAATTTAAATTCAACTTAATAGCAATTCAATTTAAATATGCACTATCCAATAAGGAATAAAAGTAATAACCTTTCGAATGGTTGCATTAGCAGTTTTCTCTTTTATTTTAAATTTTTTTTCTAAATTTGTCCTGCTATTTTTTAAAAATGTTTTTAAATTGTACATTTTATGTAAAATGCTATGCATTTAGATAAAATAATAATTATATAATTTAAAATAAATAATAAGGAACTATGTATTAATGTATGATTTAAGGTGGCACTGAAATTTTACTTTATACTCTAGAGAACTAAAGTTAAGCTTATGGGATTTTTTATTCACTAGAGAATAAAATAGAACGTTAATCAGCTGTTTTTAATTGGATAATGTTCCCATTATTTAACGGTTACAGAAAAAATAAATTAATTGTATGTGATTATAATGTTTATAATAAAATGTAAATTAGTTGTGAAGTAACCACCTACCAGCAGAACTTCTAGAAGCAGTTAATTAAATTTATATGTATGTGCTTTTTTATAGCATGAATATGGAATATTTTGAATTTTTTACAGTTGTGTAAAGTAAACATTTGTTTTAATTAAATAAATTTATCATGGCAGAATTTCAGTGACATAGTTTATCAAAATAAATTTTATAGAGAGGGAAATAGAAATTTAAAATATGCGCTTTTGCCTCTTATTGAGGAAAGTATATTTAATAATATTTCAGTGATCTTGCAATACTTCCCTTTCATTTATTTATTTACATGATGTGCGCTTGTGTCTGCTGCACGAGTCGGTGGGCTTACTGGCCTGGACTTTTGGAATGCTAATGGGAGGATCCAATTTGAGCAAGGGATCGAAAACTAAATAAATCAATAAGAAATAAAGCAGTGTTTAAATAAAATATTATTAAACATAGGACCTATTACCCGATTATTATAAAATATTTGTTGAAATAATTTCTAAAGTTCGACAAAATAGAATATATATATATATATATATATATATATATATATATATATATATATATATATACTGTGTATATTCATTGCCCATCCACATCACTGGCCTTGAGTGAGGCAGTTTGTAATATTTATATAGTCAAAAAGTTAAAAATGATAATAAAACCATATGTTGACCAGTATAATTATAGTTGTTGTATAAAAGTTCCTAGTTTTATATCAAGCAACAGATAACCACTTGGGATAGAAGTTTTCCCCTTGAAGCCCTTGGTCTATATTTCATAGCTTTCCAGCCAATATCAGGTTTCAGAGTGTTCTCTGTATGTTAATCAAGTTAGAAGCACACTCCGCGGGCTAAGTAACTTAGTGCTCCTACCCCTAATGCAAAACATTCGGTCAATACACCTCCATAATTCTGGAAACTTTGTTCGTCGGTAGTAGTTCATAACATATAGTTATTACTTTCCAACGAATTAATTAACCTGCGTAATGCTGTATAACCTACGATGCTCACAGGTGACGCAGGCTTAACATATAATGTGTGAACTAGTTGACCTGAGGTATACGTGATTTATCTATTTTGTTAATAGTTTTTAGGCTGTGGAATTGGAATACCTCTCTACGGCAAGTACACTATCATATTGTGATCGATTTATAATTTAATAACGAATTCATATTCGTAGGGGATTAAGTTTGGCTCATGGTTTCCATGGGATGTTTGTATATCAAGAAATTATATGAAAATAAATACATAAATTTACATCTATACTAATATATAAAAGGACAAGCCATTTTCCGCTTGTAATCACTAACCACGAAAACTACTAAAACCAATCTGCATCCGCACCAAATTTTAACCATACCATCTTTATTGCCCCAAGAAGGTTTAGCGATTAAAAAATATACTGATTTTCAATTAATTTGTTATTAGGAATACAATAGTAGGTGGCGAGCGGCTTTCTACATGAGAGGTTACAAAAGTAATATAGAACTTGAAATTAATAATAAAGCTTTAAATATTTGGTGCGACATGTGAATCCAAGTGGTTTGATAATCGACCATGTGGTTAGCGCCATTCTGCAATAGAGTTTACAATGTTTTAACTGTTAAGCACATTTGTACCGAATTTTATCTACCTCATCTCCATAGTCTTAGGTTAAAGGTTAAGCGATAGGAAAATTCGCAATGATGCTTAATTGCGTAATCAATAAAAGATTTTCATCGATAAGAAATAAAACTAAAATTATAAGTTCTTTATTTATTTACTTCTTTACTTATAACTATATAAGTTCTTTGCTAATGAGAGCGGGAGAAGCCGCGAGAGGGGATGCTAGTATTGTATATACAGTGTGATTGTGCATTTTTTCTCTTTCTTCTTCTTCTTAAAATTATTATTATCTGTTTGATTTTTTTATATTATTTTCTGATTTATTTTATATTAATATTTACTATATTTTATATTTTTTATATTTATAAAAATAACCTATGAATATATCCGTTGTCATCTATATTACTCGTTGTTCTTTAGAGAGTTATCTTATAATATTTATGGAATAAAAGAATAACTAAAAAAAAAAAAAAAATTAATGATCACACAAAAATTTAGTAACTTTTGGATTTTTAAGCTTACATACCTTCTGTGGCTCTTCCAGTCCTAATGTAGGACACGCGCCTACCCTCGTCTCATTCAAAACTCTTCAACTCCTCACAAATCGGTCAGGCGTTTTTTTATAAATTAGAATATAGATATTAAAAATAAAATTATTATTATAAGAATAATTATAAAATATATTATAAATATATTATAATATATTATTAAAAAAATTATAAGATAAAAATGTAAAATCAATAACAAATAAAACAATAAGTTGCTTAATAAAAAAAAAAATGTTATTGCTATTTTCAAATTATCACTTTTTATTTTCCTAGGTTTATTTTATTTATTTATTTATTTATTTTTTTATTTGTACCCTAATATCTGTATTCTGAATTTTAAACTCATTCCGTGTTGCTAATGAATATTGTGTGACACTTTCTACACGTTTGTAAATTCTCGAAACGACAAGGAAAAGTAGTGCCAAATACGGACTAAACAAGATCATTAACAGAACACTACATATTTCTATACTGTGATAGCCCAAGGACGCATTAAATAATAAACATTATATTGTACATTGCTCGAAAAGACCAACATAATATACTTTTAAATACAAGGTCATGAAAAGGTTCGTAACACCAGAAGCAGAAAAAGGGTGAAACGGGGGATCACCATAAATTATCTAGCAATCCAGAAGCAAGAAAGAAGGGAGTACGAATAGGAACTGGTTTCCATTAAGCCTCACATCCGATAGATATTTATATTATCTTTTTACAGGAAACGTAAAAATCCTCTTGGAGTTAAAAACTATTTTAATTTATTTGAAATGGAATAAATTTAACAAACAAAAATTAATTAAACCAATAACGATATTTACTATAATTGTACAAAATAAAAACTAAAAAAAAACTGCTGTTGGGTATTTTTTTTTTTTTTTTTGTAAGCTATTTATTGAAATTTAGAAATGTAAAAAAATATATACATCAAGCAAATGTGTTTATAATGATTACTATAACATATCTAAACTTGAAAATAACTACTCACCGTTAAAACTTCTATAAAAAATCTAGGTCATCTTCTTTTCAGACCCCTCGGAGGGTTATCTAGAAAAGCATGCGAAGCAAGTTGAGATGTCAGTGAATTGGTGTTTGGTTATAGACTTTACTGTGAAAGGATAGGTATCTGATTTGGGCTAAAGCAGTAAGAAACGTGACATCATGACCTTTATGGATTTGCATATTTTTAACAAAGTAAGAACCATTAAGGATTTTCCGAAGGATTTTGGATTGTAAGGATTGGATACGGGAAGAAGTAGAAGGTATAGTTGAGCCCAAAAAGTATATTTAACTTCTGAATTTGGACTTCTTTTAAACTACATTTAGCAGATAAAAAAATTATTTAATCCAGAAAAAAACAAAAAAATGAAAGATTATTTCCAATTGATTTTGATGGAAAAACTCATAAAACTAAATATTCGATTGTAAGAATTGAATACGGGAAGAATTAGAAGTTACAGTTGAGCCTTTTGTAGTGAATCAGAAGGGTTGAACGTTTTTCCAGTAATTGTTAAAGTAGTAAAAACTATTTATTTATATCTTTTTTGTGCTGCCTTTCTTAATGCTTTCATTTTGTAAAATAAAAATAATAATAATAAATAAAAATTAAAATAGATAAAAAAATATTTATTTTGATATGAATATATATATATATATATTTTTTTTTTTTTTACAAACATTAAGAAACATTAAAACATTAAGGAAGACAGATCTAAAAAAATTCAAAAATAAATATTTCCTACGTAAAATGCATAAGTTCGTGTGAAGTTTAGCCGAAGAGAAAAGATGCTAACTTTATAGCAATAGTAGAACTCTTACCGTTAATCAAAAATTAAAAAAAAAAAAAGTATTTTATTTTTGGTTAGTTAACGATTTCCTATTTCTTCTTCTTCATTAATTATGCGAATGCCAGCTTCTGGGAGATTTTATCAACAGATATTGGGTATTCGAACAAGAGTGATTTAAATAATGGTTTTGGAGCAAAGTTTGTGAGGCATTTTTAACCATAAAAACTTACTGACTAACTCTAAGACTGAACTATAACTTACGCTAGCTTAGACACTACTTAGGAACTCGTAAGCAACACAAAGCATTACAAACCTTAATAATACAGTTCTCAATTATATATGCATTACAAGGAAGTTTATTTGTTTATAAAATTTATTTATATACTGTTAATGTTGTGTTTGCGTGGTCGTTGAAAACTTCCAAAATCCAAGCATAGGACTTTGATGCACCGACGCTCGTAAATTTGTATCGTCAAAATTTTCTACTTTTTCTAAGTTTCACTTTATATCTGCTGAACGGTTGGTTCTAAGGAAAACATAATTATATTCAAAATTGAACTAAAGTTAACTCAATTTTCTGCGCTTTTAGAAAAAAATAAGCTCTGTAGCTTAAACGGAGACTAAGTCTTTCAAAATTTCGGAATACAACCAAAAAATAGCAAAAATTGTGTTTCTTCGGTGTTTGCTCTAAACGTCCTTAATAATGAGGTTTATAGCATAATTCATTATGAACGGTTTTAATGAGTTAGATCTACTATATGCATAAATAGCTGGCTGTAATATTTCTATTGAAACGATTTTCAAATGAATGTACAACTTTTAATATGATTATAATATACTTTCACATACAGAAAACATATACTTCTTTGAAGACCTTTTGACCAACTTGTCCAACCCCTAGTTCCATAGAGAACGGATTAGTGAGGTTATACTTTAAATGATAAACTAATTACAGCCCCAATCATCACCCAGTCATTCGAGATCCGTGGCACTAGTAAATAGTGTGTTTGTGAATTTTAGGTAATGGGATTCAACAGAATGCCTTTTTTATTTCTCACTATTTTTGTCTATTGAACTAAGTGGCTAGTACAAAGATGAATATTCATTCGTGGATCATTGATGAAAAAACTGTGTTTTCCCTGAAATGATAATTTGCACTTAACTCACTATTTACAGGTGCGATATAAATGATGTGAGAAAGTCGCATTATAATTAAGTCCTAAAGGAAATTTTTATTTTTATTTATTTCACAGGTTTCATTGCATAAAGAGTTCTTATCCTACAGAAGCGTGAAGGAAAAAAAAAAAAAAAAAACCTAATCCCCTTCCCTTTCACCATCCGAAATTAAATTAAGCTGTAAGGACAAAAGAAAAGTGGAAGGAGGGGGGAGGAGAGAGAATTTCCTCGCGGAAATACTAAGTCAGCGCTGACTCATAGCGTTACGTTTAATCTCTTTTAAGGCTCAAGGTGTCTTACCTAACACCGGTCATCTTTAAATTTAAACGGACATTTTCGATTAAACAAATTTCTATATTATAATAATTTTTTTTTTTCAAAAGATTAAAAATAAAAATAATGTGACTGAATTATTGTATATATTTTATGTATGATTTTAGAAATGTGACGTCAAATCAAGAAATAAAATAACTCGAAATAATTGTTTATTACATACCAAGCCTGGAGTTGACGTTGTAGACTGTAGTTTGAGCGATGGCTGATGGCACCTGGCTGGCTAGAGGAGGGGGAGCAACGTAAAGTGGGACGAATGACCAATCGTACGAAAAAAGTTTGACACACTTAAATAAAAATTGCAACCTGATTTACACATGCGATAGAATTGAAATAAGGTTAAAAAAAACAACTCTCAAGTCACAACCATTCGGAAAATACTATACCGTTGGCCCCCATTAACCGTGGTTCCGATGGATCTCATAGCCTAAGACGTTTTTTCTATTTATAATTGCTATTCTTAAGGGACTTAGTTCCATAATAAAGTTGTTGTTTCTTTCCCATTCTATTCCAAGTAAGAGGGAAAAAAAATAAGAAATGAGTCAATGTTTTCTTAAAAATAAATTGTAGAAACACTATTGTAATTTATTTTCAGACGCATGAAACCATTTCGCGAGCTGGCGATGTGAGCACCTTACGATTTGATGTGTTGTTTTCCCCTGAAACTTTGTAATACTAACTTAAATTTTTTACAGAATAAGCAAAAACTTAATATAACCTACTGGGGGCGTAAAACTGTAATGAACCATTTAAGCTATATATATTAACCGGCAACCCTGCACCTCTCTCATTGGCCCTGACCAGACACACTTCTCTCCCTCCACTTTTTCCCAACTACCATCAACCAGCACTTAGACTATAGCTGATCAAAACTTACATTGTTACCAGAAAATAATAGATGAGGGAAACGATCACGAAAATAAAATTTATTCCAACGTCTAAGCCGGAAAAATCGGATGAAAATCCTTTCCATCCTCACACACGCTACTCCCTCCCCCAGCCAAACCCCCTCCCCCAAAGAGATGCCGATAGACAAAGAGAATCAGGATGAAACGGAAGCTCCATTAGTCAGATGACCACAGTCAGATTAAACCAAACCCATCTCTTATGAAATATTACAACTCCGCAATATTTATTCTCCTATCTCCGCCTCTCTTTTATTTTGTTAAAGTCTATCCTTTAATTTTTCCCTTTCATATTTTATTTCACCCCTTTACTGGAGCTGCTATCAAATCTCATGGCTCCGTGTTCAGAGAGTGGAATTAATAAAAACATTTCTACTTTTATTCATATCAGAACATTGTTTCTATATTTAGAAAATAAAAACTAAAAAAAAAAGTATTAACAAGTGGTGTTAAATGTCAAATTGTGATTGATTAGTTTGCTGTGTATTTAGCAACCTACTTAAAATGTGTAGCACCTACCGGCTCGTAAGAAAAAAAAATAATACTACACTATAATCTATATGACTGAAATTCATAGTACATTTATTTTTGTCTATACATAGTTAAATGAAGTATTCTTCTTAAGACTAAGTTCACCAACTACATACTCGTGCGAAAAAAATTAATTAAATAAAATAAAACTCTATATCTTCTTCTCAGACACCTCGAAGGGTTATCGGGAATGGAGTGGAAAGAGAGAATAGTGGATTCGAGAAGTTATGTCGTTTCATGGAAGGAAAGAAAACTTATTTAGCAATAAAAAGAATTACTGATTTTTAATTAATTTGTTATTAAAAAATATAGATATTAGGTGGATCCGAGTGAAGTTTGAAAATCGACCGATATGTGGTTAGCACGATTCCACAACAGAGTTTACAATGTTAAAACTAATGAACCCATCTGTTCTAAATTTTAACTACATCATCTTCAAAGTTGTAGGAAGGTTTAGTAATAATAAAATTTAAAATAATAAAAATTTGAATATACCCTTATGGTAAGGCATTAAAATCCAACCAAAATGTCGATCTCTTGCCTTTTGATAAAGTGTGTTCAAGAGTTTCCTAATATCCCATGTCCATTTTGATTCCTAACTCATCTATTAAAATTAAAAATTGATTCCCGTGATATTTAAACACTAATTAGTGCAATTTTAACCAAATGAAAATCACTAGTAATCTTTTTAAATACAAGATTTTAAAAGTTTAACCAAATTAAACTTCAATTCATTAGTTAAAGTTGTCTAAGTTCTTTCATTACAAAAGCGGGCGACGCCGCGACAGGAGATGCTGTTAGTATACAGGGTGTCCCAGACATAGTGTAAAAAAAAAATGGGTAATACTGCAAACTAAACGGGGTAGAATGGCGCAAAAACGAGTGTCCTATCTCAATTTTTTGAGGAGATAGAACTTTTTTCGCTTTTATTTTTAAAATCTTACTTTTTTCTGAAAAATTAGAGTTTTCTCTACTTTGTTTTAGCGTAGAAACTAAAACCCTGATATTAGGGGCCTTTTAACGCGCAAAACACAAAACATTTATTAAAACTTAAATTTTTAATATGTTTTGAAAATTCCTCACTCCTCACTGGAGAACTCTAGAAGCCGTCAAATTTCTCAAAAACTGCAGAATTTAGTTAGCTTTTTATTGGTGTAACTCATGATACAATTGCACTTCACCTTTTGAGTCTAACAGACGTTTTCCTGATGAATAACACGCTAGAGAATAAATACTTGATTGCTCCACATACCTACTAGATTGAATAAATGTATTAGTTATTTTATCTCTTGTCCATATCCATGAGGGGTAAAGAGTTGTGAAGGTGGCAAGCCCTCCCTCCCCCCCCCCAAAGAAAACAAACTTATTTATAGGGAGTTAAGGGGGGGTTAACCAAATTCTTGCTGATTACCTAATGTTACATAAACGTACTTTTTTTTTTAAATATAAAAAATAATAATTTAGGATTATTTGAAGATATTAAATACATAAACAGAAAAATAACATTTCAAAATGTGCCCTGCTATTACTCATTAGCCCAGACTGTGTTATCAAGCCCCGGATTTATTTAGTAAAGCTTTGTAAACAATTATAGTCCCACTCTGTGCAAAGGTCATAAGAAGTTATCCTCTTATTTTATGACTGCATCGATTGTCATTTACTCTTCAGCCATGGACTTCACCACAAGTGAGTACGCAGATATGGTTTTCGTCTACGGGTTCTGCAATGGCAATGCGCTAGCAGCTCAGAGGGAGTATGAGAACCGATACCCAAATCGTCGGGTTCCAAGCCCTGCCGTTTTCAGCAGGACATTCCGGCGGCTTTCAGAAACCGGATCAGTCATAAAACCACGACGTGAGGTTGGGCCTCAATTAAGGGATGTAGACATGGAAGAACATATCATCAGTGAAGTAGAGGAATCCCCCACTACCAGTGTCCGCCAAGTTGCCTCTCATACGGGAGTTAGTAAAAGTTTAGTTTGGTGCATTTTTAAAAAAAGAGAAGTTACACCCCTTTCATTTTTCCAAAGTACAGGACCTACTGGAGACCGATTACCCACAGAGAGTTCAATTTTGTCGATGGCTCCTTAACTCCGATATAGTAGAGCAATATCATTTTTTTTTTTTTTTTTTTCACTGGGCTACTCAGAACCCTCACATCTGCCAATCGAGCTCATTCCAGCATCGGTTTTCCTGCAACGTATGGGTCGGTGTTGTTGATGACATAATGCTGGGGCCTTATTTTTTTTAAGGGAATTTAAATGGTGAAGCCTACCTAAATTTCCTGCAAACTGATCTGCAGGTCCTTCTGGAAGAAGTGGATCCAGAAGTCAGAAGAGAAATTGTCTTCCAGCATGACGGAGCTCCACCGCACTACACCACCGCAGTGAAGAATTGGCTTAATGACACATATCGCACTTGGATAGGTCGCGGAGGCGTGGTATCCTGGCCGCCTAGGTCCCCGGATCTCACCCCCCTTGATTTTTTTCGTTTGGGGTGCCTTGAAGGAAGAGGTGTACAAAACGCCAATTACATGTGTGGCGGAACTACGAGCAAAGATACTTGAGGCTGCTGAAGTAGTAAAAGCCAAGTTGTCATTAAATGTCAGTGTTGCGGCAATGAGGAAGCGCGCTAGAGCCTGCATCCGAAGTAATGGAGGACATTTTGAACACGCGCTGCAATAATCCATTTTAATATGTTTCACCAATAATAATAATCCTCGCTATTTTTTTTTTTTATCTTCAACATTTATTATGTAAAATTTTTCAAATTTTAGTTGATGAGAAGAAAAAAAATTAATTTATTTTAAAGAAAGTATTTCTTAAATTTAAACTAAGGAGTTTTTTATTTTTTATTTTAGATTATTATCACCCTTTTTACATTATTTATAATTCATACATTGTTCTTTCTAGTCTTAAAAAAAATGAAGAAAAAAACATTCTAACTCATGGGAAGTTCAGAAAGAGAAAAGTTCTATTAATTTAGAACTAGTGAGTTTACATCTGACCACGCAAGAAGGACAATTTTCTTTATCCTCATTTTTACATCTAATAATATTTAGTTACATCTAAGGCCCAATAGGTATTTAATTAGAATTTAATTTCTTCAAATAATCCTAAATTATTATTTTTTATATTTAAAAAAAAAAGTACGTTTATGTAACATTAGGTAATCAGCAAGAATTTGGTTAACCCCCCCTTAACTCCCTATAAATAAGATTTTTTTTGGGGGGGGGGGGAGAGAGGGCTTGCCACCTTCACAACTCTTTATCCATCATGCATATGGACAAGTGATAAAATAACTAATACATTTATTCAATCTAGTAGGTATGTGGAGCAATCAAGTATTTATTCTCTAGCGTGTTATTCATCAGGAAAACGTCTGTTAGACTCAAAAGGTGAAGTGCAATTGTATCATGAGTTACACCAATAAAAAGCTAACTAAATTCTGCAGTTTTTGAGAAATTTGACGGCTTCTAGAGTTCTCCAGTGAGGAGTGAGGAGTTTTCAAAACATATTAAAAATTTAAGTTTTAATAAATGTTTTTGTGTTTTGCGCGTTAAAAGGCCCCTTAAAAGTGAATTTAAATTAACTAGACCTATTTCATCTTTTAGAAAATTTAATGCTGATTAAGAAAATATCATCGTTTTAGTTTCTACGCTAAAAAAAAGTAGAGAAGACTGTAATTTTTCAGAAAAAAGTAAGATTTTAAAAAAAAAAAAAAAAAAAAAAATTCTATCACCTCAAAAAATTGAGATAGGACACTCGTTTTTGCGCCATTCTACCCCGTTTAGTTTGCAGTATTACCCTTTTTTTTTTACACTATGTCTGGGACACCCTGTAAATGGAACAACTGCTTATGGCAACAATTTTTTTTTTAATATATCTTTATTGAAATTTACAACTGTACAAATATACACATCAAATAAATGATCTAATAACAATTAGCTAGATTACAATAACATGTCAAAACTTGAAAAGAACTACTCATCAGAAGTATTTCAATAAAAATTTTACATAACAAGATCTTCTTTTCGGACGCCTCGGATGATTATCGGGGAGAAGTGAGAAACTAATGGATTTGAGTGGCTACGGAGCTTACTATGAAAGGATAGATATGTGGTTTGGGCTAACAGCAACACATGGAACATTAAGGTCTTTATGGATAACTTTATTGGTGACAAAGTAAGGAGGATTAAGGATTTTTCGAAGGATTTTGGATTGTAAGAATTGGGTACGAGAAGAATTGGATGGTTTGGCAGAGCCCCAAAGCTCATCTCCTTAAGTCCAAATATGTCTTTTGTAATGAATTGGGAGCTTTGATCGTTTTTCTAGTAAATGTTGAAGTTGGCTATAGTTAAAATGTTAATATTGTAAATTTAAAGCTAGTGATAGTGTAGTAAAGTTCAAACTGATGTCAATGTTACAATTAACCCTCTATCAGTCGCGTGATCCTGTGAGGTGCTGGATGAAATTGCTTTGGCCGTGTCTTGACCGTAGCAAGCCTTACCAAAGTTCCCTTCAATTGTTATAATCTATTCCGACTCCGCTTTAAACTTTTCTTGTTCACAGTGTATCAAAACACTTGGGAGGAGTAAGGCGACTAATCACATACATTTTTTCTTCTTCTTTTTTTGCCTGTACTCAGATACAAAGTTTTCATACTTACAAACGATTTAATCGATTTTCGTAAAATGTTATATTAGAATTACATACCCCATATACCAACACTTTTATAATGGTGCAACATCACTGATTTAATTTTCTTTTTTTTTGGGGGGGGGGGTCAGATTAAACAACAATAATTATAATAAAGAACTAAACCGTTTATTTGTAAAATTTGAGCCACTGAAAGATACTGGTTTCATATTTGCCCGGCTCTGACGATTTTTAGCGGCCGGAGGACATCCTTTTTGAAGTTTTCGCCTTTTTGAAAAATGAATAAAATGTTTTAATTTTTAAAAGGACTCTGAAGGATACTCTGTTTGAGATATTCCAGGATTTAAAAATTTTTAATGATTGCAGGATAGTCCGCCATTGTTGTCCTTTCACAGCGTTTGTTATCCTATTTGAAAATTAAAAACTTCAAGTACGATTCCATAAATAGAAGGTATATTTTAATATAAAACTCAAAAATAATAAAAATATAATCAACGTTAAAAATTAATTTTTTTTTTAATTTTAGCTGAGGCCATGAGAATGACCCAGATAAATATATTTTTTTAAAGCCTTAAAATCAGAAATCAAATTCATTTTGAGTTGTTTTTTATCGAAGAAAGGTAAAAACACCCTACAGGTGCAACGCGACAACTCTGTCCGTATTGGGCTCGCGACTAACGGAAGGTTAAGACATTATTATTAAGTTCAAATATAAGAAAAATAATAAATAACAGCAGTTTTATACCCATAAAACCCAAAAACAACTAGGTGGTTTTTCCTTAATGAAATTGTCAATTTCGATAAAAATATTTAAAAACACCGAGTGTTATCTATATAGGGATGGAGGAAAGAATAAAGTGTGCTCTACATAGAAGAGAATACACGTCAAATCCATAGCGGAGCCCATACTAACACCGCGGGGACAGCCAACTGTTAAGTGGTTTATTATGTAGTCACAATAGGGGGGAAGTATGACATCCATCATTCTGCCATCCCGTCATTAGCCTCTGTCCAGGTGGACCTTCCTCTACCTCTCCCAACGATTCTCTTTTATACCGGTGTCAGATAAAAAAAAAAAAAAATTGTTAACATTTCGAATGGCAGATTAATTATTAAGTTATTTAAACAAAAAAAAAAAATAATAATACATATATTTTGGACGTCTTGCCACTATCGATAAAGCATCTTTACTTCAGATACGCATGATGGTATATAAGGATTAATACAATTAGCATTTGTGAATCAAT
This sequence comes from Euschistus heros, assembly GCA_003667255.2. Lineage (NCBI taxonomy): Eukaryota > Metazoa > Arthropoda > Insecta > Hemiptera > Pentatomidae > Euschistus > Euschistus heros. The sequence goes on from RCWM02000011.1 coordinate 253,700, forward strand.
TGCCACTTATTTTGGAATTATTTTATTAGAATACTAGTTCCGAATGCTAAACATTCATCTTCAGTTCAAAAACGTACAAAATTTTCAACACATCAACACTTTTTTACCTGGATTACATATATATATATATATATATATATATATATATATATATATATATATATATATATATATATATATATATATATATACTAACGTTTTCAAAAATGTGAAATCAAACATTGGTATTTACTTAAGGAGATCTAATAAATCGGAAATATATCCATCGTGGAAAGGGGAAGGGGACAGGTAGGTTAAATAGTTAACCCCAAAAATTTAACCCTCCCCTTCCTCTTTCTACGATGGGTATATTTCAGATGTCTGTTAGATTTTCATAGGTGAGTACAATATATATATATATATATATATATATATATATATATATATATATATATATATATATATATATATATATATAAATGTGTTGAAAATTGTGTGAAGATGAATTTTTAGCATTCGAAACCAATATTCTAATAAAATAACTCCAATAGAAGTGGCAATTATTTCATCAATCCTAATTGTAAAGCATTTTTAATAGCATTATCGATGAAGTTGACTTAGTAGTTAGCAAAAATCTACTGTCTCAAGTAGATCAAACCCACTAAAATACCAATTTTATATTATTTAATCTAAAATCAGACGAAAAAAAGTTATTTCCAATCTAAATGCAAAACTGTGGAGTAGAAATCTAATTACCAAAGAATAACTAAAAGTATTCTATTGAGTATAATGAGTATAAGGAGTGGGAACACTGAATTCAACTATCGGTGTCGAGAAGTAAAGATATCTAAAAGGAAGTAAGTAGTTCAGCATATGAAAATTTAATTTTCACACATATTAAACAAAAAAAAAGCTTATTAAAATACATTATTATATTATTAAAATAAAAATAATTTATAATCATTTAGGTTATGATAAAATCTGTACCAATGCAACCCATGGAGAGTCTTAGGTTGAGTATTTTGATAAGGATAAACTGTCTCTATACTAATGGTTGTGAACGGAGGTAATTTGTTCAGAATCCCTCTAAATCGCCAGGTTCTTCTAATTAAGGGTAATCGCATTATACGGGCAGAATGTGCCCCCAGAGAGCTCAACCAATTTAAATTTAAAAATCCAACCTACAGTATATAATGTAAAAATAAATATATAAGAATGAATCATTTGTTAATTCATTTGTGTTCAGTCTATCAGAATACTAGTTTCAAGTGTTAAATATTTATTTTGTATTAAGAAAAATAATTGGATGATATAGTTGACCCCCAAAGCACAACTCTATATTTCCAAATATGTCTACTTTATGTCATGCAAATAAGTCTTTTGTAATTAACCGGAAGGCGTGAACATTTGTGTAGTAACTGCTAAAGGAGTCTAGGAAGCAAATTTTAAATTGGACTACTAGAAATATCTATTTAGTCATTTAAACGAAAATTGCTTATTGTGTTTCGTTAATATTTAGTTGGGGCTACTAACCTAAGTTCAGCTCTAGTGTTGTGCCCGTACCAAAATTATTCGATTCTAGATTCTTGGTACCAATAGCTAGGTTTAAAAATCCATAAAAAAAAAATAGTTAACAGAAAATATCGTTTATTACTTTTAACTTAACTTACAGTCCCGGCAATGTATTGTGTAACGTTGACGTTCCGATTAAATTTCACGTCTAGAAGTTTGTACTAATTCAAGAATGAAGTAATGAGAAAAATACTGATGGAAACTTCAGAAAGCGCTTGAAGGAAAAGATGAATATCATCTCTGAATAATCTAGTTACCTTAAATATAGTAAAATATTTCCTCCTTTCCTCAATTTATACACATGAATTTCGGTTCAAAATCACATTAACTTTAGTAAATTCCATAACCCATATTCTCAAAAATATGTGAAATTTGCCAATAGGTATGCTTTTTGGTTGATAATATTCAAACTGGTAATCAACGTGATCCCACTTTGGTAGGTTAAAATTAATTCGTGAACTCACGAATTAAATTTACTTTTCCACTCTTTCTAGCATAGGTTGTTCATCTGTAGGATAGCCCGTCCTTCATGCTATAGTTGAACTAACTAAGGACGTTATGTACAAATAAAAAAAATCTTTATGGATAAACTTTATGGTTCTTAGTGACAAAGTAGTGAGAATTGCGAATTTTTGAAAGATTTTTGATAGGATTGGATACGAAATGAATTGAATGATTTAGTGGAACCTCAAAACTTAAATCGATATGTCCATTTAGTCTAATTATTGTCACGTAGCCTGTTTTAATTAATCGAAAGGTTTGAATGTTTACCTAGTAAATGTTGAAGGAGTCAAGAAAACAAATTTAAAATTGGACTATTAGAAATATCCTACTATTAGATATATACATTTTTTTATGTTCGTATTTTTATTTATATATACATCTGTATAGAATATATGAGGCGTGGAATTCCAAAACCATGTAAGTCTAATTTCCAAATTTTTTTTTTTTTTCATTAAGTGGTTTCCTATTAAACTATCTTTAGATGAAAGATTTTCTCAAAAAATTAGTTAAATCATATTGAAAAAGGACATACGAAAAACGATTTCCCTTCTTAATCTGCCAACCTTTTCCTTTTTCGTCCAGCTGTGAAAAATTGTTAAAAATGGACTAAGCTGGTTATAGAATTCAAAGCTTTATGTATGTCTTAAAAATATGTGTGGCAATGAATACAGTAACATGACAATAACTTGTTATGTAACCACACAGTTTTATATTATTTCCAACGTGATATATGAATTTCGAACCTAAGGCATTCTTTAACTTAAGGTTATTTTCATAAAGATATAACGCGAAATTAAAATTATTATTGCATTCCAGTATATGATTATTTTCATATTCATAAGGTTTATATTCATAAGGTTTAGTGATTAATCAAATGATTCATCTGGCTTAATTGTTTTGATCCTTCTATACTATAACCAAGTAATAATCATTTATTGACTTTTAGTCTTAGTTCTTTTATTTATTTTTTATTTTTTAAAACTTTTTTTATCTCATTTATTTTAACTTCTACTATTTCCTCTTCCATCCTGTGTTGCTAACTCTTGCTCTCTTTACATTATAATACTGAAAAAAAACGTATTAGATGTTACCAAAAAAATGACGTTGATTACAAGTTTGAATATATTCAACAAAAAACATACATATAGGCAGATTTTACATATTTTTGAAGATGTCGGTATATTGGGTGTGCTGCAGTTAATGTTATCTAGTTAACCATGTTATATTCGAAAAGCGGCGATTTTTAACGGAAATTCGTATGTATACTTTAAGGAAAGGGAGTAAATATTTTCCTTTATTTAAGGAAACTAGATACTTCAGAGATAATATTTATTTTTTCCTTTAAGCGCTTTCTAAAGCTTCCATCAGTATTTTCCTCATTACTCTATTGTGGAATTAATACAATCTTCTAGATGTGAAATTTAATCGGAACATCAGTGTTACACAACACATTGTTTGGAATGTAAGTTGAGTTATATATGGTCCATTGAATGTAATAAATTATATTTTCTGCTAACTAATTTATTTCTGAAGAAATTATTATTTTTTTCATTGCATCTGGTTGGCTTTTTTTACTGGATTAATGTTTTCAACAGAACTTTATTTTAAAACTTAGGTATAGGTACCGAGAATAGAGAATAGAAAAATTTTGTAACCGACAAAGCATTAGAGCCCCAACTAAATACAAACGAAACATAATAGATAATAAAATCGTTTTAAATATATTCAAAATTTTCGTTTGAATGACCAATTTAAAATTTGTTTCTTCGACTCCTTTAGCATTTACTACGCATACGTTCACACCTTCGGATTCATTATGAAAGACTCATTTAAGTGACAGTAAATAGAGCTATTTGGAAATATGGAATTGGTCTTTGGGGGTCAAACCATCCAATTCTTCTCGTATCCAATCCTCACAATTCAAATTTCTCAATGCTTGTTACTTTGTCACAAACAAGCTTATCAAAAAAGATATTTGATTAGATTATGATTAAATATCGTATTAAAGTAACAATACGAATATAAGATATGTAAGAATAAACCAGGCAAATATACAAAGGATATACTGAATCCTACAATATTATATTAATAGCGCAACGGTTATTTATTCAGTTCAATTATTTTCCATTATAAAGTCTTGCATCAAAGGAATGTAACCTAAATTGAATCCTTGGATAAATATGAACATACACTACTTTGTGAGAAAGGAAAAAGGTGGACATTTTCTTTGAAAAACTTATTTCTTGGTAATAGTTTGTCAACGTGTCAGATGTCTACTTCAGTGCCTTTGTTGTTCGGATTAAATATTTATGTGTATAGACATGCTAACATACACTCAATATTAATATCAGCAATTTAAAGAACTTTATTTTTTTATACATATATTTTATTTTTTTCAATATTTATTTTTTTTTATTACTTCAATGGGTAGTTAGTTACCTATAGATTTACTTGTATTATAAAATGAAAGCAAATTTTATTTCCGCTGAAAAATAATTATTATGGATAATAATAAAATAATCCTATGTATTTCATTCTCAGTCGGTCCCCCCCCCCCCCTCTCTCTCTCTCTCTCTCTCTCTCTCTCTCTCTCTCTCTCTCTCTCTCTCTCTCTCTCTCTCTCTCTCTCTCTCTCTCTCTCTCTCTCTCTCTCTCTCTCTCTCTCTCTCTCTCTCTCTCTCTCTCTCTCTCTCTCTCTCTCTCTCTCTCTCTCTCTCTCCTCTCTCTCTCTCTCTCTCTCTCTCTCTCTCTCTCTCTCTCTCTCTCTCTCTCTCTCTCTCTCTCTCTCTCTCTCTCTCTCTCTCTCTCTCTCTCTCTCTCTCTCTCTCTCTCTCTCTCTCTCTCTCTCTCTCTCTCTCTCTCTCTCTCTCTCTCTCTCTCTCTCTCTCTCTCTCTCTCTCTCTCTCTTTCTCTCTCTCTCACTCTATCTTTCTCTCTCTTACCCTCTCCCTGGTTTCAGACATTAAAAAGGCAATAGTCAAAGGTCTGCAGATTGATCTATAGATAACTGAGCCTTGACTGTGGGGTATATAGAGTTATTATCACTAACGATATTAGGAATATTCTTTTTATTATTAACATTAGAATTAATTACTAATATTAGTGTTATACGCTATGTTGCCATATTGCCATGTAACTGCTCCAACTCAGTTAAAATATGATATAAAATTAGGATCGATAAATTAATTCCCACTTCTATTGGAATTATTTTATTATAATACTAGTTTCGATGCTAAAAATTCATCTTCTGTTTTAAAAATTACAAAATTTGCTACATAACAACACCATGTTACATGGATTATATATAACAAGCTTTAAAAAAATGTAAGAAAAGAAATCAAATATTGGTACTGGAATCAAATTTTGTGAGTTTTCCTTATGATATCCCCAATATGTTACATTGGATTTTTCCGTTCCTATTGGAAATAAATTAAAAATGGAGTGTTTAGAAATGTTTATCTTGAAACAAAAATCTACATCGGTTTTAAACGATTTTATTGTTTCTAATGATTCATAAATATTTAATTTTAGGCTACTTTCAACGTCATATAACATTTTTACTCCCAAGTCTTTAATGAATTTATGGATATTTTCATTTAAATGGATAGCGAAATTAGATTTGTGGGTCAAATTGGAATTGGATAAATTCAATATAAACTCGAGAGTGAAACTAATACATCAAGTAGAAAATAGCCTAAAATTAAATATTAATGAATCATAAGAAATTTTAAAATTTTTAAAACCGTTTCGAATTTTTTTTCAATGACCAGATAAACGCTTCCAACAGCCCCATTTTGAATTATTTTCCAATAGATATAAAGATTCATCAGATGTAGTTCTGATATTTGTTAGATCTCTTTGGTGAGTACCAATATTTAATTTCTTGTATAACATTTTTAAAACTTTAGTATATATAATCCATGTAACGTATGTTTAGAGCTGCAGATGAATGTTTAGCATTCGACTAGTATTCTAATAAAATAATTCCAATAGAAGTGGCAATTAATTCATCAATCCTAATTGTATTGATCCTTCTATACCATCATGCGTACCTAAAGTGATTTAAAATTGTCTCCTTAATGTCTTCGACGGCCTGTTAAAACGGGACCTATACAGGCACTTGTTCCCAGTCCCGCTGAAGACCGTTGAATTAAGTACTCATGGAACTCACATTTCTAATGTAGTTGTAACCTAAGATATTTCCAAGGAACAACAAGAGTTAGGTAAGTGGTGAGATACAAGGAAATAGAACAGCCTGGGAGGGCCCTTCGACACTGGTCGCTAGATCCAATTACTGGCTCAAGAATCTTCCACTAAGGCTTCCCAATCCAGGCTTATTTCCGCTCGTGGCTAACTGAATTATTGCCTCGTGGGAGGGGGTTGTTGTCCCTCACCATTTTCTTTCATCGCGGGTACTCAGCCCAACCGCGAACTTTTCCCAAGAGAGTTTATTGAGTTAGGACATCTGGTCGTTATCTATTCAAGCTAGACGTCCAATGTTAGTAGTAACTAGCGACTCTTAGTAGTTGTTTTTACAACTTAAAAACATTTAAAACTGTCCCTAGTCCCTCAGAACTTCGAATTTTTCAACTTTATACAAGAGGTTTACGTACAAATGGAACTCGATTAACCTATACAGCCTCGGATAACCAAATTCTCCGTTCATCGGGCAATTAAAGACATACTTGTATCTATTTAACCTTCCACCGATCGCGCCAATTTCCGTAGCACGAGTGGTCACGCGTTCAAATGTTGTAATACAATAAATCTATTGAATAAAATATTTTGACCATTCTCCATTTAAAGTAGAGTATGTGTACAAAATATTACCTGAAATGAAAATATGTTAAACGTAAATGAAAATATGATTATAAGTGAAAATATTTAAAAACAAATTCCTAACTAGATGACTTTTTATTTACAATATTACAGTCAATTAGAAATATTTGCAGGTCTCAAATGGTTGTTTTTATGATCAATTATTGTAAACAATTTTTTTTTTAAATAATTTTTTCAAACAAAACCTTGATTTTGCCTGCCCTGGCAGTCCTCACCCTCCCCCGTCATCTCCACCACCTTTCCAATTTTTACTTCATTGTCCAGTTCTTTTTTCTTCCTGCAAAATTCGAGAAATATATTCCAATTTTATAGGCTTCCATCTAATCAAAACATTCCAAATAATTAATACTTCGCTGAATGAGATAAACAAAAGAAAAAATGCAAAAGAAGCCCACTTACATTATATAAAATTAAGCTGATCGGCGAGAAACAGACGGGATAAAAAACAAAACGTGAGCGGTACGGTTCTCTACGTTGTGCTTTGTGCAACATTGAGAACTAAATACTTTTTAATCTGCAAACTATCCCTCCTAACACATTGCAAAATTAGGGCAAATAGAGGAGCATCTTGAGGAATAGCTAAAGCCAATTTTCCGGGAAGCTCACCAGAAGCGAGAGTGTGTGGAGAACAAGTCGAGTGTGAAAATACAACGGCGCTACCGGTGGATGATTAATAACAGAGTAATGCTCATTATTTATGGAATTATAATATCCATAAGCAATGTCATTACAAAAGTAAATCAAAAAGTTTATGGCGTTAAATAAATTCCTTAGAAATAATATAATAAACTATAAAACTATTAAGTAAATAAATAGTTTGAATAGGATAAATAAGATCTTAGGTATTGAGTATCCATAAATACCAACTTACCTTAATTTTTTATTTGTATACAGTTGTTTTGAATTTATATCGATAATATGTATATAATGTATCGATAAATATATATTGGAGAATATTTGGAGATTAATTGGAGAAACTGAGTTCTGGAACTACGAAGAAGAGCACCTGTAAGTTTATTTGATGTTATTCGAATTGGAAAAGCCTGTTTCTTTAGAAACTGTTCATGATCTCCCTTTCTAATTTAGACGATCTCTAATTAAGAGTTTACTGAGGAAACAAACGCTAATCTCTCTGCTGGTCTCATGGTAGCTGCTGAATTGGGATCCTCTCCTGCTTTGCTGGTTTTCTAAACTAATTCATTCTTTGAATAACACAGAAAATCAAAAAATAAACCTGTTGGTTTCCTTCCCCTATTGCCATTATAAACTTGTTTTGAATATAATCCTTGTGGCTTGTGGCATAATGGATTAGTTTGTGTCTGATTTCTGATCCCGTCTTTTCTGCAAATACTCTATTCAAATTTATCATTCATTTCGTTCTAAAAGATAAATTAATCATTTAATTTATTTTTATTCAAATTCCGCTTTAGTATAATTTATAAGCTAGTAACTTTTTACAGTATTAATATAATAATTATGAATATTGATCAGTTATTTTGGCCAGGGATATTGATTGCATATTAGTGATGTGACGATATTAAAATATTCTAGTCTTTTTGAGGGTCGCTAGGTAACGTTCCTTCGAAATAATAATGTTTTAACTTTTTGAAAAAATAATTTTTATTTATAATTATAATGTTTTTGTTTTCTCTGTACAATGCTGTTTATAATAATGGGAAATTGTAATTCCTCTCTTATATACATTTGGAAGCTAAGAATTGTGATAAGAAGTTCATGTTTGATCCCTTCTAAATTATTTGGTAAACAGCATGCTCTCTATCCGGGCTCAGTACTTCTTCAGCTTTCCTTTGTTCACAATGATAGTTAAGTATGAAATTCTCGTAATTTTGCTTCATTATTGGAACGGAATTTTTCAGCATCTGAAGCCATTCGTTTATTTGTCGAATTTGAGGATGAAGACTCTTTGAATGAAAGGACGGTGGGAAGGTGGTTCCAAAAATGCGATTTGAGCCTTAAAAGGAAATCAGGGCATGTTTCAGTAGTCAACCAGGACGCTTTGCGCTTCAGAGCTCTGTTTAGAACAACTGTTCAGAATGTACGATGTCTTGGTTCAGCGGTATCCAGGGTTAGTCAACAGGAAGCAAGTCTTGTTTCAATAAGATAATGCCAGACCCCACACCTCTCGCCTTACAAAAGAAAAACTAGCTAATTTGGATGAAATCGAGTCTCCCCCTAACCCGGCATATAGTCCAAACCTAGCACCATCAGGCTACCACCTGCCCAGATCAATGGCTTATTTTCTTCGTGGAAAAACATTCAACAACTTAATGAAGTTGAAAATTGGATTCGTGAGTTCTTCGATTCTAAACCCTAAGAGTGGTTCCATCAAGGAATTCTAGAGCTGGCTTCCAGATAGCGTCAAACCATAGAGTACAGTGGTTTATATTTTGATTATTAAAAACCTTGTAATTAGAAGAAAAATAATTTTTTTCTAATTTAAATTTGTAATTAATTTTATTCATCTTGTTTCATTTTAAAAATCTTTAGGCCACATATGATTTTACTTTGTGTTATGTAATGTTATTCTTAAAGGACTTCTAGAATAAAGTATCCTTTTTATGCTATTCAATAAAATAATAACTTTTATTTTTTTTCGGTTGGCACTACAGACCGTCAAGATCTTTGTTTACGTTAGATGGTTTTCCTAGAGACATTTATTGCTTGCGCGAGTATAGGCAGACAAAAGGGGGTAACTCGCCTCACGTTATTATAAACCATGTTTTCCATGATACAGTGGTATGTTACCTATAGGTCGAGTGCCTTTCCCATTGGAGCCAATTCAGCAGTGGCCTTCCCAAAGAATTAGTTCAAACAATCGGGTCAAAGGTAGTGCGAGATTTGTCTGGATCCACAGATTTTGGCTGTTAAGGTTCAGCAGGCGGTCTTGTACATATATGGACATATATTATATAGCTTTCCCCACAATACGTCCGTGGACCAAACCTCAAGGAGGCCACTTCCTAGAAGGCCACCCTTATAATACCCGATTACGATACACGGGGTTGGGTCATAACTCCAACGCCCGGTGAATCCTACTTGCCTCCAGTAGGCTAACAGGCTTACATGCCCGGATGGGGGGGGGGGGGGGGGGGTAATTGCCTGAGCTACCCGGGACAACGTGGCTTTCCTTGAAGGATGTCACCCATCCAAGAGCTGACCACGCTCAAGTGGGCTCAACTTTGAATACCTATTATATATAATTTAGCCCGTTCGAGCATCCCAAACCACTCAGTCATAAATGATATGATTCAGTAAATGTATTAGTTACTAATTCCAAGTGTTGATGAGATGGCGGGATTTTCTCGAAGATATGTTTGACCCTTCATACAATAAAAAAAAAAATACTTTTATTGATAGTTATGAGAATTTATTTTTATTAAGTACATAATAATATTTTGTGTACTGCACACATATTTTTATTTTATGATCCGAAAAAATTAGCCTTTAGTACTTTAGGGTACTTTTAACTTTGTGGGCCGCTTTTGTGGTCAATTTTCTGTTCACATGAAAAATCTCATGGCAGTGTTTCAATTTTTAAGACGCTTCACTAGAGAGCGTAGATAAGATTGTCAATTTCGACTATCTAAATGGCCCAACACATGTCGTCTGACTACTTCTCAAGCTAAACTTTTCATGAAGGTTCTACCTTTTTTTAATTGTTTTCTTAACATTGATATTTCAGTCCTTTTGAAAGTATCAACAAGCTGAATCTACCAATGCCTAAAGAACTCCCTCGTGCATGGACATATATATGTGTTACAACTGATCTAAAGTTTCAACAAATTCTTTAGTTTAAGTGATGAAATGGTCAGGGGTGCAGTCAAGATAAATAAATACCTCAAGTTTTTAAATGAAAAACTTTATATTTTGGCATGCCGACGTTTCGACCTGCCTTGCAGGTCTTCATCAGGGCTAAAATAACAAAAATTGATTATGACCAAGATGATACAAACATTAAAAAAAATAATAATAAAATAATTTTTTTTTTAAATTATTTTATTATTTATTTTTTTAATGTTTGTATCATCTTGGTCACATCCAATTTTTCTTATTTTAGCCCTGATGAAGACTTGCAAAGCAGGTCGAAACGTCGGCACGCCAAAATATAAAGTTTTTCATTTAAAAACTTGACGTGTTTATTTATCCTGACTGCGCCCCTGAACATTTCATCCCTTAAATTACAACTCACAGTTAACAATACAATCATCATCCTTATATTTAGTTGTAGAGTTTAATTATTTCAAGAATCTTTACACTGGTTTTATCACGTTCCGCTGAGAAAATATGGAAGCTTTTAATTTATAAAGAACTAGCACCACCCTTCGTGTCTTCACCCGCGCTCATTAGGGAGAAATACTCGTATAATTTTAAGTGATTAAGATTTTATGTTTTCATCATATTTTTATACACGATATTAAAAAGAAAAAAGATCTACGTTGTGATTTGGTGATTAGGCAGAAATAACTTTAATGAATTCAACTGGTTGGATTTTAATTTCTATCCTTAAAAGCTTATGACAGTGTGACAAACCTTGCATCTGTCACTTAACTCTTTAAATTTAAACTGATATTACAGAAAACTTTACTATTCCTAGAACTATGGAGATGATGTGGTTGAAATTTGGTTCCGATAGGTTTAATTATTAAACTAAATTATTTAACTAAAACTGTTTGGCGCTAGCAACATATCGTTCGATTTTTAAACTTCACTGGAATCCACTCGTCACACCACATAGCTTTTTTAATAACGACTTAATATAATTAAGCAAATTTTATTGTCAACTTCTTGCTCTATATAACATCGTATCCTTGTAACCCCTCTTGAATGGGGCTCGCCACCTAATGGTAAATTTTCAAACTTCACTGCGAACCACATATTTATCAGTTTTTTAATTGAAAACATATAAACTTTATTATTGCTAAACCTTCCTTGAACTATGAAAATGATGTAGTTAAAATATGGTACAGATTGGTTCAGTAGTTTTCACGGTTTGTGATCACAAACAAAAAATGGCTTGTCCTTTTATATAACAGGCCACAAATAATGCACTGATCAACGCAAACACTGTATACTGATACTTGTCAAATACTGGTGCCAAACCTAGGAAACTACAAAGAACTAAGAAACTACCAGGAAGACTAAGTCACTAGCGCCTTGAAGTAAACTAATATGGAAGTAATTAGCTAGTAGGGGAATTTCAGTACCCAAGGCTACCACTCCAAGGTGAATCTTAGGAAACCCCGAGTGAGCTATAACAAATCACTTAACTATAACTTATCATATTTATAACAAAATTTTAATATAATTTTCTGTTATGATATAGAAATAACTGATTTTTTTTTTTTTCGTTTGGCACATACCTACTGCTAATTTTCATTAAAATCAATAATAATAATAATAAGCTGTTATCAATAAAACTATAGCATTTTACAAGTTTTCCATACATATAAAGTTATTTGAAAAAAAAAAAAAAAAAAAAAAAAACCTAAAATCGATTATTTACTTACAGGGGGACGCTTGGAGTTGTAACTTACAGATATGAATGCCAATTTGTGTGTGGGTAGTAGAGACCTATAATAGTACAAAACCAGAGTTATAGCCGCCAATGAGCATTTGGAGCCGAGAAAAAAAATAAAATGTGAAAATCACGTTTTATTTATTTTTTTTTTTTTTAGCTCTCAGTCAAGATAGAGAAATGATTCTTTCACGTTTAATTGCAGTCATCTATGCTATTAGATCTAAAAATACTTTTGTTATCCTCAAGACACGACCCGGCTTTAGGGTGCTCAAAAATGACAAAAAAATACCAAAATTCCTAGGAAATCCGCTGTAAATCAGTGAAAACTTTTTTTCATGAACAACTGACCTCGTAACTCACCATAAAACCCTTATATGTGAAATTTTATCAAAATTAAAAAATATTGATTTTTTACCCCTTTCGAGGAGGTTAAAATTTTGAAGTTGAGATGTCATCAACAATTTCTAACGGCCATAACAACTGCTGTGTTCAACCGATTACAACAGTAATAGCATTACCAGAATAAGCATACATCCATGCGTATAACATTGGATTTACCCCAGATTTTAGTGGAAAAAAACTGATGTGAATGAAAAAATCCAAGATCAGCTATTACTTGAGATATTTCAATAAGGGGAAATCCTGCGACCTCCGGATTTAGGCTAAACTATGCAGTTAAACTTCTAGATGACCTTAAAATTTGGTCTTAATCGGTTACGAAATATGTGAGATCGCGCAAATTATTTACATTTTTTCATAAATTGACTCATCTAAAAAATTCTACAAAACTTTAAAGGTAAAAAAAAAAAAAATTTGATTTCGACAAAATTAAATTTCTACATGTTTTTGAGATGATGAATCTGAAAAAAATATTTGTTTTTAGTTTAAAAATTTTCCGCACCTCTATTATATAAATAAAACGTTTTAAAATTACATTTTTATTTCAAATTGCATTGAAATCCTAAGATTGATGAATAATCAAAAATTATTATCAGGTTTTGGTTAAAAAATATGTATATTTTTTTTAAATGGTCTTATTTGAAATTTATTGTGAAAAACTATAATAATAATAGAAATAGATCATTTTATTATAGGTCCCTACTACCCACACAAAAATCGGCATTCAAATCTGTGAGTTACAACTCCAAACGTCCCCTTGTTAATCACTAAACATATTTAAATAAATTATTCAAATTAGTCTCAATTTGTTTTAATATATTCTTATAAAATAATTAAATAAAATACAGTTTAATTTGTTTCCTGCCTTCCAAAGAGCATATTTTTCAGTCTCTGTTTCTCTGGGTCACAACTCGTTTCACAACATTAATGGAATTTGTAGCGATGGCCTAGGAGTTACAGCACTCTCTTTTCCCAACTTCCATTAAGTAATTATATTAAGGACTATTACGAAATTGATAATAAATAATAATTAACCAAGAGCTAAATGGAATTAGGCTGCAGGAGATTCGAAAACTAGTATCCAATAATTGTATTGAAAAGTCACTGGCAATAAACCGCAACAGTTCTAACATTGTTTCGATCAATAACATATTCAATGATACTTAAATGAATTATATATATATATATATATATATATATATATGCTTTATTAGATTCGATATTGTTATAAGATTTAGTTAATATATTACTTAGGACTTAAATAAATTATTATTCGAGAGAATACAAACAGATCTAAAACAAATCTAAACAAGAGACTAAAAATTTTTTATCCAATACTTCATATACGGTAGTCATTAAAACTCCGACAACGGCTAAATACATACACCTACTTAAACCCATAAGGACATAGGCCACACAAATATACGGGAATGCAAAACTTACGCACTATAAAAATTACAAATATTCCAATCGAAAATTCTCAGAAAAATCACGAAATCACCTTGGAACATTTCGAACCACAAACTTCACTCAGATTCACAATTAACCACAGTAAACAAACATATACATAACCTTTATAGAGGATTTCACGGCAGACTTCATGGACATTAGAACATACTCATTAGTGTCACGACTAACACACCTGGAAATATTCCCAGAGGGCTTAAAAGAAGCTGGATGAGAGATTTGCTGGAATAAATCCTTTTTTTTTTTAATCCATGCCAGGAGGAGGTACTGTTGAGAGCTATTCTCATACACGCCTACGAGGCCTCTATTATTATACTATGAACAAATTAACTTATTATTACTCCAGTAACAGGTGTAAATAAAAAATTATAAATAAAAGGATACAAAAAATATTAATTAACGAAGCCAAAAATTTACATTTACCTTTCTGGACGTATAACAACCAGTATATACTTTTTCCTAATAAACATGGGTTGGTGGAATAAAAAAAAAAATTAACACATCTCGAAAAATTTGAGTTTTGTCTCCCAATATTATGATAATGATTTTTATGGATCTGGAATTATTAAGATTACTTATTTATAATTTGTCCAGTAATTTCCGTGGTCAGTGATCACAAACAATAAATAGCTTTCGCTTTTATATAGTAGGAAGGATAAAATTATCAAAGATACGACCATTAAAAAAAATAAAGTATTGATCTTAACAAATCGTATCTAGCTAGGAAAAGTAGAATGATGTAAAACGTTTACTCCTTGTAGTACCAATAATTTTTCCTTGGGTAAACGATAAGGTGAAGAGGAAGAGGCATATATATATATATATATATATATATATATATATATATATATATATATATATATATATTATTATTATTATAAATTATGTAGTGTATTATTAATACATAACTGATATATAAAACTTCTTGATTATTTAGGAATGACTTAATCAATCATTAATCATATAAAATAACACTTATTTAAACAAACAATTCTTTTTTTTTTTTAAAGATATTCTAAAACGCTCTGACTTTGCACCAGTGAGCTAACTTTGCACCAAGCTCACTAAAACGTTTCAGTTGGGGAAAAAGTGTTTAACTTTTGTCTAAATGAAGGATATTTGATATTTCTCACTTACTGAAGACAACACTGATAGGGTCTTCATTTTGCTCAAAATATTTGCCAAAAGTAGTGGTATTCAAAATAAAATAGAATCTCCTTTTTAATATGAATTAGGAATGACTTTGCACCAAGTATATTTTGGCTCAAAGTGACCTCCCTGTGAGAAGAACTCTTAGGCAGCATTGCTCCTCCTAAACAAATCAATAAACGAGGATAATTTTAAGTTAAGGAGTTAATAGTCTGATTAAAATTCAAATTATTTGGAATAACGTTTTGCTACTTGTTAATAAGGTTATTGCTGTTTATGTGCAAGTATATTGACGAATGCTGTTAGAATTTTGCCTAGTTATAGATTTACATTTTTTGAAGTCCTAGTGTTCGTTTATATAGTTTAACGATTTTTTTTCTAACTATTGCATTTTTCCAAAATCGTTTCTCCAAGAATCTGTTGGTTTTTATAGGTATCGTTTTGTCCCTTGTTCACCAAAATTATAGTTGGTTAGGTTATATAGGCATGTTTTAAGTCGTTATTTTGTTTCTATATAATATTTTGTTGGTATGTCCTTGTATTTTCTATCGTCCCTCAATAAACCTTTAAAAATTGTGCAATTTAGTTTCTCATTTCAAAGAAAATATGCAATTTATAATCGTTTCCTTCAAAAAATCCTTAGAAACAGAGAAAAAAATCACTAAAGTTCTTACACGAACTTTAATTAATATTTCATTTAAATTAAATAACTTTCCTAGAATGTCAAAATAAAGTTTAGTTAAAGTTACCCAGATTGATGAAACTCTCTCACCACCTGTTAAATTTTTTTCAACCGTTACCTTGTCAAATTAAATAATCAATTGAATATCAAATGTTTCTTAACAAGGCGATAAAGTATATATCATAAGTAAATTTTATCTGATTGTGAGAATGAGTTATACGTAGTTCGTAAATAAAGCCAAACTATACAATCAAGAATATATTGAATATTATTCTACTTGTTTCGGCAAAAAGCGAAAGTTTCCTATCTTCAAGATCAACTTTTAAATGAATATAGAAGTTGCTTTGATGGTCTGTTTGATGTAGCATTCTCAGAATACGTTCTGTGTCTCCACATCATGCTGTCCACTTTTTTATTGTATTTAAGAGAAATAATTAAATGAGTTATTATTAATTATACCTCCTTCATTAAAAGTGTTTTTTCAAAAAAAATAAATAAATAAATAAAATAAAATAAAATCCCAGCAAACAAATATAGAAACCGATATAGTTACAAATGAATGCTTTCAACACAGGTAGGGCGAGACCTTGATCCACATCGATAAAGAAAATATAACAGTGTTCCATCCCCGCCCCTTCATCCCTCCCACTTTTCTCCTTTCCCCCAACTACGCATGCATTTGTGAATCGCCTAAGCGAATGTTATCTATTACATAGGCTTTACGCTGTTCTACAGGAAGAAAAAATACTATCCAGAAAAAAAGAATCATACGGAAACAATTAGATGAATTAAAAAATTTAATTAAATTTAAAAAATAAATAAAATAAGATACATTCTTACTATATGTACAATACAGTCACACTTAGCCTGGGGAACCCCGAATCGAGCCTATTCCCCCATTTATTGGGGGTCAATGCCAGACCCGTAGAGATCCCAGCGCTGCTCTCTCAGCTGCATCACTGTTAACATCCAGTGGAGGCTGAGTGGGAGCGCAATAGTCACCTAATTATTAATTTTACTATATTAATTGATAGCAAAATTATGCTCAACATAACTCCTTAAAATGCTAGAAAGCAGTAAGAGGAGAAAGCGCCAAACTTTATATAAAACTAATACAAGAAAAAAACACTACTCAGCTAGATATTTGAAACTTGAAATATATCTTAGAATGGTTGTTTTAAACCGGAAGAATCCTACTTTCGTTCGAATTGAGCAAATCTCTCTCTATTGATTATTCAAATATTTAAATACGAAGTCGGAAATAATCTGTGTTAAACTTTGGAATTGTGGAGAGGCTGAAATGAAGCCCAGTTTATCCTCTTAAAAACAGTGTCCCATCGGAAATTGTAGATAATTTCGTTGGGAAGCTATGACGTGAAGAAAAGAAACGGAAAGGGAAACAATCGAATTATCTGTTTTTATAGAAAAGTCATCCATTGGCATCACTCGCCATCGTCAGGCCAATAAAAAACGTAATATAAAAACATACTGGAATAAAGATAATGAATTAAATAAAGTAATAAATAAATATCAACAAGTTATACAAAAAAATTGTTTGTATAACAATCAATATATAATACATGAATTTTTTTGGTTAAACTATATTTTTTTTTGTTAAATTTATTTTATCTTATTAAATATAAATTAGATATTTATGAGTTAAATATATTATTAAATGATAATAAGTATAATAAGTGATAAATCAGGTTGATACGAATCATTTGAATTACTTAAGTCAGTGAAAATGAAAAGTTAAAAAGAATATTAAAAAATCCCTACCAAACCCTGAAAAGTGACATTGGAAAATGGAGTGTACCTACTAGGGAAACATTAAACCTCACGCTCTAGCGCCGAGTGCTATTTTCATCAGTTTCCCTAAAGGAAGGTTTTCAGATAATTTTTTTTTTTTTTTTTTTTTGTCATTTCGTTCCAATATCAAGATACAGAATTTATTCAATACATTTTTCATATAGCAAGGGAAGAGTCCAAGGACAGCTCTGGTTTTGTGAAACAAATTACATTGCTAAAGGAAAAATGAGTTTCAAAATTGTTAAATTATTTTTTGATTTATTTTTTTTGTTAAGTGTAAAAATAAAATAAAAAATTAATATCATGGATGTGTCTGTTTATAACACAAACAGAGCTAGAGCGTGTCGAAAAAAACCCAACACAAGGCAAAACGTTACTTTTTTTTTTTTATTCAAACCAATATATCTCCTAAACGACAATCTTATATAACGAAGAATATTCTCCATTTAATTCTCAGCTATATTTTTTTCATACGCATTTTTTTCATGATGCTCTCTGGTAGCCTCAGAGAGTTATCAGGAATAAGATGGGAAGCAAGTTGAGAGAATAGTGAAGTTGAGTGGTTATAGAGTTTTTTTTTTTTTTTTAAATAACAATTTATTGATATTTACAAATACAGCGAGTAAAAACTGGTAAATCCGCCTGGTGATAATATCTAATCATATATATGTAAATTATTATAATATTTGTAAAATAGAAAAATAGAGAACGGCAGAGAGCAGTCTAATAATGAGAAAAATAATCTCATCAACAGACGAACTAGAAATAATTTACTATTCAATATGAGTTGGGCTTGAAACGAGATGATTGGAAACAATAAAAAACCGGCGATCTTATAAAATATTTTGTATTAATAAAATATTTACAAAATAGTGTCGAATTAAAAGAACTCTTTTATATCCAAGTTACTGATAGATAGTTAACCAGTAATACAAAAAGTTGTTACACTAACAAACGGACAAAAGTTCATGAATTTTTCGTATGTTGTACATACATGGCCTGTAAAGTATATCTCATGTTTTTGACATGAGGGTATAAATTTTCCAATTTTCATCTGTTCTTAGCCAATAACGTTTTTCATTTAGGTTTAACATAAAAATATAATTTAATCTAGAGGCTCAACTTCTTATTTTTTTTTTAAATACTCCTCCAAATGTTGCGGGATATTATTCTCATCTTCAGAAATCACTACATAAATATGACTTAAATATTTCTACAATTTGAAATTACAAACAATAATTTACCTCTTTACTGTGATTTCTATACATTGTAATTAATTTAAAAGTTACCCTACACTTCAAGTTTACTGTACATTGTTAACTATTGTTTAAAAGTATGACTTCACACTTACCAACAGCTGCTCTACAAGTTATTGTCATGTTATATCTATCTTCCCACATATTTACTGGATGTATATGTACTATAAATTTGTATCAATAAAAAAAAGATATATAATATATATATATATATATATATATATGTCTTATTCATTTAGTTCTGCCTCATTACTGAGGTTATCTATAAGACCGGACATAGTATATGATAAAAAAGGCGTACCAATAAATTTTCCACCAACCAATTAGGTTCCAGTATTGGAGAAGGGTCCGAGTTGATATGATCTACTTGACCACTACCTTAATATCGTCTACCTTGCCCGAGGTCAGTTGGTCATTGATCAACTGTCATTTGACCTGTACTTATCCACTTCAGCGGAGCCATTTCCTGTCTATCAGGAAATAGAATTTGTAAAATGAATGCCATAGATTCTTCATCAGTAAACATTTGCATCATTTCCTTGTGTAATATTTATCGTATAAAGTATAGTTTTTGTAAAATTTCTTTTTATGTTAATAAACGCTTTTTTCCAAAATTGGTTAAATTCTGCTCATTTTATTACCAGCATTGTCTTGTTAAAAAAAAAAAAAAAAAAAAAGGATTGTACATGGTCGACCCTTTTACATCATATTATTTGCTATTATGGTAGTATTCAGGGCTGCTTCCCTTCCGTCCTACAATTTTTCCTTGGGCCGTAACTTTGAAACATTTTCACCTTTGGAAATTTCCTTTCTGACTTCTTCATCCTCTGAAGTTCTCTTTTTTTTTTTATATATGCCATGCATCTTCACAATGGATTCAAAACCTATTTCCACCTAACTTGCCACAGTAACAAAATTATTTTTAATTTAAATTTCCTTTTTTTTTTTTTGGACAGAATTATATATAACTAGCATCCCCCGCCGTGGCTTCACACTCTCTCATAATTAAAGAACTAAGATAATTTTAACTAATGATTAAGTTTTCGTTTGCGATAAAAATCTTATATTAAAATATGCAATTGGGCTTCATTTTTCCAATGATATTTTCACCCATTGCAGTCATTGTTAACCTGGTTAAAATTGCACTGATCAGGTGTTATACAATTACACATCCAATTCTCAATTCTACTTTAGAAGTTAGTAATTCAGATGGGCAGAAACTTTTGCAGATAATGGACTCCATTATCAATGCTTACAACTGAGGCTTACAACATTTTGATTTGATAATATTTTTTAGCCGGCAGGATTAATTTTAATGATCTCATCTGGTTGGATTTAAATTTCTAACCATAAAAGTATATGATAGTTTGGCAAACCCCGTTTGCAACATAATACATTCAAATATTTATTTTTACTAAACCTTCCTAGAGCAATGAAAACGATGTAGTAAAAATTTAGTATTGATGGATTCAGTAGTTTTACCATAGTAAACTCTATTGCGAAATAGTACCAACCACTTATCGGTCGATTTTCAAACTACTTGGATCCACTTGTTACATCACATGTTTAAATCTTTTTTAATAATTTAGACAAATATAAATTTTTTCTAGTATCAATTTCAATATCTAGTAACACTGTACCTTTGTACACTCTCATGTAGAATAGCCCTCGCCACCTATTGGTCATTTTTCAAACTTAACTGTTGTTGACATACTATCACTTTTTTTAAAAAAAATAAATTAATCATTCCCGGAACTATGAAGACAATGTGATTAATATTTATTAAAAATTAGTTCCGTAGTATTCCGGTTAGTGATCACAAACGAAAAATGGCTTGTCCTTTTATATATTAGTATAGATAATCTATTTCCAGAATTAAGTTTTCTTTTAATTACTTTTTATATAATATGAAAAAACGTGTCCGTACCTTCCTATATACATAATCTGCAAATTTAGGTGTATCAAGTCTGTTCATCGTTATGTTTTATATCATGTACTATAATGAAAATGTAACTCTTAGCATGTCATTTTCCAGAAACATTCGGAGCTCATTGTACATTACAATGTAACTTGAGGTTGGTACATAGAATTCGTTAGTGGGTCATTCTCTTTAACAACGTCTGCTTGACCTGGCAACTGTGGAGAGTAGGACAACGGTAATATAAGGAAAGAACATGTGAAACTTCATTGAGGGCTTGCAAGTTACATATACCTGAATAATTAGGAAAAAATACAAAAATAATATCATTTCAAAGAAAAACATCAAAGATCGCTATAATTTTATCTATATTCTTTTTCTATAGTATCCAAAAGAAGGAAACGAGAATTTAACCCAGAAAAAAAGTTCATCGAAATGCATTTACATTATAATAATATGTATAATAATTCATTATAGATTACACCAAGATTTTTTTGTTTATAGTTTTTTATACCCTTCATAATTTAAAATAAAAATAAATTGTATTCTACGCCCATTTCTCCTTAAGAATAATTACAAACAACAATATAACAGATGCCTAGCCTGCGACCTGTTACACCAACAGAGCTAAAGCGTGCCAAAAAATACCTTAAACTTAAAAATATAGGTTAGAAACGTGACTTAGTGCTCACTTCTAGAGGTGAGCTAGAAGGTGTCACAATGTTACATTGTTGAATATAGAAAAAACGTTACAGCAAAAAAGTATTGACCCCAGCGAAGAGGAATATCCATGTAAAAAATAAAATAAATAATCCTTATGACATTACAATATTATTATGTTTAACAATTTATTAATTAAGAAAAAAAAACATTTTTTTTTTGATCGGCTACTTTTTTTTTTTTTTTTTTTTTTATTTAATGAAATGAAAAATAATCTTTTTTCTGGGACACCTTGTCCCCTAAGAACAATATAAAACTATAATAAAAAGGTATCATTGTCTGGCTGCGAACATATCAGGCAGCAACTTATATAGAATATAAATTATATACATATAAATATATAAGGTGAAATTTTAGATTTAGAAAAAAGTCTTCGGGATTATATGAGAAAAACAAAATAAATAACAAAATAAAATAATACAAAAAGAAATATTCTAACATTTTATATTATTTCATAATTTCGGAAGATTGATTATTGAGGAGGTAGATGAATAAATTATGTTTACAGGAAGTGAGAGAAGGAGCATTGCGAATAGAAATGGGTATGGAATTCCAAAATAAAGCTGCACGATTAGTAAAGGATTTTTCAAAGGATGCAGTTCGATGAGAAGGCTGGTGTTTTTTTTTACCACTTTTTTTTTTTTTTACTTTTTACCATCCTTTACTCTTCCAATCATCTTAAACCCTATTTCTTTTACTATATTTCATTTTAAACCTCTTTATATTGTCAATTCTTTACATAAAATAATTTATATATTTAGTTAACTAACTCTATTATATTTAATTTTATTTTTATTTTCTTTATTATTGTATAATTTATCTACAATTTTTAGATTACACTAGCCAACAAAAAATATAAATTGTTTGTTTTCTGTGATTATTTTGTTGTTTCTAACTCAATTTGATACATATTTTTTAAATATGTTTTACTTCTAGGTTGTGAAAATAAATGGAATATACCCTGGAAATCGAAGTAATTCGTCATATCCTAAATTATCTTCTGCTCAACGATCTCAATAAAAAATTTCAAAAGGTACAACTCAGCACATCTAAAACCTCTGATGATCCAAATCTCTGTGAACGCGAACAAAATATATCAAGAGATGACTCAGATCCAGATTACAAATGTAGCCTGTGAGAACCTCAACTATTTAATCAGAAATAACAAAATGACTTAGTGAGGGATGTGAACTTACCGAAAGAATCTTCAAAATTTTTAGCATAGAAACAAATTTGCTTAATCCCGAAACCAACATTACTTTTTATCGTACCCGAGAAAAGAATCTGTTACCGTACTTTTCTCAAAAGAAGGATTTATTCTTTTGTAACAATGTTGGTGGTATTTTGCAACAGATGGGTTTAATAAACTACAAGCATAGGGATTGGTGTATTTTTATGGACAGCAGCGAAAGAAGCTTAAAGTGTGTTTTACTCCATAGCATTAACAAGTACTATTGCACATTCGACGACTCTGAAAGAGGAATACACAAATACATAAATACAAATATTTTAAGAGATCTACCTTAAGTCGTTTATTCAAGGAAATCCTATAAAAGATCAATTGATAATAATGATCAATAAAATTTTGTTAACATAATCTATTAATTTCCTTACATTTTTTATTCAAAACAGTTATAAGCTTTATATTTCACAAAATAATACTATTAGCAATCTCCCAGTATTTTTTTCATAGTCAGGGCCTTTAAAATAATCAGTAACAATAAAAAAAACGAAGGAAACAAAAATTGTGTTGACCAGTGCTATTAAAAAATTGTTCATTAACCATATTATTTTATTTTTTATTTATTTGTAGTTTTTTTCCTTTTCTTTTTACTTTTTCTTTATTATTTTTCAATGAAAGAACAGCTAGGATTTCTCTGTACCTGACATGCCTCTCCATAAGTGGAGGCACAGACCCCCCAGTTAGGGGATCCCTAGGATGAGTGTACATTGAAAATAAAGTATGATTGTATGTACTTAAAATTAAATTGAAAGTTAATACGAGTTCGCCTTATTTTTTAATATTACCAATATTTATTTATTTTTAATTTTAATTTAATTTAATATATTATATATATATATATATATATATATATATATATATATATATATATATATATATATATATATATATATATATATATATATGTGTGTGTATTATTTATACATTTCACTTATATATATATATATATATATATATATATATATATATATATATATATATTGTATGTTTTATATTATTTAAGTATAGTATTCTTTTTTTCTGTTCTCTTGTTTTCTTTATTCCTTTTAGATTTTTTTTTTTACTGTACATAAAATGTGATGTGTGTAATCACTAGGCCATCTATATTTGTGCCAATTGTAATTGTTCCGTTAAAAAAAATATATATATTTTTCTTTTCTCTTTATTCTATTTTATTTATTTTCATAACTTCGCCTTATTTTTTATTTTCCCATTTCTCTTATTTCTGTGTTCAACTATTCTCTATTTTAGCTCTGATGATGGCCATCAACGATACGGCTGAAATATTGGCAATAAAAATAAAATTATCAAACGTTGTCAATATTTTTTTCTGACTAATCCCACTCAACATTCTATTCAATATATTCATTTAATCATTCAAAATAGCTCTTCTACATTAGTATAAAGTAGACAAACTTAATGAAATTGCAACTAAAGATGAGAGGATATCATTAGTAATAAAAATTAATGAATGGAATTAAATAAATGATTTATAACAAACAAAGAATAAGAGACGCAACTAAAACAAAAATGTTCAGTGTTGAGAGGAAGAGTTCTACTGAGTATTATAATTATGGAGAAGATGACAGACTTCCAATATAATCCAAAACGTAGGCACAACAAATACATTTTAATAATGTTTTTATTATGATCTTATACCCACACAATCTTTTCCAATTCTCTATTTTAATGCGGTAAACTAATGAAAATTATAATGATTTAATATGGGTATTTAAAGTAATTTATTTATTGTTAAGAATAAGTATGGTGTGGTGAAAGCATTTAAATAATTAGGACAATTCACAACAATGCTTGACAACAGACAGAAAAAACGTTGGAGAGTGATTAGTTCCTTCTTTCTTAAGCGGAGAATACAAAAGGATACAATGCACGACGTACAAAGACAGCAACATTTATGCCCTATGGGGTTTCTATAGCGACCAAATACGTGGAAGAGATTAACATCAGCGAGTGCATGCTGACCATTTTTCATTCCAAAACGACCGAGGAACGGTAGACGATTTGCACATTGTCCCAATTGATATGCAAATGAATGCCATTGGCCGCAGTGCTCCGCTCACCAAACTATTACACCCTATTGATTGAAAGTCAATACATCTCCAACCAATGAGAAACGTTAGATCTGCAATCCAAACTGACATCAAGAATAGTCAGTCGATTGAAAATAAACATTAACTAAAATTTACGTATTTGTGAACTTTACGTATTGTTGTGACTAAATTATTAAATTATTTGTCTTTTTTTAAAATGTATAATATTTTTTTTTAATTGAAATATTCTTATATCTACAGTACTTTGATCTTTTAGTACAATATCTTTATAATACTTAAATATGTTTCTTGATTAAAGATGTCTGATTCAATGAACAATAATTTTTTTTATCTTATTCGTCTTTTGCAACTTACTAACAAGCATATCCCTCCCTTTATTTACAGCATCCTACAAAAGGACGGAGCACAGTGGGACAAGTGCGGAAAACATTCTATTTATCGAAATTTTTGAAGCAGAAATCCGGCTCATGTTTCCGTTGTGTACTAACCACTACATCTAGATATAGCACAAATTTCATCCGGAATTATTTTTTTGGCCCGTTTATTAAGGCTAAAAGTCAAGGTTTTGGTTAAATTGCATCTAACTTTCAGAGTTTTGTTTAAGACTAGAAATATTATAAAAATAATTATAATGTTTTATTCCTGTTCTAATGTGCAAATATGCTACAAATAAGACAAATTGGTCAACAAATATTTTTCATCCCGTAACTAGGTCAAAGTTACAAACTACCATACAATGTTTGAAAAAGTAGTGCTACAAAAAACGCCGCTTTACTCCAGAATAGGTAAGGTATTTTATCAAAACAGACATGCTAAAGTCAAAATTAAAATTATTTGCGTTTAGCTGCGTCTGCTATTGTAACAACATATAATGGGTTGTATAAAAAAAAAAAAAAATACCTTTTTTGAAACAAATATTTGTATTATTAATTCTTTGATATAAAATACAATTAATACTTTCCAGTCAAGCATGGAACAAGGAGTGAAGAATATTCCTGCAGTTGAAGATGGAAGAGAGGTGGAAAGAGAGTGGGACTGCCTGAATCAGGTCATAGCAAATTCAGCGGACCAGTATTGTCAGAAGGATAGGAGAACCGATAACACCTGGTTTGATAAGGAATGTGAAGAAGTAGTGGCGGAACGGAATGCAAAGAGAGCAGTTTTCTTGAGCCGAGATACTAGACGTAGTAGGAATGAGTACAAAGAAACAAGAACTAAGGCAAAAACGGTACTTAAGAAAAAGAAGAAGCAAGCGCTACTAGAGAAGGTGAAGGCAATTGAGGACTCTAGAAGGAGTAGTGACACAAGGAAGTTTTTTGAAGAAGTTAAAACCATAACTACAGGCTTCAGCAACAATTCAGCAATTAGGAATGCTGAGGGAAAGCTACTAGTGGTGGACCAAGACATACAAGAAAGATGGAGAGACCACTTCAAGAAACTCCTTAATCCCATAACTGTGGATCAGACGATTGGTAACCCGCCAGAAGAGGAAAATGAGAGGGAGTCGTTGCCACCTGATAGCATTGATATTCATTTAATTTTGCATAAATTAAAAAACAACAACACCTGGTTCAGTTAGCATCCCAGCAGAATTTCTAAAGGCAGGAGGTCCGCAACTAATAGAAGAAATTATAAAGATAATAGAACAAGTGTGGATCTCGGAGACGATGCCACAAGAATGGAATGAGTCTATTATTGTACCAATTTTTTAAAAAAAAAAAGGCGATTCGACTCAATGCAAGAACTATAGGGGAATCAGTCTACTAAATACGGGATATAAAGTGTTCTCAATTGCCCTGTATAACCGTCTAATCCCATACGTGGAATCGCAGCTTGGAGAATACCAGAGTGGATTTAGGGCTAATCGTTCAACCATTGACCAAATTTTCTCGCTTAGGCAGATGACGGAAAATATTAATGAGTTCGGTAGCTGCATGTGGCTACTATTTATAGACTATAAAGCTGCATATGACTCAGGCATCAGAAAAGAATTATATCGGGCCATGAGAGAGATGGAAATCCCAGCTAAACTGATTAGACTCACAATGTGTACAATGAATGACACGACAGGCAGGGTGAAGATTGGCGGAAAGTTAGGAGACTCATTCTCTATAAGCTCAGGACTGAGACAAGGGGATTCTCTTGCCCCGCTACTGTTCAACATAGTCCTTAATGCAATTATAACAAGAGCAGGACTGATATCTCAGGGAACCATATTTAATAAAATGACACAGGTAATGGCATATGCTGACGATGTTGTCATTGCAGGAAGGAACCGACAAAACATCAAGGAGGTATTTGCGGTACTTGAGATGGAAGGAAAAAGAATGGGTCTCCAAATAAACGAGGATAAAACAAAGATTCTCACGTTAAGAAGGAAGAATCCAGTGCACCCGCAGAAACACTACATAATGGGAAACTATAGATTTGAGTGCGTTAAAAGTTTTAAATATCTTGGATCGATGATCAACGACTCCTTAGATGAGGAAGAGGAAATAAAATGTCGAGTAGTGGCAGCTAATCGATCCTATTTCAGTCTATCTAAACTATTTAGAAGTAGACTGCTCAGTCGCACAACCAAACTCAGACTTTATAAAACACTCGTCCGACCCGTCCTGACATACGCATCTGAAACCTGGACATTGCGTAAAGTATCAGCTGAACGTATTGACAGGTTCGAAAGGAAGATATTGAGACGCATCTATGGACCTGTAAAGGAGGATGGTTTGTTTCGAATCAGAAAAAACAAAGAGCTGTACGTACTTTATAATGAACTGAATGTTTCCCAATATGTGAGAATACAGCGAATTAAATGGCTGGGACACGTAATCAGAATGGACGAGGAGAGGACAGTCAGAAGACTGTATTACGGAAGCCCCGATGGAGTGAGGCCTCGTGGAAGACCGAAGGGAAGATGGAAGGACAGCGTCTCCGAGGATCTGAAGAAAGCAGGAATATCCATCAGGCGTGCCACTGACAGGGAAGACTGGGGAAGAGCCGTTGAGCTGGCCAAGGACCGCTTCATGCGTCTGTTGCGCCGAGAATGAATGAATGAACAATTAATACTCAAAGTATAGTCCATTATTATCTACCGTCATTACCCATCTGCTAGCATATTGCTAGATGCCATGCTGATACCATTCCTTGGGATGGCTGTCAAAGAACTCTTGGACAGCATTTTCAACTTCCGCAAAATTACCAAATTTTTTCCCTTGAAAAAAATTGGCCATGGATGGAAACAAGTAGTAATCCAAAGGTGGGAGGTCTGGACTATATAGTGGATGAGGCAGGAGTTCAAACCCATGAAGTTCTGTGAACTTTTCTGCTGATTGTTGAGGAGTAAGTTCGTGAAGGACCAGTCTACAGGTCTTTTTCATCTTCCCCATGGAGAGAAGATGGCGACCAACAGTATCTTTCGACACACCACACTCCAAGGTCACGAGTACTTGTGGACGGATTTGACTCAACAGCTTCCTTCAGAACTTCATCAATATTCAATAATGCCCGCCCGGAGCCCTTCTTCCATTCCAACGTCGTCTCCCCACTTCAAAATTTTTCGAACCAACGCCGCGCAGTTCGCTCTTCAAGGACACCTTCCCCTTCATATTTAATAATTTCACGAGTTGCTTCAGCGGCTGTGAATTTTTTTTTTCCAGTAATGTCTTAAAATTACGAGAATTTCGTAGGACACTGTCATATTCCTCTTTGAAATAAAGAACTGAACTGAGCCTTTTTTTTAAGAAGTCCAGTGTCAGAAACAAGCTTAGTGATCTAGAACATATGCTGCATCTTACAAACCGGGACTGTCATACATTCTAATAAGGATTAAGGATTTTGGATTGTAAGGATTGGATAGAAAAGTTAGAAGGTTTACTGCAGCACCAAAACTCAACTCCGTACTTCCAAATGTGTCTAATTACTGTCATGGAACTGTCTGGGGATCTCGAGATGAAGCTGGGGAAACTGATGAACTGTTTCATTAGATTTATCTTCGGGATCCCCAGGCGGTCACACGTTACTTGCCGATATTCTGAGCTTGGGTGGCTATTTCCTAAATTCCGACGGCAATATTTTCTGGGTACTTTCCTATTCCAATGTCAAAAATCCAAAAACCCTTCCTATATTCTTGATTTATTAACTCTGCGTTCTTCTATCTACCTCCTAAACACTAGATCCCATCCTATTAACGTGTATATCCCCTCACATAAAACCGCTTTCTTTGACAAATCCTTTATCACTCGTGCTACCTTCTTCTGGAATTTCCTACCCAGTTCTATTCGTAGAGCAGCTTCTATAACTTCCTTTAAAAATAATTTATTCCTGTACCTTTTAGACAATCAATCTTCCGCAAATACGTAAATAATAAAATGAATACTTAGAATTACTTTTTTTTTTTTTTCTTTCTTTCTTTTATATGTTCATATATATACGATTGTATTTTATGTTATAATTATTATTTCATACATTTATTTATTTACATTTTTTAATTTAATTTTTTTTCCTGTAAAACAATGTATGCTGTAATTGCAGAAGCGTCTAATTTGTTAATAATAGGCCAGACAATTGTACTTTTTTACTGTGCATTATTTTTATTCTTAGGGGACAGTAAGTCCCAGGATAAAGTTTATTTTTTCATTTTATTTTATTTCATGTAAATAAGTCTTTTTTAATTTATTGCGAGCTTTGAGCAATGTCCAATAAATGTCGGAGTAGTCGGAAACGACAAGCAGTTTCTTATATTTTAAGTTAAGTATATAATTTTACATTTAGTAAAAATAAAAAATTTACTTTCGTTTTATGTATTTATTTTCAGTATTTCACCTATCATCCAAATTTGAAGGAAAAGAATAATTATTAAAAAATTAATTTATGGATGAAACATGAAAAAGACAAAGCCAATCGTAAGAGGGGGAAAAAGAAGGTATTTCTTACTGAATAAAAGTTTTGAAAAATAACTTGATATTAAACATCGATCGTCCCAAAATCGGGAAAGTATTAAGAGAAGGCATTTACTTCCAAACAAGACAGAAAAAGGGCATTGTTCTAACCCTAAAATTTAACAATAGGCCCTTTCAGAAGAATACTCTCGATAAAGAATCAACTTTTTTAATCAACTCCTCAATGATTTAATACACAACTGTTATTAAACTTGTTTCAACAAATGTTGATATCATTGATTCAACGAAGCAATTGTTTTCTGATAGCAACATCGAAATTTTATAATTAATATTAGCTTGATTGCATCGTAGAACTTTAATTTTCAAGAGGGAAATTTTGATTCATTATTAAATATAGATTATATATTTATCATTTAAAATAAAAATTTTAAATTCCTCAAAGTCTGGAAGCCTGCGAGCAAAAAGTTGGCTTATTAATATCGAGGTAAAACTTTTTGAAAACTTCATAATACTAAGTTTTACAAGAATAGACTCTACCATAAACATGTACTTAAGGATTTAATAAAGAAAAATGCTTTCATATTTTTAGCTTCCTGTTTAGCTTCATTATGTGACACTAAATATTATAAATTTTATACCTATGAATATTTTTAATAAAACTATTAAAAGTTATTATTAGTAATATTATTTAATGTAAAGAAAGTCAAAAAATAATGATAGTAATATTAAAAGGGGGAAATGATATTATAAATATTACCCAACCATATTTTTTTCGTGAAAGCTACAAGACCAAAGGTAGGACCTTATTGTTTTTTTGGGGCTTAACGTCTTTATATACTCCAACTAGGGCTGGAAGGACGGGTTATCCTACAGGTTACCAACTTATTTTAGCCAGGGTAGGAAGATCAAGATTTATTTGTGGGTTTACTACTAAATAAATTTTAACCCGCTCAGGTGGGGTTTGAACCCACGACCTGGTTTCGAGCGCGCTGAGAACTCACTCGGGTATCGAGTCCCCAAGGGTAGAAAAATAAAATAAAATATTGTTGGGAATGTTATAACTCACAAAACGTTGAGAACACGAAAAAATATATAAAGCTACATAATGCGGAATTTCGGAACCTTTATCCTGTAAATGTATTTCAGGTAATAGCGTTGTTATGGATGGGGAGTCGTTTCATCCAAAATAAAATTAATTATCAGCTTTCAAGCTTAGCGTTAAGGTCCACAGGGAAAATATAAATGTAAATTGGGTTTATGGTAGGACTGTTCTTTTGTATTTAGTTTTTGATAGAGTAGGATGAAGGCTTACATAAAACATTTTATCCTATTTATTTATATGATTTAATTTCAATCAAAAACATATGTTAAAAAAAAAAAAAAATTGAAAAGAAAGACTATTATTTAAGGGTGCAATTCCACTAAGATGACACTGAATGACATGTGGCTTGATACTTGTTTCCTGCTGTTGCCTAATGTCGGCGGCCGACAATGTTGCATGCGGAATTTGTTGCCCCATGCTGCATGAGTATAGCGTACGGCTAAAGCGAATCAACTGAGGCAACTTCAGTTTGCAACATCATTTCATTACAGTCACAGCCACTGCTTATCCAAAAAAGCACTGCTAATAATAGCTTTGAATCGCAAAAAAAAAAAAAAAAAAAAAAAAAAAAAAAAAAAAAAAAAAAACCCGGACGATATTAGAGATGAGAGCTATATGTCAATGGTCAACTTTTTAGAATAACTTCTACAAGTTTGTTGCTGACGATGGTGCTTTTTATTTTCATTTTAAGAAAATTGTATTCTATCATTTTTTTTCATGTTAAGTAAGCGAAGTGGGCAAATCAGGCGACCAGTTCTGCCGGCCATATCTCTAAATTTTAATCTCCATTTTTTTTCTTCTTTGATGAGCTGGAGCGAAAGTTTGTCATATGTTTTATTATTTTTTTTAAATCGATTTCAATTGCGAAAACTTAGCGCAAGCGAATCCCTATTTTTATTTCAGATTTTCATTTATGCGAAAGTTCATTAGGATGCCTTGCTCAGGTTATAATATGGAGTCTAGCATGCGCAAAGTGTATTTCAAAAAAATTCTCAAAGACAACATGTGGCACGTGATTTTTCAGAATTTGTGCACGCTAGATCATGTGGCGGTGTTAGTTTTTCTAGAAATCTGTTTCATCATAAAAACTATAAAAACATTATGTTGCAAAATGATTAATATTTAAATAATTAAACCTTTTATTTTTATTTAAAGAATGTATGCATTTATTTATTTTTTTCCTACAATTAACTGTAAACCCAGCTAAATTTGCTGGGATAAAGATAAAATTTAAATAAATCAATTTCAAAGTAAGCTGCATTAGTAAATCAAGTAAACGAAGTAATATCCATGAGCGACAAGACTTAAGCGAAGAAAAATTTTAATTTAAATAAAAACAGTTAATATTTCAATCTAAACTAATTAGTCAAGTTTTGTAATGGCACCTTGAATCTGAAGCAATTTTGAAAATTTAGTTGAAGTTTCTACCAATCTTGCTTCGAACTAAAGAAGCTCAGCTGACAATGTCCGATTTGAGTATTAAATAATAATAATTTAGAACTGACAATGAGTTACACAAAAAATATAAATAATTTATTTTATTTTAATAATAATTTTGTTATAATCAAATTGAATTGTTGTTGGAAAAAGAAATATATATAAATATTATGCGATAAATAAAATGGTGTTTCTATTCATTCTGGGAATACATCTGTTGAAAAATAATTGATATTTAAATAGTAAAGAAAATTATTTTGACACGGAGTCTATAGTCTTTTAGCTGGGAGATTATAGTTTTTTTTATTTTGATATTTGTTTATACATGTCTTTTTTTAAAGAAAATTTTAATTCCTTTCTTTAATATTTAGTTACATGGAACAGTTCTATTTTGTTTATAATAAAAATATTATTGAAAAATAAGAAATTGATTAATAATTTTTGTGAAACTAACTTTTCAATTACTATTATTTTAAACCATTTTCTTAATGTTACTATATAAATTTTTTTCTTCTGGTGTTGTTGCAAACCGTAGTACAGGATGAGGCATTCGCAGGCTAAAAATTCCTATAATTATGGTTACATGATACTTTTATTAACTTATTATTCTTCATTGTTACATCTTTATAGTCAGCGATTTTATTTTTCCATAATTCGGTGGAATTGAGGAATTCGTCAATAAAAGGCACGATTTTCTCATGAGTCCACTCCATTCGCCCACGACAACACTGTTCGATACGCAGAATCAAGTGCTACATATTCTTTCAATAGAAGCAAAGCAAAATTACAAAAAATATAATTAGGATTGATGAATTAATTGCTACTTATATTAGGATTATTTCATTAGAAAACTAATTTCGAATGCTAAACATTCATGTTCAGTTCTAAAACATACAAAATTTTCAACACATCATTACTATGTTGCATAGATTAGATACACTAAAGTTTTCAGAAATGTAAGACAAGATATCAAACATTATACTCACTCCAGGAGATCTAAGAGATAACTGAAAATTATCATTCGTGAGAAGCGGAAGGGGGTAGTTAGGTTGAATGTTTGGGCTTAACTAATGGAATTCCCTTATGACTCATTGGATTTTTCCGTTCGTATTGGGAAAACATATAAAATGTGGCTATTGGAAATGTTTATCTGGCCATTTAAACAAAAATCTGGATCGGTTTTAAACGATTTTATTATTTCTAATGATTCATAAATATTAATTTTAGGCTATTTTCTACTTGTTTTTACTTTCGAGTCGTTATTCCAATTTCAATTTCGCTACCCATCTAAATGAAAATTACCATCAATTTAATAAAGACTCCGAAGTAAAAATACTACATCAAGTAGAAAATAGCCTATGGTTTAAAACCGATCCTGTATAGTAATATCCCATAGTAAAGCCTTAAAATTTAACATACCTGCCCTCTTCCTCTTCTCACAGTGGATGTAGTTCAGTTATCTTTTATATCTCCTGAGGTGAGTACCAGTGTTTGATTTATTGTCTTACATTGTTGAAAACTGTAGTATATATAATCCATGCAACATAGTACTGATGTGTTGAAAATTTTGTATATTTTAGAACTGAAGATGATTGTTTAGCATTCTAAACTAGTTTTCTAATAAAATAACCCCAATAGAAGTGCCAATTAAAAAATATACTGTGGAGATTATAATTTCTGTATTATACTTATTTACGTGCTATTTAAACAAAAATCTGATATTTAAAATCAATATATTGATAAAAATAAACAGGAAACTAATATAAATATTGAAAAATCGGAGAAATAGGTTGGCCGACGGTGGAATAGACTTTATCCTTAGGAAGGGAGATGGATGTCACCATAAAATCTAGGCTCTCCCCCTCGGGTGCAGTTGAGCCGCCGTAAATAAACTCACTTGATCGGACATCGTTCTTTAATGGCCCAGTTTATAGCTCTTCCCCCAACTGCAGCCCTTTCCTATCCCTTCTCTAAGTCTAGCACTGCCGATACTAGATTAACTATCAGGGGTATTGAATGTTGTAATAATTATCTGATTAGTATTGATGAATTAGGATTATTTATGAACAAACTAAAGATAGATAAAATATGACTTAAAAAGCTAGTTAGAAAGAGAAGAATGTGAATAATAAAAATCTAAGAAAAAAAAATTACTAAGTTATAGTATAAAAAATAAAATAATATATATATATATATATATATATATATATATATATATATATATATATATATATATATATATATATATATATATATATATATATATATATATATATATATATATGTTCGCGCCGATCGGCGCTTTTGTGTTAAGGGGGAATGAGAAAATTGTAATTTAGTTCAAGTAACGCCCTCTACCGACTTCCCTCATTAACCGGCCCTTTACTTAGTTTTCCTATTGCCAACCAGAGGGCAGTTGACTTTATTAACTCTCGCAAAGTTTAATATGCGGGAGTTCTAATCGCAATCTTAATCCCCTCAGGACCATTCTCGAACACTCTGTTCCTGCACTCTGCCCTGGATGCACCTACTTTTGTCCAAGACTTCATAGTCTTCCTAGTTTACATGCTCAAGGCTCACATAGCCTTCCGAGAACCTTTTATATGTTAAAAGTGTTTTCCTTTCGTGCTACAACCAGTAAAATTTTCCTTTTGACTTTAATGAGTGGTGATAGCAGAGGAGGAGAGTTCAATCAAGTTTTACAGGCCACAAGGAGCGTTCGCCTGTCTGTGAGGACTTCAGGGGCCCCGCGAGAGCTAGAAGGCGTCCGTAACCAGGTGAGTGCGCTTATCTGTATTTTTTGGTTGAATTATTTTCCCGCTAACATCTCCCCAAAGTTGCAGAACCTCGCTTTGATTAAATTCTATACAGTCCATTTTTACTGCGCCGAGGCGAGTTATTCGCACCGGCAATTTTCATTAACATTTTTGGTCCGATCCGGGCCGTATATATTGTACCGCATTGAAGCGAGACTTTTTGCAGTTTTGGGGCGATTAATCGGCCGCTCATTTTTCAATTTTATTTATTTTACTGGTATTATTTTCAAATTTCCAGAAATCACAAACTTTTGACCACTTTTTGTTCAAAGTACGTGATTGCCAGTTCCCGCCGGTTTTTAACTAACCCTATACTCAGCCATGTTGTCTCCATCAATTTGATCAGCTGTTATCTGACGTCACCACCTCCCACTTCGTTAATATCTGTTTGCCAGATTTCCCAAGATTTCCATGATTCTTCGAAAACTGAAAATATTCCATTTGAACAACCCCTGAGTACAGACCATAAACACTCAAATGTTTCTGATATTCCAGAAAACATTGACCCTTCTGTTAACACCAATACATGTAATCACAGATTATATAATTTTAACGTTCCCCAGGAAATACAAATCATTAACCAGGGTGATTTTTCAAACTTAAATCAAGTTTCAAAATTTAATCACATCGGTAAAATAGGTGGTGCTGATACAATTGTCAGTGATTCATCTGATGAAAGGTCATTTGCTTCTCTTGCAGAAAAGGATAATTACATCTCATCCTCAAATAGCCGCTATTCTTTAGCCAATCAACATTGTTCAAAATTCCTTCTTATTAAAAATAAAAACAATAAGAAACCAGTATGTTCACAAGGTAACCAAGATAGTGTAACAAGTAAAATTCCGGTCTCGAATCCTATTGAAACTACCCTTTTAAAACCACCAGTTGTCAATATCAAAAGGTCTGTACGATCTAAAATTTCGATGTCTGTTAAATTTTCCCCGGTAGGATTTGCTGATGTTTCTTCTCTCACTAATCATGCCCATATTGACTCTAGGAGTCTTACTCCTACTCATCCCACGCAAGCCAAAGTTTTTTTTGTTTAGGGACTCAAGATCCCTCCTCTTTGACCAATTGCCAGGAACATTGGCCACCTCCTTACCGTGACCCCGACTTAAGCACCAAGCCATTACCGGATCTTAAGTCTACTCCCATTGCGCTCATCACAAATGAACCTGACCATACCTTTAAACATTTTTCTGGGTCTCTCCTTAATATCCGTGCCGATAAGCCGGCAAAGCCGCCTTGTTGCCGTACTCCTTTCCTCGGTAGCCTGGAGGTCCTCAGGGTGGGCGGCATACTTGACAACGCCGTTCCTAATTATAATTCACAACGTTATAAGTGGACTTCAAATTCCAAGCGCCGTTGTGGAACCAAGAAACTGGGCGACGTTGTTGTGAGCAAGGGACTGAACAGCTCCTCACTCTCCCGGCCTTTAGCTCTTATTTCCGAGCATTTTCAGGATTCTCTACTCAAAATTCGTACCGGAAAGCCGGCAAAGTCGCTTTGCAACCTGACGCCTTTCATCGACAGCCTGGGTGTTCTCAGGGTGGGCGGCCGACTTAAGAACGCCAATTTAAAGTACGATTCCCGTCACCCAATTTTGCTTCCTAAGTCCGCATATCTATCTCTGTTAATCTGCAAGCACTTTCACATTTCCTCCCTACACGCTGGGCCCACTACTTGTCAGGCCCTCGTGTGTAGCCGTTACTGGATCATCTCGTTGCGTCAGCTGTTAAGGAAGGTGATCCACCGTTGTACCACATGCCTTCGTTTCCGTGCTCCTACCGTGCAACCCATTATGGCTGACCTGCCTTCGTGCCGCGTTCGGCCCAGCAGACCTTTCTTCAACACCGGGATTGATTTCGCGGGGCCATTTCAGGTTCGCGCGTCGCGGCTTCGTAAATCTGCTCTTACCAAGGGTTACTTATGCGTATTTGTGTGTACCGCCACCAAGGCCGTGCACCTCGAATTTGCCTCTGAGCTTTCCACTGCCGTTTTCCTGGCTACTCTAGATAGATTCGTTGCACGCCGCGGTCTTCCGCATTCCATTCTATCTGACATGGGTCGTAATTTTGTCGGAGTTAATAAGCAATTAAAAGACGTGCATCTTTTCCTCCGCGCTCATCACGAGGAAATTTCGAATGTCTTGTCGAGTCGAGAGATAAGTTGGGTATTCAATCCTCCTTTAGCGCCCAATTTCGGTGGTCTTTGGGAAGCCGCAGTCAAATCCGCAGAACCTTTGTTATCTCGGTTATCCACCGAAGTTTTATTCACTTTCGAAGAATATGCCACTCTTTTCGCTCGGATCGAGGCTATTCTAAATAGCCGTCCTATCTGTTCATTGCCTTCTGCCCCCGCGGATGCCGCTGCTTACTTAAGTCCGGGACTCTTCCTCATTGGGGCTCCACTTTTATCCGTTGCCGAGATTCCTATTTCTGAGGATCATCATTTAACATCTAGATGGAAGATCATTTCCCAATATTCGCAGCATTTTTGGCGACGATGGTCCAGGGAGTACTTAAACTCGCTGCTGCAGCGTACTAAGTGGACCGCAGTGTCCAAACCAATAAAGCAAGGCGATGTTGTTGTGATCAAGGGTGTGAATAGCCCTCCCCTCTCCTGGCCTATAGCCCGCATCTCCGAACTCAAGCCTGGGCCCGACGGTGTACCTCGAGTGGCCATCCTTGAGACCTCCAATGGTACTCTCACTGGGCCGATCAACAAGCTCATTCCGCTCCCGGAATGACGTCTGTGCCATTTATGTTTTTAATTTTATATAATTGTTGCTCAGTTGGGCTGATTCTTTTTCTTTATTTTGTATAATTGTTTACCCAGTAATACTGTCTTATTTTCTTTACATTACATAATTGTTGCTCAGTTGGGCTGATTCTTTTTTCTTTACTTTGTATAATTGTTTACACAGTAGTACTGTTTTATTTTCTTTACATTATATAACTGTTGCCCAGTTGGGCTGATTCCATTTTCTTTACATTGTATAATTGTGCACCCATTCTTGTTACAGTATTTTTATTATTCCTTTTTTTTTATCTTTCTCCTTACTCAAGCTGAGCTTTCTTTTCTCTTATTTTATTGTATAAATTTTCTGCTGCCGCCCTCCATTATCATTGTATAACTTTTGGAATAAAATTGGGCAACATCCCAATTTTGGTGGGCGGTATGTTCGCGCCGATCGGCGCTTTTGTGTTAAGGGGGAATGAGAAAATTGTAATTTAGTTCAAGTAACGCCCTCTACCGACTTCCCTCATTAACCGGCCCTTTACTTAGTTTTCCTATTGCCAACCAGAGGGCAGTTGACTTTATTAACTCTCGCAAAGTTTAATATGCGGGAGTTCTAATCGCAATCTTAATCCCCTCAGGACCATTCTCGAACACTCTGTTCCTGCACTCTGCCCTGGATGCACCTACTTTTGTCCAAGACTTCATAGTCTTCCTAGTTTACATGCTCAAGGCTCACATAGCCTTCCGAGAACCTTTTATATGTTAAAAGTGTTTTCCTTTCGTGCTACAACCAGTAAAATTTTCCTTTTGACTTTAATGAGTGGTGATAGCAGAGGAGGAGAGTTCAATCAAGTTTTACAGGCCACAAGGAGCGTTCGCCTGTCTGTGAGGACTTCAGGGGCCCCGCGAGAGCTAGAAGGCGTCCGTAACCAGGTGAGTGCGCTTATCTGTATTTTTTGGTTGAATTATTTTCCCGCTAACATCTCCCCAAAGTTGCAGAACCTCGCTTTGATTAAATTCTATACAGTCCATTTTTACTGCGCCGAGGCGAGTTATTCGCACCGGCAATTTTCATTAACAATATATATATATATATATATTTTTTTTTTTTTTTTTTTTTTATTTTTTTTTTCTGTTGGCTCTACAGACCTTGTAGATCATTCGCCGCCTCAACCAGCCTTCTCAACCTCTGCATATCTTGGGTCATTGCTTCCTCTTCTTGTCATGTTCGTCTAGTATCTTAAAGCCGGGGTCCGTTTTTATCACAGATTTTTTGTCGCTGATTAATGTTTCTTAATGGTGAGGATTTTACAGGATAGGGTTATTAGCCTATGCCTAAACCCCAACCTGGAGGATGTATATATATATATATATATATATATATATATATATATATATATATATATATATATATATATATATATATATATATATATATGCTATAAGGACACAGTTTTACAGATGTTCCAGGATCTGTCGATTTTTCGAGGCCGAAGGACTCTCTCCTTTCACAATTAGACATTAGTTTTCTTCCTTAAGGACGCTTTTTTAACTGTTTTTATGTTATCCGAAGGATAACTTCCGCCATTGTTGTCCTCGAGGATACTGTTTTAAAATATTTAACGGTTTTAAGATGGCGGACTTCCGCCATTATTGTCCTTAAAAGGACACTTTTTTGAAATATTTAACGATTTAACTGTTTTTAAGATGGCGGAAGGATATTCCGACTTTGTTAACCTATTCTACGGAAGGCTGGAGATAGTTTTTCAACGCTAAGGACCTACAAAACAGTAAACTAAGACAGTACCTACTATCAAAACATAGGTCATTGATCATTAAGGTAGTAGGGTATTTTTTTTGTTACATATTTTTTTTTTTTTGGAAGTATATTGAAAAATTAACATCACGTTTTTTTAAATATGAGCTAGTCATATATCAATTTTTCCCAGACTTGAAAACAAAAATAGATCAGATATGTCTATCAAAGGATCAAATTACTTCAATTGATATATATATATATATATATATATATATATATAATTTTTCTTGATATAAATCAATATTATTAAAAATATTATTTTATTTTTGAAGAGAAAAGATTTGACCCGGTCGGGATTCGAACCCAAGTTTCCACCTCTCTAGCGTGGCACCTTATCCAACTAGGCCACCGGGGTCGTATCCGAACCAGGCAAATCTTCTCTCTTCAGTGATCCATAACCCCCGGGCACTCGCAAATCGCGATGTGATTCCGGGGATGAATGTTCATATTGAACATTACATTTAACTTGGTTCTATTGACAATCCGTCACCGGTATATATATATATATATATATATATATATATATATATGTGTAATTTTTCTTGATATAAATCAATATTATTAAATATATTATTTTATTTTTGAAGAGAAAAGATTTGACCCGGTCGGGATTCGAACCCAAGTTTCCACCTCTCTAGCGTGGCGCCTTATCCAACTAGGCCACCGGGGTCGTATCCGAACCAGGCAAATCTTCTCTCTTCAGTGATCCATAACCCCCGGGCACTCGCAAATCGCGATGTGATTCCGGGGATGAATGTTCATGTTGAACATTACATTTAACTTGGATCTATTGACGATCCGTCACCGGTATATATATATGTAATTTTTCTTGATATAAATCAATATTATTAAATATATTATTTTATTTTTGAAGAGAAAAGATTTGACCCGGTCGGGATTCGAACCCAAGTTTCCACCTCTCTAGCGTGGCGCCTTATCCAACTAGGCCACCGGGGTCGTATCCGAACCAGGCAAATCTTCTCTCTTCAGTGATCCATAACCCCCGGAACACGAACATTCATCCCCGGAATCACATCGCGATTTGCGAGTGCCCGGGGGTTATGGATCACTGAAGAGAGAAGATTTGCCTGGTTCGGATACGACCCCGGTGGCCTAGTTGGATAAGGCGCCACGCTAGAGAGATGGAAACTTGGGTTTGAATCCCGGCCAGGTCAAATCTTTTCTCTTCAAAAATAAAATAATATATATATATATATATATATATATATATATATATATATATATATATATATATATATATATATATATATATATATATATATATATATATATATATATATATATATATATATATATATATATATATTTACTTTATATATTTATTCACACCTGTCAATTACAATCAGACAATAATTTAATCTGTTGTGAGAAAGAAAATTGCATGAGGGGAACAGAACCCAGCGGCACCTCCAGCATTTATTTAGTTTAATTTTTTTATTTTAGTCTAGGAGGTTTCTCATCCAGCTCCTTTTTAGCCTTCTCTGGGTTTCGGGAATATCTGTTGTGGCCATGTCGTTTATTAGATTATTAGGATGTCCGTGTAATTTTTCGTGGAATCGTTTGCAGTAGGTTTGTATTGTTTGATAACTGTTAGCATGCGTATGTCAGTATGTAAAGTTATGTTGCTTACGCACAAGGGATCTTTTGTGATTGTCCTGAATGTTTTTGCCTGTAAGATTTGGAGTTTGTTTTGTCTTTTTAGCAGTTCAGTATATCTGCAAAGCGTAAGTCCAAATAGGTTTCAGTAAGTAAGTATAAGTGTTCAGTTTTTTTTTAAGTTGTAGAGTTGACCGTTCAGAGAGGAGTGAATATAAAAATCTTAGTCTTTGGTTAAGCGTTTTCCCTTTTTCTTGATATGTGGAACCCATGTCATTCTTCGGTCAAACGTCAGAACATGGTAGTGTACAGTGTCTGAAGGATCAGAATTAAATTAAATTAACATTAAACTAATATTTGAGTTAAAAGAAAGTAAGGTATTCAAACGTGACTTAACTTATTCAAATCAATATAGCTCCTATACGGTAGGTCCAAGCGACAAATAATATAACAAAACATAATTTCTACTAAATTTCATATCAGGAAACTGTCGTCAAATTCTAGCAACACCAAAAAATACAGAGCATTTCATAATGTTACATTTTAAATGAAATGTGTACCAAAAAGGTATGTACCCTAACCAAAAACATTTTAAAAAATCGATGAAAGTGGCTAAAAATTACAATTTATGAATTTTTGGATTATCTTAATTCAGCAGGCCTTATTAAAACTGGCAACAATTTGATCATTTCAGATTCTTTTGAAGACCTGAAATTACGTGAAGAGCAGACGTAGATGCTAAAGTTGTGATTGTTTTTATAAAAATAAACAACAAAACAATCAAACATTAATTTCATCATAAAGTCTTCAGTTGAGCTCTGTATCTAGTTTCGATGTTGTGCACATATGTGCTTATGTAAACATAAATTTGTCAGGACAGCGTTGTAAAATTTATACGTAATATTAACTGCACTTATCACATTTGAAGCAATCTGCATCGAAAAGAAAAGAAGATCACTTACCACATTTGTGCACAACATTCTTTACACTAGATTAGCTTTTTATAAGCAGTTAAAACATTTTTCACAATAACATCTATTCCTTCCTTTAAACATTAAATAACAATTATCCTATAATTAATTATTATCAAGTTTTTATCATACCTTGGCATTTTCCCTCTGTCGCTAGGAAGTTCTGAGAAAACTGAAACAAAAAATATTAATTAATTGCTCTTTATATTAATTAACAAAATTTAATATAATGGAACTTAATTACGCTTCAGAAGTATTAAGCATACAGGGTACTGTATATACTGTATGAAGTATAAAGGGGAATGATTACATTTATTCATTATTTGATAATTGTACGAATAATTCTTAAAAACGTTCTAAAATTACAAATGGCTTTTTCAAAGGTTCATTTGAATGAAATTTTCATTTCGTATTTACTGGTTTCGGGTTTATCTTATAATTAGAGGAGAGTTCCCATAGCCGGGCCCCTGTTTTGTTTTTGATTTTTAAAAAATAGAAAATAGTAAAAAATCAGGTTTTAAAAGCAAGTAATAATTACTTTGCAATGTTAAGCATCATTTAACTTTTACTTTTAGAAAATCAAATTAAAAATTAGTGGAAAAAAATTATTTTATAAAATCTTACACTCTCTCAATTCGTGTTATAAAAAAAAAAAAAAAAAAAAAAAAAAAAAAAAAAAAAAAAAAAAAAAAAAAAAAAAAAAAAAAAAAAAAAAAAAAAAAAAAAAAAAAAAAAAAAAAAATACTACTGCCCAACTTTATTGGGTTGCTACACACACAGCCGACTTATCTATCTAACTAAAAATAACATTGTAATTTACAATATTTATAATTTGATTATAATTCTAGAAAAAAATTAAACTATTCAGGAGAAGGTTTAAGTAAACTTGGAAAAGGCATAAATAGTATTTAGAGAACAGCATAGTCTAATATTGAGCTTTTTATTTTACCTTCAATTTTATACAATCGAATAAAACATTAAATGTAACGTTTGTGATCACTAACCGCGAAAACTACTAAACCAATCTACACAAAATTTTAATTTTTAATATAACTAAATTTACAGATCATCAATTACATTGCTATAAAAAAGCGATAAAAATGTGGTGGATATTGAACTTTGATAATTGACCGTTATGTTGCGAGCAGTATTCGAGAGAGGTTACAAGTGTACGGTGTTACATAGAGATATGGTAGAAATTTATGATGAAATTTACCTAGTGATTTTTTTCTCTGTTTGTAAGGATTATGTTAAAGGAATGTAAATTACAATGTTTTCATTGAAACGAGAAAGAAAATTGCACAATTTTTAATAGTCTATTGAGGAACAACAGAAAATACAAGAACATCCAAACAAAATATTATATAGAAACAAAATAACAACTTAAAACATGCCTAAATAACGTAAACAACTACAATTTTGGTAAACAAGGAACAAAACGATACCTATAAAAACCAACAGATTCTTGGAGAAACGATTTTGGAAAAATGCAATAGTTAGAAAAAAAATCGTTAAACTATAAAAACGAACACTAGGACTTCAAAAAATGTAAATCTATAACTAGGCAAAATTCTAACAGCATTCGTCAATATACTTGCACATAAACAGCAATAACCTTATTAACAAGTAGCAAAACGTTATCCCAAATAATTTGAATTTTAACCAGCCTATTAACTCCTTAACTTAAAATTATCCTCGTTTATTGATTTGTTTAGGAGGAGC
This sequence comes from Euschistus heros, assembly GCA_003667255.2. Taxonomy (NCBI): domain Eukaryota; kingdom Metazoa; phylum Arthropoda; class Insecta; order Hemiptera; family Pentatomidae; genus Euschistus; species Euschistus heros. The sequence goes on from RCWM02000011.1 coordinate 297,972, forward strand.
AATGCTGCCTAAGACTTCTTCTCACAGGGAGGTCACTTTGAGCTAAAATATACTTGGTTCAAAGTCATTCCTAATTCATATCCAAATGGGAATTCTATTTCATTTTCAAATACCATGACTTTTGGCAAATATTTTGAGCAAAATGAATATCATATATTTAAATTGCAAATAATTATAGATTAAATTAATACAATATCTAATCTATTTGAGAAATATTTAGTTGTTGAAAGCAGGACTTTATCCCACAAAGGAATCACACCTGTTGAAATACTACAATCAACTAACTAAAAACATGTACCTCTCATGTTCAGCGTGAAAATTCCAGAGACATAATCATTATTGTCATAAGTAAATAAGAAATATAAAATATCCCTTATTTAGACAGCAGCAAAACATTTTTTCTTCAATGGAAACTTTTTAGTGAGCTTGTTGCAAAGTTAACTACACTAGTGCAAAGTCAGACCCTTTTACGGTAATTAAAATTTATAGTCTTGAGTGCCAGAAACGAGGTATGCCAAACTGTCATATACTTTTATAGTTAAAAATTAAAATCCAACCAGATGGATCGATAAAATTATTTCTGCCAAATTGGATGCCTAATTATGCTTATACGTAATTTCCAAATACCTAATCAATAAAATTATAACCAGATTAAAAATTACTGCCATGCGTGAAATAGTGCTTAATTTCACACCTAAATACAAGAGTTTTATCGATAAACAAGTGAATTCAATTATTAGTTAAAACAATTTAAGTTATTTATTTATGAGAGCGGAAGAAGCCGCGACGAGGGATGCTAGTATGATATAAAGTAATACATAAATTATTTTATATTATATAAGAAATATATTTAATAAGAAATGGTATACTTGACCTGTTGCCCGGTTCACGGCCCAAGGTCGGTTCTTTAATAAGCCAAATCTTCGCCCCTTAATTACGCCATCTCCTTCCGTCTTTCATCCCCTCTCTCGGGTTATTCTTTTAATTTGCACCCTCTTCTCAAGAGCCTCGAGTAAACAGCGGACTCTTTGAGCTTTTGTTAGATTTGGTGTTTTCTACTGCGCTAGGATGCACATAGTAAGGAAAGTGTTTTTTTTTTTTTTTATCTAAGCTATTGCGTACAAAGTTTTAACAAAATTTAAATATGTAGTATAACGTAAATTACGGGGTGAGCCCGCGATTTTAATCTTCAAAGATAGACAAAGCAAAAATGAGGCACGCAATTAAAAAAGTAACAGGTGGAATTAAAAAAAAAAGAAGAAAAAATTGATATGTATCTGGATATTGTTACGGATCCACTCAACCATCAAATCGTGTCCAATCCTTACAATCAAAAATCCTTCGAAAAATCCTTAATGCTCTTTACTTTGTCACAAACAAACTTATTCACAAAGATTCTACTATACTATATGTCGTTGTTTTATCCCAAACTATATACCAGAAAACTCCATAACCGTTCAAATACTCTAGTATTACCACTTTCTTCACATTTCCAGTGAATAAGATAGCGGTTTTTCAATAATTTGGCTACTGTTTGATCTGTTGTTTGAGAATATTATTGATCAACCTGAAAAAAAAAAAAAAAAAATTGAGAGGTGTGTAAGTAAGTCCCTACTGGGGAAAACTTGGAATAGCGAAGAGAGAAGAAATAAAGGTTCGAATAAATTTTTTTTATATTAAAAATTAAACTAAACTAAATTTCCTACAATAACACAAGGAAGCTGTTAGATTAAACTGACACTAATGATAGAAGGTTTCAAGATTTTGGAACTAACTCGAAAAGTGGTGGAAATTGTCTTACCGTTTTGCTCAATACGCCCTTAATAGCTACGTTTAGAGCATACTTCATTAAATACGATTTAAAAGGTGGGTTAGTTAGCTTTATATGTGGTTTTATTAGTTGTTTTTATATGTAAATATCTGGCTAAAACATGTCATAATAAAATGCCAATATATTAGTCTATTGAAACGTACTTTATATACACTAATGTAAATTTAGTTTATATATCATTTATTTTTTTTAAATGTCAAAATATAACTTTCCATATAATTATAATTTTTTTTTCTATATGTCAATTTATTGAAATTTATAACTGTACAAATATATACATTAAGTAAATGAGCTGATAAAGATTACAACACTTCAAAACTTGAAAAGAACTCTTCTTTTCAGACGCCTCGAAGGATTATCGGGAATGGAGTGGGAAGCAACTTGAGAAACTAATGGATTTGAGGGGTTATGGACTTTACGATGAACAGATAGGTATCTGGTTTAGGCTATATCAGCACCATATAGGACATTAAGATCTTTATTGATAAGTTTATTTTTAATAAAGTAAGGAGCATTTAAGATTTTTCGAAGGATTTTAGGTTGTAAGGATTTGATACAAGATGAATTGAATGGTTTAGTAGAGCCCCAAAGCTCAACTCCGTACGTCCAAATAGGTCTAATCACAGTCATGTAACATAAGTCTTTTATAATTAATCGGGAGCTTTGGTCGTTTGTCTAGTAAATGTTGAAGTAGTCTGTAGTTTGTCCAAGTGGAGTCCTGGATAGCGCATTTGTTCAACAGGAATTAGTGGAATATCATTGAAGGATACTGTAGGACAGGAAGTCGTAATAATAAATTCGAATTATGAGAAGTATGTGTTTCATTGTGTTGATCATTTCACATGCCTGGGCAGTTATATTAATTTTGCTAAGAAGGTCAGTGATGAGATCAAGAAAATAATAATGAATGGCAATATAGCGTACTTTGGTCTCACAAACTTGATAAAATCGACTATACTCTCGAAATGCACAAAATTAAATATGTACAAATCGTTTATCAGGCCCATATGTAGTATGTTACGATGCAGATGCTTGTACACTCGAGAAAGTAGAACATCAAGCTCGTTGACCATCAAGGTCTTCTAGTCTTTGAGATGAAGATAATGCTGCGAATATATGGTCCAATCTACGAACAAGGCGCTTGGTAATAAGTATATAAGTAATCAAGAACTGGCCAAAGTAATCAAACATGCTGATATTGTGTGGTTTATAAAACCAAAAAGAATAAGCTGGACACGTCGAAAGGATGACCACTGACAAAATGGTGAAGAGGATTATGGGAGAAAGCTTCCCAGGAAAATGAAAGAGAGGACGCCCTTAGAAATCTGGCTAAAGAATAATGAGGAGGGCATGAGAGTTCTTGCGGTAACCGACTGGAGTAACAGGGCTCTGGATAGGGCTAATGAAGCAGAATCGTACGAGAAGCCAAGGTCCTGTAGCCCTAAGCAAGAAGACAAATATGTGTTACATTGTAATACCCGATTAGTCCGACCTTTTGACCGCTATGCCCTACCCCTTGGTCCCTTAGGTGTCAGATTAGAGAGGTTCAACTATAATTTTAATCGTTAATCTAAAATATTCAGTAAGGTTTTGCGTTTCATGTTTAGTTGTAATCTCGTTTATTTGATGTGCGATGTCCATGTCATTCCTTTATCCAGTGTCACTTAAAGGCATATGATTAAAACTTGGGTTGTTGAACACAAGCCACTGCTGAGTAAAAATTTGAGTTTATCTGATTGTAGAACGTTTATTGAAGTTTTCCAATCAAAAAAATAAATATACAAAAAACCTATGTAAATACCAAGAGTTAGCTTCTAGGCTGAATGATGTGAATGTATCCAACAGATGTTGTATCGAATATGACTGTCCGACAAAAAATGTGTCGGATTATTAAGATAAATAGATAATGTATTGTTGAAACTTATATTCCATAACATTGGTTGAAAAAATAAATTAAATAATTTTGCATTGGCGATGATAAGCGCCCGTTATAATCATTACTCCGTTGCTATTAAATAATTCCAAATTGCTACCTGAAGATTAAAGTGGCTAATCCGATATCCTTAAAATTCGTTGGGGGTTGAGTTAAGTCCTCCGTTAAGGAAACTAAAAAGCTATCGTTTGTTTAAATAATAGCGATCGCTAGCCAGACTCCTCCCGACTCCAAGTTTCAACACCGCCCTCGGACTTGTTGCAAACAGTGATAAATCTCCTTGATGGCTCCTACCTTAGCTAAGGGCTCGCCAACAACCGCAGAAGGTTATTTTATGCATCTTCACTAATGGACCTTATAGCTAAGGCCGCGTAATTTAGGAGTTGCAGCGATTAGCACGGGCTCACAGTGGGACGAATGGCCCAAATTTCCAGACATGCACTAAAAATTGAAACTATTTTATTGCGATCTCCGACCACTTTGCACCATCTTCTAACATCTTAGGCATAAGGAAATGTGGAAATTTTTCAGAAATACGTAGTGAAAATACTGTTTTTAAAATAAAAAGGTAATGAAAATTGACATAAAAATACACGAAATCGTATTTAGAGATTATGATTGTTCCTGTAACTTTTTAAATTTTACTGATGATTATACCTCATAATCTCAAATAAAAAATTACTTTCTATTTCGTACTAGTCTATTCAAACTATAAAAAAAATAATAGTGATGGTTTTATCATTAGAAAGAATTAGGATTTTATAAAACAATGACATATGAGGTTGAAGAAAACGTCCAAAGTTGTCCAAAAAATGGACTTCATAGACTTTCATCTTAGGTATTTAATGAGATAAATACGTTCCATTATTTTCCGAATATGGCCGAATTAACCCGTGGTTAAGCATAGTTTAAATATTTCTAATGTTGTAATTCGACGTAATTAAACCATCAACCTTTATTCTTATTTGTACCTTTCCCAGTTATGAAAAACAAAATAATATTTGTAATTTATAGTTTAGAATTGTATTTTGTTAATTTCAAAATGTTTAGTCTTAGTTATTTTCTTTTCTTAAGTTTTTCCACTTTGCAGTAATGGTAATAGGCGCACTGCAATAGGTGCATACGCGTTCTCAAAATTTCTACGTGTTCTCATGCATATATTTCTCGATATAACGCATATTTGAATAAATATTTATACAAACTATTTTTATAATAATACACAAAATATTTTTATAATAATACTAAAATAATTTAACTTTAATTTAAAATAATTGAGTTAAGATGAAATTAAAGCAATAATTATCAAATGAATTTATACGCTAATTGATGAATAGAATAAAGATTGGAGAAAAAAAATAATTGATTAAAAAATATATAAATGAATAAAAAAGAGGAAAAAAATATATACATTATTAGGAATAGGTAAAATTTTATAGACAGTTTATTCGTTGCACTCCATGATCTCAACGTTATCCACAAATAGCATTAGTTATTGTGTAGTCGTTTGTTGTTAACAAATGATAACAATAGCCATAAAAACATATAGGCAGCAACTGACCCATCAGTTTGTATCCACGTACATGTTTTGATAGCTTAAAGCCATAGTCAACTTGTCACGGGATGTTGGGGTTATTTAATTACAACAGATTAGATTTTTTTTTTTTTTTTTTTCATTTAAATATCGACAAACCCTGATTTCTTAAATATTTAAAAAGTCCGATCGACGAAAAAAGCATATAACACGTATAACTCACATAAGGGTAAACTGATTGATTTGCAAATTTTTTAAATTCTATAGGGCACATCAAAAATCATAGAAAATAATATCCCTCGAATCAACACACGAACAAACGAAAATTGGATTTTTTAGACACACTGTTGGTTAACAAAGCAAAATCTTAAAATGATAGGTAAAAACAGACTTCAGATTCGAATTCTACACCCTTGAAAACATACCCATATGAAATTTGAAGTCGATACAAAAATGTTTAGAGCCTCAAATTGCGAAGTCTAGAAAAAACACCGTTTCGTCCCACTGTGGGGCTTCTCAACATACTGTCGTAAAATCGATCCTACCTTTTTTTAAGAACCGATTATAACATATTATTAAAATACAGTAGTAAAAATATATGTTTTACCAACTGAACATCTAAAGTACCCGTAATGTACGTGATATTTGTGACTACAGTTTATTAATACTTGATTAATTAATTAAGAAGAAAGGGTGTAAAATGGGCACCCTGTTTTGTTTTTGATTTAAAGTTACTTTTAACTAGAAAAAATCCTTGATCATTCGTTTTCAATCACAACTTTAACAAATTTCTAAAATGCGAGAAGACATCATGATTAACATAAACTATTTTAATTCAATAAAGAAGATTTACAAAAATCTTTTGAAAAAGCACCAGAGAAAATGGGGTGTAAATATGGGCCCTCTACAAAAAAGTCACCAAAAGTAGTTTAAATCAGGATTTTTTTTTTTTTTTTTTTAATCAATCATTTATTGAGGAATGATTACAATCTACCACAAGTGTGGGCAATAAGTAATATAGATGACTTCATGATTACATTCATACAATATGTACAATAAGTGAAGAAAAAAAAAGAAGTAAATAAATAAAAATATAAAGTGAAAAAAAAAATTAAATAGAACAAAAGAGAGCTATGCTGATATACATAAACAATATGCAATATAGAATATACATACAAGTGAAATATACGAATAAAAAAAATATGTATATATACACATAAGACAAAATAATAATAATAAAATAAAATGAAAATGAATTGAATAAAAGTAAAAATGAAAATAAAGCTAAATTAAATCTAAAGTTAAAACTACATTCATACTTTATTTACAAGACACACTCATTCTAGGGATCTCCCTACCTCTTCACTCATGGAAGGACAGGCCTGGCGCAGAGGGGTCCCAGCTCTTCTCTCTCAGCTGCGTCACTGGTGTTAAAAAAACCAGTGGAGGCTGAGTGAGAGCGCAATGTAAATCAGGATTAAGTAATTCGAAACGGTAGAGGCTCTGTTTATAACAGGGATTTTTTTTTTTAAATACAGAAATTGCAATAATAAAAATCGCAATCATTCAGTTATATCTGAATCCAAAGAAAACTAAGGCTATCCTCATCGGTTCAAAACCCATCCTCAACAGCCTTCCTTACTATCCATTGCTCTACCTCAATAGCCTTCCTATCCAGTTCCAAAACTCTATTAAAAATTACCTATGATCATCGCCTATCCCGGAATAACCATATCGCCCAAATTTCCAAAAAATCCATCATAATCCTTAAACAACTGTATAGATCTCGAGATTCCTTTTCCCAGAGTACCCGCCAACTTCCAGTGTCCTTTCTTATCTTCCCTTGCTTTGATTATGGTTGCTTGGTACTCTTTCATAAGATATCTTCGGGATCCCCAGGCGGTCACACGTAGCTCTTTCCTAAATTCCGACGGCAATACTTCCTGGGTACTGTCCTATTCCAATGTCTAAAAACCTTCCTATATTCTTGATTTATTAACTCTGCGTTCTTCTATCCATCTCCTAAGATCCTAACCTTTTAACCTATATATCCCTTCACATAAAACCGCTTTCTTCGTCATTCGTGCTACCTCCTTCTGGAATTCCCTACCCACTTCTATTCGTAAAGCAGCTTCCATAACTTCCTTTAAAAATAATTTATTCCTGTTCCTTTTAGGCAATCAATCTTCCGCCTATATGTCAATAATGTCAATTTGTAATATGTCAATAATCAAATGAATACTTAGAATTACTTTTTTTTTTCTCTCTCCTTCTTTCATTTTTATGTTCATATATATATACGATTGTATTTTATTTTTCAATTATTATTTCATATATTTATTTATTTATTTTTTTTAATTAGTTTAATTTTTTTTGTAAAAAATGTATGCCTTAATTAGTGAAGCATCTAATTTGTAAATAATAGGCCAGACAGTTGAACTTTAAACTGTTCATTATTTTTATTCTTAGGGGACAGTAAGTCCCAGAAAAAAGTTCATTTTTTCATTTCATAACTGGCTCTTTCAGCCTCGTCACGATCTAAGTTTATACATTTAGGAACATTTTACCAATCCCTCTCCTCGAGTGACTTCAGAGAACTTTCCATCACAAAAGTTGCAAATTGTTATCTCTAACAAGAGATATGTCGAGGTTTTCGTGGAAATCAGGGTCCATATTTACACTAAGAAAGATTGCCATTATCACATGTAAACTAAATGTGTGTGTGCTTCAAAAAGTAGCTTAAGATCTCAGCTTTCCAGATATCATTGTGAAATTATTTTTAAATAAATATAAGAAAATGGAACGGAGACGATTTCACATTCCTCTCAAAATTTTCCAGTCCAGAATGAACATCAATTTGCACACTAATTCAAGCTGCATTCACACTAGTTGGGAAGAACGGTTCCAACTGCTCACTTTTATCTTATATTAGCAAATAGCTCCATAGACAGTCCTCGCCGCCAGTCTTCATTACCTCCTTTAGCCAGTAGAGAGGGGTGTCCATATTTACACCAGTGCCCATTCTTACACCTTTTTCTGTACTATTCACTTAATAATAACAAGTCAATTGTTTTGAAAGTTTTAATGACACCTAGATTTACATATCTATCTATACTATTATATAAAAGGACAAGCCATTTTTCGTAATTGATCACTAACCACAAAAACTACTGAACCGCTATGTACTAAATATTAACTACACTATCTTCATAGTTTCAGTAAGGTTGAGCAATAATAAAATCTACTGATTGTCAATAATTATGTTACTAAAGCAATAATATGTGAATAACAGTAAAGTTTGAAAATTGACCGATAGGTGGCGAACGCCATTCTAAATGAGAAGTTACAAAAGTACGGTGTTGTATAGAGCTTAAAAGTAATAGTAGAATTTGATTATATTGAATAAACTACTTTAAGAAATGTAAATAAGTGGAGCATCATTTGGATCCCAGAGAAATTTGAAAATCGACCGATATTTGGTTAGCGCTATACCGAAATAGAGTTTACAGTCGTAAAACTATTAAACCTATTCGTACCAAATTTCAAATAAATCATTGTCATAGTTATAGGAAGGTCTTGAGATAAAAAAATGTACAATGATAAAAATTTAAATGTACAATTTCGAATGGCAGGAAGTAAGTTTGCCAAACTGTCATGTACTTTTATTGTTAGAAATTAATATTCAACTTGATGAAATAAAAAAAATTATATCTGGCGCATAAAACTTATTACTAAATCAAAATTTCTTTTTAATATTTAATGTAAAAATATTATTCATGGACCTTTGGTTGTAGGTACTGATAATGCAGTCCATTATCTGCAAGTTTTTTTTTTTTAGAGTCTGTACATCTGGATTACCAACCCATACACTAAAATTAAACATATTATTTCTAATTATGCTTTCATGTATTTATTATCTCTAACCACCTAATCAGTGCAATCAAATTTTTTCGAAATCAAAAATAATTTTTTTTTACCTTTTGTAAAATTTTGTAGGATTTTAGAATGCAGGATTTATTTTTGATTTCGACAAAATTTAGTTTCTACATGTTTATGAGACGAGGATTCTGAAAACACTATCAGTTTTTAGTTTATAATTTTAGTGCGTTAAATCGAGATTTGAGGTCAGTTGTTCATGAAAAAAAGTTTCCACTGATTTACAGCGGATTTACTTGGAAGTTTGTCATTTTTTTGGAATTTTTGAGCACCCTAAAGCCGGGTAGTGCCTTGATCATAACAAAAGTATTTTTATTAAAAAAACATATACAACTGAAATTAAACGTGAAAGAATTATTTCTCTAACTTGATTGAGAGCTAAGAGAAAAAATAAAATGTGATTTTCATATATAATTTTTTTATCGGCTCCTGATGTCCAATGGTGGCTATAACTCTAGTTTTACACTATTATAGGTCCCTACTACCCACACAAAAATCGGCATTTAAATCTGTGCGTTACAACTGCAAACGTCTCCTTGTAAGTTATTTAGTTATGGGAAAGGGCGAAACCGTAATGGGTGATGCTAGTGCTAATATATATATATATATATATATATATATATATAATACACTTTTCCTTATCCTTACACGTTTTGCCTACATTTTTGTGTCGAAACAGTAGGTATAAAACCTGTAAATGATTAAAAAAATACATGTATATATAGATATGTATAATGATCTATTGATTTTGCAAGTCAGGGAGGAATTTATTTTTATTTTTTTAACGTTTCAACTACTGAGGACCACGACTACTATTTTATGATTTTCGACTGCATTTCTTTTCTTTCTTCGGGCCACTTTGTACCCCTCTTTTTTTTTTCTTTTAATATTGGTAAGATTTTTTAGCGTGTTCCTGTATGTATCTCTATCCAGACAGTCGGCATCTGAAATATCAAGGTTCTTTAATTCTTCTCTTATTTGCTTCGTGTATCCTCCCATGCTTTGGCAGCTAAAACGTTTGTTAGAGATCTTTAAACTTATTATACTTTCTACTAATGCAGTATGATTGGGCAATCCTATATGGTAAAAATAAAGTATATATGGCAGGTGTAAGTGGAACATGTATAGGAATCACTAATAAGATTACTGTAGAAGCTATTACAAAAATATATTTTTTTTAAATTTTTTAAATTAGTATGGTAAAAGCTAATTAAACGCTCTAACAGAAGAAACCTCCAGGGGTAGATTTATTCTCGCTGAGAAACAGGCGGCGACATTTGGGCCAGAAGGAGGGGAATTACCAGAGCCCGAGATGAATGGGCCAATCAGGCGCTGAATAAATTTTGGACCCTTTCCCCCCATCCCGGCCTGCTAAAAGAAAACAATACTAGCTACTGGTGTCCTTGTTTGCCATCCTTCAAAAAAAAAAAAAAAAAAAAAAATCAGAAAAAAAATATGATGGTACGGTTGTTCAGCCCATTTCGTTCTAAACATACTAAATTATGAGGGTCAATCAATCTTTATTTGTTCTTGGGCAACTCATACCTCTGCTAGTTCAATATTTAAAAAACTAATGGTGGATAAATATATTTATTATTATTATTATGACGAATATTCCCCTTGAGTAGAGCGATTGGAAGTCACTTTATTTTCGGTTATGCCTCCTTTTTCTTTCCATTGTCTTTTCATTCTTTCGGAATGCTTCTTCCCTACTCCTCCTTCCACTTTTTTCCTGAGTGTCGTGATATCCTTTGTTCAAATGTCACATTGTTGATTTTAGTCCGGCATTCGTTAAGATCTTCGAAATTAGCTGCAGGTCTGTGCCACATTTGCTTTTAGTCATAAGATTGAATAATTTCTTTGCTAATCTTGAGCTTTATATCCTGTAGATGTGCATGTAGTTTGCTCGGCGTTTTCTTATTTCATCTATAATTATGCTGGTGTTTTGATTAAGTTCGTTCTGAGATATTTTCATCCAAAGTCTATATTTATTATTATCTCTTATTAATATATAGGTATTTAAAGTGCCGGACTTGTATGATTTCACCGTATTTTGTGATCAAATATGATTCATTTTATGGTCGTCTTTTCATGTATTACTTTTTTTTCTTTTGAAATTTGCAGTCCAGTTTTATGCGCAAACGCTTTTCAACTGCTTGATTCACTTCAGTGCTGTTGTCCGATGTAATCGCGATATCGTCCGCAAAAGCAAGGCATTTGACTCTGATCCGATTCTTCTTTTTGATGCCTATATGGATCCTTTTACATGACATTCTCTGATGATTTTCTCTAGGGCAACATTTAAGAGAATCGGGGATAGTCCACCCCCCTTCCATTCCCTAAACGATATAACAGCTATTAATAAAAGTCGATATAAATCAGATATTGTTAATAATAAGGATTCGAAGTTCTATTCACAGGAGTCGAAAAGTTGGCAGAAACGAAGCGTATTTCGATTGATAAATTTTTTTTATTATTTATTTCAAGTTTTTTAATAAATATACTTTTATTTCAGGACAAACCAATAGCTATAAAACAATAAAAACATTTTATGATTTATCCTTTATTTAATAGTGGTCTACCTTTAAAAAATATAATAAAAACAATGACAAATGAAATAATAAGTATTTAATTTAAAATTTAAAATAAATTGTAAAAATTGCGCAAAACATTACATAGGTGAGACATAACAAAACTTATTAAAAATAATTAATGACTGTAATAGAATGAATATAAAAGTAAATAATAATAAAACTGCACTATGGGAACATGCTCAAAAATTAAAACACGCATTTGATTTTAAAAAAACCACAATTTTAAATCAAAAAAATAAAACATAACAGAAAATTATTAGAGGCAATATATATTAACATAATAATAGATAGGGCTGTCAATTATAAAACATATTGATAAAATTGGAACCAATTACTGAAATATAATAATTAAATTAAAAATATAATTTAATTAAATCAAACATTTAAATATAAAAGAATAGAATAAAACAATATTTAATAATAAAGAAATAAATAGAAATCAATATTTTTATATGCATTAAATGCCTATATTAGAAATACTAGAAAGGCGAATCATGAGGAAAATATTAGGTCCACAAAACACAGTAGAAGGTTGGAAATTACGAAGTAATGCTAAAATATATCAAAATGTAGAAACTATATCAGATGTAATGAGAAAAAGAAGATTGATGTTTTTTGGTCAATTATATCGAATGCCAGATAGTAGACTGACAAGTAAGATTTTCATATATCTGTAGGGTAAGAAATCAACAAGCTGGGTCAATGAAGTAAAAAGGGATTTAGAAAAAAAAAATATATATATAAAAATAGAAGAAATAAATAATAGAGAAGACTTTCGGCAAAAAGTATTGAAAACGGAAGAATTCCAAGGCAGGAAAGTGAAAAGGACTAGTACAAAATGGTCTGAGGACAGAAAGAGGAAACATGGTGAACAGATGAAAGCATACTGGAAGAAAAGAAAAGAACAAGGAAGAAAGAATTGAAATTGGCACATGGTCCTCTGCTGGCCCATTCGAAAAAAAAAAAAAAAATAATATTATTAACAATACAAGAGAAATACAAATATTGATTAGTTAATATAGTCACTCTATTAAATAGTTTTAGATGATAAGAATAGACCATCAAATAAACAAGTGTTGAACTTTGCTCAGTGATAAGAAAACATACTAATAACTACAGGTAATAAGGTAAATAATATATTTATTGTTCGTGAATTGTAAAACTAATTAGTATAATTATGTAGATTAATGTATTGTAAAACATTTTAGAAGCCTGAAAATGGGACTAGGGTCCCTAAACATGTTGCAACATACATATGAATGAAATAAGAATTATACCAACAAATATTGAACAGACAAGTTTTAAATTTAAATACATGTATTCCACCATTTTTAGTCCCTATAAATCCCTGAATTATGAATATAAAACTTATTTAGGTTTACATAGTTTAAATTGCCCTTAATTCATTTATACTTAAATTGTGATATTTAATAATTAAAAATTTTAATTTGTTTAATTGTAATAATTAAACGTACTAATTAGTCAACTAATTCAATTGTTAATCGAGGTTAACTAGTTGAATACTAATTAATTAGTATCATCTTCATCACTGCCTTCTGACATTATCAATAATTAATATCTTAATATAAATATGACTGAATTTTAGGCCAAATTCATAGTTATAGTTATATTCATAGTCACGGCTTATATATTGAATTATTCATACAAAAGTCTAATCTTAATTGAGCTTATTAGATTTATAAGCGGAATATCATCAATTTCTGTGTTCTGCTATGCGGATTTATATAATGAATAATCTAATGTTTAAAAGCGTCGGATATTTAAATAGTAAAATCTTAATCAATATTATTACATTATGTACAAGTAAATTTGAGGAACATAATCACAATGAGATGTCAATAACGTGCAAATAACTAATCACTAGCAGTACTTTAATAGTTCTGCATTGGAAAGTCACTTGGCCACCTTCTTTTCAGAAGTCTTTATTTCGTAACTCATAATTTAATTATTAATCAATTTTTATTATCATTTACTTATAATTTATCATCAAAGCCAGACCATTGTCTTATCTATTGTACTTATTTGTTGTTTCAGGTTAAAGATCATTTTCTTCTCTTAATCCCCGTAAGAATGCATCATTTGACCATCCACTTATTTCCTGTTCAACTTTCTTGAATAAGTTCAACTATAACATTTTTTTGTTCAACTATAACATTCATTATAGGTAATGAATCATGAAAATAATTATAAATAAAGTTTATTAGCACAAGTTATCATTAGCTTAGATTTAATAGCAATTGATAGGTCACAATATATGATAATATAAAATAAATGAAACATTTGTTAACATGAGTATATTCGTAGCACATGACATGCACAACAGTTATGAGTTGAGAACCAGAAACATCGAGAGCCAACTGTCGAACAAAACTCAACAATCAATCGAACAAGCATCAGAGTGTACAGATCAGTTGAGGCAATCAAATGAACTGTTTGACATGTGAATCGCTGCAAACTGAAAATGGTATTTTAAAAAATTATTTTAAAATTTATACTGCAATTGTATGACCGACATTAAAAAAGACAATAAATAAATCATTTCAATCTTATATGGTTTCCTGAAGCAGAGCCATAAATTTTAATTTTTTATGAGTTATTTCGTCTCTTATGGATGTTAAAATAACAGAAAATTAATTAATTAAGAAATAAGTTCTTTCTTTTTTTATATAGTTATATTTATTTGTTTAACATTATAATTTAATATTATTATAAATTTATACTTCAACAAACCGGTGTGTGGGTTGATGATAATCCGATTTTTAATCTTTGAAAACAATCCAGGCTTTAGTCGGACAGTTTCCAACTGTACCCCAATTCAACATCTCCTTATATTTTTCATAATATATTTAAAAAATTGAACTAAATAAAACATACATTTCAATAAAAAAAAAAGTAAAATTAAAATGAATTGCTTGAGAGGAAAAGAAAAAAAAAAAAAAAACGTAACGCAGACACGTGGTGTTCTTGATAATTGAGAGAGATACTTAATACAGAAGGTTTGGGAATTACAAAAGAAGATATCAGAAATTATAAAGAATTCATATTTTCTAATATTCATACTATTTCGTGTTTTTTTTTTTGTTTTTTTTTAATTTAAAGCAAGATATTGACGTAACCATTTAACCGGGGGCATATCAGTCAATGAGCGCTGAAATGAGGGGTGTAGAGTGCATGAAATATGCGATAATTTTTGACTTTATAGCTTCGTTAGGAGTAATTTAGAAAGTAAATATACTAAAAGTCCCTGCTCCTGGGAGGTGAGCTTACGGTGGGGGGAAGGAAAATCCCATTTTTTGGTTTTCCGATTATATCTCGAAAACGGTGGACTCTAAGGAAATATAGAATATAATAGAAGCAATGAAGCTGAGTTTTTGCATGTACCTTCGTTTTGGTCGTGTATACCCCGTAATACACCCTAGCATGCTAAATATGTATGTTTGCGAAACATCTTACAATTATGACATTTTCAGTAGCCTTGATTTGTTGAATTACGGAGTTTTATCAATATTTCAAATAAAGGACCTGGTAGTAAATTTAACCAGATTTTAGTAGAAAAAATGAATATTAAGAACGGACAAATAGTTATAGAGTTACAGTGAAAAATGTTCCAAAAAAACTTGGATTTCAAAAATATAATTAGTTTAGGAGTTACAGCCTTAAGAGTGACGACAAACCTATTTTCGCGGAGAAGTGCGATCCCTGTTAGAATGCTGAAATGAGGGGTGTAGAGTGCATGAAATATGCAACTATGTTTGACTTCACAGATTCGTTAGGAGTAGTCAAAAGGTAAATATACTAAAAGACCCTGGGTGAACTATACTCCCCTGTTTACGGTGGGGGAAGAAGAGACGATCCCATGTTTAGGTTTTTTGAATACATCTCGAAAACTGTGGACTCTAGAAAAATATGCTACAAATCAAAATTAAAGCTCATTTAATTTCCTATGGAATTGATTCAATGCATATTTGTCGAACTTTCAACGGTTTCTGAGATTTACGTTATTAAAAATCGATAATTTTCCAAAATAAAAATAATGTTTACTTTACGTTTTGTCATAAATTTGCTTTAAGTGCCAGAAACGTATATATAAAATTAAAGAAAACTTGATGCTCTACAATTTTGATTCTGACATTTTTTATGTGAAACGATCGTGGTAGGCACTAGAAGGAAATGTTTTACAAAAAATGAGGTAAAAATTATTTCTTTCACGAAAATTATCGATATTCAATGCGTATATCTCGAAAACAGTTGGCAGTTCGACAAATATGTACAGAATCAATTTTACATGAAATTTAATTAGCTTTAGTTTTAATTTGAAATGTATTTTCTAGAGTCCACCGTTTTCGAGATATAATCAAAAACCCAAAAATGGGACCTTCTTCCCTCCACCTAACGTTAGGTCACCCCCCCCCCCCCCCCCCCCCCCCCCCAGGGGCGGGGAACTTTTAATATGTTTACCTATCAACTACTCCTAACGAAATTATGAAGTCATAAACTATCGCATATTAAATTTATTCTGCAATTTATTTATTTACAGAACTAATAGGAGATGAAGTGGCACATGCATAATAAAGTATTGATTAGAAAATTTTCCTGAAACATAAAAAAATCTAATTTTATCTATTATTCATTTATATATAAAATGTATTTTTTTTTAATATGCTATATTATGTAGTGTAACAAATCTTTGTGATATGCACGGATTCCCTATGCGTTCCAATGGTAATAGAAAACATTTACACTAAATACAACCTAGTAAGCAATGCCTAATCTAAAATCTGCTAATTATTACTGATTTGGATTTCATCACACGATGGAATTAATGGCAATTAAACAGCAGATCTGGAAGCCGAGGAAGCAGCATTATCGTCAAAAGATATCACAAATATATGCACCTTATTTAACATTTGTAATAGTCTAGAATATCGAGTTAAAATAGTCAGTGCCAAACTGAAAACTATTAGAAAATAAATAAAAATATACAAAACCTCCAACCTTAACAAATGAAGGAAAGTTGTCATAACTAGACTTAAAATCGGCCATACACGACTTACCGTAAAATGCAATAACGGGCGTTGTTATTGAAACGTATGTTATTGATCCAACAACGATATTTTTTCCTAATAGTAATAAATTCCATAACCAATCATATCCACTCTTATCCAAATCTCCTAACTGGCTTTCCATTCATTCCGGAAGTTTTAGAAAAGAAAACGGCCTAGGAAACTTCTGGTATAAAAGATTTATTGAAGTAAAAAAGGTAGTTAGGTAGTTGATTGATATAGAAAAGTAATTGGTATATTATTAAATTATAATTGATAAAGTAAATTTAAAAAAAAAATGTTTTATGAGGTTTTTACAACCTTGGTGTCTTTATATATTTACTGAATTTTTTTAATTCGTTGTGATGATGGTATAGTAAAATAAGTAAATTCAAGTTTATTTTAATTACATTACAAATTATTTTAAAAAAATATGAAATAAATCGTTATACGCATTGCCAGAATGCTTCAAAATGTTATGTATATTTTTAAATAATATTAAACATTAGTGCCATTCATTTAAACAGATACGAAGATTGATTAATGTGAAAATGCATAGGACTGGGACTGTCCGCTCCCCACACATTAATATAATCGATTATACTAAACTCCGACTGGGTCCGTCTGTAGGTTATCTGCGACAGACGGTCATGGTCAAATGTCTGACTGTCCTCTGTGACTTTAAATATATTTCTATGTAATATTATTAAAATTTTAATTTATTAAGTATGTAAAATACTTACGTAATCTAGTTATACATATATTTATTTATTTATCTTTACTTGTAACGAATATAACAAATTAAATATTAGCAACATTTTTAAAAATATAAAACTATATTTTATGACTAGGAAAAACAATAGATCATGGATATGTCTATTTATAATTACTGCTGTTAAACCTACTGATTTGATAAAGAAACTGTGGTCAAATTTTTGATCCGAGCAACACAAAAAAAAAAACCTAGATTGTGTCTAAAAGGCCAAAAAACTTAAAAAATGCAGGTAAAACTTGAATCCAATTTTTAATCCAAACAAATATATCTTCTAAACGGTGGGCCATAGTGACATATGTTATATGTAACAAAAGGTATTCTCCATTGTCTTCCAGTTTCTGATAAGGAAAACTCTTTACAATTTCTTAAAAACAGAGCTAGAGCGTGTCAAAATATTAAATGATTGAGTGGAAAAAGCGTTACACGCTGAAGGTGAAAAAAAAAGTTACTCTCGAAACTATAGACCCCCAGCCTAAAGACATATCCATGTCAAAATCTATTATTCATTTTTATTTTTATTTTTTAGATGTCGCCTAATGCATCGTTGCCAGAGGCACCATTTTCTAGTATACAATTTTTATTATATAAGTTTAAAGATCTGGCTATTATTTAGGACCTGCATTATTTTTTTCGGAGGATTGTTTTTTATATCTTTTTCAAAAAAGAGGTGTACCTGCGGGGGAATATATGCCACAATTGCAGAATATGTGCTCCAGTCGAAGCATATTGGCTATGGGCCATTCCATGTCAAATCGAACTCAATATTACTTTATTGACTAGGACTAACCCTCCATTTTATCAAGAACCCATATCGTCCCATTCTAAAATTTTGTCCAAGTGCAGTCAGTTATCGTATAAATCACATATATTTTTTTCGAAAAAATCGAAGGGTAGGTATTTTGGGAATTACGAAAACCGTTGTTGGACCTTTCGGAAAAATTCAAAATGAACGGAAAATATATCAAGTGATATGTCAAATTAAAGGACATTTCAAATGGAAAAGAATGCCGCAAATTTGAGCTCTCTAGGAGCAATAGTGTTTTAATGGCATAATCTTAATATACTGAGTGAAGACCGAAAACAGTATTTTTTGAATTTTTAAAAACTTATAACTCAAAAACCAAAAGTCAGAAAAATTTAATATTTTATTTGTTTACTAGTCTTGGTATGTAAAACTTCTATACTAAAAATCATAGAAATCGGAGAGGTCAAGGTGCAAATCTAATGTGAAATTGGTTGATTTGACATGGATTGACCCATATGTGTAACTTGAAAATGGTGCTGATGGGAGATCCTAAACATTTCACTATTATAAGCTTACCCAACCTTACTGTTTAGACCTCTCAAAAATATCATAGTATATACAAGTATCTCCAGACGGGGCTTCGCTCGGTCTCATAAGTAAAGAACTAAGATTATTTTAACTCTTCAACAGGTGGCTGAGGATTACTTAAAAGCGTAATTGGACATTCAATTTTTTATATCAATGTTTTAGTTGGTAATCCAGATGGAAAGAGATCTAATGAGAAACTACTGCAAATAATAGACTACATTGTCATTGCTTACAACTAAAAGACCACAAATCATATTTTTATACACGATATCAAAAAGCAAACAGTTAAAGTTTTGGTTTGGTAATAATATTTTTTTTTAGTAGAAATAATTTTATAGATTGCATCTGGTAGTATTTTAATATGTAACTATATCTGTCTATATGACAGTGTAACAGAACTCGTTTCTGCCTCTCGATCTTCCTAAAACAATAAAAATTGTTTCGTTGAAATTTGGTGCAGAGAGGTGTTGTAAATTTACCATTACGAACTCTACTGCGGAAAGGTGCTAACCACATCGGTCAATTTTCAAACTTCACGAATTATCGTTTTTTTTATTTAACAAATTATTTGAAAACCAGTAGATTTAATTATTGCAAAACTTTTCTGGATCTATAAATATGAGGTGGTTAAAATTCGGTACAGGTTGGTTCAGTGTTTTTTGTGGTTTGTAATCACAAACGAAAAATGGCTTGTCCTTTTATATATTAATATAGATTAATATAAGTACATTATGTTTAGGAAATCCACTGCATTGTGGAAAATCCTAATAAAAAAAATATAATTGAAATCTCGAACAGTTTTGATAGAGGTGGATAAGGAAAACATCGAAGAGGTATGTTATACCCACTCAATTCCAACAATGTTTTGCTTCCCTTAAAGCACTCTAAGAATTTTTAAAGTTAGTAGTGCCTATCGTGTTCTAGAGGCCATTTTTCAGCTCATCCTAACCTTCGTTAAGATATGGAGTAACCTTCAGTTACTCTGATGTATCGGAACTATTCTGAGGATGTTTGATACTACTATGTTTCACCCAGATGGAAAGATTCGGTGACATTGGACGCACGGAATCTGCTGGGAGTCCGAAACTGGAGAGCTGCTGCAGCTGAACGGATTGACTAGCGAATGCTTTTGGAGGAGGTATGCATACCGATGTATGTATGTATGTATGTTTCACCCAAGAGTTCCAAAAAACTTATTTATTATAAACCGGTTGGCTATTGATCCAACGGTTAGAACTGTGAAAAAGTAACCAAAAAGGGGGCGGAAAAAACGTCGCTAGCAATATTTAAGAAAAAACTTACTCCAGAACAAATAAAACCTTTTGATGAAAAAAAGACAGCCCCCGTGTCGAGAGGCGACCCGATGGGGAAAAAGTTTCATTCACCGCAGGGAAAAGTTTTTGCGCTCTTGGAACACGGCTCTCTCCTCCCCCTCTCTCTCACTCTCTCCCTCTCCCACCTCCCACTCCCAACCCTTACATCGTAAACGAGAACAGACAACTTCCTCTTTCTTTAATAGCAGCCACTTCTAATTTAATTTTTCTGTCTATGTCTCTCGTTTTTTTTCGGCGGGAGTTCCGCTACTGGGGCCAAAACTCCCGCTAACTAGGGCTCTTCCGTAATAGAAAATTCTCTACCGTTTTTAATCAAACAGGTTACCTTAAAAATTATATTAAATGATTTGAAATAAGAACCACTTTTCTGACGAAGAGACCCCCTTTTAAAGTTAAAATTTAGTAAATTGGAATTCCAAAGAAAGCCTGAAAAAGTTAGAGTACAATAGTATTGAAGAATTGTTGCGTACAATTTAAAATTCGAGCAAGTCCATTTTTGGAACTTGTTCACAGATTGTTGATAAAGGTAAAGGTCTGAACTAGGAAGAGGCCCTAATAATCATGATGATTATGATGATGAGGCCCTATAGGTTAAAATGATAGAGGACACAGCTCAACTCTAGGAGACTAATAAGGAAGGAGCTTGATTAAAAAAAAAAAAAAAAAAAAAAAAAAAAAAAAAAGGATTTTAAAATGCTTATCTGGCTATTTAAAGAAAATTTGTATAGGGTCGAAACAATTTTATCATTCTTAGTAATTCCTAAATATTTAATTGTAGACTTTTTTCTAAGTGATGTATTAGCTCTACTTTCAATTCTTTGGTTTAATTTATAGATATTTTCATTTACACGGATAGGGAATTAAAAATTCAGTATGTCCTCGAACTGATTATGAATGAACTACAAGAGAAAAATAATTCATCCATCCTTAAAAAAAAAAAATATATTTTTAAATAATAGTCACATGGTAAACGATTACAATTGATCTATTGTAAAATTTTAGTTTTTTGACACGGAAATAGTTTTCTTGTGTGACGTTTTGTTCACACTCAAAAATGTGTGAAGCTCTTTGTTAGTGTTGCTAGCATCGAAAATTTGACGACATAAAAAATTTAATGTAGAATATTTTTGTTTCTCTGCGTATTCGTCGCTAGGAACTACAATTTAGGACTTATGTCATTTTGAATGAAAAAATTCAGTTTTGTAACGTTTTTTACAACCTCAAATATGTAACATCTTGACACGCTTCAGTTATTTAAGCCGAGCATAACGGGTTGAAAATTTGACAATATTTCCTTATCAGAAATGTAATGTAGAATTTCGTTTGTTATATTACATTTATCAGAAGACTAGTTAGGACTTATGTACGTTAAGATGAAAAAAGTTGCGTTTAAAACTCCTACTTTTTCTCAACTTTGTACATTTCGAATAATGATTAATTTTTTATTTAATTTAATTATTAATTGGATTAATTTGATCTTTTTAATTCTAAAATGTAAACTTGTAAGAGGAGTAGATTATACAAAGGCATATCCTTGATATTTGTTTTTTTTTTGTTTTGTTTTTTTCGCAGTAAGGGAGAAATCGATTTTTTTATTTAAACATTGTTATAAAACTTTTTTTTTTTTTTTAATTCGTGTCTATAACTTTGTTACTGACACTATACATACTAGTCAGTATTATTTATGTGTAACGTTATGAGGTTCCAGTTATTACTTGACAGGCATACAATAAAAGGGCTTTTTTATACGAAAGATATCAATAAAATATAAAAAGCGCTCCTCAGAAGAATCATATTGTTCTCTTCGATATTTCTATGGCCCTCCCAATACCAAGCCTCTTCTAGGAAAACGAACCCACTTCGTATTGTCCAAGGGTAACTGTATTTTATCTCAGGTCTCTTTCCCTTCCATTATTCTCTGTAAAAATAGAAATAATATTGAGAAAAATTCGCTTTGTCTTAAGTGAGCTGAAGTCAGCAATAGCAGGAGAGGGCCTTCGTATCTCTAATAATATCTTTAACCTCCTCTACTGGATTCAAAATGATCTCAGAACAGCTAGAGATAAAATCTTATAATAAATGTTACTTGCATTTATTCAAATGAGAAACTGCCAGATCAACCCTTTTAAATATCTATAAAAAGATTCTACATATTTACTTGGAAAACGATTAACCGACCTAATATCCAAATAACATTGAATAACCAAATGATCGGTTGATCGAGACCCCAAAAAAGTTAAAGAAAGCATAAGAAAAAATAATATAGGACGTAATATATATATATCTATTTGATATCATAATAATACTTATTAAGAATGCAATAATAATTTACACAAGTTGCATTATTTAATATTTAAATTAAAAAGTAAATGTCTTGAAAAATTTGCTAATTTTCCTTTTTTTAAATACCAACATTCTATTTACCGCTGCAACGTCGCCTCATTGTCTAAAAAACCATAAAATCGAACGATGTTGCATTTTTCCATCCCTTCAGCCAATTATAAGCCATCTTCTTTTTAGATGCACTGGAGGGTTGTCAGGAAAAGAATGGAAAGCATGTTGAGAAGCTAGTGGATTTGAATAGTTGCAGAGCTAACTTTAAAATAATAGGTATCTGATTTGGACTAAACCAGCAAGATATGAAGCATAAAGGTCTTTACGGATAAGTTTATTTGGGACAAAGTAAGGAGCATTAAGAGATTTTTTGAAAGATTTCGGATTGGATACGAGATTTATTAGATGGTTTAGTGGAGCCCCTAAACTGAGCTCCTCATGTCCAAACAGGTTTAATTACAGTCATGTGAATGAGTCTTTGGTAATTAATCAGCATCTTAAATCGTAAGTCTAGTAAACGTTAATGCAGTCAAGTAGCTTATTGTAGTTTTAGTATTGTAATAGGGCGTATAAAAAGAAATTACCGTTTTACCGTCTGTAAATATCTTAATTTTATTATCAAATTCCAGAGTTCAAAAGATTAAAAAAGCCTCAGTTCAGTTATTTATTGCAAGGAAGAAACATGACGTCCTACGAGATACTCGTAATTTTAAAACATTACTGGAAAAAAAAATTTCACAGCCGCTGAAGCAACTCGTAAAATTATTAAATATGAAGGGAACGGTGTCCTGGAAAAACGCACTGCACGGCGTTGGTTTGAAAAATTTAGAAGCGGAGATACGACGTTGGAAAGAAAGAAGGGCTCCGGGCGGCTATTAATGGATATTGATAGGTTATGAAGGAAACTGTTGAGTCAAATCCGTCCGCAAGTGCTCGCGGACTTGCCAGGGAGTGTGGTGCGTCTAAAGGTACAGTTAGTCGCCATCTTCTCTCGATGGGGAAGGTGAAAAAGACCTGTAGACTAGTCCTTCACGAACTTACTCCTCAACAATCAGCAGAAAAGTTTACAGAACTTCATGGGTTTGAACTCCTTCAGCTCATCCACCTGCACCTTAGGTTTACTACTTGTTTTGATCCATAGCCCATTTTCTTCAAGGGAAAAAATTTGATAATTTTGCGGAAGTTGAAAATGCTGTCCAAGAGTTCTTTGACAGCCATCCCAAGGAATGGCATCAGCGTGGCATCGAGCAATTGGCTAGCAGATGGGTAATGACGGTAGATAACAATGAACTGTAGTTTGAGTATTAATTGTATGTTAAATCAAAGAAATGATAAAACAAATATTTGTTTAAGAAACGGTTATTTTTTATTATACATCCCATTATATTGATTCCAAGTTAAAAGATTGTACAGTTGAAGTTCTACGAAGCGGATCTGTTCAATAGGGACCAGTGGAATATAATGAACTCATAATTAAAATAAAATTTTAGATTAGAAAAGTATATATAAAAAAAAAATAATACATGATTTGAATGTTTAGTAACAGCATCTATACTAAAAGGGATAATGGGGATAAAAAAATAAATTGGATAGCATTTGCCTGCGGTTAGAACCCGCCTGGCGATTAATGCTCAAAGAAACCAAATGGAACATTATTTCCCTATAACCCATAGAATTCCAAACGAAATTAGTCCCAATGGGATATGGGGACCGTTTTCCGAACAAGCTTAAATTGATATTATACCCCAAACAGGAAAAACATATATTTTAATCTCCCTTGTATATGAAACACATTTTCAGAAATTACTGACTTTGTAGGGAATTGATATGGAAATATTTTACCAATTGTATAAATGTATATATATTTTATTTGTTTCCCTCTATAGTAACCCCCTGGTACTATGGAAGGGCTCCATCGCATACCACCTGCGATTAGCAGTTGGAATGTTATTTTTAATTAAGATGTATTACATTACATGTCTTTGATTGTTGATCATTATTTTGATGCGGAGTGGTCTTCTTTTTTGATTTATATGGTCAATTTTCAATTTCAATTGCGATTTCTGCCAACTTTTTTTTTTTATACAGCTTTGCTTCGGTGGAAGACCAAGTGTCTCCAACCACCAGCATTGTTTGTATTAGTAAAAACATTTTGTATTAGCATAGTTTGCAGTCATAGAGTAAATGTTGAAATGTTTGTGGAGTCTTTCCGTCACATTCACATGTGTTGGTATTCTTTAAATGATATATATATATATATATATATATATATATGTAATTTTTCTTGATATAAATCAATATTATTAAATATATTATTTTATTTTTGAAGAGAAAAGATTTGACCCGGTCGGGATTCGAACCCGAGTTTCCACCTCTCTAGCGTGGCGCCTTATCCAACTAGGCCACCGGGGTCGTATCCGAACCAGGCAAATCTTCTCTCTTCAGTGATCCATAACCCCCGGGCACTCGCAAATCTATATATATATATATATATATATATATACATGCGATAGCTGGAAGAAACATTGATTGATTGACATTCCTTTTCTCGGAAAATAAAACGGGGTGCCAGCGCTAAAGGTTAGGAGTGGAATGTATTGGAAATATGGAAGTGGAGAAAATTCAGAAGTTTGATAACTCTTCGAAAATTTGCTTATCAAGGATCTGCCCGACTACGCATTACCGATTTTAATTAAATGTATGCCTTTTTCTTTATTTGGTTTTCATTGAATTCAAGAAAAAATTAACACAAGGCATAATTAACCTTATTGAATTTAAAACTTTGTAAATGTAATATCCTTAATATATTATTTAATATTTCTGATACGTTTCATACCCCCCCCCCCCGGTTACATAAACACCACAAAGGGAATGAAATTTTGACCTAGAAAAAAAGCAAAAAACAATTGGGTCAAATTTTTCGCCTTTTATACTTTTAAGAACTTAACACAATTATAAAAAAATATTTTAGATACATACTATATATATATTATATATAAATATATAAATATATATATGTAATTTTTCTTGATATAAATCAATATATCAATATCTCTTCAAAAATAAAATATATATATATATATATATATATATATATATATAATATTCCTAATGCGCACTATCGTAATTTGGGTATTCAATTACTAACCGTCTTATCCATTATTACCATACAGATTGATCTAATTAAGCTCTATATTGAACGTCTTCAGGGGAGAGATAATTCTAATTTCTTTCTGAGAGAGTCAAAAATCGATCGAAAAACTCGATAATTCGAAGTGAAGCCCAGCTCCTGATTACACTTTATTCGATTGAATGCTATTCGTTAACTCGAACAAACAATCGTTAATCGTTTTATTTACACAACTCCTAAGACTGAATAAGCCGAACTTTTGATGCGAGTGGCTCTATTATCTATATTATCTAAGTTTTCTAGAACTATGAACATGTATAAACCAGTCTACCTCATCTCTATTCTCACTTATCCTCAATAATGTTTCTTTTCGGGGACAAGATAGTCATTTTTTGTTTTAATTTTTTTAAGCCATAGCCACATGGCGTAGAAGCTGATATATTTGCAGCTTTACATAATATTAAGAGTGTCATAGATCGTCTTACACCTACATATACGCTGAAGAAAGTTAGTTACAAACTCCTTTAAAGTATGTAATTTATTACATATGTATTTTATTATGTTTTATTTGAATTAGTATCTCCGTTACTGTTAATTTTCCTCAGAATAAATAATTTTAATAATTAATTACCGTTATACACACTCACACACAGATTCGATGCCGATATCTCGAAAATTTGTTATCTCAAAAAATTGATAACTTGAAGTATATTTGTTAACCCTTCAACTTCAAATTATCAAGTATTGACTTTATTTATTCGTTCAATTAAAAAAAAATAAGAAAAAAAATCTTCTCACCCTCTTAATTATAATTCCCAGAAGAAAAAAAAAACATTGGATTTCAGCATGCCCAGGATTTAAAAAAAAATCTTATAGACCCTACCAAATATTTAAGTTTTTTTAGGAAATTCGTATTGAAATATAATATATTCAAAGGAAAAATATTTTACTATTTTAGAAAAAAAAACTTTATTAACTTAAATAACTTAAAACTTCATCAAGTGCTGTTAACTTTAAGATAAGGTGGGAACTAAGTAGGAAATAAGTGCTGTTCCAGTTACACCCTCTGGGACCAACTCACCCCCATTTACAGTGTCTTATAAATTTTTCTCGTTATACCATAAATAAAATTTTCTCTGCCGGTGTAACCTCCCATTTTTTGGTAGCCTCAGAGCAAACGTCTAGCAATTATATTTCTCTCTGAATTGCATGGCATTCTGTGTAATATCAAAGAAGGCATCTGCCATCTATTTGATTATATATATATATATACTTTCATATATTCGATCAACACTATTTGGTATTAAGTCCAAACGTCAAATTATAGGAAATATACAGTGACTCACAGCAAAAATAATAGACCTTGTAGAGAGTAAGTTTTCTCAGAAAATGTTTCACAGGCGTAAATTTGTTTTCGTTACCTGGTTTTCACCACACGTCCATCGGACTCAGGAATAACTTTCATCATCAAATATTACAGTTGTCCAAAACTCAGGGGCCTTCAGTAAACATTCATTCGCGAATTTCATCCTATTTTTTTGATTTTCTTTGAAAGGTTTCTTTCGAGCTACTCAAAGAAATTTTTGTTTTCTTATCAAATGTCATACTGTTTATGAACACACTGGCTTGTCTAAGCAGTTAGTTTTGTGGCTATTTTGGGTTCATTCAAACGTGGATTTCTTTTATTTCACTTGACGATCCAAGTCTCATCCGTATAAGTTAAAACTTTTCTAGCGCTTTTAACTTTTCTTTTTGGCAATGCACTTTTCCTTCTTGGATCTCTCCACTACATACTGGACAGTTGAACGGCTTTTTAAAATAATTTCGGCTATTTGATTTAAATATTTCCCATCATTAAAATGTTGAATGACTAACTCACGTCCTTTTAACTTCGTGCGTGTCATTGAAAAAAGTTCTACACTTTTGATACTAGAGGTTAACTAAAGTAAAATAGTTTAAAGTAAACAACTATTGGGATTAAACAAAGGTCTATCATTTTCACTGTGAGATAAGAAATGGCTAACAATTGTGTTTTATTTTTATTATTAAATCCTAGTTTATTTTTATATAGTTATATAGTACACAGTACATACTAATACGATATCAAGTAATTACAATAAATTATTGTTATTAATGTAATATATTGGAACTGTTTATTTATTCAAAAATATCAATAAATATCCTAGTATGATTTTGACTGGGAGCCACTGTATAATTATATATATAATTCGATATTGAAAAATATAGAATTAGGATTACTATTTTTGTTATACTTTTTGCTTATTTTGAAAGGATTTTGGTTATCCCAAATATTCCTG
Source organism: Euschistus heros (assembly GCA_003667255.2). Classification (NCBI taxonomy): domain Eukaryota; kingdom Metazoa; phylum Arthropoda; class Insecta; order Hemiptera; family Pentatomidae; genus Euschistus; species Euschistus heros. Next base: position 326,084 of record RCWM02000011.1, read on the forward strand.
AGATATTCTGGATCCAAGGTACTGGAAGCTGTTCACCACTTTGAGCCAGTGGTTTCCTACTATGTAATATTTTTGGGGGTGGGCTTGTTTCTGTTTTCTGAGGACTATTGTCTTGGTCTTCTTATAATTTATTTTTAGCCATATTCGATTCGCTTTATTCTCAAGCTTTACGACAGCTTCTTTTGTGTGACCCAAAATAGCCAAATCACCCACATAAGTAAGGAGCTGGGTGGTTTTATTAAATATGGTATTGTTTCACCTTTATCCAGCTCAAATCTGTTTATGGTTAAATGGAGGGCTAAATTAAAGAGGAGGAGAGCCAGTGGATCTCCCAGCTGAAGCCCGATCCTAACAACAAAATGGTCCGAATTATATATATGGATAAAGGACATATTGATCATATATAAAACAAATAATTAGTAGTAGTCCAATAAATTTTAAATTGGAACCTTATCATCCATACAAGAGCAATGTATCAAATGTGAAAATATGCGGTTTTTGTCATAGATCTTTAACCATTCGTTACATTGATTTGGAATAATCAAATAGTATGTACAATCGGCCCTTTTGATATGGCTCTTCCTAATTAGGATTGATGAATTAATTGCCACTTCCATTGGAATTATTTTATTAGAAAACTAGTTTCGAATGCTAAACATTCATCTTCAGTTCTAAAACATACAATTTTTTTTTTTTTTAACACATCAGCAATATGCTACATTCAATATTTCTTGTCTAATATTGTTGAAAACATTAGTATATATAATATATGTTACATGGCGCTGATGTATTGAAAGTTTTATGTTTTAGTTATAGAAATTAATGTTTAGCATTCGAAACTAGTTGTCTAATAAAATAACTCTAATAAAAGTGGCAATTAATTCATCTCCTAATTGTTGTTTCATTTTTATTTTATGTATTACTGAAAACGTTTCACATTTTAGTTGAAAAAAAAAGTTAAGAGGATACTAAACTCCGTCTGTCCAAATAGGTCTGATTATAATCTTGTATGTAGATGAGCTTTCAGCCAACAAATTTCAAAGAGTTTGTCTTGTAAATATTAAACTGGAAGGGAAACGAGTTCTCCACAAATTTAAAACTATATTTGAAAACCATTCAAGGCTGAAGTAAGTTTTAATAAAAAAAAAATTAATGTTTTCATTACTATCAACAACAATAAGTTTACTATTGTTCAATATATGTCTAGTTATACGGGTCATCCAATAGGATACCACAGTTTTAATTTTTAGTTACTGATTTATGAATGATGACTGGGAATGAAAATTGTCTTAGACTAACACATTCTCTCTGGTCTGAAGCTATACCAACGACTCCTAACTATAGAAGTAATTCAAAACATATGCATGAGAATATTAAACTATCCAAGAATAGAAACTATCCAAGGGACACCTGAATTTTAAAAATAATTTTCAATTTTAACCTATCATTAATTAAATAGTACACTTTCTCATGTATAAAATATGATATTATAACAAGACATCACTGAAAAGATATGCTCATAACTTTCTTTTTATTTTTCTTTCTGTGTTTAATTTTGTCTTCTTTTATTGTATAGATTTTTTTCTACAGTGAATAACCATAGATATGCAGAATAAAATAAAAAATAAATAAATAACTATATTAGAGCTTGGACGACTATATCCTTAGCCGACCAGTCGGCTAGCAAAACAGCCGATCTTTGATTCGGTTAGAATTCGGGTAACATCACTAAAGGAGGTTCTATACTACCAATTATTTTTATCGAAATCTTGGGTCAATCGATTGACTCAAGCGTGATTGACCGTTTAGAAACCCATTTGGTGCTTAAAACAATTATTGACGGTGATTGATTGAAAGTTTAAATGACTTGAAATTAAATGATGGGCGTTTGATCGTCTAGGGTAATTTCTGTCAAGCATCAGTCAATCGGTGGAAACCATGGCGTCCACTACCAAAATCGAACTTTCCGGAAACTCGGAGCTGGAAAAAGCTAGCCTTTTAATTAATTTATATTACGATTGTCTGGAAATGTTGAAAGTCAAAAGCAAACATAATTTCAACAGAAATAAACAAAAATGCGGCGTTACAGAAAATCGTGTGGGCGTTGAAAGTGCTGAAACCTGATTTTACTGTGAAGCAATTAAAATCAAAAACCCAAATCTGTATTCGAAACTATTGTACACCACCAAAACCAATGACAAATGTGAACTGCTCCAATTCATGAAGAGGGAGTTTTGACCAAAATATTGAAGGGCTGATTGAGTTTGATTGACTCAATCCTTTGATCAAGCTGAGGACCGTCTATGCCTTCCTCGACGTATATGCAATGTTCGTGGAAGTTCGTTTACAGCTCTGCAGATTTAATACATATAGCTACAGGTTTTATTTATATTTTTATTTCATCTGGTTTTTGTAAACAGTCCGTAACGGTGTGTAACGAAGTGTTTTTTTTTTTTTTTTTTCAGAAAAAAAAATAGTGTAATATAATAATGAATAATTCCGGAATTTTTCTTTATTTAGCTTTGATAGCTTATAGTGAAATTTGGAATCATGCCAAAAAAAAGATATCGCGTTTATTGACTTTTAAATGTAATGCGAAAATATCTTACGTAATTGAAAATAAAAATTATGTTAATTGCTAAAATGAAAGTTTCCTTCTCGTGTTTCTACCTTTATGTTAAATTTCAATCGAGAAAGAATATTAAAATATAATATAATAAATAACAACACAAAAATAATACTCTAAATAAAATAAAAGACGTAAGTTACTTATTTAGTCAGCATTGTAGAAGATATTGATTTTTTTTTTTTTTTTTTTTTTAATATCACGGCCTTTCTTAAAGTTCGATAATTTAATACGAAGAGAAAAAATAATAAAATTAATAAAAATGAAGTCTTTTTAAAAAAAACAAGTCCTATTCCTGGATTAAACTGCAAGCTGTAAAGTTCAGTATAAAAAAGACATTACAGTCAATAAGGCCATGTTTTAATAACTAAAATAACCGACTAGTCTTAGCTTTTTTCGACGACTAGTCACCGACTACAAAACTAGGCGATTATTCGGGCCACTGAAGTATTCATGATGATAATTCAAATAAGAGCTAAAGATAGTATTTATAATGCTTTCAAATAAGAACACTATTAGACTGTTACGGTCATTATTGTGCTATTTAACTAATTATTATTTTTTTTTTTTTTGTAAATATCACTTTTTTTAGAATTATTTCTAATTTTATCCCGAAATCCAATTAGTACATGGAACAGGCAGTCACGTCGGTGAAATAAAAGGTTCGTCGAATTTATAATCTGATTAGGAATCTAATTCAAAAGTAATTTCGGAGCGGCACAGAGCCATTTTCGGACTGCAATTTCATCCCCCGGCTGAGGGGTTCGTTCTAACTTAGCTGTCAGACGGTTCCAGTGGTGGTAGGGTCAGCATTGGTCGATAGCCAATGTAGGGCCAATTGGCTCATCAACTAAAGTTCAATGGGTCAAAAGCTGGATGAAAACCCGAAATTAAATAATTATTATTAAAATAAAGTGATGATTATTATAAAAAAAGGTTAAAACACGTTTCATAGGTTGAAAGCAAAATGTCAGCCCGGCTATAATGATTTGGCAACACCTAATATGGGTATGTGTTTTTAAAAATAAATTTGTTTATAAATACTTTTATTAATAACTAGCATCCCCGCGGTTCAATAATTGTAACTGATAATTGTATGTTCATTAGACCAAGGATAGATAAATAATAATGATTTTCTTAAAGATAATCTTGTATTTTCGAATCATGTTCCCTTGATTTTACTAAATTCCTGAAACCGAGTATATTGCACCTCCATCGGAGTCATTTATCATTATGCCTATAATGTAACTTCATCCAATGTTCTTTAATGCATTTCTTCTCTTTCTTTATATTACCAATTTTTTTATAAAATCTTAAAGCACTATCGTCACTTTTTAAAACCCTAGAACTCTTTTGTTTGTTTTTTTGTAGAAACCATTATCTATTGTTGTTATGAGAAAAATTTGATTAGCTATTTAACTTAAGTAAAGAAAAATTGCTGACCTATTGTTTATTTTTCTAAAAACACACGTTACATACCCAACCGTTTGTTTAAACAGATCAAGAAATATTTTTTTATTTCGATTAACGTCACTTTAGGCTGCTATGGCTAATCGGACGATGCTACGGAGTCCTAAATTTTGCCTATCCAGGTATAATTAGGATAGGGATCTTTAACGAGTACCTGACATCGCACAGGCTCGGGACCCCCATTTTACGTTCCTTCGAAGGACGTCATAGCTAAGGATTTTTTACTCCCTTAAAAAAATCTAAGGTCATCTGCCGGGCTGCGAACCCGTGATCTTGGGTTTAGTAGGTTGCTATTCTAACCACTACACTACAGGTGACTCCAGATCAAGAGATATATACAAAAAAACAGCTGTAACTATATACTTGTATTGACGGCAATAAAGGCTATGAACCAAGCTCTTCGAGGATTCCCTAAGTCACCTGAATTCCAATGGGAAAAAACGATTAGTCAGCAAATGTCATCTCTAGTCAATAGCCAACCAATAACAATAGCCTTTTTATCTTATTTGAAAAAATTAATATTTTATACTTCTTTTAACCATATAAATATTAACAAACAATTCAAGCCAGAGTGGGTCAACTACGAAATTAATTTCAGACTAGATGGGATTTGAACCCACGACCTTTCGTAAGGTGCAGACTGAGTCTGAGCCTCAAAGCTCTCGATGCTCCAATTTTTTATAACATAGTATGATGATAAAAACCACTTTTATCAATGCATATTAAAAAAAAAAGATGCATATTTGATACGAAAACTTCTATATAAAAAAGTTGTTTGATCTTATATGTAATTAGTGTCATATTTAATATTTACTTATAGTTGAATATTATACATCTTACCTTATTAGTTTGCTGATACATACGGGGACTTGAAGAAAGGAGAATTTGAAAATATGGAAAGGAAGGAAAGGAAAATAATGAGAAAAATATTAGGACCAAGAAAAACTGAAGAAGGTTTCAAACTGAAAAAAGCAATACAGAAATGTATCAGAACATTGAAAAATTAAGTGATGCAATGAGGAAACATAGATCGACATTCTATGGACATTTAATGAGAATTGATGAGAAAATAACAAAGAAAATTTTCCAACACCTCCAAAAACAGAAAACGAATACATGGATAAAGATGGTACAGGAAGAGATGACGGTGACAAATATACAACGGGATTCAAACAAAGACATTTTCGAATAGCAACATAATCAAATTTCCAAGTTCATAATATTGACAGTGGTCAGAAGAAAGGAGGAAACATAAGGCAGAGGTGATGAAAAAGTGTTGGAAGGAACGGAAGAGTAAGAAATAAATTGGTGAACATGGTCCACAGATGGCCGAATTCGAAAGAAGAAGAAGAAGTGATTTGCAAAAAATAAGACAAGACTTTTTTTTTCTTTATATATTTCAGAGGATGGAACCACCTTCATATAAATTTATATGACACTAATTTGCTTGTAACATAACAATCAAAACTTCGAAGGTTGGAAAACTGGTTACTTTAATCAAGCTAATCATTTTTCGTTGGGTTATATTTTGACAGCTGATTTCTCGAGGAGTTTTCAAGAATTTTTCACAACTAATGAACGATAGATTTATAAAAACATGTGGCAATAAAAATGTAATTTAAAAATATAAGAAGACTAAAACGACAAGAAACAGCCCGTCGTTACAGACTACCTCAACATTTACTAGACAAATGTTCAAAGCTCCCAATTAATTACAAAAGACTCATTTACATAACTGTGATTAGACCTATTTGGACGTAAGGAGTTGAGCTTTGGGGCTCCACTAAACCATCCAATTCATCTCGTATCCAATCCTTACAATCCAAAATCCTCAATGCACCTTACTTTGTCACCAATAAACTTATCGATAAAGATCTTAATGTTCCATATATTGCAGATTTAGCCCAAACTAGATATCAATCCTTTCATAGTAAGCTCCATAACCACTCAAATCCCCTAATTTCTCAACTAGCTTCCCACACCATTCCTGATAATCCTCCGAGGCGTCTGAAAAGAAGATGGCCCAGAGACCTTCTAGTGTATAATTTTTATTAAAGTGCTACTGATGAGTAGTTCTTTACAAGTTTTTTCACGTTATTGTAATAGGTAACAACACATTTACTTGATGTATAAATATTGTACAGTTGTAAATTTCAATAAATTGTTATAAAAAAAAATAAATAAAAAAAATAAACGTACTCAGAACAAGCTAAAACGTAAAAACGGTGGGATTTCAAGTATTTACTTATAAATTTCGTTAAATTGAATATTAAATTTTATTTAAGACAAAAAATACCATATATATAATTTTTTGCGATTTGATATAAAAATAATTTTTTACAAACCTAAATTTCACATTTAAAAAGGAATAATTCATGATATAACTACATTAATAATAAAATTTTATTTTATATGAAAAAGTAATATTCTTATAATAGTTTATCAGTATTTTCATTTCATTATATTATTTTTTTTATTTTTTTATTTAATTTTATTTTTTTATAACAATTAATTGAAAATTACAGCTGTACAATATTTATACATCAAGTAAATGTGCTGTTACCTATTTCAATAATGTGACAAAACTTGTAAAGAACTACTCATCAGTAGCACTTTAATAAAAATTCTACACTAGAAGGTCTCTGGGCCATCTTCTTTTCAGACGCCTCGGAGGATTATCAGGAATGGTGTAGGAAGCAATTTTATTTAGGAAATTAGGGGATTTGAGTGGTTATGGAGCTTACTATGAAAGGATTGATATCTAGTTTGGGCTAAATCTGCAATATATGGAACATTAACATTAAGATCAATAATGAAATGAAAATACTGATAAACTATTATATTTTTTTAAAACTGAAAAAAAAAAGTTTTAAAAACTGAAGTTCGGGAGACCTTCCTGAGGCACACCCAGCCTCTAAAAAGTGGGTACCCTTAAATGGGGAAAAACCTGGCTGTTGAGCGAGATTTAGGCCAAATCTCCTCCTTTCACAACCATTGGCCTAGTAACATTACATTCTTACCTAAGTACTGAGCCCAAGACCCTTCATGGGTTGTGGTACAGGTTTCATTTTATTTTTTTAAAACTGAAATCGTTTTAATTCTACAAATGAGGCGTAGAATCCCAAATCCAAAAGTTATCAAAAAGTCAATTTTTGAAAATAGAAATTCATAAAGAAAATCATCCAGAAAAGTTGTTTAATGTTTTTATATTATGCAACATAAAAGTTTATAATAACTTCAGTTCCTCGAATAAAAAAGTTCTTTACCTTACTCTCATGTTGCGAAGTTTTAGTATCAGTAAAACAAAAATAAAAAAGTGCGAAAGGTTAAGTTACAGAAAGTTACGTTTAACTTTAAACTAATTATTTACCATAGTTTCCGGATTTATTTAAATGTAGGTTGTATTTGGATAAAATTAAATTAAAAATTTTATTAAAAAAAAAAATGTAAATATATTTGTTTTAAACATATTTAGGAGTAAATCCGACCAATGTCTATATCAAATCAATTAATACTTTTTTTTTCTCCATAGCCCCCTTTTTTTTTCTTTTTTGTAAAAACTTTATATAACGTTTTTCAAATTCTCCTCTTACTGCTTTCTAGCAGTAATTTAAGGAGTTATAGATAATATTTTAATTAGTGTAGTTAAATAAATGATTAGTTGATGGGGCTCACGGTTTATTTATGTATAAACACACAGTATTTATTTATGCCTAAACACACTAAATAACTAATATCTATAATTTCAAATTTAAAATAATTTTTGCCATCGATTTCGTCCTTCTGGGGTGAAATTTTGCTGTAGAGAGGATTTGAAATATTTTTTAAGGTATCGAAAAATTTTTCTTTTCTATCGGCCAAAAACTCCTTAATTTTTAAACATTTAATTCCTCGTATATTTTCGTAGTTTTGACTCTTTGCATTGAAGTACTTGTTACAATTTTTCTCATTATACCAGTATTATTAATTTTAAACGTAAAGCTAAATTTTTAGCAGATAATAAGTGGTTCAGTTTGTAAGATTGTAATCTCGCTTTTCTTATTTTATTAAGTAAGTGGGCCGAAAGCTTAAGGTGTCTGTCAAATTGAATTCCCAAGTAAACAGTATTTATTCTTCGTACTTAAATATATTTGTATTTTTAACAAAACAATTATTATTCGAGAGCCAATATAATATTAGTTAAATTCTTTCCAATAGTTCGGACACAAGACATTTTTCTGCCAGACTATTCCTCTACAAATTCGGTGCCCAATCTATTACTTCTCATTAATTTAACCAGGTTACTTACTACCAGTCCCAAAGAAACTCCACACTAAATATAAAATTTGTAGAACAGCACAACTGTTCTGTATAGGGATTAATAAACAGTAAATAATTTTGTTATCACCTAAATGACTGATTTGTTAGCCAATCGGAACATCTGTTTTGAACTATAAGCTTTTCTATAAACGCTGACTGAAATCTGATATTCTCTACATCTATAAGTGCAAAGAATAAACAGTGTTCTGTAACTAAAGAGTTTTACTGCTTTATATTTGATCACATTTTAAATTACAATGGTTATATATATAAAAAAAACTCAGTTTTAACTAAAATAAATAAACCATATATCGAAATGTTTAGAGCATTTCTATAAATTACAACGGAGAAATCTAAATAAATCTGTAATGGCTATAATAATTTAATAATTAATTATTAAAATATTTATGATTTTTTTTTTTTTTTGAAGTTCAGTTACATCTTAAATAAGAGAGTAAAGCGGAGTTGTAACAAGGCAAGTGAGAAACCCCAAAGAACAACAGCCAATTCTTTCGCTTGGTTCGTTCCGAACACTTCGGCTTAGTTACTTAAGATTTAAAATTCTACTGAAGTTCTAATATTCAGAGAGCTTTTGTCATCCGGTTGTAGACTTCGTTAAGATTAGATGAGATTAAATGGGGGGAGGGGGTGTCGCCAGTCTACAATTTGACTTTTCTGATGAATCATTCCGATGGTGTCACAGACGTCTGATCTGATTTATTTAAGTCTAAACGAGCTTGTTCGATGAATGATCTAAGTAAAACAAATTCGATGAGGTCAGCATTTGGACAGGTAAGATACTAACCTTTAGGTTTGGTTAGATACTCCGTTCCAATGAGATGAAATCACAAACGAAAAATGGATTGTTCTTTTATATAATAGAATATATATATATATATATATATATATATATATATATATATATATATATATATATATATATATACAAGAAACACCGGTCAGAAAATCACAGCTGCTACATGTAATTGGCCGAGAAGACAATCCTCTTAGTGTCAGGTAAGCGGATTACCAAGTCTCCCCTCCTGTGGGCGGCACCTCGCCTCCAGTCAACAGCCTGTAATTGTACCTGCAGCGCCCAGCGTTTCCTATGTGCATTCTATTTATGCAAGCAGTCTAAGGGCTTATGTCAACCACAGACGGAATCCCCCATTACCAAGGTTCAGTTGTTTTGCCCTTAACAAAAAGGAAAGGGCGGATTCCGTGAGCATTCAATTTCAAGCTAAGGTGGGGAAAAATCTAAACACCTTTACCACAAATAGAATAAAGGAATTAAAAGTTAATAGAATTTATTTATAGATTTTATTTCTAAACAACCAATAAGGGATAAATTAAACCTATCATCTCAGAGAGGAGATCAAAGGGATTCATTCATTATTGAGCTATGTTTTAATTTAAATATGATTGCGAATAAGAAGAATGTGAAACTCATTCAAAAGAACTAATAATCATAATTGTATATTATAATATTATTGTTATCCGCCATTAAAATGGTCATTTTTATTATTCTTTAAGAAAATGGCCCAGGAATAAAATATATTTTAATTAACCCTAAAATGGTAATATCCGTCTAAGGGACGCATAGCGTTAACACTTTTTACGTTAAATTGCGTATTTCTTGGGTTGAAACTTTCATCTCTCGTTTATGTATCATTCATTCCTTGCCTCCGTGCTGTTTTTTTTTTTTTGCATTTAGACTGGTTGTATTTATTGCTAAAATCCGCTATTAAAGACAATACACTCCGCCTTAGAGACGGATATTATTGTAAAGGTACAAAATTAATACGCCAATCAGAATTATACTACTGTAAAAGTTTGTTTTTATATCCGCCACCTCATGTCCTTGAGTCAAATAGTCATATTGTATACTCAAGTATACAACAATGAAAAATTGAAAAGTTTGACATCATAAAAGCCATTGGAACGATTATAATTAAAAAGCACCTTCAAATGAGATTGAAAATTCCCCAATTCACCTTACGGAAAAAAAAAAAAATTTAGTACAATTCGTCCAGAAGGTCATCAAACATAAGTGTTTAAGTTATAAATTTATCAAAAGTGAAAAGAAGAGAAAAAAACTGCCGATATTATCTTTACACAAAAATAGGATCAACAACTAAAAATGCGAGAAGTGCGAAACACCGATTTGCTTGAATTGCTCAAAAAATAAAAAATTTAAAAAGCTGTTTAAATGAAAAATTTCTTTTATTCATTATCATTGGTATGAATCTTAGCAAAATGATAAAAATGTGTCTTTATTTTATATTTATCAATAATATCCTGAATATAATCCAAGAATATTTGAAAGTATGAAGCTTAAAAAAGAAAATTAGTCCCAGGGATGTTACTAGGAGCGTCAGTCAGTTAGATGTTATTATTTAAGGGTTAAAAAAACAACAACAGTTGAACTAACAATTTATCGAGGCTGTCCTTTGTTTATACAATAAATAGGATAAACGAGTATATAGTTCTTATGATGATTTATATTTTTGACATACGGTTATTTTATTTTTTTTTTTTTTTTTTTTTTTTTTTTTTTTTTTTTTTTTTTTTTTTTTTTTTTTTTTTTTTTTTTTTTTTTTTTTTACAGCCTACTACATGGGTCTTACGTGTACCAAATTTTCATCACCACATCAGTAAGCTGAAAAGGCGATTGTAGAGGACACACTTTGCCGAATCGCGTGACGAAGGAGGCCCATAACTAATGAAAAAATCCTCGTGAAATTACGATCTCGTGACGAGGCAGTGGCGGTACAATCTCACGTAATCCGTTTTGCTAACCACGAGCCACTTTAGGCGGGTTTTGTGTTTCGTATTCTCGCTCATTCAACACGTCTTCTTTGCCCCTGATACCTAACATCGGTCAGTTCTATCATATTTTATTGCAATAGATGATATTTATGAAAAGTTTTTCATAAAAACTTCCTTGCTATTTATAAATGTTTATGAAATATTATAAAGTAAACTCTGTCTTATCCGGGGTTCTGTCAAGCGTCACACTGAGGTCCAAATAACGTACCCAGCTGATCAAAAATAGGAACTAAACCTTCCGATTCTTCTTTTTATCCAATACTTACAAATCCTTCGTAAAATCCTCAATGCTCCATATTATGTCACAAATAAACTTTAAGAAAATAAAAAGTTCCATATGTTGCTGAAGCGGCCCGAACCAGAAACCGATCCTTCCATGATGCTTAGTACCCAATAGAATCTGCAGGTCTAACACACATTTCACTTGAGTTTCTGTAGATGTCACTAGTGCATTTTGGTAATATTTCCACACATTGATATATCAATAATATTATATAAAAGGAAGAGCCGTCTCACGTTCGTGATCACTAAACAAAAAAAAAAAACTAATTAACTAATCTGTAGCAAATTTTAACTAAATCATCTTCATAGTTTGAGAAAGGTGATTATAAAACTTATAATTAATTTTTTATACCAAAACCGATATGTGGTTAGCACCACTCCGCAAAATAATTTATAATGGTATAGCTTCTAAACCCATCTGTACCAAAATTTAATCTCATCATATTCATGGTTCTAGGAAGGTTTAAAGAATTTAAAATAGTAAAAATTTTAAATGTACTGTGTTGAGTGGCAGAAACGAGGTTTGCCATACTCTCATATACTTTTACGATTAGATATTAAAATCCAACCGGATGAAATCAATAAAATTATTTCTGAAGTACAAACATTATAATCAACATGTCTTTCCTTTGCTTTTTTATATTGTATGTAAAAATATAATAGTTGTTAGAACTGATAATGCAGTCTATTGTCTGCTAATTTCTTAATATTTTCTGTCTATATGGATTACTAACTCATACATTAAAATTAAAAATTGGATGTCTAATTATACTCAACTAATTTTTAACTAATTAAAAACACTAAATCAGTGCAATTTTATTAGGTTGAAAATTACTGCTATGTCTGAAAATACAAGATTTTTATTGATACAAACATAAAACTCTAATTATTAGTTAAAATTATTTAAGTTAATCTGTGAAAGCGGGCCTAGCCTCGACTGGCTATACTTACATAAAATGAATGTATTATGGATAAGAGAAATATATAAATTTCCTGATATGAATGAGTTGATAACAAACTGGCCCACTGATAGTTCTCTACTAATTGATAAATATCAGAAGCTACCTAGCACATATTCTTTTTAAGCTTCTCAAGAGATGATTGCGATTTAAATGGGAAATAGGAAAATTATTGGATTTGGTAGGAAATGGAGTTTATTTTAGAGGGATAGGAAGTGTTATCAAATACATTATTATAATCTTAATAAGGATTTTAAGCACATCTCTGTAGAACCCAATAAGTCTGATTATAGTCATCTGAACGAGTGTCTCCATATTTATATATATAGTTTGTCGTAGTTTAATAAATCATTGTCGTTTCAGTTTTGTAAATAAATTTTAAGCTATAAGTTTGTCCTAGTCTACATAGCGGATTGATGGTACTAGTCTGCCTGTCAGAGTGTAGGGGAATCTCGTTATAGGTTATTGGAAGACAAGAAGTCGTAGGTTTAAGAAGAAGGGCAAAGGTGATTTGTTGAGATAGTTTGGATTTATTTTCATCTGAAAGATGATGTGGCCTAGGTTGCTACCTTGAGGTACTAGGAGAGATTGGGTAAAGATGAAAAAATATAAATTATGACCAATTCGAATGATTCTATTACTAAGATAGGAACGGATAATACGACAGTAAATAATTAAACCTACAATGTATTTCATAAATTATTCTCCGTAATTATACAACAAACTGACTTTTAGATTTACAATTGCATATATTTGCAGTAATATGCAATAGGCAAACTTGTCACAGTTCTAAAAAAAAAAAACAGGAAATCTATAACCCTCCTAGAGAATAGACTGCGGTTGAGCCATATTCAAAAGATAGTTTTTGTAGCGAGCTCTAATAATATTCAGGATATTTGATTTTGTGTAATATTTATAATGTGTATGTAATATTGATTCTCTACCATAATTTAACTTTATTGTTGTTTTCTTTCTTAGTATTATGTCATAAGTTTTATGTACGGCAGCAAGGCCACGATTATATTGTTCAATGTTATAATTCTTAAGAGTCTCTAGGATATAATTTATTTTAATTTCACTTCATTCCGATCTTTATGACAATGAACAACGAATATTGTTTACAATAATTACCGAAGGCTAAAAAGGAGTTTGATCAGAGATCTCCTTAAGTAATAAATAACCTGAAATAAAATCAGGTAGAGGTATTGGTCTCCCTTATGCCTTATATTTTATTTTATTTTTAGGAATTCAACATATTCGTTGATTCCCTTTAGCCTGAAGACATGAGCAAATATATATAATGTTAAAAAAAAAAATAATCTTTCAACAAAGGGACTTTTATATTGAGGCGTATAAAATGATTTGAGAGCTTTACAAACATATTAAGAAGTAATACATCAATCCTAAATTAAAAAAAAAATCAATTTTTATTTTTAATAAAAAGTGATATATTGATAAAATTTAATAGAACCCTTAGTCATAGGGTCCCGCCCTTTGCCATTTTATTCGGGTAAGGCCAAACTATAATTTTCCAACTAAGTAAAGCCACAACGCTACAGAATTAAATTATACATTTTACAATTCAAATATATCAACAGATTTTGGTTTTCTTCAACTGTAAAAAAAATCACAATTCGCGCCCACTCAGCGTAATGTAGAACCATGTTCTGAGAACACCAAAGTAAATGGCACGATTGCATGCTTTAAAATTTTTTATCAACTGAGATGAAGGGTGCGATAACGTCTGAAAGAGCTCGTTTATGAAATGGATTTCAAAGTGATTATTGTTTAGTAAAGTAGCAGCTAAATGGCTTTCTTACCAATAATATTCCAAGGCATCAATTACATAATTATTTATCAACTAAATATAAATAAATCTTCTAAACATATTTATGAGTTGAAAATGGCGTTGTCTCTATTCTGGTCCACACATCCGTAAAATCTTCTACGTAAGTTAAGAAGGCACCGGCATCAAAGTCTAGTGTAAAATTTAAAAATAGATTCTGTTAGTGGTAAGCTTGTCCTCACCATGATAACAATGTTTGTGGTTTAAGTGCTAATAAACCACCTCTAGTGGCTTACATTTTAAGCACTCACATGGTACGACTGAAAGCTAGCTAGTAGGTTGTGATATTTTAGCGAGAGTGCAAATATGAATTTTGTTTCCTTATTATGCAATTATTTATTTTAATTTGTTAATTTTATTTTCTTATTTAATTTTAAAAACTAATTAATATTATTTTTATATTAATATGAATATGGCATAAAAGAGGCTTACGAAACAAAATTTTCAATCATATTCACAAGAGCAAAAATGAACTCAACTAATCTTTCATTTCAATTAATTTTGTAAAATGAACTCGACAAGATAAAATCAACAACAGTGAAATATGTGTTGTAAGTTTTTTTTTTTATAGCCATTCAAAGTGCTGAGACAGCAAATTGTCATTTTATTTGAAAACCAACCTATAACAAAAAAGTATTGACCCACAGCTAAAAGACAAATCCATATAGAAATATAAATTAATATTATAAAAGAAAAGAAAATTATTTGTATGTATGTTGTTAATATAACAACATTTAACTTAAACATAATATATTCCATTAGAGAATGCACTATATTAAAATAAGTTTTCCTAACTGTTTTGAACAAACAGTATTTGATTATCTTAATGGAAGAGAATGGAACTAGGAGTGATGCTGGTGATTGAACATAAGTTAGTTTATTTCAAAAGGGATTTTAATTCAATTAAATTCTCTTTATATAAAAGGAATGAGACTAATCTCATTAAATTATGAGAATAATAATCTGTATTATATGAATAATTATATTCTTTAATAAATTAACTTATGAGACTGTTTGTGCTCAAGTGTCAGGACTTAAGCATTATTGTAAACCGTAAGGGTGCCGCAATTTGCATATTTACTAAACGTGATATGTTTTTTATTGTTTTTTTTGTAGTTTGGGTTGCAAGAGGGATAAATATGGGTCACATAATTCTAAAATAGTATTGAATGTTGGATTTTAGATTATTTTTCGCGTTTGCTTCAAAGTGTGCCAGTTTGAAATTTATAATAGGCTATAGGCATAAAAACGTTACAGTGTGACTTTCTACATTAAAAAAATATGCCTCCTAAACGATACCTATGTCCTATTGACAAATGTTGTATAACAGAAAATATTTTCCATTAAGTTTCTGATATGGAAACTATCGGCAAATTTGCAATGCGAGCAATACTAACAAAGCTAGAGTGTGTTAAAATGTTACATTTTTGAGTATGAAAAATGTACCGCAAGACATAGCCATTTAAAAAAGAAAGGTTTCCGTACTTGGTCACAAGTACCTATATTATCATTCACAACTAGTATGATTTTCTCACTAAGCAAACAGAAATAGTTAAATATAACTTCAATAAATAAACATAACTATTCCTTTGAAATTTCAATAAAAGGTATGGACGCCATAATGTACATATTATTACACCACCTGGTGGATAATGCGCTATAGAGATGAAGATCGGGAAATGCATGAGCAACGAGATCGGAGATGTCATCTGATAACTGGAAGAGAGGTTGACAGCCACTCCAGGAAGAGATCGACTCCCTTAGGGCTTGTTATTGGCCCATCAAGGCTCCAGCGATTTTCAATCCTTTCTTCGCTCCAGGACCCTCCCCTTTGTCCTGGAACTACTCAGCGGCCCTTTAGCGAGCTAAAGAGGTTCGGCTCAATAGGGATCGCTAAGAGCGCATATAAATGGATTGATAAAAGATAACATGTGATGGCTCCTTCTACTACCTTTTAAGCTAAGTCTGCCTTTTCTTTCCTTTACATTAAAAATTGAGAGCACAGCCAATAAAACTTATTTCCTAAGACATAGATCGTCATTTTCTTTAAATTGAATTCAACCTTAACCCAACTATTATATGCTTCAACCCATTCAGATTTATCCGATTTATTTTATAGACTCTTATGTATATTTGAATCAGATATAAATTATGTTCAAAATAACATAATTATTTGTAAAATATCAACGAGTGACATAGCCAGATATATTCTCAGAAAGCTGAATAAGAGGTCGGCTAAAATAAAATAAAAAAAAAAAAAAAAAATAAATATATATATATATATATATATATATATATATATATATATATATATAAATCATACTTTTATTAGCTTGATCTGCATGTATATCACGGAATCTTAGCGTAATTTTCAACAATTCACAGCAATCTGGTTGAAACTTGAAAGAATACGTACGACTTAAGTCCTCTCTAAAATAATCAAAATAAAATAAAATAATTAGATACGTTTGCAGGTTAACTGTACGTTTTTTGCCATAAAAGCTGCAATATTACCATATCTCAGTACAAAAATGAATAAACGAACGATATGTAGCATCATCTGTCCATAAAATTCAGCTCGAAAATGGTATTCTTCGATATCATCTGCATTCAGAATCCAAAGAGAAAATTGAGGTCTAGGTTCATTATCAATGGGTTTGAATCTTACATTGAATATTAAAAAAATAAATCCTATATAATAAAACAAAATAAATTTAACAACATAAAATCCTTTGATCTGGTTATGCTTCATTGACTGTTATAGAAGAACTTGATTGCTCGAAGTTAACGGGGAAAGAATCATGTAATAGTGGAATGTAATGAAATGTAAAGGTTACGTAAACATGGTTAAAATATAAAGCCATGATAAGCACGCCTAAAGGTTACGTAAACATGGCGAGATTCTTGATTATAAATACTGTTGATATCGTTTGGAGACTAGAAGTTAGGAAAATTAATTATAGCTTTAAAAAAATAATAAAAATAATACTCATTAATAACAAACAGAACTAAACAGTAGAAAATAATTTTTATTTCATGAATAGTTTGGGTTGCGGCAATAAGCCCAACAATCAATTATGATTAATTGATTACGATATTGTCCTATATGTTGCAGATTTGGCCTAAACAAGATACCTATCCTTCCTTATCTCAAAATTTGCTTTTCGTTCTATTATTAATGACCTTCCGAGGAGTCTGAAAAGAAGATGGACTAGAGACGTTCTAATGTAGAAGTGCTACCAAAGGGAAGTTCTACACAAGTCATTGTAATCGTTTCACAGTACATTTATTTTACGCAATTGTAAAGTAAAAAAAAATAAAATAAAATGTAAATTTGAATAAATACAGAGTAGATAAGAGAAAAAATTAAATTAGGTTTAATTCAATAGATCAATAGTATTAACAAATTCTATTGTAACTGTACTGGTTTAAACTGTATATTGTTTGATTCGTATAGCTATACGTTATTTATATTGTTTCCTTATTTTTTTTTACAAGCTTAGATTTTAATGTAACATAAATTTATAAAAATTATTTAATTTTCTTATTTATCTTAAACATCTAAATATAGAGGTACTGCAAAAGAACCATAACTCACTATAGATAGAGACATTCGAATATCGTTTAATGTAACTCAGACTCTTTTTTGTGACTCCCTTCTTTTCTTCTAAGCTTTTTGATATCCTGCGTAAAAAATATGATTTATGGGCCTTGTAAGCACTGATGATAGTCCGCAATAGTTTCTAATTTAACAGTCTCTAGATTACCAACTCATACATAAAATTAAAAGTAGGATGTCCAATTATTCATTTATGTAATCTTCAACTATCTAATCAGTGCAGTTTTAAGGTTAAAATTAAAGCTTAAACCAGGTTAGAATTACAGCTATACGTGAAAATATAATAGAAGAAATAGACTTAATTGCATTATACAATACAAGCATTTTAACGATAAACAAATAAAACTTCAAAAATTATCTCTAACATGGGGACGTTTTGACTTGTAACTCATAGATTTGTATTCCGATTTTTGTGTAAGTTGTAGGAATCTATAATAGTGCAAAAACCAGCGTCATAGCCGCCTACGAGCATTGGGAGCCGAAAAAAAAAAAAAAAAAAAAAAAAAAAATGAAAACTACGTTTTATTTCTTCCTCAGCTCAGAGTCAAATAGTTTTGTATGATATTTGAAATAAAAATATTTAAAAAAATATATCTGTTTTTGGTTGAAAAAAAAGCTCCCCTTACTTGTATTTTGTTTACAATTTTAGCCTTTAGAAGTAATTTTGACTAATATTAATATGTGATTTTTAATTTATTCGCCAAGTTTAAATTTTAATAAGAAAAATACAAAACGATCCTCCTTTTTTTAAAACTTAGCTTGCTTAGGAGGTCAATTATGCAGCCAACAAGATACCGTAAAACATCGTTCCTTAATCCAACAGTAATTATAAACGTCAGGCTTTGAAATAAGTTACGTGACGCATTGTATGAAACAAAATATAATTAAGGAGAATTTTTTATTAAGCCAAAACCTGATATTTTTTTATTATTCACCTCAAAAAATATGTAAATAGCAAATGAGGCCGAAATAAAAAATTAAGCGTTTTTAATCTTGGAATTTTAGAAGACATTTTCAAAATAATAACTGAGGAAAATTTTTACTATAACTGATATTTCCAAATGCCTTATCTTGAAAACATATAAAAACCAATTTTTGTCGTAATCAAAAATTTTTTTGCCCCCAAGATTTTGTAGAATTTTAGAAGGCAAAAACAGACTGTCAATTTGTTGAAAAACGTAAATAATTAATCTCAAAAATTTCACCACTGATTGAAACTAAATTTTAAGGACTTCTATAAGCCGTAAAACTTCATAGTTTAGCCCAAATGCGGAGGTCGCAGGATTTCTTCTTATTGAGATATCTCAAGCTATAGTTGATCTCGGAATTTTTATTTATTTATTTATTTATTTTTATTTATTTATTTATTTATTTTTTGCGGATTGAAGTTTCATTTATTTATTTATCGAATTTATTAGTCCCCCAATTTTCCTACCACTGGATTTATGGTAGCCCTCCAAGACATCTGGAAAGAAGATGGCCTAGAGACCTCTAATGTATATGTTATTGAAGAGCTACTAACGGGCAGTTTCTCAATAAGTTATTGATGTATTATTGTTATAATTTTGTCACAAATTTGCTTGACATACATATACATACATGTATAAATATTAATTTTAAAAAATAATAAAAAAAGAAAACCAAGCCTATATTTTAACAAAAAAACTGGTTTATTCTTGTAACAAGATAACGTAGGGTACCCGGGGAAACTCAGAGATCAGTGATTGGAGAATGTTTGCCCAATGAAGTGCAAACTGGTGGAAATTATCAGAGGAGGGCAAGGATCAGAAAAACTGTTCATTCATTCGAAGAAGAATTCTGTGGTTGTAGAATAAACTCACTAGTATCAGTCATGCTTCAGCTAATAAATCAAAGACTAAACAAAACTTATTTAAGTATTATACTGAAAAATCTCGCCAAAATATTCACTTGTTAAACGTGAACCGTTTTGATTGTCTCTATTTCTATAAAAGCACAACATCAAACTAGAAATGTAATATATTCTTAAAAGATAAGATTTTATAAATGCCTTAGGAGATCATAATTATAGTTCATTTGTTCGGCCTACAGATTCCGGGTCAATTATAGTTGACTAAATATCTAAACGAATTCTGAGGAAGAAAGAGCATTGTTTCGAAGTAATCAAGTGGAAAATATAAATGTTATCAGGCAAGAATGGTCACTCAGCGAGCGGTTTATCTAATTCTCAGTTTTAAGAAGTAGGGATTATGATCTTATATAAAATGATAAAATGTTGGGAAAATAGTTGTTGAAAATAAAGTTTAAAAAATATTCATTAAGCTAAACTACTAATTACTAAATTCATACCTACTAAATTCAAGGACCTCTGAAAAAAAATTGCTATAATTTCAAGGATCTCATTATTATATCCATTTTTCAAAGGTCCTATGTTTTAGTGATTTGTGTGGGTTTAAGAAAACGTTTGCTGCCCACTATTATTATTATTTTTTTTTTTTTGTGAATATATCATAACTAGAGACCGGATTTTTGTGCAGTGAAAAATCAAAAAATTTGCAGTAAAAAACACAAAATATGCGAAATCGTGCAGTAGAAACTCGAAACGTGAATTTAAAAACAATCCATTTATTTACACAAATGTGCAAAACTTAACTAGCTCTGAATAAACTTAAGGACATTTCGACAAACGTTTCGTTTTAGTGTCAATTCATTCTGAAATACTTAAAAATATAGGGAAAAAAAGGAGATGAAAAAAATTGTTAATTAAAAGAAATATAAATATCTTCATTAAAATTTCATTTTACGTGGAAACAAAACATAATTAAATGTTTTCGAAAAATAAATTAGTTCATAAAAATTTCGTGAAAATGTACGACATCATAAATTTCAAAATTTTTCTCACAAATAATAGGGGACGTTTGGAGTTGTAACTCTCTGATTTGAATGCCGATTTTTGTGTGGGCAGTAGGGACCTATAATAGTGCAAAACTAGAGTTATAGCCGCCAATGGGCATTAGGAGCCGAGAAAAAAAATAAAATATGAAAATCACGTTATATTTTTTTTCTCAGCTCTCAGTCAAGATAGAGAAATGATTCTTTCACGTTTAATTGCAGTTATGTAAGGTATTTGATATAAAAATACTTTCATTTGCTCAAGACACCACCCAGCTTTAGGGTGCTCAAAAACTCTAAAAAAAAATTACAAAATTCCAAGGAAATCCGCAGACGTTTTTGGCATTTTCAAAGTTGATAGTTCAAAATCTGGTCAACAACCGGCCCTTTGTGCTAAATTAGAAGTGGGGAATACAATGGGAAACGGAGAGTTAAATTTTCTGAGGAAACTTCTTAGTTCTAGGAAGTCCGTCGGTCCTCAATGTTTGCCCAAATCCCTAAAGCTCCTAATTCAGTACGATCATTTAAAAGTGGTAGGTCACAAATACATTTGATTTAACCGACTTTTTACTTTCAATTTATAACTAATTAACCTATTTAATATAAATAAATGTTATAAATGATGCCTAATAATCGTAAATAAAATTTTCAACAAATAAATGGTTAAGTGATTAAAATTAGATGAATTCGGTTACATTATGCAATTTCGTGCAGTAAAACCCGAATTCGTGCAATTAAGCTCAAAAAGTCAAATTTTTGCAATTTTGTACAAAATAAAATTTAAGAATAAGAATCTTCAGGTTATAAATGAGATAACTACATGGGTTATAAGAGAGATAACACTAACTCCCTATCGCATATTGCAGTATGTCAGGAAACAAAAGCCTTTTTTCAGACAAATTCCCCAGATCACATTCATATCTATACAGACGGGTCTACAATCAATAATACTTCAGGCAGTGCAATTTACATTACAAAATATAAATATGGAGCTAAATTCAAATTACCTTCCGGTTGCTCATCATTCACCTCAGAACTATGTGCAATTTTAGAAGCCTTAAAATATATTAAACAATCAAATAAAAGTAAATTCGTAAAATTATCAGACAGCCTAAGTGCCTTACAATTATTAAACAACTTCAAAAACATAAATAGTAACAATATGTTAATAGATATTCTAAAAGTACATAGTTCATGCATACAAAATAACAAACAAGTCGCATTCCTATGGGTTAAGGCTCATATTGGGATTATAGCAAATGAAGAGGTCGATAAATTAGCCAAAGATGCTACGATTAGCGGCGAACAGGTAAAAATTTCGATACCATTTACAGATTTTTATTTAGCAATAAAAGATGATTGTCATAACACATGGCAGGATCAATATTTACTGTCTCCTACAGGGCAGTATCAAACTCCGTATTTCCTAATGTCTCACGCAGTCCATGGTTTTCAAATATCACTTTAAATAAACAGGAAATAAAAACTTATTGTAGATTACGGTCGAATCACGGTTTGTGTAACAGTTATTTGCACGGTATCAAAATTTCGAAATCGGCCGCTTGCCAAAACTGCAATAACCGAGAAACTTTGCACCATATCGTTATGGAATGTAGGAGATGTACAGCTTATAGGAAAAAACTTTTTGAAGACCTTAAGAATAACAACATTACTTACAAAGAAATTATATAACTAAGCGGAAGAGATGAGATAAGCTACATATTTAACTATTTTAAATCACTAAAAAAATTCATTTAAAACATAATTAAATATTTCTTAAAGTGTTACTGATTAATTAAAAGATTATATATGGCTGTATGGAACTATCCAATGCCAATAAATTAAAAAAAAAAAAAAAAACTACATGTTTTAGAGAGCGCTAAATCAAAGCGAACTAAATGTGCAATAACACAGAAATCCGGTCTCTAATCATTACTTTTGACTTTGTTGTTCGCTTTCTTCTTTTTCCATGTCCCTTTTATGTATGGCATACTTAAAATTATATCCCGCTTTAGTTCAATTCGTTTTCTATATTTTTTTCTTTCCAAGTAGTCTCTATTGCTGATTTTAAGTTTTTGCAGGTCTTCTTTTATTTATTTAGTATAATCTCCTAGACTAGTTATGTTGAACGTTTTTCAGAAATTCATTTTTTGAGTCTACAAACATTTATATCCTGATCGGAGAATTTCAGCATTCATTCTTTAAATCTTCATTTAAAAAATAAACAAAAAAATTTTCTTTGAACAATTAATCGGTCAGCTGGTCGCTTTTTTTTTTTTTTTTTTTTTATTATATTACAAATTAATATATTAAATCATAGTACTTTTTTATAACGTTTTTATAATTAATTAGGATATAAGTTATATAAATTCAAAATTCAGAAACGAAAATAAGAATTATGTTGTTTGTTGTTGATGTTTGATCATGTTCCAGTAATATATTTATTGATGTTTAAAGGCTCATAAGGAAGTTGAAGGTTAGTATCTAGGATTCGTCTTCATGTTACATATATCTGGACCTACGGACCTGAACTTTGAGGAACAGCAAAATATTCGAACATCGTATCCAATACTTCTAATCCAAAATCCTAAAAACTATAATCAGCACATAGTACTATGTCTCCAACAAAACCTTACACAATGACCTTAATATACCTTTTGTCCTAGAATCCATCCCCTTCAAATTTTCTACAATTCTTAAAAAAAAATTTCCAAATCCACTATCAAAACCCCTATCCAGTTTTACTTGGAGGAAAAAAACAAAAAAAACAAAAAAAAAAACAGCTTCTATTATAAAATTTAACATTGAGTCCTGGCAATGGCCAGTTTCTCAGCTCATGCTCTAAGTGGCTATATAGTGCTCTTACTCAGCCTCCACTGGGTTTTTTGCAGCTGAGAAAGAAGCGCTGATCACTTAAAACCTTTCAGTATATAAGGTAGTATTTATAACTTTTAATTTAATTAAAATCAAATTTTTATCTTTATTTTTACCGTTATTGATTTTATTTCATTTTTTTTTGTTTTGTTTTTTTCATTTTGTATAGGTTCTAAAAAAGCCATCCATATTACTTATTTCCCTCTTTGAGGCACATTGTAATACTTTCTTAATAAAAGATTGATCAATAAAAAAAATTTATAAAGGGTAAGCTAGACAGCTTTGAGCCCCTTACCCAATATTCATACTATAAGTATTGAAAGAATAATTAAATAGAGTTGAAATTTACAATTATTTTTTCTTAAGTTCTATGCTTTAAGCTAAACAAGAAAGTACACTCCAAACATTATTCCTGGAATGTATTTTACAAGATTATGACAATAACTAATGTAAAATCAGCTATTAACATACTAAGAATATCTTTTAAAATACGGACGGAGACTGAGAGTCTATTCCATATACACTAGTTACATTGGCATGATCATGAGAACAATATAGTCTCGAAATGTTGCCAAAATAGTAGTTTTTATTTATTTACTGAACCTCATGAACCTTACTAAGCATATATATATATATATATATATATATATATATATATATATATATATATATATATATATATATATATAATGTTTATTTTTTTTTTTTTTTTAAGTTAGAGTGGCACGAATTGGTTACCATATATGTGTGTATATGTGTTTACATTTTATATCTCCTATCGGAAATGCTGTTCATCATATTTATTATTTTGTTGTGAACATTAATGCAGCGCCATATATTATAGTTTGCGAGGTGAAACTTGAAATATATTTTCTCTACCCATCTTCAGTTAAAGTTACTGTCCAATAACATCAGTTGTGTTTAAATGACACCAAAATAATGGATATTGTGAAAAACTTTATACCTGGAAACTTCAGACCATAAGGTTACTTGTATTAAAGAATTATATGTTCAATACACAGATATAAGGAGAGACATCACAGAATCATAAACCTCCTTCCGAGAATCCATTGGAGACAAGAATATTGAAAACCAGTCCCCAGGCACGTACGGCGACAGGCTATGGACGGAGAAATCTGATATCTCACAGTACCCGGTTGGTTACTTGTTACATAATGCTTTTGGTGAAACACGACACTCGTGATTCAATAACAAAGAAGAACCAATCTCAATTATCGTGCCATAGAGATTAATTTTAATTATTGGAATTTAGTTTAATTATTGGTTTAAAATACCTTAATGCTATTTTCATTATTTTTACTTAAAATACACGTAGAAATAAAAAATCAAAAAAAAAATCAGTAATAAGGCAATTATAGAACGCAGACACATTAGCCCATTGGATAAAATCTTCATTTAATAAAAGTGCAGTAAACTCTTGCTTAGTAAGATTATGGAGCGAATGGTAAATAAAAGAATAATGTGGATGATAGAAAATAACAAGTTACTACAACCATTCCAGTCCGGTTTCCGTAAGGGAAGATCCACTGTAGATCACCTGATCATATTAGAGGCCGAAGCCCAATATTCCTTCATCAATTCTCAACAGATGATTGCGATATTCTTTGACTTAAAAAAGGCCTTTGATAACATCAACCACAGCATAATCCTTAATAAACTATCATCCGCCGGAATCAGAGGACGAATTTTCACCTATATTAGACAATTTCTATTCAATCGCCACTTCAGAGTCAGAATAGGTTGTGAATTATCAGATTCTCATAAACAGGTCAACGGTGTTCCTCAGGGTTGTGTCCTCAGTCCAACCTTGTTTTGCCTGGCAATAAACGACCTGGGACTTAACTTACCGAGAGGTGTCAAGCCATTATTATTCGCTGATGACTTGGCCATTATTTGTCGCAACGAGAACATTGACAATATTAAAAATAAACTACAGGAAGCTATAAATAGATTGTGTTGCTGGTCTACAGCCATTG
Source organism: Euschistus heros (assembly GCA_003667255.2). Classification (NCBI taxonomy): domain Eukaryota; kingdom Metazoa; phylum Arthropoda; class Insecta; order Hemiptera; family Pentatomidae; genus Euschistus; species Euschistus heros. The sequence continues at coordinate 351,756 of RCWM02000011.1, forward strand.
GCCTTCAATTCTCCACCGAAAAATCTAGATGTCTTCATTTCAGTCGGAAAAGAAACACTCCTCTCTCTCCTGAACTCCGTCTAGGAAATTCCATAATACCTTACACAAACTCTCATAGATTCTTAGGAATGATATTAGATCGTAGATTAACTTGGGACTCTCACATCTCCACCCTAAAATCAACATCCACAAAGAGACTAACCATATTAAAATATCTTAGTGGTACTTCTTGGGGTTCCGACAGAGTAACATTAATAAAAATATATCGCTCTATAATTTGCTCCAAACTAGATTATGGCTGTTTTATTTATGGTTCTGCCCGACTCCGAATAGTAAATAAAATTAATACCGTCCATCATACTGGGATTCGTTTAGCGACAGGAGCGTTTCGAACAAGTCCTATTCTTAGTTTGTGTTGTGAAGCAGGAATACCACCCTTGTCATTCAGAAGGAAAAAGTTAGCAATTAACTATATCTCCAAACTTCTACCTTATCCCGAACACCCAGCACACAAATACATTTTTAAACCCAGATTCACCAAAGCATTTGGAAAAATGTCGAACTCAACACTCCCTTTATCAGAAAGAGAAAATATGACCATTAAATTCCTCAAAGAATTACCTGTGCACAAACAAGAAGTTCATACTCCTCCATGGACAATCAAATCGCCCAAAACACTGCTTCATTTAACCCGACTTTCCAAAAATAATACTTCTCCTTGTGAATACAAATCCGAATTTGCCCGTCTACTTAAAAATATACCAGAACCTTTCGTAATCTATACTGACGGATCTAAATCTGACGATTCAACTGCATCTTCCTTTGTTACCCACAACTCCACTCATAAAATAAAATTACACAAATTATGCAATATATATACAGCAGAACTTAATGCAATAGCATCAGCACTTCACTACTCCATATCAATAAAACAAAACAACATCGCAATAGTAACAGATTCACTAAGTTCACTAAAAGGTTTAAATAACATGTATCCCAAACATCCAGTCATCTTAAAAATCCACTACTTCCTCAGTATACTGCAAAATTTGGGAAAGTCGGTCGACTTTATCTGGGTACCAAGTCACATTGGAATTATTGGCAACGAACTTGCAGACACAGCAGCGAAGCAAGCACTTACACTACCAGGTCGTGGCATTGCTATTCTAACACCTCAGGAAATGAGCCATCCCCTCAAAATTAAAATAATTGAAAATTGGCAATGCACGTGGAACGAAAGCCCACCAAACAAGCTGAAAACAATAAAAAAGTCAGTAAATCCTTGGGTCACATCAAGTCGTCTAAATCGCAGAGAGGAGGTTGTCATGACCAGATTGAGAATAGGCCATACAAAGTTAACACATTTACATATCATTATGAAACAACCACCACCTAAATGTCAGCATTGCAATAGCTCTTTAACAGTTAAGCACATATTTCAGGAATGTTTCTTTTATCTACCAAAACTAACTAAATTAGGGCTTACAACAATTATCTCGGACGTTCTTGGCAATGACGAATCTAAAGTTAAATCAGTCTTAAATTTCCTAAAGGAAAATGAACTACTGAACAAATTTTAATTGATTTTCATAATTATTATTAATTTTTTTTTTTTTTTTTTTTTTTTTTTTTATTTCCTATTTACTTATATTTTATTTCCTTCTTTATTTCTTTTCGGAAATTTATTTAATTTCTTAGGGTTCGGATAGGGGCTGGGGGGAGGGGGGCGCTTCCTGGGGTCGGGGCGGATCGGTCCCGCTTGGTGGGAAATGCGACATGGCTGCTTGGGCTAGTTATGCTCCGAACCTTGTGAGGATTTGGACTTTTCCATGTAGAAATGTAAATGGTTTTTTTATCCACATCCTACTTATAAGCTTCGTATATAATTTAAATAGAAGAAAATATGATTCATATAAATAAGCAAGCCGTGGCGCATTTCCTGCTCGGCGGGTGCGGCTCGTCTCTCCTTGGGGGTGCGCCTCTGTTCGTGGCACCCTTCCTGACCCTAATCCTCTGTGAAAAAATATACCTATATATATAACTACACAGGCATTGATGACCCTAGGGTTTTATGCCTATAAACCCCAACAAACAAACAACAAACAACTCTTGCTTATCCAGCGTTCTTTTACCGGCGTTTGCAAGCAATGAATATTCCTGTGTTATATGTTTAAAATACATAAAAATGAATTATGATTTTATGTGACCGAAATACATTAAATTAAATTCACTAAATTTAGATAACATTTAATTAATTGTTTATCTCTAACATCATTTGTATTTTTACGAGTGACACATAGCAACTACTTTTTTTCTTGTGAACCAGCCAACTAAGGACCACACAGATATCATATCCTACTTCTTATAGTACACACATTCCTTCTGCTCCTCCAATAATCCCTTATTTGCTCAGACTGCTGCAGTCTACTCTCTTCCGTCCATATCACACACCCTTCTCTTGTTCTCTCTTCTACCAGAACCCCGATGTTTTTAAGATTATTTCAGAATTCGTCCTAACCATATGCCCAGAGAAACTCAGTCCTTTCTTCCTCATGATTATCTCTTATTCCTCTGTCCTTTTGTATGCTTCACCATTAGATCTCAATATGTATCTTCCTTGTGATATTTTTGGGTCAGAAGTTCTTCTTATTAATCGCCTTCTATCTTCAAGAGCTTACCCAGGCAAGAGAGATTTGCTGTTTTTTCTTTGTTTTTTTTTTAATGTCTACTCTGAGGAAATTCAGTTGGTCCGTTGTCGCAGATGATCTCCTAAATACTTAAATTGTTTTGTAAATTTTATTTGCCCATATTTAATATTCAATGTTTCCTTTGTATACTTTTCATTATTTCATCAGCAAAATCCAGGGAATTTTACTTAATGATTTCCGCCATCCGGCGTGTTCACTTATCCGACGCTGCGTCACTGCCTGTAACGCCGAAAAAAAGGAAGCCTATTTTAATATCAATTATTTACATCTAATTAGCAGTTATGTATGGGATCCCCTTGAATCGGGATTTTCCACCTATAATCGGAAAGAAGACTTGGTTCGTGTTTCCACGGCTGAGTTTATTTATTATCTTAATTATATTTTATTGTATATTACATCTAGTATTGTTGGAAGATATTTACTTGTTTTTTTCTAAAAATGTTAATTATGAATTCATTAAAATTTGTACTGCTTATTGCTTTTGGGTGAGGCAGATTGTCATATATACTCAGTAAAGTAGTTTTATAAAAAAAAAAATACCGTCATAAATACAGATAAATAAATACAAATAAATTAAAATATCGAATCGAAAAGCAATATCAAACTGTTCCAGGATTCCTCAAAGGAAACATATTATAAGGAGACTGGGACTAAGTTCTGTTATCACAGGAACATTTACGCTACACGGTGAACTTTTACAAAGAAATAGTTCTAGAGAATTAGAGAACAAAGAGTCGGAACAAAACTATCTCCTCGGACTCGGAGGAACAATTTAAACAAGGGCCGTTAAAAGTTAAAAGAACTATTTGATCGAAAAACTTGCGCAAGTCGGACAAAGAGGGAACACAATAACACTAGGGAAAAACACGAGTACGGAATATTGGGCCTTCCAACCTTCCTCTCTCCCACGCCCTTCCGAATTGAAATTCCTTTTTAAACGAAAGGATACCTTTGTTTGTTGCTCAGATCCTTCTGGAATTCGGTTTAGTTTTGGTAGAAACAGATTTCATATTGAAAAGGACTTAACTATAATTATTGTTGGCTTACTATGAAATCTTCCAATATTTATTTTTTTCATATCAGAAGATTTTTATTTATTTTAATATGAGGCTGTCCGGAAGATACTGCAGAATTTTTTGTTTTTTAAATTGCCCCTGTTTGCAATAAACTAAATATATAAATAAATAGCGTTCCCCAAAATCGGTAAAATTAAAAATTTTGAACAGCAGAGAGGAATCGAGCAAGATCGCTCAAATCCACGTTAACATTTTGTATTAGTATTAGGATAAACAGAGTCAAAAGAAGTTCTCTCATTAGAACCCGAAACCTAATCAAGAGTTTTTATGTAGTATAAGAATAGTGAAGCTCTTAACTGCTTTTACTCCTCTAATATCAAACTATCAAACAACACGTAACACCCAAAAAAATCTTTTTTGCCTAGGTCACTGGTAAAACATGTTCGATGAATAAAATAAATAATCGTTATGAAAGGTTTTCTCGTTACAAAAGTGTTAATTTTGGAACATCTTAACGATTTTAATAATAAAAAATTGAATAATATTATTACAACATTATTGTAAATAATTAATATATTGATATTCAAGAATCAATGGAAAGTTTAGCGATGGGCTAATAACAAGGTTATGATGTACAGGAGCCCCGTTAATACCAGTTTTGTAGACGCTAACAAGGAGGTATGCTTATCGTGCGTTATGACAAAGAGGGTTAGTTTACAGATTACGAACTTGCTAAAGTCTGGTTTGATAGCATGTGATTAGAAGGGCCAACTTTGTTCGGCGCAAGTTGGTTAGTACTTAAGGAAGATATCGTAAAGTATAATACGTTGTCTGCTAAGTAAGGAGTTCTGAATTTGATCAGGGATGGATTTGCACTAATTTCAACCGAGGCAAAGACCAAGACACCTTACAAGAAGAGGTTCTCTTATTCATATATTAGAAGACAAAGATTACTACGAAAAAGAGCAGAAAGAAAACATTATTCTGGTAAAAAGTCCTATAGAGTTATAGTATATATATATATATATATATATATATATATATATATATATATATATATATATATATATATATATATATATATATATATATATACATATTTGTTTAGTAAGGTTCTTGATGTTCAGTCGCTAAATAAAAAACAACTATTTTGGCGACGTTTCAAGACTATATTGTTGTCATAATCATGCCCTGCATCTTAGTAGGAATGTCCTTCATCACTGTAACTGCTTCAGGACCATGGGTTGTCTTGATATCTTCATAAATATATACATATCGAGTCAATACTAGAAAATATCTATAGTGGAAGAATGGGATTTTATGAAGATATCAAGACAACCCACGGTCCTGAAGCAGTTACAGTGATGAAGGAACTCCAGAAAGCCAACAGAAAATTAGCAAGCGTGAAGAATACTAGGACATTCCTACTAAGATGCAGGGCATGATTATGATAACAATATAGTCCCGAAACGTCGCCAAAATGTAATTATGTAACTCCAAATGTAATTATTAATCAATTAGACGATTTCCCTATTTATTGCACTCTTATAATAACATTTATTCTTAAGAAACAAGTGAGTCAACCAACCTAAGAAAAAAGTTTATTTTCTTTTTTTTCATGTAAAAAAAATAACATATTCTTTTATCATTGATCATAATTATATCATGATATTAATTTCAATTTCTAGTCAAGAGGGTTTATCTGGCACAGTGGATCAATCCCAATTCATATTCCAATCATCCACCCTGCCCCTAACTGTATTGAAGCGCAAGTTTAAATCATCAGGGATACGAATACGAAATGGATCACGTACGATAAAATTGCTCCATCAAAAAGCAAGCGATCATACAACAGTTTTCCACTGGAGCAGAAACATATACACACGCAAAAAAAAAAAAAAAAAAAAAAAAAAAAAAAAAAAAAAAAAAAAAAAAAAAAAAAAAACTTAAAAAAACACGCTAAAGGTCCAGACATTATGGGACACATGGATCATTTCTAAAACGTGGGACATTTAAATTGTACAGAAGGGCGGCAATTCATCACCTCACGGCGATAAATTACCCTGGACCACGGCCACCAGAACCAAACTGATAAATGACGACCCATTGTTTGCCGGCGGCGTGTACAGCGCCGATTGTAACAGCTACAATTGTAATTAATACAAATGGGCGTTCGGCTCATTGTAAATAATTGCGACGAATGGGCCGTTGCTAAACCTATTGCGATTACTGACTCTTTAGAATCAACTGCCATTCAATTCGGAATAATAAGCAACGGAACAATGAGCATTTAGGCTTTGACCCTATGATCCGAAACGTACGAAGGCTCAGATAGGAAGGGCTTATAGTGGGGATGATGTAGAGCTTAATTGGAGACGGGAAGGATAATAGATGGATAATCCACTGATCGGACATCGACAGATGAGAGGGCGGGTATAGAGGGGGCATTGAATTCCCAATTCATGCTGAAGAGACTTCGTATTAAGTCCACAAATGCAATAAGTAGGTAGCAGATTCCCGTACGCTCTTAATAAAATACTGAAGTTCCGAACATTATCACGAGCTGCAAAAGTTATCATGTATAAAACAGTTATCATGTGTAAAACTTCCATACACTACCACAGTCAAAAGGCCGGTGGTAGTGTATGGAAGTGAGTGCTGGACACTAAGAAAAGGGAACGAGACAATACTTGAAGTTTGGGAACGAAAAGTTCTCAGAAGAATTTTCGGTCTAGTAAATGACCATGGAAAATGGTGAATAATGAGGAACAAAGAATTGGAAGAGCTATTCGGGGAACCGAATATAGTGGTGTTCATCAAGGAAGGAAGGTTGCGGTGGCTGGGACTTTTCCAACGGATGCCGGACGAGAGGCTGCCGAAGAGGATGGTGAATGACAGACCGGATGGCACCAGATTTAGTGGAAGGCCTAGAATAAGGTGGCAGGATTATGTGGAGGTGGACCTGAAAAATCTAGGAACAAGAGGATGGCAAATAAAAACTATGGATAAATTCCAATGGCCATCTCTTCTGTGTGAGGCCATGGCCCATCTTGGGCTGTAGAGCCAGGCAATAAATAAATACACTGAAAAACAATAACACCTTTTTTTTTTTCATTTCTTCCTCTTCATTTGACAGTAAACTTGTGGATCTCATTTTTTATAAACATACCATACTGAAAGACAAATAACTGTTCCTCATTTTTGACTACTTCAACATTTACTAGACAAGCATTCAAAGCTCCAAATTAATTATAAAAGACTTATTCACATGACAGTGATTAGACCCACTTGGACATAGGGAGTTGGGCTTTAGGCTACAAGAAACGTTCCACTTCTTCTTATATCGAATCCTTTGAAAATCCACAATGTTCCTAATAATGTAAAAAATAAACCTATCCTTAACGATAGGTCCAGCTTTCATTGTAGATTTTACTAAAGGCCTACTAATAGCTAGTTTCCTTACGAGTTAATCAAGAGTTCTGATCTGTTCGGTGTGCTGGCGTGGGTGTTTCACGGAATTTAATGAAAAAGTGATATATAGGATCTAATAGCAAATTTTACAAGCTTTAAGGTTTAAAAAAGAAATTTGAGGTCGGCACATTGTTAAGGAGTTTAGGGAAAATGTGCCATAAAAAACTTGGATATTATAACAGTTTGCAGTTTTGAGCGTGTTGGCATGGGTATTACATGAAATTAATTAAAATTTGATATATGAGATAGCCAATTTGACCAACTTTGAGATGAAAGAAAAGAATTTGGGATCGGAAAAATATTTTTGGAGTTATAACGAGAATTGTGCCAAAAAAATAAGGATTTCACAATAGTAGGGGGTTCTCAGCGTGTTGGCATGGATATTTATCAAAACTATATACATAGGGTATGACAGTAAATGTAACCAGCTCTCAAATGAAAAAACATATTTTAAATCAGACAAATAGTTTTGGAGTTATAGACAAAACAGTATAAAAAACGTGTTTTCGCGGAAAAGTATAACTTAAAAATTTTTCGCTTTCACAGCGCTCTGCTCTAAAAACGGTTGATATTAAAGAAAAATGCAAATAGTATTTTTCATAGATGATTGCACGATAAACAATTTTTGTAATGACCTCAATATTTGAGGAAAACTGATTTTCGCGACCTTTTGACCTTAATAACTTTTTTAATCAACGTCAATTTTTTACATATTCATCAAAATGCCGTAACAAAGGTGTATACAAAAATTTAGCTTATTAGGAATTTCTTCATCGTTAAAACCCAAAATGACGTTTCGCTCAAAACGTTAGAAAAATATATATATATATATATATATATATATATATATATATATATATATATATATATATATATATATTTAAATATCTTTATTTAAAAACTTTAGCTGACATCTTATATATATATATATATATATATATATATATATATATATATATATATATATATAAATATATATATAATAATAATAATAATAATAATAATAATTTAGGCCTTAAACTTAGGCATGAGATATTGTGGTTCCAAGCTAATGACTTTTAAAAATTAAAATAAAATAATATTTTTCTTTAAGGTATTTTCAGGTGGATATTTTTAAATATATAATTAAATACAATTTTTTTCTCTAAGATAACAAATAGCAGGACTTATAAGGGGCTTATGTCAGATTTTTATATTAATAACGGCGAGGGCCCGACGAGACAGGCCTAACAAGAAATTAATCTCATCCCCTATACCTTATGACGGATCACAGGGATTACCTTTTTATCCGTTGAGGATAACCGGGCTGTCCTGTCTTGATCCTTCAAGGTTAGCTACTCTCCCTAAGTAAGATTACCTGGGGGCTAAAGGAAAAAAGGACTTAATGCTAAAGTAAAAAAAAAATTAATAAATGTCAAAGTATCTCTTGGTGTAATTGAAATCATGAACCCTTACAAATTAAAAATAATAAAAGGCAATAAAATCATTTTGTAAGTGAATATATTACCGAACAAAAAAAAAAAAAAAAAATTAATAGACCTAGCAGCACAATTTTAAACAATTAATTAGTATTTATAATATTTCAATAACATTATCTGGGATTATTTTTATGTATAATGTAAAAAATGCATTTGACAAATTAACTATTATTAAAAAAAAAAGTCATATATATATACTGTAAATATTAAATTATCTTCTGGACAGATCATAATTTAATTATAATAATGTTTGCACCAATGGATCATTAATGATAAAAACGGACAGTGCTCCTGCACGATAGAAGAGTCGGCGGTGAAGCTTACGAAAACTGACAAAGGTCGGTATCACACTGACAAGGGATATTTACTGGATAGAGGCTGAGTGTGCCTCAGGAGGGTCTCAATACAAAGTCGATCTACATACAAAGTGTCCCAAATTTAAATGGCAAAACTTCAGGAAATTACAGGGGACCGAAAAACTAAGACAAAAAGTCCTTTAGAAATTTGCTCATTTTTGCTTAGTTTTAGAGAAAATCGCAAAAAAAGAAACAAAACAGAAATGTTACAGGTAGCGATTATCACCTTTCAAACTTCGTCGGGCTAGGCAGTGAGATATGTAAACACTTATTATTATCCTTTACATTCTTTTATTTGTTTACATTTCGGCTTCCTTCTAGGATTATAATTCCTAAATCAGTCTTCAGTCAGTTACTCAGATATTTTTGTGTGAATAGCATCAGCCACAATGCCGCATACATATTGTAATGATGAATACGCTGATAAGATTTTTGTGTATGGTTTCTGTAAGGGTAATGTTTAAGAAGCAGTGCGGGAGTATGCGCGCTGATTTCCAAATAGAAGAGTGCCTAATCAACGAGTCTCTTCGTTAACTTTTAATAGACTACGAGAGACTGGGTCATTCTTAATACGTGATGAAGGTGACCAATTCCAGGCAGCAATAAGAGCAGATTATCGGAGAAGAAATTGTGTCCAACGCCACTTCGATAACAATCCTGAGGCTAGCATCCGAAGAGCATCTGCTGCATTAGCAATATCGCGGCAAGTAATATGGCGAACTTTAAAAGGTGACAATCGCTACCCATACCATCTTCAAAAAGTTCAGAATTTATTAGCTCGAAATTATGTTAAGAGATTGAATTTTAGTAACCGGTTTCTTGACAAAATTTATGATAATTTATTTCCATTACAAATTATGTGGACCGATGAAGCTACCTTTACAAGAGGAGGAATTGTTAATCAAATAAATTATCATGTATGAGCTCTTGAAATCATCAGAGCTATTAGAGAGAATAGGTTCCAGCATGAATTTGCTATTAACTGGCTTGGAATTTGGAACGGATTACTGGTGGGACCATATTTTTTACCTGGAAGATTGAATGGTATCACATTCACACATTTTTTGGAGAACGACTTTTCTAATTATTTAGATGACATTCCCTTACAGCAGCGGATTGAAATGTGGTTCCAACTCGATGGATGTCCAGCTCATTATAGCAGAGTTGCTCGAGCTTGGCTGGATAAAAATTATCCACAACGATGGATTGGACGTGGAGGAGTAGTACCTTGGCCACCCAGATCACCTGATATGACACCCATGGATTTCTTCGTATAGGGAACCTTGAAGCAGAATTTTTATTGGTGTCAATCAACTCAAGAGAGCAATTAAGAGACCGAATCATAGATGCACTGCACCAAATATCATCAGAACAATGTTTAGCTGCAATTTATCAAGTGAGTGCTAGATGTAATGCTTGCATTGGTGCAAGAGGACAACATTTTGAGCAATATTTACATTTAAAAGAACATAACATAAATATAAATGTAAATAAATAAGTATAAAAATGAAAACTTGTTTTTTTTTATTGATTTTCTCTAAAACTAAGCAAAAACGAGCAAATCTCTAAAGGACTTTTTGTCTTAGTTTTTCGGTCCCGTATAAGTTCCTGAAGTTTTGCACATTTAAATTCGGGTCACCGATTATATAACACATTTTTACAGCTTGACTCGAACTCGAGCCCATGAGTTCAATGCCTTCCCCACTGAGTCATCCCAGTCCATGTAGGACGTAATTTATTTTTTTATTGGAACAAGCAATGTAAAAATCAGCATAGTTCATCGGGAAGCGTGCATTAAAAATATAATAGGCAAAAAACATAAATTCAAAGTAAAATTTGTTATAGTTTTTTTTTTTTTTTAAAGTTGAGAAAATTAGTCGAGTTTTAAAGTCACAGAATTTGAAAGTATGAAAAATTATATTTACTGACTAATTAATAACTAAGAGTTACAAAACATTCAGAATAAAAGTATTTTTTATTAATTTATTTTTTTTTTGTAATCTATTTATAGAAAGGAAATACCAAGAAAGTCTCGATCTAAAACGGAATGATTTAGGTATCCCCAAATTCTAGAAGAAACGTGACCGAAAATTATTGAAAATAGTTTACTGAGATTCAACGGAGTTATGCGTTTTAAATAAATACCTGAAATACAATAAATATGAAAGGAATATGAAAAACAGTTAAAAACTAAAGAATAATGAACCGAAGAGAAACTGAATTAATCTTGTTGTTACTTTCCTCCGCTAAATTGAGACAATTCCAATGAAGATAAACTTTTAATGATGAAGTGAAATATTCAATTTCAGATGCTTGTTTCCTTAAAGCAGGGAACAGAGTTGGGGCCCCTTTGTTTATTCCAGGTTCTTGGGATCGGAAAACAAGAATAATTTAAAATTATCATTAAATTAAAAAATAAGTAAATATGTAGTATTGGGTGATAAAGCATATTTTCATTTGAATCCAAAGAATTTTAAAGTAACCATTTAAAAATTACTTTTCATGAACTTTACCATATTGCATCACGCGATAAAAAAAATAGGCTGTTTTTCAGTTGATTAAACAAAATATTAGATCGAATAACACGTAACATTTTATTCCAATTTCTGATATTAATGTAACAATAGACGAGATTTATACAAAATAAAAAATAAATAAGGCAAGGACCTGAAAAATTCATATAATAAAATATTCTGTGAAAAGTTTAATTGAAAAAATATAGTAAAACGCAATAAAAACAGCGGAATTGTGCAATAAGACGAAGAGTTAGAGGGAAAATCGAATTGTTAAAATATTTTCATATAAAATCAAAAATCAGATAAAAGTAAAGATTATGAAAAAAAAAAATTATAGTTTTGAAAATTTAGATTACCGAAAAGAATATAATTGATGCCATGCCAAAACAGAATAAAAAAAAAAAAAGATAAACAAAAATCTATAGCTACATATACAGATATGGCATCGTGATCTATCATAAAATTTGACATGGAGTCCTGGCAATGGCAAGCTTCTCGACTCATGCTCTGAGCGACAGTACTATAGCGCTCTCACTCAGACTCCACTGGTATTATCTTTACAACAGTGAAGCAGTTGAGAGAGAAGCGCTGGGATCTCTTGGGGCTTGGCTTGTCCCTCCATAAGTGGAGTCTACCATAGTTAGGGTTTCCATCAGATGTGTATATACTGTAAATAAATTATAAATGTATTTTTTAGGAATTATTTCATTTTTTTATTTTTACTATTATTATTTTTATATATCTATATTAGATATTTTATTGATTATTTATATCTTTTATTCTTTCACTTTTTGTATTGTATAGTTTGAGGTACTTTGTTTATTTTTTATTTTTCTATTTTTTATTCTTTTTTCTCCCATATTATTTATTGTATTATATATTATCAGATTATTTACTTATTTTTATTTATTATTATTTTTAACCTCTTCTTTGTATTTATTTCTTATTATACATATTGAGTGAATGGATCCATTAAGCCGTCCATATTACTTATTGCCCACATAGAGGCAGAATATAATACTTTCTTTGAATTAACAAATTGCTGAATTAAAAAAAAAAAATGTACGGACAGCTAAAGCTATAAACGAAGCACCACGAAAGCTTTCGATGCCGTCCCATTCAAACGGAAGCAATGACTGGCTTGGCCGACTAATCGGCCTTTTTCACAGCCAAATAGTAGTTCAAATTTATAATCGGCCCATCTCTAATTATTACTAATGACAATACCCTTCAAGATGAAGTTTTGTTCTAAATATTAGTAAATTGCTATAAAAGCTATGATTATCAATAACAGTCGAATAAGAAACATAAAAATATTACTGAATAAATTTAACTATTATAACCTATTGCCACAAGCCATAAGGGTTATTATTAAGCTTCTATATAATTTGAAATTAAAAGTTTCGAAATTTTAGCCATGAAGATGCAAATAAGATAAGAGATTCAATTGAACAAAAGTATGGCGAGAGGGAACATCAGAGGCTATTTATGAAGTTCTGCAGCAAACTGTTGAATCGAAAACCATCCTGTGGCGAGTGAAGGACGCTGTTAATCGCCATTCATACCGCCTACGGGTATATGTAGGCAGGATTACGCTTGGTAACACATTTCTCGTTAAATTCAAGCGAATTTGAACTATCTACATGGGTCCGAACTTCAGTCACATATTATTACTAATTGCCACTTGGTCACTCCATAATGCTAAATCTAATGCCGTTAAATGCTAAATAATTTGAACCAGGAAGTGAAAATAAATTTGTAATTTTGCGGGTATTAAAATTGCGAAGTAAGGCTACCCCATTCAATGCGGCACTAAAATCGGCTTGAGGTACGCATGATGGTATTGAAGGATCAATATAATTAGGATTGATAAATTAATTGCCACTTCTATTGGAATTATTTTATTAGAAAAATAGTATAATAATCTCCTGTTCACCAAATTGTTTTCGGTTTGCCAAATAAAGCTCAGGAGGAACTTGATAGAGAAGAAATTTATAATCTTGATAAATTATACTCTGAACTTCGAAAGTTAAAGTCTAAAATTTAGTAAAACGTCCGCATTAAATTCTTTTAAAACAATTGAACCCCTACTAAAATTTGATTATCAGCGCAAACCATATTCTAATTGCGGAACCCTCGGTTTTCACAATCGTTTTTATTTAATATCTGAATGTAGTAACAAAACTAAAACTTCTAATCAACCAAAAATAAATGCAACTAATTTCGATTTATGTGAAATTGTTTGTTACATGGATTACATATACTTTTATTATATATAATATTATTATGGATTACATATAAGTTTTTAAAAATGTAAGACAAGAAATCAAATATATTTGTACTCACCTGAGGAGATCAAACAGATTTCTGAATTGCATCCATAGTGGAAGGGGAAGGGCCAGGTAGGTTAAATTTTTTGGGGTTTATCATTGGATTTTCCCGTTTCTATTGGAAACATACTTTACATATATTTAAAATGGGGCTATTGGAAATGTTTAGCTGGCCTTTCACACAACAATCTGGTTTGGTTTTGAACGATTTTATTATTTTTAATGGTTCATAAATATCTAATTTTACACTATTTTCAACATAATGTGTCATTTTCATTCCGGCATGTATTATTTAAACCTACCTGGCCCTTCCCTTGGTACTAGGGATATACTTCATTAGAACTATCAGAAACTAGTTTTTTAATAAAATAAATCCAATAGAAGTGTCAATTAATTCATCATTCCTAACTAAAATCGGCGGTCAGTGCCCTGGGGTAAAAAAAAAATTGTTTAATCTATTTAAAAGCTTTTGTTATTTCAAGAACTTATTTGACAAAGAAATAAATGTTAACATTTTTTAACTAGTAAATAGCATCAACATAAAACACGATCCCGGAATTATTACCACTACTGGATTGAAAAAGATAGACAAAGCCTATTGTCTATACGTGACCATCACCCTGAATCAGACAATCCAAGAATGGAAAGGATGGGTGGAGGAGTGCGAAGACAGGAAGCGCGAGAAGGCGGGAGAATTCCGGAGGGAAGCAACGAATCCGGGATCGTGTCCGCTTCCACCATAGCACACTCAAGTGTCTTTTTCTAAAACCGCAAATAAGTAAATGCTAGAAGCATCGGTTCAAATTGATTAGATAATAAAATTTGCAATATATGTGTTAACTTGAAATATATAATTAAACATTCAAGAATGAGTGGAAATGTTGACAAGTAGGTTTTATATTAATGACATTAATATCTCATTACTTGCGTATCGTCGCTTAAGACAACATAAGTCATTTTTCCCAACTTTACAGGAATCACATAAAACTGGTTTATTCACATTATTATCATTATTATTACACAACTAATAGTCCGTCAATGAGTGCTAAAATGAGGGTGTAGAGTGCATGAAATATGCTATCATTTTTGATATCATAGCTGCGTTAGGAATAGTTAGAAGGTAAATATACTAAAAGTCCCCGCTAAGGGTGGTGGGAGAGGAGAAGATCCCAACTTTGTTTTTTCGATTATATCTCGAAGGCGGTGGTCTCTTGAAAAATATAATACCAATCAAAATTAGAGCTATTTAAATTTCTTATAAAATTAATTATATACATATTTGTCATTACTCGAACAGTTTTCGAGATATACGTTATTAAAAATCGATAATTTTATAAATAAAAAATGTTTACCTTATTTTATGTTAAACGTTTGCTCCAAATACTAAAAAAGTATAAATGAAATTAAAATAAATTTAATGCTGTACAATTTTAGTTCCTGAAAAACGATCTTGGAAAGTACTAGAAGCATCCGTTTGACAAAAAGTGAGGTAACATTTGTTTTGTTTTTTAAAACCACTGATTTTCAATACCGAATATCTCGAAAATGGTTAGAATTATGACAAATTTATATAATTTATATATTTATAGAATCAATTTTATAGAAAATTTAATTAGCTTCCATGTTTATTGAAACATATTTTTCTAGAGTCAACCGTTTTTGAGATATAATCGAAAAACCAAAAAAAAATTTGAACTTCCCCCCTCCCCCCAGCGTTAGCTCACACCCCTGAGGCGGGGACGTTTAGTATGTTTGCCTTCTAACTATTCCTAACAAAGCTATGAATTCAAAAATTATCGCATATTTCATGCACTCTACAATGTGTTTATTGACTAGACTATAAAACAAAAAAGTGGGTTTATTACTTTAATTTATTAGAAAAAAATCGGAAATAGACGAATTTCCCGATTTCGCTGGTGTATCACATGGAAAAAACATGTGGACAAGCAGCGTTCCTTTAGATTTTTTTATTTTTCAAATTCTAGCCTTGGATATGGACCAAGTGCGAAAATTTAAGTAAAGAATAAAGTTTAACTAGTGTTGGCTAAATTAGTTAGATTAGAGACTTACAATATGTGGTTGCTTCAGCGTCGATATATTGCCTTAGGTAGACCTAGCCTCTATAAAGTTGGTGCATACCTATAATTATATGAAAAATGTGATGGTTGAACTAGATTCACACCTTTTTTTTTTTTTTTTCTTTTTTTTTTGGGCGCGAAACGGCCTTGTAGACCACGCGAATATTATGATTGTATTCTCTTCTTTTTGTTCTTTCTTTCCACCCACTTTTCCTTCATCAAGTTCGAGTGCTTCCTTCTCCTCTCCTCCGTCCAAGCCACTCCTCCACTGGTCCTCCTTGGCCCCTCAAGAACTGCAAGCCCCTGTAACTTTTTCCTGAATTCGTCTCTATCCAAGCAATCCACGTCCCTGATTCCCAACCTTGCTGTTTCCTCTTTCAGTTGTTTGATGTAGCCCCGTGCACTCCGGTATCCCCACAGTTTTTCCATTATATTCTTATTCAATCTTTCTTTCGACATCTTCACCATGTGACCATAGAACCTAAATCTCCTAGTTCTTATCTCCGTTTCCATATCCTTTATCTCCCTGTAAATTTCCTTGTTTGGCCTTAGCCTGTATCCTTCCTCCGTTTTCTTAGAACCATAGATTCTTCTCAGGATTCTTCTTTCAACTCTTAGCAGTTTCTCCATACTGGGGAGATTCATTGTTTCGGTTCCATACAAAATTACTGGTTTCACTACAGTGTTGTAGTGTTTGATCTTTGCCTTGATGGAGAGATTCTTTTTATTGTAGATGTTACTCGTTGCGAAACTCAGTCCTTCCAGTCTGGCAACTCTTTCCTTCATACCTTCCTTTTCTGATCCTCTGTTACAAATGGTCTCTCCCAGGTATTTAAACTTTCGCGTCACATTTACTGAACCATATTTTGTATTGACTTCTTTCTTTCCAAAATTTTTGTTTGTTGTCATGAGCTCCGTTTTTTCGAACGATATCTGTAGGCCCGTTTTTTCGGCTATTTCCTTTAGGGTGTTTATTTGATTTATTGCTTCTTCCTCTGATTCTGCCAGAAGTGCTAGGTCGTCTGCGTATGCAAGGCATTCTACTTTGATGTGCTTATGTTTGGTCCCTACCTTTGCTCCTGCTGTGTTTACTTTCCAAAGTTCCTTCATGACCTTATCTAAAACTGCGTTGAAAAGTGTCGGTGACAAACCATCTCCTTGTCTCAACCCTGTTTTTATCTGAAAGGGCCTACTTACTGTTCCCTGAAACTTTACTTTTGAGACTGTGTTGTTGAGTGTTAGTTCTATTTGCCTTTAGAAAGAAACGCTATCTCTAAAAACTAGGTAACTTGTAAGGTTATGTAATAATATAAATATAAGACTGTGTTGAACAGTAAACTGTAAGGAATACTCAAGTGATAGACAGTTAAGTCTGATCTTCTAGTAGGTTTTGATATATTTCACATAAGAAAGGTATTTAGTTCTGTTAGTCTTTATTGTTATTGTGCTTAAACAACAATATACAAACAGGAAAACGTGCTTAATGGTTTCCCGAAACTCTGAATTATTAATAAACTTGTTATAATAAAAACAAGAACTCAAGGACTTAAATATACAGACCTTTTAGATTAAAGTTAATATTTAACTGCTGAAGATATAAAAACTATTTCTCCCTGAATGGGGAAAAAATTGACATGTCTGTCTATAATCTAATGCTTTTATATTTACTGCTTTTGTTATGGATACTTTTGAATATAAAGAGAAACAGGACGACGAAGAAAAATTGACTCCAAACATGAAAGACATATGAGAAAAGTTGAAAGAAAACCAAGAATTAGTGCCCCTACATTAGTAGATGGATATTAGTCTGAAAGAGGGGAACATAAGAGTGTTTCAACAATGCGCTAATGCCTTAGACGGAGCGAGCTTCATGTTCAAATGACTGGGAGAAAAACATTTATAAGCAATATCGATACAAATAAAAGATACAATGGGCCAAATAAGGTCTTTATGGATAGGTTTATTGGTCACAAAGTAAGGAGCATTGAGGACTTATCGAAGGATTTCGGGATGCAATAATTGGATACGAGATGAATTGGATGGTTTAGTGGAGCCCCAAAGCTCAACTCGGGGGACAGCTTGCCGTTTTAGTCTTGTATGTGGATTCCAAGTTAGACGTTTGTCCAAGTGGAGTCCTAGGTAGCGGATCTGTTCAACAGGGATTAGTGGAATATCATTAAAGGATACTGTAGGACAGGGAGTGATGGGTTTACGACGAAGGGTAAAGGTTATTTGGTGAGACTTTTTTAGATTTATTTTGATTCTCCATCTTTGATAACATTCTTGAAGGGTTAGGATATGGAATGGAGTGTTTGGGAGGCAATGAAGGGATCATTGTTTACTGATAACACACATGTGTCATCAGCTATTCTTAAAAAATTAATCGAACTTTAATCTGATATATCGTCAATGACCTAAATACCGCTGAGTATATATGACTATGAATATTTAATTAGGTATCACAAAACTTTCACTATCAGCGGTATCGATCGGTGCTTAGGAATCAATACCTTAATTGAAGAATCGATGGAATCGAGAATTGATATATCTCTTGTTAAGACATTTTGTGACTATTTCTTTCACTTTTAAATAAATACTCATGGGTCTTTGATCTGACTCGATTGGGTCAAGAACAACAATATTAAGTATTTATTTTGTTAAGAAGAAGGAATATTATTTTCTTAAATATAGCAACCAGACACCAAACATAAAGGGCAACGTTTTGAACGATATTGGATCCCAATATCGTAATTCTGATACAGATCAGATTCTGATACAGTATTGCTATCACATCATTCACACTTTAATAATATGGTCAGGTATCATTATATTCTGAGACGAAAAGAATATAGTAATATAAATTCCGGTATGATCAATTTTCGGGGTGCCATTGTTTTAGGTCTATCATTAATAATGACATTTCTATTTTCATACTTTTGAGCTTTCTCGTTTTTCATTCGTTACTTAAACATATAATTAATCATAAACAATGAAAATAAAATTTGTTTCTAATTATCATTGCTGCCTGTAATCACAATAAGGAAAGTTCCACACAAAGTTGGGCTAACAGTAAGGACATCAAAGACTTGGATAAAAGAAGTCGAACCATTATCCTCTTTCTACCTTCACAGCCTTTGAGCTTTCTTTTATTTTAGGTTTAGTCCTTTGAGCTGTTGAGAAAATGGATTGAATCTAGCAAAAGGGTGAACCCACTTTGGAATAATACAGGGTATAAAGATCGTTTATTATAAACAAATAAAGAATAAAGTTGAAAAATTTATAATCAGATCCATTCGCTTTTATCAAAATAAATAAGTATGAACAAGATTTTCGAAATTATTTCCTTTCTAAATGTGTCGATTCTAGGTTTCATCGATATTTTTTTTAATGAATAAGCATCGAGAATCGATAGTCCAAAGTCGATTCTTATGAGCCGATCGTGACTGGTGACTTTGACAAAAGTTTTGAGATACCTCTAATTATTTAATTATTATATATCCATTCTACATAATAATAATAATAATAATTAAAAAAAAAATTAAAAAAAACTCTTACAAAGGCTGTTATTTAATAATTGTACATTTTTTTATCGTTCTGTTATATTATTTTAAAGGGATTTTTCGTAAACTCAGCAGGGATTGGTGGATGTAGGGGTTATGTCACACTTTTCTTTTTAAATACAGTCTAGTTAATTAGATGAATGAGTTATGTTAGGTAACAAAATCCGAATAGTTCGGAACAAAAAAAAAAAAAAATATGAAAAACATTATCCTGCTAAACATTGTAAAAAAAAAAAAAAAAAAAAAAAAAAAAAAAAAAAAAAAAAAAAAAAAAAAAAAAAAAAAAAAAAAAAAAAAAAAAAAAAAAAAAAAAAAAAATTAACATAAATTACTCAAAATTGTGTTTTGTTACCCCCTTCATCCACAAAACTAATTCAATTTGGATTATTAACTCAAATGAGAAATTTTATAATGCATTATTTTTTGTTGATTGTTAGGAATGTAAGTTAAATTATGTATTATCCGCTTAACAGGGTAAGTGTTATTTGCTCTTATTATTTAAATAATCAAGAATAGACTTGTTGGTACCAAAACCTGTATCGAGAATCGAAAAGTTTTCGTACCAAAGCAACACTAACTTTCAAGTAGTAGAGTCCACTCTGCGCTCGCATTTAAAGACATGCAATTTCTATGATTATTGATTATTAATTTAATTTTTATTGAAATATATATATAATAAGAAATATGTAGTTAAACATTTAAGTAAGAGGAAGATGATCTGGGATGTAGTCAGAAGAAAAAAAACACGCTCAAGAAAAAAACTTGTCAGTTTTTTCATGGATATGATTTTTTTTTTCTCCTGAAAAGCACGAAAAGGCATATTTTTCACCACCTAGCCAGGAGACCATTCGAAAGCTGAATAAATTTTCTAGTTTTTGTGATATTTGAGGTTTTTTGAATTGCTATATCGAAAAAATGTGTTATTATAGTAAGTATTATTATAGTTAATTGTAACTTTTCTAAACAAATTAAAGTTTGATCTATTCTTTAGGTCTTAAGTTAGTAAAATTCAAGGCTACATGCACTTTGGTCTTATAGGAAATGTAATTCAAAGTATGAAAATGTGTAAAAGTTGAAAAAAAAAACGTGGTTATCTAAAAAAACTGATGAATTATCATATATCTGGTACGGATTAGAATAGAAAGCTACAGCATTTTTAATTTTTTTTTTGTTTAAATGAACCCAATTATTTTTTTATTTTTTTTTTTCACATTAAGACGGAATAATTCTATGGGTGATTCTCAGATTACGGGAAATTTCCAGTACAAAATTTTTAATAATTTTTACGGTAGTTTAATATTTTTTTTTTTTAAATATCGACACTTTCTATTGTCGTTTAGCTGTAAAAAAAAAACAAATGGTCAAGATCAAAAGTCATATTTTCATGAGAAATTAAAAATTTTAAAATTTTAATAGTGACGTAATGACAATATCAGCTAGTTAATGACAATCACTTGAATATAATTTTTTTAAATGTATATTGGAGGTGATTAGAAAAGTATATTGGAGAAGGAGCCATTGGTGGTTTTGTTATTGAGAGCCTAATGGGAAAAAAGAAAAAAAATAACTTTTCAGGCAATATTTCTAACAATTCATTGCTAATCAAAAATAAAATACTAAACCGACAATTAAATTTAAGCACATTTCATTCAGGAGAAAACCTATGAATCTAAGGTAGCAATATTTCAAAAATGTTCATTATCGCACAGTTCATGTCATTACCGCACTAATAATTTGGGCATTTTATTCAAACCTAACTGCTGTAGCAATTTACCTACAAATTTGTTTTTTGCTTCGTAATGACATAATAATGATGGGACAAAGTTTGGATCTATGTAAACTTATATTATATTATTACCCAAAATAAAAAACTGAAAACATTTATGATTGTTGAGATTTCCTTTATGTGTGGAAATAAATTCCACAACCATTCACCTTACGTAACGAAAGAAATGTACAAATGGATACAAGAAAACTAAGAGTGGGACACACCGTGGTAATTACATTTGAGTAGCTTAAGCAATCATAAAATCAATTCAGTAATTTATACTTTCATTTTTAATATTTTATTATGGAGAAATATTTTTTCTCTGTTATAGCAGTGGAAAAAAATTAAAGAAGGATTTGATCAATCGAGTAAAAAATGTATTGGACAAAATATTGGCCATAATCTGAGAATCACCCATATACTTTTACAGAATTTATTAATTTTGTGTGTATGTGTACTTATATATATTGCATATTAGCACTGTTACATATTGTATATATGTATATATATATAAAAGTTTTTTTGTTCTTTTTTTAATAATAATAAATAATGCCTAACTAAGAACCATCAGACGGATATCCTCAAATTTTCGATTAAGAAGGTACCCGTTTCAGATGATTCCTATCATCGAAGTATATAAAACGTAATATAATTATTATCTTTATAGTTAATAGGAATATAGTGTAAAGAAAATAATAATATAATTAAGTAGTATTTTTGTATACTCGAATTCTAAGTACAATTTTAGCTTTGACTAACGCACCCCACTTGACGTTCTCAAAGAGCAAAATCGAGGAGCACTAGATGTTAATTAATACGCCGGTATTAGTTTGAGGTGCCACTTATTAAAGACGACGTTCTCCGGAAAGAGCTCAAAAGGACCAAGATGTGTCTCGCCCTATTGCCTCCTCCTGCCCGGAAATTAAATTTTCCCATTTCAAGGGTGGAGTGGTGGGACGGGAGCGCCCTTCCAAAAATCTAATTCCACATAATGAGCAGGTGTTTTAGGCACAAAGGCTTTCGGGAAATTGTTTTCTCGTCTTTCTCCTCTGGTGAAAATTCCGCCCCTCTCGATTCAGTAATTGGGGGAGACATTGGCGACGAAATTCGTTCCGCACGCAAGAAAAGTTATATAGGATCTCGAACGGTCTGGATAGTAAAAAATATGCGATATCATAAGCCTATAAATATAAGTTCTACATTAGGTCTCTTAGCCAATTTCTTTTCAGACGCCTCAGAGGATTATCGGGAATTGAGTGTGAGGCTAGTTGGGAGAGTTGTTCATTCGCGAGGTTATGCAGTTTACTTTGAAAGAATATATTTATAGTTTGGGCTATATCAGCAACTTAGGGAACATTAAGATCTTAATAGAAAAATTTGTTTGTGGCGTTTGTTTTGCGAGCACTCACTGATTACTTTAAAGTTTATACTTTGGCAACGTTTGAAGCTGACTGAGAGGAAATAGATCTTCGCAGGGTTTTATCTCCGATGCTCTACAGTATTTACAACAATGGCATACCTAACTATTTAAAGTTCGAAAATTTCTGTTTGCCGTTGATACGGCTTTATATACATGAAGTTATAGACCGAACACAATTACTAATAGACTGACTACAGCACTAAAAATAATATCAAAATAAATCAGGAAAAAACACAAGCTACACTATTTACAAAGGGACAGCCAAACAACTGTCTGTAAACAGAAAGCCTCGCCTGTACCTTGCTCAACTCAGATCAAATATTTAGGACTGAAGATGGATAAAGTGCTGCCGTTAATTTCACACACTGATTATATGTGCAATAAAGCAAACAGGGCTCTGTGTACTATATACCCATACAATAATAATAGGAGCTCTAAGCCAAGCACAGATAATAAACTTATTATATAAAGCCTGCTTAAGACCTATAATAACATATGCAAGCCGTTTATTCAGTTTCATGTCCAAAACTTCAACAGTTTCATGTAAAAAATTGCAATTATTCCAAAACGAATATCTCGGAATAATTGGAAAAACTATGCAAACTTCACAAAAATTGAAATTATACATAAAGAATTGTGTATACTTTATATCAATGTATTCAATAACAAAATATGTTAACTATCTTTTATTTAGTGTAAAAACAATAAAAACCCACTTATAAAAAATATTCGGAACTATACCAAAATAGTACAAAGCGGTAAGTACATAAAAAAAAATCCAAACATTTATTATTATAGTATACCAATCTATTTTATTTCTGTGTGTGTGTATGTGTGTGTGTGTGTGTGTGTGTGTGTGTGTGTGTGTGTGTGTGTGTGTGTGTGTGTGTGTGTGTGTGTGTGTGTGTGTGTGTGTGTGGTGTGTAGATATGTGTGTATGTGGGTATGTATAAGTATGTATGCATGTATGTACATGTATATAAAGATATATAGATATTTAAGAATGTATAGTTACAATTTTTGTTTATTATATTACTTTCTTTTTTTAAAAATTTTATTGACTATACTTTTATGACTATTAAACTTTTATTATGTTGCCACAAATTTGAACAATAAGTAATATAGATGGCGTATGATTACATTTATTTTATTACTAGAATTTTTTTTTTTTTTTATTCTTTAAACGGTTTTTTAATTTTTTTTTGTTTTGTTTTTTTCACTGTATATTATATCTACATAGTATTAAGTTGTTCAATGGTATTCTATTTTAAGTTTGAGACTGGTCTATTTTTTTGGTACAGCATATAATTTTGTGAATTGTAGAAATTATGTTAGAAATAAAGATTAAAAACAAAAAAATTGTAAAGGAATGAACCAAGAAAGTTTTATCTTGTGTTAAAATCAAAAACCTAAGCGTAATTCTTCTGCAAATGAACACAGCATGCAAAAGTGAAAAGTTAACTGTTAAAAGGCTTAAGCTTTTACGTAAAAAACAATTATTTGACCGCTTCGCGTATTATAAACAAGTGAATGCAACTCCTATGTCTAATTTCCTCGTATAATTGTCTATTTTACCTCAGAACTATTACACTTTCTATTAAACATTGGTACTAGTTCTATTTATTGAAATAATTAATGTGGTTTATAAAAGAAAAAAAAATCTATACAGCTTCAAAGAAGGGCCATAGATTAGGTAAGGACCAGCTCCTCGAAAAAAAGTGAGAAGGGTCAGGTCCCCACTTCAAAGCGATTGGTTTTGTGCCATGAAAGTCTTTGACCTCTTGAGTTCAACGATAACTTATAGGAAATACATTTTACACTATAACCGTAGTTAAAACGGAAGTTCACTCTTTTAATTGATATAAAGACTCTCTATATATATATATATATATAGATACAAAGATACAGTTGTAATAAAATAATTAAATATGGACTTTTAATTTCCCATATTTCCCCAACCTCTTCCTTTGTTTATTGTTATGCCAACTTTATTATTTTTCTCACATTTCTATCTTACCATTTTCCTTTTCATACAAATCCCTTATACTTATTTTAAATTCCTATTGAAAACATCTGATAAGAAAATTGTTACATTGTATTAGTTTACACAATTTAAAATTTGTATTATTCAATTTAAATTATTTAATATTTTTATTACAACTGTATCTTTGACTAGACTTTGCTACTATTTTGATTATGGCAATCGGCTTTCTATGTATGTTTTCTTTTTTATTTTGTAAATAAGGCATGAATAAATTCAATACCATCTCTGTTGCATAATATCCTTGACTATAGCATTGTTTTTCACAGTAAAAAAATAAAATAAATATTAAATAAATTTCAAATGTATTTTGTTTTGTTTTTTCACTCTATTTTATCTATTTTATCCACCGCTACAATAAGCGGATGTGACAAAATAATTATAATTAATAAAATTAGCACATCAGGCATGAGGGAGTTCAGCACGCATCGGTTCCTACTCCATTCTTGCAATTGTTTAAATTTATCTTAGCAGATCCCTTGACCAGCTCCTTTTCAGCCTTCTTCAGGTTGACATACGCATATCCAAAATATTTTGTAATCTAAACTTTATTTAGGGTAAATCACTAGTTATGGTCACCTCACCAGTTATGGGCAGGTTTTTACGTTTTTAACAAAAATAAGCCTTTGCTTGTTTTCTTTATTAGATCCTTTTAAGAGACGTTTCACGAAGGGCTTGTGATTCAGTTGCTAATGAATCCTTCTCTCCCATCCATTTCCGTTTGGCTTAGTTAATGTTTTCCCGGATTAGTGTTGGGCAATAGCTCCTGTGTGTAGTAGGTGTGATTTTACAATTGAACATTATTGAGGAATTGCTATGAAATTCTTCGCCAATTTCAGGTTTTAAAGGTATGTATCTGTTCATTTTGATTTCTGCTTTTCTTTAGACCCCTTTGTTTTTCATTTTGTCACTTTAATCAATTAAAATTTTCAACTGACCATAACCAGTCTATAAATATCTTGATTTTAGTTAAGGTCACCCATGACCATTTCAAGTTTTTTGGCATAACAAGTGTTCTTACTCCTAAAAAAATGTAGATTTTCCCTGGTTTAATTGCATTATCTTAAAAGTAAATTACGATAACGTTTACTAGTTTTGGTCATGGGTGACAATGTTAGGTCTATGAGGGACCATAACTAGTTATGATCACTGTATAAATGTATAATGGCCACTGGCTTTTACTTTTTTCTTCAAGATGCCTAAACTATGCCTAAGAGACGATATTCGTACTCTGAAGATGATGCTACACAGGCAAAAGAAGAGATTGTTAAAGGGGCTCCTGTAAAATCTATAGCGAAAAAGTATGTGTTTTTGAAATGGATGTTTTTCTTACTTAAAATACCTAGTACCAATGTTATTACTCTCTTTTATTATAACACGTACAAAATCCCAAGGATGAGGTTAACTCGAAGATTAAAGGGCACAGGAAGGTTTGAGTGTGGTCCAGACCCCATTTCGTCTGCTGAAGAGGAGGACCTGTTAGAGAAATGGATTATGGATTATTATATACAATTGGTTTTCCAAATGAAAAATTGATTGATTCTTGAGCGTCAAAGAACTAGCAATAGTTTCGAACCAACAATGTAAATTGAAAGATGGTATGCCCAGTGACGGATGGTATAGGGGTTTTCTCCTTCGCCACCAAAATATCTTCAGTAGAACCACTGAAGCGGTGTCACCAGCCAGCTCTTGTGTGTTTTGAGAAAGACATCCGTGGTTGGTTTGACTCAGTGGAAAATATTTTGAAGGAAGAACACGTCTTTGATGTTTTGTGTCACCCATTGCGGATTTTTAATGGTGACGAGTCTGGATTTCTTTTAAATCCCGGAAGCAGCAGTAAAACTGTAATAATAAAGTGTTTTCGGAGTTTTATTTTTGATTAATTAATCCTTAATTTTTTATTAACCTCTAATAATTGATAGGTATGCATAAATAGTGAATTGTAAAATAATAAAAACAATTGTTTACAAAATTTTTGTTTCTATGACCATAACTAGTTTTTACTATGACCATGAACTCATACACTGTGCCCATAACTGGTATTTTTAGGATATTTGTATAACAACTGAAAAATCTATTTCAAGGAAAAATACAGAGCTTTAGTAAATTTACCATTTAATAGAACAAGAATTAGTGAATCTAAATATGTAAAAAAAATATTAATCGGCGGAACAGTCTAGACGATATCCTCTTTTGCATCAATCAATTTCCTTAACTATGTCCAGAACCCGTGATTTACCCTATCAAACTTAACTCAACTAGTTTTTGACACGGTCTAGCTCTGTTGGGTTTGCTCGGTTCAATAAATTTCTGACTGTTTACTTCTCAGAAATTCAATTGCAAACATTTTTTGTTAAATAAAATTTGTTGCTAGGACAACCGTTTAGGAGCTATATTGGTTTGAATGAAAAAAATCATTTATCAACTTCGTTAATTTTAAATAATCATTAATTATTAATTTCATTTAATTCTTAATTTATTTGATCCTTTTAATTCTAAATTGTAAATTGCGTATAGCACTAGATTATAGATAAACATTTCGATGATCTATTGTTTTTCCCTATCAGGTAGAAATCGATTTTTTTTTTTCCTGTTTTTGCTTAGTTTCCTAAATTATATTCGCCGAAAAAAAAATCTACTTGAATTTCAAATAAGTGGAATTCTATTATATGAAACGATATCTTAGTAGTTGATTTTTCTCCATTTCTCAAAGTAGTGACTTAATTTGATATTCCTCAAAGCCAAGATCTCGTTCCAGCCATTAAACTTGGATTTAACTCGATGAGACGCAGCGAAGGAGATATGTATTGGAGTGGAGAACACTAAGAGTTTGAGTGCTGAATATGAATTGGGTTGGATCGGGGCGTTAGCATAGCTTTCATGTTCAGTTATGCCTTATGCTAATTGATATGCAAATAAATCAAGAAGGTACAAACCGTCGGGTAGGATCAGGGGAGGGAAGACGCTGAGCTAGTGTTCTAGTCTTAGGGATCAATATTAATAATGACAGGAAGACAAATTATCTAAGAATCATATTGTTGAAATATTTTACTATTAAACTACAATAGTAAAACTAGTTGAGATGAAGACAATAATTGCAAAATTATCCTCCTAGACTAGTGCCGTTGGCCATAGTTATATAACAAAAAATATTAATTTTAGATTAACAAATATTTTTCAAGAGAGAATTTTGCAGTCATTATCCTCATAGCATTTATCTCCTTATCAATTAATACATCATTAGTTGATTTTAGTTTAATAAATAAAATTATATCACAAAATATGCCAATTTAAATTTGGTGATTTTATTATGTCAAAAATAATGTTATTTTTAAGGATTTTAAGCAACAAAGATAATATTGATTTCTTTCATACCCCATTAACAAAAAGAAAAAGATCATGAATACGTCTATCTACAATCTACTGTTTTTATATCTACTGCTTCTGATAAGGAAACAGTCGACATATTTTCCAGTTTTTTTTTGTTTTTTTTCTGTCAAAAATATTCTATAATGCTTGAAATAACTAAGCCACAGAGATTATATTAAATTCATTCATAAAAAAATGAATTCATTCAGAAAAAAAAAATTAATTTCTCCCTGACTAGGAGATACAATAGTCAACAAAAAAGAAAAAAAATATTCTCTAATAAATTTCTGAAAGACTATGGTCAATTTTTTTATCTGACCAATACCAACAGATATAGAGCGTGTCAAAATGTTACATTTTTGAGTGTGAAAAAAATGTTACACATCTTGAGAGTGGAAAAAAAAAAATGTAACTCTAGAAAACTATACGACCGCCAACCTTTTTTTTTCATGGATATGCCTTATATCCATAAATAAAAAATATCTAAAATGAATGAAGGAAATGATATTGTATCATGAAATAATTACAACTACCTGGTCTATTTTAGATGTATGTAAAATATAACATTTACTTTTAAACCAATAAAAACTAAGAAAAAAAAATTAATATTTAATCGTTATTAAAAAGAAGATCATAATCATGTTTTATTGAGTGTACATACAGAAACTAAATTAAAAATTAAAGCCATAGAAATTTTAAAAAAAACACTTGATAACTGATTTCAAAGCCACATTTGTAGAAAAACAAAACAACATAATTTATTAGCACGTCTGGTTGCATTAATTATAAACGCATTAATACTGAAAATAATTTAAAATTAATAAATCATCCGTGATTTTCATTTCACTATCATCACGTATTATCTATTGAGGCAAAAAAGAATGTCTTAGAGCGAAGAAAGATGAGCTATGCACCAAGTTACAAATGTCATCTTTATTATTTAAAGAACAGTATTTCCAACGTAGTACGTACTATTTAAATTTCTAAATATACCGCTAACCACTTTTCATCCACTTTTATATTAACCAAAAGTTATGAGTAAAATGAAGTTTAGAGGTAGAATAAAATTGTACATATTCGCAGATCAAAAATGTCAAGAATAAATTCAAAACCGGAGGTTTAAAATAAACAAGAACAAATTCCATCGAATCATCTCTTCTCTTTGTAGTTAATAGTATTACGTGTACATATAGAATTTCATTTAAAGATTAAAGGCATAGAAATAAAAAAGAAAAAAAATCTTCCTGGTATATAATTTCATTTGATAATATTTCATTATATGTATGTTGAATAGATCCTAAGCCAAGGATTCCATTTGGCTAAGCCCCTTAATTTGAGTCATTATGGACTCAAACGGCTATAAGCTCTCCTGTTTCGAATATTTCAACTTTTAATTGAAGCATTTTTCAAGAATACAATTATTAATTTGCATCGTAATTGGGCATTACAACAAATTGGCATATGGAGTGGAGCTCTGGGTCTCTATTAAACAACTCAAATGTTAAATGATTAGTAATTTATTATTTTATGTTTTAAAATTTAATGAATGCTACGAACTGCCTCAATTAAGGACAACCAATCAATATGGATAGTTATAAATCCATTAAAACTATATGTACAATTATAAATTGAGAAAAAAAAAAAAAAACTATACTATACACTAAGTAAATTCAAATAAAATAAAAATGAAGCCCCGATTGTTCTACCAGCTGCTTCACTAGTTAAAAACCTTTAAAAAAAAAAATTAAAAACTCAGAGGGGGCTGAGTGAGAGCAATATAGCACCGTCATCAAGGCCATGAGTGGAGAAGCTGGTCATTGCCACGACTCCATGCTGAACGGTACAATAAATCTCGAGGCCTATTTAACCTGGAAAGGAATTGAAGAAACGTGTGGTATTAGATAGAGATCGCAACAGAGGATTTGGATAATTAGATTTTTTGGAAATTTAGTACTCATTATGTCAGAAACAAACTTACATATAATGACATTAATATATTTTTTTTATATACCACCATTAAAAGAAATCAAATGCTCATCGTTTCATATCAAAATCAATCAAACTTGATTCAAATTTCAGTTCAACATTGAATGTTATGCACGAACTATTTGATGAACCACATATTATAATCCAAGTAAATTTTGGTAAGCCCTAGCCTTTAATCTTTTTGTTATAGACATTCCTAGTTTATACTCCAGAGCTCCAGATGTGACGTGGGAAAGCTAATGGTGTCGCCTTGTGAGTCTGTTAAAAAAGACTTCTTCGTTGATCAACTTCCAGTTCCCGGTGATACTGGGAATTTCTTATAAACCGGGGTGCGTTAACCGCAATACGCAGAAATCTGTTGTCTCTTTTTGGTTAAATTTGACGTGTTTTACCAGAAAGGACAGGGGTAGGACAGGGCCTCATTATGATTTTATTTATTCCCTATTACCAATAAGGGGAAGTTTTTAGTCAAAGACCGAGAATTGTACTTATTTAATTCCAAAAGAAGCGTAACTTCCTCAGAAATGAAATAAGACTCTGGAGAGTGGACTGGGTAGTAGGGGCCTATTATAGTGCAAAACTAGAGGTATAGCCGCCAATGAGCCTTGGGAACTGAGAAAAAAAAAATGAAAATAACGTTTTATTTATTTTTCTTAACTCTCAGTCAAGATACAGAAACGATTCTTTCACATTCAATTGTAATTATATATGCTATTTGAAATACTCCCGAACAATGACAAATTTCCAATGAAATCTGCTGTAAATCATTGGAAATTTTTTTCATTAAAACTGACATCAAATCTTGATTTAACGCACCAGAAGTAACTTCCTAAAAGGTACTGAGAATTACAGCTCCTAATAGCATCGCCCATGGGAATTACAGAATAAACAAAACTCTCTAGGGCTCCCAAAAAGCACCAAAAGCACCATGGTTAAGGGTTAAACAATTTAAGTGGCCGAAAACTTTTGAACACCACAGTACATATATATATAAGTTAAGTTTATTCAGAAAAAAAATAGGGAACTAAATGACGCACACAAGTACTGTATGTACTGTTGTATTTAACATTCAAATCTAGTCTTCCAATAAAATATATCTAATACAATTGGCGAACAATTGAACAATCCTAAAATTATTAACTATGAATAATTATTTGGTGCATTCCTGATACTAATGATATGACCGTAAGGATAACTTTTACTTCCAAGGAGACTCCATGAGATGACTGGAAGGACTATAGAGAGGCTAAGAAGTTGCCGGTTGGAGCGACACAAGTTGCGCGGTGATCTGTGCCTCTCCTTTTATCTCCTCACGCCCCATCGCCCATCATCGATTCCCCTGTCTCCCCTAGTCCTCCCTTTATTAACTCCCTAGCTCCTCTTCTATCTACACTGGCTATTGAGCCTTCTCTCAGCCAACTTTAAGGAACGATAATAATGAAGGAAATCGATTTATAAATGTCTTTCGATTCAGTTAACCGCTAAGATGCCATGATGTAATCTTACAGTAAGAAAAAAAGAAAAAAAACTTTCTAGCACAGTTATAGCTTAAAACTTTTAATGAAATATAAATAATCATGATAAATTATAAATACATTTTCGTATATATACATATGGAGCGGGTTAGCTAGTGGGTACGGAACTACACTGCAATACTTCAGGGCCCGAATACGAGACCGGCTGAAGTCTAAAAAATTAATTTCTGTTTCTTCGGCCGTGGATCAACTCCGAACTGGAGAGCCTCCTGTGGTCCACCTAGCCTCCATAAAGGCTCGATGGAAGGATCTTGTTTTGCCTACCCGGTATTTAAGATTGGTTACTCTGATAATCTTGGCACCTCAGGACGCAGATTTTTTTTTTTTTTTTTTTTTTTTCTCTAGTCCGTTTTATTTTAATTTATTTATTATTCAATTACGAACATATGAATCCACCCCTTTATCTGCACATAGTGCATTTTAAAGGAGTTCTGTGTAAAGTACAAAATTTTGGTACAATACAAATAAATCTTGATCTAGTTATGGCCTCACAAGTTGTTTGGGAAAATGGGCGTATTCAGTTAATCTTAGTCAAAAACTTAAAATTTGGACTTTTTGGAAAAAATAAATAAATAAAATGGTACTGCATGTTTTTCACCAAAAACGCACCGATTAAATTTAGAGATGCAGGCCAAAAACTGAAATAACTCCGAAAATTTCAATGTTTTTCGCCTACTAAAAGTTTTCTCATCTATTTTTACGGTTGCAAATTAGGATTTACACTATTCATACACCCCCTTACAATCTATCGAAAATGCAGCTCTCTTCAAATTGTTTGCGACCTAAAGCCAATTTTCTGTACCAGGCCACTGGCCTCTATCCCCTATAATCCAAATTTACGTTTGTTTCCAGTAGAACTAAAAAACCAACCAGCCATAGGGAATATATATATAACAAAGAGGAGATGTTTTGAAATTTTTGTATGCTTTTAGAACTAATGAGGAATGTTTTACAGTCAAAGCTAGTTTTCAGATAAAAAGAATTTTAATAGAAGCGGTGATTAATTTATCAATCCTCATTTAAATTTTTAGTCAAGTAGGTCAAGTTAATTATATTGTATTTTGTATGTCGCATAGTTAGAGACTGTTTATTTTTGTCTTTTTTTTTTTTTTTTTTTATTTTTTTTTTTTTTTTTTTTTTTACTTTCATCGTACATAGTGTATGAACAGATCCGTATTCAGCAATATTGCTCATTGCCCTTGAGGAAGAAAGCTTATAATATTAATTGGAAAAAAAAAATATATATATATATATATATATATTGTGGTATCTGGCCTTTGAATTACTCATTAATTTGAACACCCTGTTTTCCTTCCAAACGTAAATTAACTATTAACTTGAGATATGCATTTTGATTAAGTTGGATAAATATAATTAGGATTGATCAATATTTTGCCGCTTCTATTGATATTTTCTTTTTTGAAGACAAATTTTGAATATTAATCATACATCATCAGTTCTCTACACCGACAAAGAGAATTTCTTCAAAAGGAGGAACAAGGAAATTTCAGTGTTAAAGGAAAATTTATAATATTTAGATTTTCGGGGAAGGTTCTTCGAGGGGATAAACCAATACAATCGGAGGAAAACCGGTTTCGTTAAAACCGATAAATTTCCCTTAGTCCTATTATATCCCCTTCATAAACATTCCTAAAGTGTTTACTATTCATTTATAAAAATATAGGAAATATAACCAGTTACTTTTAGTTTCCCCATTATGAGTGTTTAATTAAAATCCTTTAAATAGTTAACTCTTTTTTTTTTTTTTTTTTTTTTTTTTTTTTCTTTCTTGTAATAACCTCATATAAAGTTTTCAAATTCTCCTCTTACTGCATTCTAGCATTTTAAGGAGTTATAGATGATTTATCATAATTTTGTTATTAATTATACTTCAATTAATAATTAGGTGATGGGGCTCACCGTTTATTTATGTGTATACCCCTTACACACTAAATATCTTATATCTATAATTTCAAATTTAAAATAATTTTTGCCATCCATTTAGTTCTCCTGGGGGATGAAATTTTGCTATAGAGAGGATTTGAAATATTTTATTAGGAATCGAAATTTTTTTCTTTTCTATCAACCAAAAACTCCTTAATGCGAACGTTTTGTTAAAAAAAAAAAGAAAAAAAAAAAGTTTTTTTATATGTACAAAGCTCTGAGTGTTCTGGTTTGCAAGGATAATTCAGCATGAAGGTTGTACAATGTTTTAATATTTTTCTTTGGTTTTTAAAGTTGAGATCCAAATTAAACTCAGTTTGAGAACAGAGATTATTTTGTTCTCATCTGTTATTCTCGAAGCATAATTTTGGAGAAGCTTCAATCAGTCGCTGTGGAATCTCGGATTAAAACAGACTCATCTCGAATAATAATATCCAGGTCCTCAAAAAGGGCACCTCATTTAGCGGTCTCGTTCGTGAAAGCACTGCTGGAAGTGCAGTCCTGTGTTTTTTGTCTTCTAAAATGAAAACGATAAAATATAAAATATCTTCGTTTTCATAACAATTATTTACACGGTTGTTACAAGTGTTAATTTCTCCAGAAACGTAAGACATCAGTAATTAACTTTTTTTTTTGGAAGTCAATGGCAACCTCTCGAGCAACTATTATATTTCGATTGCTATCCCTAATAATAATAATAATAAAAAAAATGGTTTAAACGATATATTTTCATCTTTAATGACTAGCTGCAGATTTAAAAGGAAGTGGCATCGGCATCTATAGTAAAATTTTATACCCTATGGCTGGTTGGTTTTTCCGTTAAAATTGGAAATAAATTTAAAATGGGATTATTAGAAATATTTATTTTGCCATTTACACAAAAATCTGGATTGGTTTGAACAATTTTATTATTTCTGAGGATTCATAAATATTTGATTTGAGACTACTTTCTACTTGATGTAATATTTTCATTCCCCAGTCTTTATTTTATTTATAGTTATTTTTACTTAAGTTGGAGTATAGTGTCTTATTATTGCACAGCTTTTTTATTTTATTTTTGTAATTAGCTAAAAGGATATTAAACCATTTTCATCTTATTTCCCGTCCCCTAGTGATGAAATAGACCCTTATCAAAAAGTGGTGTATATGAACCAAAGTGTAATGACTGTGAATGACGGGAAAAACTGGATGATAAGTTTTATAAATCAAAACATTTTTCATAAAATTACATACATATCAGGACTAACAAATACAATAATTAATAAACTTAAAAAAGTTGACTTCAATCAGAAAACAGCCCCATTAAATAAAAACAATATAATTATAAAAAAATGTTAAAACAATAAATAAAACCGCATTAGCACAATATGCCATTTGATTAAAAAAACATATATTATTTTATGAAAACAATAGCAAAAGAAGAAAATTTTTAGAATCTATTTTCATCACAAAAAATATTCACAGGACAGTAAATTTTAAAACAGCCATAGCGCAAAAATAGGAACACATTATGCATTATCAATTAACAAATTAAATATATAGTGAATGAAAAGAATATAATCGAGAGATGTTATTGTAAAACATTCTAACCAAATAACCAACTTTTGCATTTTTTTGCACCCAAAACATAAATATACAAGTATATACCAGTCACAATATAGATGAGATGTAAAGAGTTAACACATAAATAATTTTTTGAATTAATTACTATACACATACAATAATAAAAATAATAATAAATTTTTCAACTATGATAATACTAGTATGTATATAAGTAACCTTATAATTAATTTTATAAAAACGACGTAATATTTTGTTGCAACTTTTTAATGACAGTGAAATATTCTTAAGGTAATGTAGAATATAATATTTATTTGTATATATTATATATAATTAGAAAAATACAGTTTTTATTTATTATATTATTATCTTTGTTCTTAGCGCTTGAAAATGTGGCATTAGCAATGAAACGTAGTCCGCATGATTATTAATATTTTTGAATTATAAAAAATACTTGTTTTGGGAGATGTCATTGCTTATTCTCATAAATTGTCATCTTTTTTCCCATCCCCTAATGATAAAATATACCCTTTTCAAAAAGCGGTGTATATGAACCTAACTGTAATGAATGTGAAGCTAAATACAGGGTTAAACTATACGATCAGTAAATCAAATATTAAAAAGACATATAAGAACATACGATAATAAGACTTTTAAGAATTTTAAATGAAAATAACCATAAATTCAATAAAGACTCGAGAGTCAAACTAATACATCAAGTAGAAATCAGCCTAAAATTAAATAGTTATGAATCATACAAAATAATAAAACCGTACAAAACAATCCAGAGATTTGTTTAAATACCCTAATAAATATTCACAATTTTAAATTTCTCTTCGAAACGGGGAAAAAAAAAAAAACAGTCATAGGAAAAACCCTAAAAACTAACTTTCCACCTCTCCTTCCACTCTTTATATATTTCAGAAGTCTGTTTTTCATCCTTAGCCGAGTACCAATATATTTTTCTTAAATTTTTAAAAATTTTTGGTATACTCTATGTAACTTGTGCCTCATATTTTGAAAATTTTGTATGTTTTAGAACTGAAGATGAATGTTGAGCATTCAAAACTAGAATTCAAATAAAATAATTGCAATAGATGTGGCAATCTATTCATAAATCGCATTGACTCTTCTATACCGTCACGCGTACCTCAAGTGAAATAATCCATCAATCCTAATTTTATTATTTAAAAAAATAATCCTAATTTTAATAATTGTCAGTTGAGAAAACGCCTTTCTCTATTAGTTCTTAATACAATATAACAACTGTAAATTAAAGTAATGTTATACAGGAATAAATAATTTTTTACAAAATTTCTTTTCAACCTTAGTATCTTTTAGTGGATCAAACATTTGAGATTTCGGAAGTGTATTGAATTTTTAGAATTGCTATATTTGGATTGAATTTTAGGAGCTCATATAGAAGCCATAATATACGTTTTCAATCCTAGTTCAAATTTAAAACTACTTCAAAATAATTTAAGTAATCCAACAAAATATACATATATAAAAACATCGTAACCCTATATAAGAATAAATAATACTTTTATAGAAGAAGATACTATATTTAAGTGCATCATGTAAGCGACCGTTAGTATATAACGCTACACAATAAATATTATTTTTATGATCCTGTAAAGTTGTATTGTATAAGGCAATATACTAAAAATTATTGAATATTTCCCATAATATCAATTCATATGCTGTTATTGGAAACCAAATTACACAGGAATTAATTTAATTTAAAACAAAGCGAAAAAAAAAAATTACCTTTTTTTATGTTTTTTCTCAGCCCCCTTCCTTCCAAAGAGTCGATGATATGAATAAAGTTTTCAAATTTGATTATAAATTCTAATTTGTGAAAGAATTTGATAAGCGTTTTCTTTAAAAAAAAAGCACCCGCCTAAGATTCTGAGTGTCTAAACTGTCGTAGAATTGTTCTTAGCAAGAGCGATCAATTGACATTAATTGAATTGGCATTTAATGGAACCTTTAAATGACAGTTTAACGATAAAAGAGCTGATCAGATTAG
This sequence comes from Euschistus heros, assembly GCA_003667255.2. Lineage (NCBI taxonomy): Eukaryota > Metazoa > Arthropoda > Insecta > Hemiptera > Pentatomidae > Euschistus > Euschistus heros. The sequence goes on from RCWM02000011.1 coordinate 388,924, forward strand.
CGATTTGTCAAAATAAAATTTAATTAGTCTTTACTAGAAACCAGCTAATGTTGTGAATTAACATCACTTAAAACATTATACACACACAAATCTAGGGAAAAAAAAATGTTTGTATCAAATGAAATCCATAAAAAATTCTCTTTTTACCTTAAACGTAGATATTGATTATGTAAAAAATGTGAAGGGATAAACTCGTTGCTTCAGCTCACCTGAAAAATGTAAAAAAAATATTAATATATATATAAATAAATAATTAACTGTTTTACAATTTCTAAGGGTCGACAAAATATAATTATATATATATATATATATATATATATATATATATATATATATATATATATATATATATATATATATATATATAAATCCCAAAATAAAATGTAAACATAAATAGTAAAATTTTTGTAAGAAAAAATAGTTGAATTTCGTTAGAAATATATATAGAAAGGTACAGACGATAGGGGTACGTTTATTGTAGCATGAAGTTAGAAGGGAAAACATTCAAAGACATCAATAAATGATGAAATATAGTGTTTGGACAAAATTACGTAACAACAAAAAAACAAAATGACTAAACAATAAAAAAAGTTAATATATTTCTAATTCAATTTTAAATTTTATATAAAATAAATTGTATCCACATTTAATCTTTTCAAAAGATGTAAAACACTTACAGTTTGTTATATGTTTAATATATATATATATATACAGCACTGTCTCGATAATATGACCCAAATCAGAGGGGTGTGGACAACCTAAAATGGTGGAAATGGGTAAACCCCGCTCATACCTCAGTAATAGAACTTTTAAAGTTAGTTATAACTTTTCCTATTCCTCTCTCTTTACCCAATCTTCAGGTGTTCCTCAAGGAAGTATCCCAGGTCCAATCCTCTACACGGTGTATACAGCTGACATCCCGACAAATCCTAGCACCATCCTCACCACGTATGTTGATGACACTTTTGTGTTATCAGGAAACAATGATCCCTTGATCGCTTCCCAGACACTCCAATCCCATATCATAAACCTTCAAGAATTTGTTAAAAATGGAGCACCAAAATAAATCTCATCAAATAACCTTTACCCTTCGTCGTAAACCTACTACTTCCTGTCCTACAGTATCCTTTAATGATGTTCCAATAACCCCGTTGAACAAATCCGCTACCTAGGACTCGATCTGGACAAACGTCTTACTTGGAATCCACATACAAGACTAAACCAACAAGAAGCTGCCCGTCGTTTTCGACTACTTCAATATCTACATGACAAATGTTCAAACCTTCCACTTAATTACAAAATACTCATTTACTTAACAGTAATTAGACCGATTTGGACAGGGGGTTGAGCTTTGGGGCTCCACTAAGCCATCCAATTCATCTCGTATCCAATCCTTACAATCCAAAATCCTTAGAAAAGTGCTAAATGCTTCTTACTTCGTCACAAACAAACTTTTCCAAAAAGATTTTAATATACTTTATGTTTCTGACATAGCTCACACCAGATATCTATCCTTTCATATCAAACTCCACAACCATTCAAATCCATTAGTATCATAACTTGCTTCTAACCCTCCGAGGTGCCTGAAAAGAAGGTGGCCTCGGGACCTTCTAATATAGTTCTTAATTATATCGAACCTTTATAAGTGCTACCCATGGAGTTATAGTACTATGGAGAGGCCCTTCCCGTATATTGTTCCGTGAGGGGCAAGACCAAAACACTAACCGGCCACGCCCACTATGCCCAACTGGCGACTTGCATTCCATATGGGTTAGGGCAATTGAAAGGGTTCGTAATAAATAAAATAAGTAAATCACTAAAGTAAATAAATCACTAAAATAAAATAACAGCAATATAAATGCTAGGAAACCAAAATTTGAACTGATAAGAGGTTAATATACTGATAAAAGGGTTCACACCAAGATGGCTGCCTGCCCTGGCTATTGAGTGGTAAGCCCCCTCCTGTCTGTAACTCCAAGGTGCTACCATTGGGTAGTGCTTTAAAAACAAGTGACGTGTCATTTTTATCATTATCATCATATTTACTTGATATACTATATTCGTATATACAGTTGTAAATTTCAATACATTTTTTTTTTTTTTTTAAAGTAAGGAATCCCAAAACAAGGCTGCACGAACAATTAAGGATTTCGAAAAGGAGGAAGTTTGGTGAGAAGGCATATGAATATATAAATCAATGGGCTGAGATCTGGTATTCAATAGTGGTTCGAATTCTATAATGGTACTAATAATGATATGGTATCTGACATAAATATTAATGGAAGAACGAAAGGTGAGGATGTAATAAATATAAGATTTTTTGGCCTTCAAAGATTGGAATAAAAAGGTACCAAGAAATTGTTATCGAAAACTTAGATGAAAACAATTAACTCAGAATGTCAGTGCGTGCTGTTAGAGCCCCTGGGTAACCCAAAAATGAATCTTATACAGAAATATATTAATCTCTTCAGACTTATTTCTAGTTCACCAGTCAGTCCTCCGATTACTAAGCATCCATAATCGAGAAGGGGAAGGATAAGGGAGGATACTAATAGTTGATGGGTATTGCGAAAGAAAGATTCGCGGAATCTTAGGAGCTGTTTGAGGATTGAGATTGTTTTTCAGGTAATTTGGAAATATAAATATTCCAAAGCAGATGTTTAAAAACTATTTCGAGGTTTTCAATAGAACTTATGAGCTGAATAGGGGTGTTATTTAGATAAAGCGGTGGATAATAGGAAAGGGAATCAAGGGAGGGTTTCGATCCAATTAGCATTGGTTTAGTACTGTACGTCATAAAGATTTGTATTCAGTTTCAGCCGCATATTCAGTGTTATACCGATATTGTTCTCATTCCTTATTAAGATTTACAGTATACCATTAAATTTAATATTGATGTGCTTTTATGACTGGAATTAATAGTGATGAAGAAAATTTGGAGTGGTGTCCTTTTTAATTTTGTTTCCTTAAATGCACACCCAACAGTCTACATTATAATTAAATTTAATATTAAAATCAGATTTTGTTACTTTAATATTACCTAAAATTGGATTTTAATACTTAAAACATCTGAATCATACGATAAATAAGGCAACATTTCAATGGGACAAAAGACGATTTAGTTTGGAGTTGAGTATACAAAGCCCCAAACTACCCCCACCCTAAAGAGGCAGCAGATGCCAGAGGAACAAGAGGGAGTGAGGTTGTGAATATTGGATCAGGCAGGGAGAGAACTGCCCCAGTGAGTGGCTAACTAATTATTCACAACTCTTTAATCCTTCACTAAACACGGCCTTCCCTCTCACAACTATCACAAGCCTATTCTTTGCAACTCTACACAAAGCCGATGATTCTTTTACTCTACGTTTTACCTTCTAGTCTTTCTCCGTCTTCCAAGAAACTCGGCTATTCCTTATAAACTTCCAAAAGATTCCTTTTGACAAGAAATAATCTGGAGAACTAGAAGAAAGTAGGCCTGGAATACAGTAGTTCGCTATTAATAGCCATAATAATTAAGTAAGAAAATCAATATAGAATCTTATGTATTAATATTGATATTAGTCACTCATATTGGTGACGAATTTAGTATTATGTATGGGGCTATACTAAACCTTCCAATCCAAAATCCTTTGTAAAATCCTCAATACTTTAATCTACAGACTAATCCATAAACATCTAAATGTTCCATACATATGAAACATTAAGATATTTATATTTGACCCAAACTAGATACCTATTCTATCATAGTAAACTTCATACACCCTCAAATACACGAAAAAATTCACTCAATACTTTAGATGCACTGATATATCTATGGATTTGTTTAGATTGTTCACATGGGTTCGAAAACCAGTATTATATAATAAATGGAAAATTATTTATATTTTGGGACATCAAGATTTATAAGGGGGCATAGGACTCCTGAAAGCTACAAAGATGTTTAATTATTTCCTGGCTGCATATATTTCTTGAGTTTTAAAGTGTATTTTTCTTCAACAATAGCGTATACATCATCTTTACAAACTGACTGATGGCGCGAAGTAGCAATGAATAATTGATCCAAAATCGGGAAATATTACTTACATTGACTTACATAGTTTAAGATATTATTATTTGAATTTTTCGTGAACCTATAAAAATAATGGGAGCTTGTCTGAGGATCGTAGTTTTTCCACGTTGTAATTGTGCTTTGAAATCAGGTTTGCACAAAGGTGATATCTGGGTAAAGTATTATATAATTTAAGTATGAAAGTATATAAAAATATGTACACAAAGAAGTTGTAACACTAAATTTTTAAATATCATATCGTAATTAATACCATGTTTGTTAAGCTGGCCAACATAGTGATAAAACCGGCTGAGACGGTTTTGATACTATAAAGTTGCGAAATCCAGGTTTACCAGTTTAAGAATGGTAGAAAATAACGAAGAGGGGAGGAAGAACTAGAATCTAGAAGCGAAGAATGCAAGAGATAAAGGACCGGTAAAAGTGGAAAAGGCTGTATCGACTTCCTCTACATTGCTTATGTTATACAGGCTATGGTGATGATTATAACGATATAATAACATGTTAAAAAAAAGGTTTATACATTTATGTTTTTCTCTAATCCATACTTATATTTTCTAATATTTTAACAACCAATAATATTTTTTTATGCCTCATTTTAAAGATCAAATCTTCAGTAGCCCCAACCAAAGCCTTCAAATTTGACCAAAACGCCAACTCAACATGCACTATTGTAAACCTCTTTTTTTTATACTTCACTGCAACTATCTTTCCAATTACTATTTCTATTTTTTTAATTTATATTTACTACTGTATACAATAAATGCACCACGTAAATGTTTGGATCAATTAATTGATATATCGGGCGTTTAGATTGTTATGAATAAGTTGGTTATTGATGTCAAAAGAGGCATTGAGAATCTCAAGAAAGATTTTCGATAGTAAAATAGCACACGAGAAGATTTAAAAGGTTTAGTGGAACCCCAAACCTCAATTCCGTATGTCCAAAGAATTTTAATTGTCACGTAAGGAAGTCTTTTTTAATTTATTGGATCGAGTGTCTAGTAAATGTTGGAGTATTCAAAATCAACGAGTAGTTTCTCCTCCAACATTTTGTTGCAGAAGAATTCCTGGTAAGACGTTTGTCCAAATAGTGTTATACTCGTATGCAGCAGATCAGTTCAACGGGGATCAGAGGAATATATCATCTTAATTTTAATAAATGTTATATTAATAAATTACAGTTTTCTTTATCTACATACTTTTAAAAATTAATGAGCTCTTTGTTTACCCTTCAATTTCTGCGTATACCATATATACTATTATATATATTAGTTCTCTAGCATATCATGATCATATATGCATGTTTCACGGATAAGTGAGAGGTGTAGATTTTACAATTAAGTAAAAAAATAAAATAAAATTTTATTATTTTTTTAAACGAATTATTTTATTATAATTTATAATGTATGAGGTATGATAAAAATTGAGATATAGAAGAAAACTGAGCTATCTTTTTAAAAATCGTATATGACAAATTGGGTGGATTTTCGTGACTATCACATTTTCAAGCATCAAGCTCTGTTATAACGTGGTCATTTACAATTATTCATCTACGAAATCGTCATTAAATGAAAATATATAATATAATATTATAATCACCTAATTAAAAACTGTTATAAAAATATCAGTATGTTGATTACACAGATATTTTAAAATTAATGAATAATTTTGAGATAGCATAGATTGATTTTAAAAATTTTGGAGAGTCCTGTATTAGAATTTAACTTTGCTACCTCAAAAAATTGTAGTCTTCAGAAATAAATGTGCTAATAAATGTACATTTTTTTTTTTTTCATGTGTTTCTTTGAAAACATTTTTTTTTTAATAATTGTGTGTAAAGTTATTATCCGGAATTAGCAAACAAAAACGTATAATAAGGTCCTCAAATAGATTTTTTTTAATAAACCATATTCAGCTTTATCTGAACAAACGTAAAAGAAATCAAAAGTTTAGTTCAGGACAAAAAAAAATATTTTTGAACTTTTTTATATGTTTTATAGTTACTTAATCCGAATATTAACATATTAACATAGCCAATTCTAAAAATGTAAAGTTTCTTCAATATTATTAAGAAAAAAACAATTTTTTTTAGTTGAAATGGAAAATAATATTCCCTGATTTTTATAAAATAGAAACTTCCAATATTAAACGCTCATTATAATTCAATCAATGAGGAGCTGCTTTAGAAGTGAATAATATATTATTAACAATCACGCTTCGTTGGTATGTTTTTTTTTTTTTTTAATTTGTTTATTTCATTGAAAGAAAATGAAAAAAAAATTATAAACATTTTTTCCTCTCATGAAATCAGAGGAAATTCTAAACAGTCAAGAAGCTATGGCGAAGGTATAGAAACTTTCTGGAGAACGACGGATAAAACTTGGATATGACAGTTCACAAATAGATGCCCTTTCCCCGTCCAGAAACTTTTGTCATTACACGACTGTTCGACAACTGGAGAGGAAATGCATTTACGATCGGCTCGTTATTCCAGGTATTATTGACAAGAATAAATGTACACAATCTTTGATATATATAATTCCTTATTCAATTCGTTACGATTCCTAAACAATTTAAGAAGGGATGGACCAATGTACCAATCAGAGATGGACCGACTAGTCGGGCAAGCCGAACATTGCTTCTGGTGGAATTCGGTTGGCATCGACAAAGTTCGAGGGGATCGTTTACATTTTTATAGCTGTGAGTTTATGTAGCTGCAGATTTTTTTTGGCCTGTTTTTTAGAACTAAGCATAGGTAGTTAATTTTTTTTTTTAGTCTTATCCTCTATTTATTAATATGAAAAAAACAAACAAATAATAATAATTGGAATCGAATGATCTTCTGTTGCTTTCTCAGCATTTTAAGATTTGTTGCTATCGTTGATCCTGGAACCTCGGTTGACTGTTTTCTTCCTGTTGTCTTAATCGAGTGAGGAGGAATCACTCTGCTGGCGATGGTGTGAAAATGGGTCAGTCTGAAAAGCCTGATGATGGCTTTGTATAGCTGAATTTTGAGTCGAAGAGACAGCTGAGGAGATGTCAAGAGGTAGTTAAGGCGGGGCCAGCTTAATCCTACTTCTCACATGAGTAGAGAAAGTAAGGTGTCGATCAAGGTGAACGTCTAGGTAGAGGATGGAGTTTGACAGCGTCTAAATTTTGAAATTTAATCATGCACAAAAATATATCTTGTTAATGGAATGATACGAGTAACACAAAATTATCTTATATGTATTCTATACTATTATATAAAAGAACCAGCCATTTTTCTTTTGTGATTACTAACCGCGAAAACTACTGATCCAGTCTGTACCAAATTTTAACCACACCTTAAAAAATCAAGGAAGGTTTAGCAATAATAAAATTTAAAACTTTTCAATTACATCTTCATAAAAAAGTTATAAACATGCTATTTTTTATTCAAACATAGAAATTTGACGCTTACATTTTGTATTTTAGATTTATTTTTACAGTTTACTATTTATTCTACGATTAGGAACATTTTTTTTTTCAAAGAGGTTATTATTATACATCAATTATTGAGCTTTAAGTCTGTTCTGATATATATATAAGCTATAATTAAAATAAATGTTCAAAAAATCAAAGTTTCTGATCATACATCAATATATAACAACTTTACAAATATTGTAAATAATTATTAATATCATGATCCCATGAAAATTTGTCAGAATTTCTCAAAAGAATTTTCGGCGTAAGTTCAGCGAACGTCTGAGAAGGAAACCATCAAAGATTTCCATCACTAAAAACTCAAAGAAGGGGAAGATGAAAGAAATGAAAGGAACAAAGGTAAAGGCGAATCAAAGAGAACCAAACTTCTGTCAGAGTCACTACAATCTTTGGATTTCAACAATCAATGTAGCTAATGTTGTTGTATATCCAGGAAAGAAAAACACAGCGATACCTCTGTTTAACGAACACCATTATTTAAATTATTGTGTTTATTTTATTGAATAAGATGTTGGGTGGGATCACTCAGAAAACATTTCATGCAACTAATCAACGTTTCAGGCAAATCATTGATGACCGTCATCAGGGCTAAAACAAAGAATAGTCGAATAAAGAAATAAAATAGAGGGGAAAGGGAAAAATATACAAGGTAGAGAAAGAGAGGTAAATTCAAAAAAAAAAAAAAAAAAAAAAAAAAACCGACATGAAGATTAGTCCTTCGAGAGTTGACTGTAAAAATCAAAAATACATTCACTTGCCAATAAAAAGTGAAAAATAAAAATAATGTTTAGAAAAACAAAACAAAAATACTTCAAGATTAAACCCACAATCTTGAACTAAAAATTAAATATAATATTTTAATTACTTCGATACAAAGAGAATTAAAAAACTATCAACGAAATTATTGATACTTATATCGAACAATTTATGATAAGTTATTTTTGGGTTTACATAGTATATTATAATATAATATCCTCACGATTTTTAAACTTCACTGCGATCCACATGTCGCACAACATATTTAAATATTTTCAATAACGATTTAATTGTATATAAGTAAATTTTATTATCAATATCAAGCTCAAAATAACACCGTAGCATTGCAACTCTTCATGTAGAATGGCAAATGTGTAGGACTTTTAGTCACAACAAACGAAAAATGGCTTGTCCTTTCATATAATAGTATAGTTTATTCTCACATTATAACTGTTGAACTTTAATTTAATGTTAATTTTATTTATTTGACACAAGTTGCTTTAACGCCCCATTTTATTAAGAGTCATCCTTAGCCAAAATTGTTGATGGATAAGTTACCTGACATGCCTGATATTTCTCGAAGGCAGTGTAGAGAACCCACACCTGAGCTCTCAAATCCCTTTATATGAGAAGAAAGAGCCGCTCGTTGAGCACTAAGCACAGCAGTATAGATATATATATAACTAAAAGAAAGGGAAGCCCCTACTGACTTTTTATGAAGCCCAGGGATCTCGCTGTTCCTTTATTCTCCGCTACAGGTATAGCGGCAGCTAATCCTCCGGTTCCCTCCTGCAATATTTATACTCGCCTCAGCCTCTTGATATCTTAGAGGTGGGCGAGAGGAGGATATCAATCTCTCCAGAGGGTATGATGAAAGGATGTTAGATTATTACTAGAGTTCATAAGGTAGTCCATGAGCAAAACTAGTATAGAGTATGGTATTAACAAATAAAATTATATAATAAAAGTGTTATTTAATCCGACTATTAGAAACAGATGCCTAGTCTTTACCTCTTTACATATTAAATTTTATAATTCAAATATCTATGTTAAATAGCGAAAAATCATTATTTTAAATAAGGCAACGGCTTTAAAAAAAAAAAAAATGAAAATGATAAAATCACTCATTCTGCGTATACCATATATACTATTATATATACCAGTTCTCTAGCATATCATGATCATATATGCATGTTGTCACGAATAAGTGAGAGGTGTAGATTTTACAATTAAGTAAAAAAATAAAATAAAATTTTATAATTTTTTTTAACGAATTATTTTATTATAATTTATAAAAAAATGTATGAGGTATGATAAAAATTGAGATATAGAAGAAAACTGAGCTATCTTTTTAAAAATCGTATATAACCAATTGGGTGGATTTTCGTGACTATCACATTTTCAAGCATCAAGCTCTGTTATAACGTGGTCATTTACAATTATTCATCTACGAAATCGTCATTAAATGAAAATATATAATATAATATTATAATCACCTAATTAAAAACTGTTATAAAAATATCAGTATGTTGATTACACAGATATTTTAAAATTAATGAATAATTTTGAGATAGCATAGATTGATTTTTAAAATTTTGGAGAGTCCTGTATTAGAATTTAACTTTGCTACCTCAAAAAATTGTAGTCTTCAGAAATAAATGTGCTAATAAATGTACATTTTTTTTTTTTTTTCATGCGTTTCTTTGAAAACATTTTTTTTTTTAATAATTGTGTGTAAAGTTATTATTCGGAATTAGCAAACAAAAACGTATAATAAGGTCCTCAAATAGATTTTTTTTAATAAACCATATTCAGCTTTATCTGAACAAACGTAAAAGAAATCAAAAGTTTAGTTCAGGACAAAAAAAAATATTTTTGAACTTTTTTATATGTTTTATAGTTACTTAATCCGAATATTAACATATTAACATAGCCAATTCTAAAAATGTAAAGTTTCTTCAATATTATTAAGAAAAAAACAAATATCTATGTTAAATAGCGAAAAATCATTATTTTAAATAAGGCAACGGCTTTAAAAAAAAAAAAAAAAATGATAAAATCACTCATTAATTAGATGTATAGATATTACAAGATGCCATTTAAATTACAACTCCATATCGAATTAAATCAACTAGTTTCTCAATATTCCATTCAATTTCCAAAATTCATCGATAGTCTGAAAATAAAGTTAATTTTTTGAGACCATCCAATTCATCTCGTATTCAATCCTTACAATCCAAAATCCTTCGAAAAAACCTCAATGCTCCTTACTTTGTCACCAATAAACTCATCCATAAAGATCTTAATGTTCCACATGTTGCTGATTTAGCCCACACCAGATACCTATCCTTTCATAGTAAGCTCCATAATCACTCTAATCCGTTAGCTTCTCAACTTGCTTCCCCCTCTATTCGTGAAAATTCTCCGAGGCGTCTGGCCTAGTGACCTAATAATAAAGTGCTACTGATGAGTAGTTCTTTTCAAGTTTTAACATATTATTATTATCGTTGTCAATACATTTACTTGATGTGTATATTTTGTACAGTTGTAAATTTTAATAAATATATATAAAAAAATAAATAAAATTTTTTTGAGAAAAACAAAAACCGACTTCAATTTGCAATCATGAACTAAAAAGTAAAAAATGATATTTTAATTACTTCGATACAAAAATAATTAAAGGATAATCAACGAAATTATTGATACTTTTATACCTTTTCACAATTTATGATAAGTTTAATCCTGGCTTTGTAACAAACTTTCGAATAGACCGAGACATCGGTGTGCTGTTGGTGAAATAGTGGGGGGATCTTTACAATTACCAGCTTTCTTTCGAATTCTGTTTGTTTTGGTTGGTACCGATTCTAAAAATAACTTATTATAAATTTTGAATAGGTACATAAGTATCGATGATTTTGTTGATTGCTCTCTAATGATTTTTGTATCGAAACAATTAAAATATTATTTTTTACTATTTAGTTCAAGATTGTACATGAAGGTTTAATCTTGAAGTATTTTTGTTTTTTTTAATTCTAAAATTAACTTTATTTTTCAATTTTTAGTATTGAGTGTATTTTTGTTTTTATATTTACATTTTCTTTGTTAATAATTTAGATTTAGTTACCATGGAGTAATATGTTTATCATGGAGTTATGGAAGGTTATATGACAGTGATTTCATATTATTTATTTTTTTTTTTAACTGCTGAGTTGAATTCAATAAAAATTTTACGGGACCACCCCTGAGGCATGTCCTCCCAACCAAAAAAAGAATTATCAATATCGATTCATAATTGATGGAATAATCGCGTAACCAACATACAAAAAAACAAAGAAAAAAAACAGTTGAATTTTGAAGTCGGTTAATAAGATGGCTTCAAAATCTGCTAATACAATTTTTTTTTTTTTACTGATTGACTTTAAAGACAGAACATATTAAATAGTGATGGGGTTTTGAAGAAATTATATGTGTGTTGTGTGTAAAAAAAACACGATACTTTTATGAGGCGTAGAATGCCAAGTTCATCAAAATCCATTTTTTTTAAACTTTTCATAGCTGGTCGATGAAGGTAAAGGTCTTGGGCTGGGTAAGGGAGAAGCCTAATTTTTTGTATAGCCGTTTTTAATGTAATTTAACTATTTTGGGAGAAAACCTTACGGTTGATGGTAATCTAGCAGAGAAATTATTTTTTTTTTTAAATTCGGAAATCGGATTTGGTTGGTTTGGAATTCAACGCCTCATATGTGTGCTGACTTATTCTTTATTAAAAACACTCTGATACGCAACTTAAGTCAAGGTCGGCCCATCACTATTTTCAACCATTTACTCTGCAGCCATGGTATTTTTTGTTAGATGAGGCGGGAAATCTGCTTTAAAAATCAAAACTGAACATTTTCTCTTAAATGTTAAAAAGTAAATTGAATTTATTTTATTTCATAAAAATAAAAGTAAATTAAAACCAAACATCGATGGAACTTTGAGTCTATTTTTATTTAAAGCACTTTTTTTTTCTTTACATTTTATTTTGTTTTCAGTAGATCAAAATAAATGAATTACTTTTATAAACTTTCTGACAATGTAATAACATGAGATAAAGTTAATTAAATGATTTATTAGTTTTTTAAAAAATATAAGTACCGTTTTATCTTTTTTTTTAAATCAACTTCGATTCAAAGTAGTGAACCTCCGAATGGACAAAAAAACCAAACAACAGCAGAACATTCCTCTACGGAATTCTTCTGGGACATAAGTCAATAGAAGGGAGCCCTACAAACTTACGGACCAGGAGGCTGAAAGAATTTATTGCAAGAGCAAGCCATCGCCATCCATCTCGCCGACCTGCTTCGACCCCGGCCAGTTTTAAAACAGTTTCCTTCACGTGGTGAGATCTACTGCCGGATAACAGTCGAGGCTCCACTAAATGAAAACATTTCACAGTTAGTGCCTCTCAAGAACTACTCCTTCCTCGATTTATGGAGCTCCAATCCTAAAATGTTTATTGGCTCTTCATGCGAAGCACCACTCCACAAAGAAATTGATTTGGTTCTTCCTTCGTAATGTTCAATAAACCTCAATTCCTTCTAAATGTTCCTAAGGTATCCTGGCTTATCAGGCAGTTTCAATATCTATATAGGATCACAAAAATGAGTGAAATAAAATAAACAACTTAATATTGTATAGAAATCAACGAGTGAAGGCGCATGAGCTTGATGAATTGAGAGAGAAGGAGACTTCTGGCTTTGCCCGTTTGCCCGTAGAATAATGCTCTAATCGCTTTTTCTAGCAAGAGCACTTATATCTCAAGTTATATTCGATAAATGCGACAAATGACAAATTCTCCTTATCGTAAAAGATATAATCTCTATTAAATTCATTGAGAAACTTCCATGCGATATTAGGGCTCCCTTCGATTGATGCAAATAGGATCAGGCAAAAGTTATCATTGACGAAGTTTCCGTTCCAACTCGTAGCCAATTTCCCAAAGCGTGGAATGATTGCGCGGGTGCAATTACGAATTCCGAAATTAATCCGATTTCTAACTAATTGGAATCAAACCATATTTTTACTTTAAAATATCAAAAAATAATTGAGGCGTGGAATCCCAAAACCAGCTAGGTCCAATTTCTAGATTTATTTTTATTTTTTATTTGTTCTACTAGAATTTCTAAACAGTTTTTCTACTAGAATATTTTTAGGTGGGAGGTTTTCCCAAACAAGAAGTTGAATAACGTTGAAAACGGCTGTGCAAAAAATATTTCTCCTTCGTATGTCAGTGTGACTTTTACTTTTATCGATCAGCTGTGAAAAAGTTTAAACAACAAAAGAATTTCTACCATTAAATTAGCGTAAAAGTTTTAATTGAATAAGGTAATTACTGAAGTGCATTTTGTAATCGGCCACTTTTAACATTCGGTTAAAAAGTTAATTCAATGTTAAGGTATTTATAGTCGAGCTATCACTTAAATTGATAACTCTCATCATGGACACGTAATTATTCTTAGGGATCCAGGCTGCTCAGAATTGCCAACTGATTATCTCCATCCACCAGGTAAGTGAGTCCAAGCTATTGGAGGCGAGCAGAGCTGAGGCTGAGGCGGTTTTCCAGTGAGCTTTAATGAATACCCGAACATTCACGGGCGGTCTGCTTCAAGGAAAGTTAGTTTCAAGTTGGCCCGCTGGTCCTAAACGGCCATAGCACTTGGATCTAGTCAGATTTATCACGGTCTCTGAACAGGAGTGGTAGAACGTACGTCAGTGGGAACGCCATGGTTGAGGTTCAAAAGGAATCTTTGAGTGAATGGGTATTCAGTCCTTGCATCATTAAACTATGATTTCTATGACACTTCATTTTTATAATTTTTTATATATCTTGTTATTGGTATCCATAAGTAATTTAAAAAAAAAAAAAATTTAAAAAAACTAAGAACTTAAAAACGTGAAATACTCATTAAACACTAAAACAACATTAATCGAACGAATTCTCTCTCTCTCTCTCTCTCTCTCTCTCTCTCTCTCTCTCTCTCTCTCTCTCTCTCTCTCTCTCTCTCTCTCTCTCTCTCTCTCTCTCTCTCTCTCTCTCTCTCTCTCTCTCTCTCTCTCTCTCTCTCTCTCTCTCTCTCTCTCTCTCTCTCTCTCTCTCTCTCTCTCTCTCTCTCTCTCTCTCTCTCTCTCTCTCTCTCTCTCTCTCTCTCTCTCTCTCTCTCTCTCTCTCTCTCTCTCTCTCTCTCTCTCTCTCTCTCTCTCTCTCTCTCTCTCTCTCTCTCTCTCTCTCTCTCTCTCTCTCTCTCTCTCTCTCTCTCTCTCTCTCTCTCTCTCTCTCTCTCTCTCTCTCTCTCTCTCTCTCTCTCTCTCTCTCTCTCTCTCTCTCTCTCTCTCTCTCTCTCTCTCTCTCTCTCTCTCTCTCTCTCTCTCTCTCTCTCTCTCTCTCTCTCTCTCTCTCTCTCTCTCATCTATCTATCTCTCTCCCTCCCTCCCTCAGATGAATCTAATATAAGCATCCGATTCAGAGAAAAAAAAATGCTTAATCATTTGGTACAATATAGGTTCATAAATAAACAAAACATTTTAAACATACAGTGAAACTCTAATTATCCGGACTCCCACCATCCGCATATCCGGATTGATTTGAAGAAAAAATATATATCATCTTTATTACATACAATATTTTTTTTTTAATAGTTATTAACAGTAATAGTAGTCCGTGGTTCCTAGTTCACGTAAAATACGATAGGTCCTGTCTTATTAGTTTTCATGATACCACAAAAGACAATAACTAAATAGACCAAGCGGCAGCTGCCGGAACTGATTATCAGAATTAGGGGCGGAACCCACACACATCATAACAGTCAAGTTCTGAATTCTTAAATTCATAAAGTAATTATTGAATTTTTATAAGAACAGCCCATCCATCCTACCCGAGCTTTTTCCTTAGTCTGGGCCTTATTGTCGTAGCGATTGGTCTCTTTATAAACCTTAAGGGCCATGGCACCTAAATGAAAATGTGTTGTATTAACTGTGTTAACTGTTAACCGTAAAACTGTTCATTGTAGAACGTCTTAGGAAAGGCGAATCTGGGAAAAAAATGAGTAGATAAGTTATGTGTCGAAATATCCACGATTTCCGACATGTTAACTAAACTTTGTTGTTACATAAATATAATTTTATAAACAGCCACATTATTTATTATTGAATAAAATGCATAGTTAAAACATTACATTTGTCTGTATTTTTTATTTCAATACCCTAATTCAATAGTAAATCTGATTGTCCGGATAGTTCTGATTATTTTGTTTTATTTAATTAAGAATTGATAAATAATTTGCCACTGCTGTAATTAAAATATTTTCTAAGACTATTTTCGAATGTTAAACATTTGTCATCAGTTCTGAAAACATGAGAAATTCAAAATATTAACTGTATGACATAGCGTTTAATATCAGCTGAACACCCAACCCCTCTTTATTTTTATTAAACTAAAGTTCACTCTATGAACCAATATCTTCAAGAATAGCATTTTTAAAATTATTGCATATTAGCATTCCCAGTTGCGGCTTCTTTTGCTCAGATAATTAAAGAACTCAGATAAATTTAACTAATAATAGACTTTTAAATTTATCTATAAAAATATTGTATAGTAGAAAACAAGCAGAGGACAAAATAAATTCATAAGTTATAAGAATAAACTACAATTCGAGCTTTGTCTCCCGATGTTATGAGAATGAATTGATTGTTTGCGTTTCCAGTTCTGGGAAGCCATACATATAATTAACGGTGAGAGACACAGCCCGAAGATCCACTACATCTGTTCAGTAAGTCTAATCTAGGAATTTGTTTATTGTTACAGGAAATTAAAATTTAATTGTGAAATTTCATCATTTAAATTGCATCGGTAAATCAGTAAGAATCATTGGAATTTTAGAAATAAATGCGATTTCTCTAGTATAATTAGTAAGAATTATAGCCTCACTGATATTTTCCCGACATAGCTCTAATTTTCAACCTGGTACCGTTGCATAGATTAGGTGATTTAAGTTCACGCGAAAACATAATTGGACATCCAACTGTTAATTTTAATGATTTGGAGATGAACTGAGAATACTTACAAACTTTATTAGAGATACATTGGTCGATTTTTAAGCTTCACCGAAATTCGCATTTTTAGTAAACATTTAGTTGAAAATCATTAAACACTATAAACCATAAGTAGATTTCTTTCTTTCTATGTTTGAGATTCCAAAAAATAAGAATATTAAAGACATAATATTTTTTTTTTTCATTATACTGTGCCCAAAACATATGTGAGTACGGAGCTTGAGTGACTTTTTTCCAGCGAGGATATATACAATATTGCAGTCTCGAGTGGAGTGGGGATGGGATTCGTTCCCCCTCCACTATACTACCCTAACCTCAAATGTTACAACTAAATGCTTTTAATTTCTTATTTTTTTTTTTTTTTTTTTTGCGTAAACCTATTCTCGTTGAGTTTTTATTTTCTTAATAAATTCATCCCACATTAAGTATGCCTTTTTGTGCTGCAATTGGATGTAAGAACAACAACAAGACTGGGACTAAAAATGATAAGCAGGTTAGCTTTCATTGGTAACTAACGAAAAAAATTTTCATTTTACCTAGTCAAATTTAGTTCGCGATGGTGTTAAATACTATTACTTTTTTGTAATAAACTCCACGTCAAAAGTATCGCAATACTTTAAAACATTTGAATTTTTATTAGTAATTTTAACTTTTATATTCAATAAAAATCCATTATATTAACAAAGTTTAAGTAAAAAATTATACACTGTGTTTGAAGGAATTTTATTACGTATACCTGCATCAGCAGCAGTCTAAAATAATGTTGGTGAGTTGGGAATTGGGCTAACTCTGGGTAGTATAGTGGTGGGGGAATACTGGTCCCACCTCCCTGTAGCTCCGCCCTATCTCAATAGCAGCTCTATTTGTATATCTCCTCACTGCTCTTTTCGTCTTGGGACAGTTAAATAAACAGATGTTTTGAAAAACTCACTCGTGTTTACTTAGTTGATATAGCGATTTCAGTTCATATTTGACCTGTTTTTACTGTTTCGAAGCAATGTTGGGAGCTCAAGATTATCATGAAATACCGGTAGTTATTTTAGAAGGAGGACAGAAAGCAACGGAGGAACTACTAGTGGCTAAATCCCGTGCTAAATATGAAGTGGAATACGATAAGTTTTGTCACAGGTTAAAAAGAAGAAATGCCGGTGTTGTTCGTGATAATGTCTTGCTCGTTTATCTGTCAGAAATAGCAAAAATCTTAAAGCCAACTACTTTATGGTAAAAATTTTCAATGATAAAAATTTGTTTGTCTATTAAAGGTATATAACTTACGATCGCCGAGAATAAAATGATAAAAAAAAAGGAAAAGGGGACGTAATGAACAATGTCTAGATAATAACTGATTTATTGTTCCTTCTAATGCTCTATTTATATCTTTTCATTATTTACATGCTTAACTCTAAGGATTAATAAGTATATTGGTACATGTTATTCTTAACTTTTATATAAATATATATATATATATTTAATAATTTTTTTGTTTTAAGTTTGACTAGTATAATGAAATATGTTTGTTTTTTGTTTGTTTTTATTAAAACTTTTATTGAGTACAATCTGCCACAAAAGTGGGCATTAAGTAATATTGATGGCGCATGATTACATTCACACATTATGTACAGTGAGAAAAAATAAATAAATAATTAGAAAAGAAAAAAAAAATATAAAATAACATAAATAAAAAGAGAACTGAAAATAGCTTATATTAAGTATGCAATATGCTTATAAATAAAATAAAATAAATAAGTAGTAATAACAAAGAAAAAAACAAAATTAAATTAAAATTTAAAAACACAATCGCACTTTATTTACAATACACACTCATCCTAGGGACCCCCAGCCAGACCTGTCCCTCCACTGGTAGAGGGACAAGCCAGGCACTGACAGGTCCCAGCTCTTCTCTCTCAGCTGCGTCATTAGTTTAAAACATACCCAGTAGAGGCTGAGTGAGAGCGCTATAGTACAATCACACCGAGCTAATATAATGTAATTTTCATATCTCGTACGAAAACGCCCGCTTTGCGTCCTATTAATGAAAACAACTATTAAGGTCTATGAAAAGAATTAGGAAAAAGTAATGACTATATATATATATTATTTAAAAAATAATTTTTTAGGAATATCCTACAAAATAGAAGGATTAATAACAGGATATTTGTTTTTTTATAAAACAAATTAATTTAAGGTTTATCCAAAAAAAATATGAAAAAAAAAATAAAGGATTTTTTTTTTAAAGAACTATCCAAAAAAAAAAAAAATATGAAGATCAATGACAGAATATTTCTATAAAACAAATTTTTTTAAAAGATATATTCATTTACAGTTATTGTTCTTGTTACTTTCCGGATTCAAATACCTATAGCCACAATAATAACAACGATTACAGCAGCCGGAAGTTTAACGGTTACAATATCAAAGATCTATTATTGCATAGATATTGGAGAGCTTCCCCTCCCCCATAGACCGCCTTGGAACCCAAATCAACATTATCCTCCTATTAACATTATAATTAACATAATTAACACCCCCTCCGCCTCCCTCCGATCTGCCATTCAGTTCGGCTTTATAGTGATTGCTAATTCAGGCAGCGCAGCGCTACTTGGACGTTTCAAACGTAGTGACTCCTATTCAACTGAATTAAAACGGCTTTTCAACATTTGTCGTCTTTTACAGTTATTATATTCCACATCCATTAATAATACTTTAATACTCAAATACAGAGGGAAATTTCGATAAAAGGACCAGTTTCCAAAAAGGACCCGAAATATACTAACAAGGGGACGTTTGCAGTTGTAACTCACAGATTTGAATGCCGATTTCTGTGTGGGTAGTAGGGACCTATAATAGTGCAAAACTAGACTTATAGCCGCCAATGAGCATAAGGAGCCGAGAAAAACAAAAAAATATGAAAATCACGTATTATTTTTTTTCTCAGCTCTCAGTAAAGATAGAGAAATGATTCTTTCACGTTTAATTGCAGCTGTGTATGCTATTTTTAATAAAAATACTTTTGTTATGCTCAAGACACTACCTGAACTTTAGGGTGTTCAAAAACTCCAAAAAAATGACAAAATTCCAAGGAAATCCGCTGTAAATCAGTGGAAACTTTTTTCATGAGCAACTGAGCTCACATTTCGATTAAACGCACCATAAAAACCCTTATATATATATGAACTTTTATCAAAATCAAAAAATCTTAATTTTTTACCCCTTTTGAGGGAGGAGGTTAAAATTGTGAAGTTGAGATATCATTAACAATTTCTAACGGCTATAACAACTGCTGAGTTCAACCGATTACAATAGTAATAGAATCACAAGAATCGGCATACATTCTGCTTTTTATCCATGTATATCCAACATTAGATTTACTCCAGATTTTAGTGGTCAAAACTGATGTGAATGAAAAAATCCGAGGTCAGCTATAATTTGAGATATATCAATAAGGGGAAATCCTGCGACCTCCGGATTTGGACTAAACTTTGCAGTTTTACGGCTTCTAAATGGCTTTAAAATTTGGTTTCAATCGGTGGCGAAATACGTGAGATAGCGCAAATTATTTACATTTTTTCAGAAATTGACAGCCTCCTGCCTTCTAAAATCCTACAAAATTTGTAAGGTGAAAAAAAAATTATTTTTGATTTCGATGAAATTTAGTTTTTACAGATAGGGAATCTACATGTTTTTTGAGATGGGGAATCTGAAAATAATATCAGTTTTTAGTTTAAAAAATTTTCTCACCAATGCAATTTGAAATAAAAATTGACAGCCTCCTTCCTGCCTTCTAAAATCCTACAAAATTTTTACAAGGTAAAAAAAAAATTATTTTTTGTTTCGACAAAATTTAGTTTCTACATGTTTTTTGAGATGAGGTATCTGAAAATACTATCAGTGTTTAGTTTAAAAAATTTTCTCACCCATATTTTTATTTTAAATTGCATTAAAATCCTAAGATTTATAAATTATCTAAAAGTAATGTCAGGTTTTGGTTAAAAAATATGTATATTTTTTTTAAATAGTCTTATTTGAAATTTATTGTGTAAAAATTAAAATAATAATAGAAATAGATCATTTTAAAACGTCTTATTTATATAATATAGGCGAGGAAAATTTTTAAACTTAAAGCTGATATTATTTTCAGATTCCTCATCTCAAAAAAGATATAGAAACTAAATTTTGTCGAAATCAAAAATAATTTTTTTTTACCTTCAAAATTGTGTTGGATTTTAGTAGCCGTAAAACTGCATAGTTCAGTCCAAATCCGTAAGTAGCAGGATTTCTCAGGAAATCTGGAGTAAATCTAATGTTGGATATGCATGGATAAAAAGCAGAATGTATGCTGATTCTAGTGATGCTATTACTATTGTAACCGGTTGAACACAGCAGTTGTTATGACCGTTAGAAATGGTTGATGAAATATCAACTTCAAAATTTTAACCTCCTCGAAAGGGGTAAAAAATTAATATTTTTTGATTTTGATAAAATTTCATATATAAGATTTATGGTGCGTTTAATCGAAATGTGAGCTCAGTTGCTCATGAAAAAAAGTTTCTACTGATTTACAGCGGACTTCCTTGGAATTTTGTCATTTTTTTGGAGTTTTTGAACACCCTAAAGTTCGGGTAGTGTCTTGAGTATAACAAAAGTATATTTATTAAACATAGCATAACTGCAATTAAACGTGAAAGAATCATTTCTATATCTTGATTAAGAGATAAGAAAAAAAATAAAACGTGATTTTCATATATTTTTTTTTTTCTCGGCTCCTTATGCCCATTGGCGGCTATAACTCTAGTTTTGCACTGTTATAGGTCCCTACTACCCTCACAAAATCAGCATTCAAATCTGTGTGTTACAACTACAAACGTCCCCTTGTAAGTAATAAAAAGTGGCGCATTTGGAAAATATTGAATCGTTAACATTCAACTCAAATGGTTATCAAATTTGTTATAAAAATTTTTTTTTCTTAGTTTATGGCCCCATTTTAGCAACTAAATCAATCCATATGAACTGCAGCCTTTACAATATTAGCTGTGATGTTTTCTCAACCTCCTCATTCTTTCCGACCTGGGCGCCCTCTACTCATCCGTAATAGTGTATTGTTTTCGTTTGACTGTTTTTAATTTTAGTCTTGTATCTCTACTTCTCAGAATCCTTTTCTCTTTTCTCTCTGCAATTTTTTTCATTGTTATATTAGGCTCTTTTAAATATTTCGGGACCTCAAATAACCAGTTGTTCTTGGTGATACTTTTCCAAAAGTAATCGAATAATTGTTTCAGTAGTCTGGTCTCTGGTAGTCTTGATATGTGTCCAAAAAAGGCAATTCTCCTGTTATAACAATTATTTAAATTCATTTTAAATACAGTAAAGCTCCACCTATCTAATTCATCTCGTATCCGATCCTTGCAATACAAAATCCTTCAAAAAACCGTAATGCTCCGTATTTTGTCACAAAAACCTTATCCATACCTTGATGTACCATACGTTACTGATTTATCCCAAACCAGATACCTATCCTTTCATAGTAAACTCCATAACTACTCTAACCAACAAGTCCCTCAACTTGCTTCCCATTCTATTCCCGATAATCCACCGAGGCGTCTAAAAAGAAAATGGCCTATAGACCCTCTTATATAGAATTTTTTATCTCTTTATTGAAGTGCTACTAGTGAGTGGTTCTTCACATGTTACTGACAAGTCATTGTAATAACTTCCTCAAGTTCACATATGTAAACAGTTTTAAATGTCAATAAAAAGCAATATAAATGAATTAGCAGTTTTATTAAGAAAGTTAACAACTTTCAAAAATTTATAAAACTGAAATTTCATTTTTTTTTTATTTACTGACCAAGTTATGAGCAGCGTGTATTTTCTCCACAATAAAGCTCCTCCCCACCTGGTTATGTTCTAAGATTAAATTTCCAAACACATTGGCAATGTTCTCTAATTATTATCTTAAAGCGATTATGAGGCAATTAGTGGTCTCAAAAACAGCAATTATAGATCTAACATGTCTCCCTAGCTCGTCCACGGCGTGTCCGATTGGATTTAAGTCAGGGCTCCAAGAAGACCATACCATAACTTCGATTTTAAGAACACACCTGAGGTGACGGGAGGCAACGTGAGGTCTTCCATTATCGAGCTTCAAAATAAAGTTATCCCCAAAACATGGTGCAAATTGATATGTATGTTTTGTATGAATTAGCGTTCAAGTTACATCCCTCTAAAATGTACAGCTCAGTTTTTCCACTAAATAAATAGCTAGCACATGCCATAGCTGAGCCACCATTTAAGTTTTCTTGTAAACTGTCTGTGGCTTGAGCATATCTCTCACTATGGTTTCAAAATCTGTTAACAAGTACCTCCTTCTGTCACCCACAGCCCGATACTTGATTTCTGGCAAATTCCATACGAACTTTTCGGGGGTGTAGATTTGGTTTGGACTCCGTAGCTAATTTTCTGTTCCTTGGACTATAACCTACTTGCCTTCACCTGACAATTTGCCGTTTTATCTCTTTCCTACAAAAACTCCACGAATACCTCTGAAGCTCTGTAAAATCAATGTAAAGCCAATGTAGCTCTCTGTCGTCCAGATAATACAATTCTTTGCAAATCAAAGAACTTACAAATTTTAACAGCTTTAGAATGGTATTTTAGAATTAATGATTATGTGTCGATTTCATGATAAAATTTACTTTAAATACCGTAAGAGTTGTGAGAAGAGCAAGAAGCTACATTCAAAACAATGAAGAACATTTTAGAAATCTATTTAAATAACCGACTCCTTTGATCTGGCAGCGCTTAATTGACAATTTTTCTTGATTTTCTAATTAACAATAATTTTTTTTCAATGCTTTTTTCCTAATGAAGAATTTTTTTTTTTTTTTTCAATCCAGATTTTCACTAAGCAATTATCATGTCTTATTTTTCCAAATACTTAATATGTATCCCAAAAGAAAACACCACGTTTTTCCGGTTTAAATAAAACTTAAATAACAGGAGTAATATTTTTCAAATATTTCATGAAGCGCTGTATCTTAATTTTTTAAAGATTGACGTTTTAATACATTTGTAACTGATATACTTTTACCTTAATTTTTTTAATATTTCACCTAACATTAATATAAATAATTAATAAAAATGGCGCCCTAACGCAGTGTATTAAAAGCTACGAAGTTTCAAAATGTAGAACTTCTACTTGACTTTCAATTCAGAAAGTTACATCATTAAGGTGTTATTCAAGGCTCTCAAAGTAACCCATCTCTAAAATGAAAGAAGCGAAAAAAAAAAATTCCTTAGCATAAAGAACTCGGAGAAAAATATTAATTAATTTCATCGCAGGAACACTAGGAAGCGATACTTACATTAAATATTTTGAAGGTTTATTACACATAAAAATTTCGAGATAAAGGCGAAACAATAAGTATAATAAAATCTTTCATTAACAATAAGTAAATAAATTATCCTATGTAGTTCCAGAGAGAATTAAATCCAAACGATATTATATATATATTATAAACACGAAATATAACTAATTATAACGAATTTTTTAATATTTGTAAGTTTTACTACTGTTGAAGCCCCCGCAAAATTAACAGGGTCTTTGAATGAGGCTCCAAAAACTAAAACTAAAATAAAATAAACAAAAAGGAAAATAAATAAATAAACTAAGGTTCCGAATATTGGGGTCTATTTGAGAAAACTGATGCTATACAACCAAACATACATAATATATTTACAATAGGTGAAGAGCTTAGCTGAGGGAGCGGGACGACTCTGACTGGCAACGAGATGGTGATGTTCTAGGTAGATGGTCTCGGTGTGAGAAGAATTTTCATATGATGTCTAAAATGTGAACGCTGGACTTCTTCGAAAGCGGTCAAAGAATTAGTGGGCCCACGTCTGCATTTTAACTATTAACGATGAAAAAAACAAAACAGCAATGACGCCAACTAATCGCCATCTTGTACTGCACTCCAAAAACAACTAATTAGCGAGTTGGGCTAACAATCATATGGCCGTTGCTAAGTAACGGCAGCCAAAGCCTCCAGCCGCAGCAGCGACCTCATAAATCGCTCACTTCACCTATACTATAATGTTTACCAATTCAAAACCAACCGGAGACCAATGCAACCACCATAAACAAAACACAGGTCACTTTAATGGCGTTAACATACCGCCCACCAATTTTGTCATAGGACAAAATTCAAAAAAAACATATTTACAAAACCTATTCGAAGGAAAGCAATGGGGCCAATTTTGTGACAGGTCGAATAAATTCTCCCTTGGCAGTTCTTAATTTAACGGCACGCACTATTCCATCAGGCCCTGGAAGTAGCTCTACGATTCTCCCAGTTGGCCATTCTAGAGGTGGCACGTTAGTTTCCTTTAAGAGGACCAAATCGTTCAAAGCAACATTAACATTACTGTTTGACCATTTTACTCTTTGTTGAAGACTATTCAAATAATCGTGCCTCCACCTTTTCCAAACGTCTTGAGTACACTTATAAACAAGTTGCCACCGTGATAATCGGTTTGTTGGTATATCGTTGAAGCAGGTTTCTGGTCTTGCAAGAAGTGGTGCGCCTATAATGAAATGTCCAGGTGTCAAAACATCAAGATCGTCAGGGGACGAAGATAGAGGATAAAGTGGTCTGGAATTCAATACGGCTTCTATTTTTATTATGAGGGTGTTAAATTCTTCAAATGTTAGCACATGATCCCCAAGAACTCGTATCAAGTGATATTTAAAAGATTTCACTCCAGCCTCCCAAATGCCACCAAAGTGAGGAGCCGAGGGAGGAATGAATTTCCAATCGATTTTTAATGAATTGAGGTGCGATGTAATTTTACTTTTAGTCTCATCTTGATCAAGCCACATATAGATATCTTTTAGGTATCTGTTTGCACCGACGAAATTGGTTCCTCGGTCAGATAAAATCTTAGACGGGAGTCCCCTACGGGCGACAAATCTGTCCAAGCAGGCTATAAAGGCTTCGGTTGTTAGGTGTGTAGCAAGTTCAACATGGACGGCTTTGGTACTTAAACAAACAAATAAACAAATATAGGATTTAAACTTTACACCTTTTCGGCGGCCGGACTCTTTAACAATGAAGGGACCAGCATAATCGATTCCAGTGATCACAAAAGGTCTCCCTTGTTCAAACCGAGATGGTGGAAGGTCTGCCATCTTAGGGGTAAAATTTTTGGTGCGATGCCGATGACAAATGATACATTTGTGAATTCTTGATCGAATAATCCTTCTGGCTGAAACAATCCAATAATTCCGGGATAAAAGAGAAAATAAAAGTTGTGGACCAGGATGGAGATATGTCCTGTGGTAGTGGTCAATCAGTAACTTCGTTACATGAGCCTTTGGAGGAAGTAATATTGGATACTTAGCGTTAATGGCAAAGGGCTGTTTTTCAATCGACCGCCCACCCTGAGGATTCCCTCGGTATCTGAGAACGGAGATAGGCGTTGTAAATTTTTTCCCAACTTCTTTGGAATCCGATGGAAAATAATGTTGTTGAACACATCTAATTAGTAGTTTAGTTCCATCACACTCTTCAGCTGAACTTAAGGGTCCAAAGGTCCTTCCATGATATGGAACTTTCAGGTTTTTCATGAACCGAACTATGTAAGAAAATATTCTGCATAGTTTCCCAAAAGACGAAACACGTTCCATGATTTCTATTATATATGAGTCTGGAGTATGACTGTTCAAAATTAGTGCGTTAGGTTTCACTTCTGGCACCGATACTGTATTGAGCAAGTTGATTTCGGGCCAATCGGATAATTCCCCTTTTAACCATGGAGGTCCATACCACCACAGTTCGTTAGTCAACAAATCTTCAGGTAATGCCCCTCGCGAAGCAATGTCTGCAGGATTATGATTTGACGAAATATGGTACCAATCAGTTGCTACTGTTAGACCTAAAATACGCGTTACGCGATTTGCTACAAATGTTTTAATGTGTGTGGAGACAAACGAAGCCAACTAAGTACAATCGTAGAATCTGAAAACAAGTAAGTAGAATTTATAGTAAAAAGGTCAATAAATTTTGAAATGGATCTCCTTGTTTGTGCCAGTAACAGCGCAGCGCACAATTCTAACTTTGGGATTGATAGCGTTTTTAAAGGTGCTAGACGTGTTCTTGAAATGACTAAATGAGTTTCAACATGTTTGTCTTCAAATAAAACTCTTAAATAAATAGAAGCTGCATATCCGGTTTCTGATGCATCAGCAAATCCCACTAAATCAATATGTACAGGTTGTTGAGGAAAACACACAACGAGGTATTCGAATAGAGCGCAGAATCGAAAGAGAATTGAAGAATTCCCGATATACTTCAGATATTGCTGGTGGCAGAGGGCAATCCCAGCTTAAGTCTTTTATACTCCATAGCTGCTGCAAATATGATTTTGCCTTAAAAATTACAGGTGAAAGGTAGCCGAGAGGGTCATACATTCGGGCGACAGCCGACATGATTCCCCTTTTAGTCAATCTTAGTTGAAATTTCTGAATATTATAAGAGAGGCAATCACTCACAGGATCCCACTGCATACCCAATAGCTTAATGGATTGGTCATTTGGTTCAGAAAATCGTAGCGTTTCTTGATGGCCGTCATTTAAGGAAGATAATAGTTTTGGATCGTTGCTCATCCATTTTTTCAAAGTAAATCCTCCCCTCTTGAGCAAATCAATTAATTCTTTCTGAAGTTTGAGGGCTTCCTCAAGAGTATTTGCCCCAGTTAATATATCGTCCACATATATGTTATCCTTCAAAGCGACGGATGCTTGAGGGTAGTGGGTTCCCTCATCTAACACCAACTGATGAATCACCCGTATAGCTAAGAACGGCGAAGAAGAGAGCCCAAATGTTAACCGATTTAATTGATATTCCACTACTGGTTCAGAGGAGTCAAATCTAAATAAAAAATGTTGATATGGTACATCATCCGGATGCATTAATATTTGGAGGTACATTTGGCAAATATCTGAGGCCATCACAAATGGGAACCGACGAAAATTTAGAAGTACATGCCTAATGTCTAATTGAAGTTTAGAACCTATTAAGAGATGGTCGTTCAAAGAACCAAGCTCCGTAGATGAAGAGGCATCAAAAACCACACGAATTTTCGAATAATTTTGGTCTTTCATCACACAGTGGTGTGGAAGAAGATACTTAGATGGATTGATTGCAGGTGCAATATAATTTGCTTCCAAATATTCTTTCATAATATCGGTATATTTTTCTTTTAATTCGGGCATTTTATGAAAACGGTGCTCTAACTTAAGAAATCTATTTAAAGCAGTACTGTAATAACTACCTAAATTTGGCGGAGTTAAATTCTTAAATGGTAACCGGACCATATAACGGCCATTCGAATCTCTTGAGTGAGTTGAGCGAAAGTGCTCTTCCGCCATGATGTTTTGTGGATCTATTTTATCAACTTGGGGAACTGTTTCAATTTCCCAAAATTTTTCCATTGTTTGCTGCAGATTGTTTTCAATTTGTGATTGATTGGATGTTAATAGTGCAACAGTTGAATCCTGTAGACCCACGGTGTTATTTAAAGGTCCAATTATCACCCAGCCAAAAATCGTTTTGAGAAGGTTAGGGTAACCAGCTTGACTTATACACTCACCAGTAAAAATTTCTCCAAATAAATCAGCCCCGAGTAGAAAATCTACTGGACCTGGTTTCCCAAATGTTTCGTCTGCTAAATCATACTGGAGGAAATGTTCCAGAATAACTTCCGGTATAGGACAGGAAGGTATACTTTCTGTAATTTTTGGAATGATTACTGCATCTGTTTTAAGTTGAAGTCGTGACGAGTTTTTAGGTACTAAAGTGCAACTGGCTTGAAAATTTCCTCCTTTAATTGGACTATCCCCAAAACCAAATAAATATTGGGGATTAACATTTCGCTGTAGATCCAAACTTTGTGCGCAGGCTGACGAAATGAAAGAACGCTGTGAACCACTGTCGATCAGGATTCGAATGGGTAAGTATTTTCCATGGCGATCTTTTATTCTAGCTATCGCGGTACCCAATAAAACAGAAACATAGGGATTAGACACCGAAGATAAAATAGAGCCTTTATATTCATTACTTTTCTGTTTATTCTTTTCTCCAACCAAAATATTTTCTGAAACTGTGCTTTCTTCTAAAGGCACATTGCCGTTTGGGGAAGATGAACTTCTAGGATATTTTCCACTATCAGAATAAGATGATCTATGTGTAGAAATTTGGAAATGTAATAGGGAATGGTGTCGCTTTTTACAATGGTGGCAAAAACTAAGAGAAGAGCATTTACTAGCATAATGACCCGGGGACAAACAATTATTACATAAATTTAGAGATTTTATCTTATCAAACCTTTGTCGAGGGTTCAAAGAACAAAAGCTCGGGCATCTGTAGACACGGTGTCTTTCCTGACATATTGGGCAACCATTTTGATTTAGAGGACTATTTGTGGACATTAGGACTCGTTTTGTTATATTTTGTGATCTATGGGGTAGTGAATTGTAAGTATAAGAGCCCATATTTGATGTTAAAGCATCTGCTTGTAATAGCATACATTGTCTCTGAATAAAATCTTCAAAAGTAGGAATTTCGGATGTAGAACCGAATTCCGTTGCAAAACGTTCTCTTGTCTTTGTATCAAGTAATCTTAAACCGAGGGTAAATAAAATAAATCCAGAAGGGTCCGGAATATTCATATTACGAAAAGCGGTTGCACTTTCCAATACAACCTCAGCAAAATTTTCTAACGGACGAAACTCAAATTTAGTTAACGGTTTAAAATTGAAAATATTGATGAGATAATTTGTGGCTTGGATTCTTTTATTATCATATTTTTGTACAAGAGTGGCCCAGGCTTGTTGATAACCATCAGAGGTTGTCAAAATTGCCGTAATCGATTGTAGTGCTGAACCTTTTAAAGCTGACTTCAGATAATGAAATTTTTGAATTTCACTTAAATTTTCATTATTATGAATTAATGACAAGAAAGTATCTTTGAATGATACCCAGGTTGAAATTTGACCATCAAATGTGGGTAGATTTATAGTGGGCAATTTAATCTGCGATCCTAACCCCAGGTGATTTCGATTTTCTACAGTTTGGTGAGTAACAGATGTTTCCATGGCAACCCCAAAAGATAATGATTCGTAATAAAGGTTTCTAGTTTCAGATCTAAGAATATCAAATCACGAAATTGATTGATCTTCTAAAATTTTAGCAATCGATTTTGCTTCTTTCAAACACTCCTTAAATTCCTTATAAATACTATCTAAGCGCGACAAACGTGCTTTAAATAAATTAAGGTTTTCTGGACTTTCTGAACAATTGGCCCCAATATCCCTTGTCTCTTTTATGTCTTGAACTAGATCCTCTAATTCATCTTCTAACTCAGATAAATTAATTTTATTTTTGTCCGCTTTGGGCCCCATTGCTTACCTTTACAACTAAACCAGGTGGCTATATAGGTTATAATAATCAATGTCAAATATATAGACTCAATTCTCTCAAGCAGACACCAATATCGAGCCCGGAGGACCAAACTTATGTTGAAGCCCCCGCAAAATTAACAGGGTCTTTGAATGAGGCTCCAAAAACTAAAAAACTAAAATAAAATAAACAAAAAGGAAAAAAAATAAATAAATAAACTAAGGTTCCGAATATTGGGGTCTATTTGAGAAAACTGATGCTATACAACCAAACATACATAATATATTTACAATAAAGAAAATAAACATTAACTATATAAACAATGAATTAAATAACAAATAATTATTAAACCCTTGAATCAAAACTAAAAATAACCTATTAATAAAGACTATGACAATTATTATTAAACAAAACAAGATATAAATGAATAAAATAAAAAGATATATTATAGGTGAAGAGCTTAGCTGAGGGAGCGGAGCGGGACGACTCTGACTGGCAACGAGATGGTGATGTTCTAGGTAGATGGTCTCGGTGTGAGAAGAATTTTCATATGATGTCTAAAATGTGAACGCTGGACTTCTTCGAAAGCGGTCAAAGAATTAGTGGGCCCACGTCTGCATTTTAACTATTAACGATGAAAAAAAAACAGCAATGACGCCAACTAATCGCCATCTTGTACTGCACCCCAAAAACAACTAATTAGCGAGTTGGGCTAACAATCATATGGCCGTTGCTAAGTAACGGCAGCCAAAGCCTCCAGCCGCAGCAGCGACCTCATAAATCGCTCACTTCACCTATACTATAATGTTCACCAATTCAAAACCAACCGGAGACCAATGCAACCACCATAAACAAAACACAGGTCACTTTAATGGCGTTAACAACTACATTTTTAATTATCCTCTCGTTTTATAATTTCGAGGCCACCACGAAATAAATCTGGGGCAATTTCTGATTGTGTATTAACACTAAACTTACCAAGAAAAGTCAAATGATCCTTTTTGAAAATTTTGGCAGAAGTTGCTACAATGCTACAATAAAAGATTTTTATATAGATATAGAATAAAATATACAAGATACAGATGGCTTATCAACGGATATGAATCTTTATTGAGACTTGACTTCGTTACAAACAAATATATGAATATGAGTGCAAATCGAGACTCAACGTTATCATTGTTGTTTGAATATTGCAAGTTACAGTATTTCTTTTGTGAGACTCTAGTTTGTATTTTAGTAGTTTCACTGATAATTCTTATTCATGTTTTGTTGCAAGAACTATGAGAAGGAATAATTTTAGTGAAATTATTGATTTATTGGTTTCGATTAAAATCTCAGTGATAGCCAACGTGTGCAAACTAATAAATTTGCGTTAATTGCTGAAGTATGATACAAATTTATCCAAAATAGCCAATTTTTTTTCAAATTTTGAGCGAATGTGACTATCGACGATCATCTTTTTCCAACAAACTTTTGATGTCAATTTACGATAAGCCAAACCTGATTTCACTGGAATGAAATTCTGGACAGCATCTGATGTGAACTCCAAATATGTTGTAAATCAAAATACATCAAAATGTATTAAAATACGTACATAATGACGACTATCATCTCCACTAATGGTTACTAAAAATTTAACTTCAGCCGACAGCATACTGAACTTGAGAGAAGTTGGCATTGCTGGATCTATATTGTAGAATCGTAGATTTCTGTATTTAATCTCAAGGCCACTACCGTTGTGAGTAAAATAAAAAGCATTTGTGTCTGATCGAAATTCACCATGCAAAGTTATTCTAATTTATTCTGTTGGTCTAAACGACATAAATTGAATAAATGTGTAACGCCTGGCAAAGTGCAACTTGTAAGATTGCATAAATTAATTAAATCAATAATTTCATCAAAATGAAATAAATAATAGTAAATGCATTGTATAACAGGTTTAACAGACAAATTTGTGTGCTCTAATGACAAAAGACCGAGACAGTTCGAACAACTTGTCAGTTTTCATTATATTTGAAATTACTTCACGCGTGAAAGCAGAAAGTATTGCATCCCGATACACATGGAAAGTAGCATGAATAGAAGTGAAGTCTTCTAAAATTAAAATGTTGTCTTTATGTAAAACTGTAAAACATTTGTGATAGGATTAATTTAGCTTATTAGGTAATTTTTTTTTTTTTTTGCGTAATATATAAAAACAATATATCAACCTTATAACATTTGGTATGAAGTAGGATTTTGCTCATATCAGGCAATATTTGTGAACCCACTATAATATGTAAAGTTATGTAAACCTACAACATGGTGTATGATAGTATAACTATATACTGTCATTTGTATCTCACGTAAATCTGTATTAATGTATTAAAAAAAAATTCTGATTCACGGAAGCTGTCAATATAAAGTCGTTACCATATAGCTGATCAAGATATTCTTAGTCATTATAATTTGAAATCGTTTGCAGCATTTGTTGAAACCGGCTCATCGCCTCGCCTTCTCAAGCTGAGCCTTCTCTTAAGTGTCTTATGGCTTGTGCAAACAGGTTTGTGCCAATCAATTCGATGCTGTTCACACCTACAGTTTTGCTTGCACTGTTTTGAAGTGAAAATGGAAACTTGTAACGAAGAACGATTAATTCTTGCAACGGGCAACAATAGTATTATATCCTTCTGCCATCTTAAAATCATTAATTCCTAAATGATTTTAAAATGGTATCCTTAAGGACAATCATGGCGGAATATCCTTCGAATAACTTAAAAATCGTTATATCCTTGAATACTACAAAATTAAGGACGAAAACTAATATGTATGTGTGTGTGTGTGTGTGTGGACAAGGATATCCTTTCGCCATCTTATAATAGTATCCTTAAGGACTGCAACTAATTAGTGGGGAAGAAGAGTGGTGAATGATGTCCTTCAGCAGCCAAAAATCTTACACATTCACTCAAAATATAGTATGGAACAGGCGGTTAAACTTTAAATGCTTGAACACCGTTTACACGCTTATGCCAACACACCAACCTCAAGTCAAATTTCTGTCCCTACAGATTTTACTCAAGCCAAAATTTTTTGCTTGTGCAAACTCCAAACCTGCGTTTACGTGCTCCAATTTAACTGTACAAACTGGCTTGTGCAAGCCAATTTGCGCAAATAACATGAACAGTTAGTTCAGAAAAATGTGGATTCCATTTCTTCCCATATCAGACCATATTTATTTTAGTGTCCGAGAGCTCTATGATGGAATAGTTCCTCCCAATGGTACAGTGCCAATATGTTTCCATGTCATTCATATATATTATATCATATATCTAAGCTTATTGATATATGTTATTTGTAGAACCTATTACTAGATTGCAGGATCAAAAGCGTTTGCTCTTGAAATATGATTTTAGGATCTTTTCGCAAAGAAATTATAGCTCTTCCAACCCTATAGTACTTGGTTACTAAACACCAATGTTTGAAATACCTCAAAGTGAAGGTTTTCGAGGGGGTTCAGGAGAGGTTTTCTAATTAATTATAAAACCCAATCTTGGGCCGGAGAGGTAAGTACTCCTGTGCCGGCGATAAAATTCCTTTGTTTGTGTCGCCATAATGGGCTTGTCACCGGCCCTGTAGCGGAGCCGCTTTAAAGTTTCTTTTCAGTAAAAAATACAACGACTTCGGCCTTATTTATTCATTCAAAAAACTTTCCCTAATCAACTTAGAACTGAGCCGGGGGGCGGGGAGTATGAATATTAATTTATCCGCTTCGTCAAACTCCACTTTGATGCCATCCTTGCTATTCAAGTCCCTCAACCTGTAACTGAAATATAGAGGACTCAATACAGTTCCTTTGTCTTCAATTGTGTGTTCTTTCCAGGCATTGGCTATGGTCTGATAAATTCTCAAAAGGTTAATTAGCATTTAAACATTTTCCTCTAAACAAATTATATTCGATTTAAAGGACTGAAATATGCAGGAATTTTCTTTAAAAATTCTTTGTACCTAGGGCAGATTCATGTAAACGGAGGTGAAAAAAAGAAATTGAAATAAAATAATTATTTATTTAAAACAGAAAAACATTGCTAATAAGAATTCAAAATCTTATTTTAAAATGATTTTCCATACCTCTTTCCCTAATTCTCCTCAGTTAACACAGCATCATGTTGTTGCATTTCTGGATTCCTATCAATAACTATTTTTACAATTTAGATTCCACTAGTTACAAATTTTTCTTAGTTTGGATATAATATTTAGATACTTTTATTGTATGCTTTGCACTACATGAAGCATATGAATTTATTTCTTATTTTATGTGTTGATTGTTCTTTTATTTTCCCACTCTATATCATTAGTGTGATATACACGACAATACTTCATTGGTTAGTTCCTTTACAAATCAATTTCCTCTCAGTCTCTTTCCTATATTCTCCAAGCATTAACATTAAAGTCATCAGTGAGTTCTCGCAAAACCAGATCCCGTTCTCTCACCTAAATCCCTTCAACACATCATTTTACAAGTAACAGGCTGAAAATTGCATCGGTTCTCATAAAAAATGAACATTCGTTAAGTGCTATCCCTGAGGTGAGTCTGATATTAGTACCTTCACTGAGAGACGTGACTCACTGTCAGAGGTAGTAGATGGGCCAGCCTGGTTTCTCCTCCTTTCCTCGCATTAATAAAAACTTAATCCCCCTTTTATCCACTTTAGAAACCTATCCTCTTATTTCGTAAAAAAAAATTAAATTCGTGATTGCATTAAACTGTAGAACGGATCCATTATCTTAGATTTCGACTGACAAAAAACACTCCATCCTTCAATTTATTTATTCGACTATTTCAATAAAAGAATAGCGTTCCAATCTTATACTCAAAAACGCAATTCACTAGACCTACGGCTAACAATAACAGTTTTGAATCAAACTAATGTGAATTCAATCGTCCCAATCCTTAAAATTCACATTTTTATATCATGGAGATATCAATCCACGCTGACTTTAATGTAAATATTGTTGATTTGACTTGGAGAAAATCTCTATCCAATCACTATAAACTACATGTAATCTCAACCCCACTATCACCTTTCATTCCTCAAATCCATAACAGAGTCTGAAAAGAATAAGGTCATGAGACATTCTAAAACTTAACTTTAAACAGTCAGCTTCTTTACATTTTTTCCCCTTTAATATCTTTAGATTAGCCTTTCAGCTCATTAACTTTTTGTATTTGAATATTTATTTATTTAGCACAACAACCCGGAAGCGAGTCTTAGCTTCCTCCATCAGCAAACGCCACGTGTCTCTATCCTGGAATGCTGCCATCCATTCCCTAACTCCAAAGGACGTACAATCCCCTACCACACCGTACCACCATCTAAACCTGGGCTTCCAACTCTGCCGGTCATCTACTCGGTTAGGATTTGTTTCGGAAATGATTCATCCTACTTTCTCACAAGTCTTTACCTTCCTGCCTTGGTGATAGCCACGATATCAAGCTCGATACAGGGAATATAGATTTCTATATTACTTCGCCTTCTCCATTGGCAGTTTTCATAGGTGGGCACGTATATTCTACGAAGTACTTTCCTTTCAAAAATTGGTGACCTTGGTGCGCAGTGAGACAAGGCTGCTTAAAAGATGCGAGCGAATTCCATAATAATAGCGATTCACTGAGATCATTTTTCTCTGGACCTCTGTCGAGATTCTGTTATCGCATGTCACTTGTGAGCCAAGGTATACAAATTCTGATACTTTTTCAAACATGTAAGTACCAAAAGCAACTTTGGTACCAATCTCTCGAAGGAACAGATCTGACACTATATAATTCGTTTTGTCATTGTTTTTCAATATACAATTGTAAACTTCAATCAGTGATGTGTCGGTACCAAAATTGTTCGATTACCTTGCTTAAAAATAAATTTTTATTACATAAAATAATCGATATGCGAGCTAAAAATGCATACGATATCTCACCTAAAAAAGAATAACCGAAGAAATAAATTAGTAAAAAGCAAATAGCATTTATTATCCACAATATACTTTATTTGAATATAAAATAAAAGACTTCTGTTTAAATTAACTATAGTTCCATTGAATATAAATTAACTGCAGTTCC
The DNA here is from genome assembly GCA_003667255.2 of Euschistus heros. Classification (NCBI taxonomy): domain Eukaryota; kingdom Metazoa; phylum Arthropoda; class Insecta; order Hemiptera; family Pentatomidae; genus Euschistus; species Euschistus heros. The sequence continues at coordinate 424,856 of RCWM02000011.1, forward strand.
AACAATTAAAAAATTATATTAGTTATATAATCAGCTAAGATAAATATTCCAATGGTTCTGGATTTTATTTATTACTTAAGGAAGTTCAGATCCTTCCACTGAACACTGTTGATGGAAGGATGTACTGATATTTCTCAGGATGTTAATTTCAATATTATAATATAGCTGGAAAATCTATATGAGCGTTTAATAAAATGAAAACTAATCATGATTCTGGAATTATAAAAATCCTATAAAAACAACTAAACGTAAAATAAAATGGTGCTGTTGTCTGATCGGATTAGCATTGGAAATAGAAATCCTATTTATTCATCATCCAATAGCGATAATCTTCAACAATTTGAAGTTTCGCTTGCTGTAATGTTTGGTTTTTCAAATGAGTGTTACAATTCTATTCCGAACTATGTAAATCTATTAAATGAAAAATTGCTACTTTATAATAAACATATATTAAATTATTCATCTTACATTTTTTTTTTTATCGTTTAATCGAAGAATCTATGAATAATAATTATAATATTATTTATTACAAATCTATCTCCAACAGTATCGATCGGTTCCTAACAATCTACTTTGCGCATCGACTCGCGATCAAGAATCGACTTTTGGGACCGACACATCCCTAATTTCAATAAAATGATTATTTTAAAAAAAATGTTATAAGGCACCGCCACTAAGAGACCAAATATATGTAGAACAGTAACAAGTACTAAATCAGCATTATAGGTCCAATCAGCAAAAAAAAAGTTAATAATTTCCTAATTCATATAAACTATAGGACAAATGTATATAAGAAAAAAAATTGATAGAGGCTCAACCTTTTCATACATCTCTTTTGTCAATAATAATGATTCGGAATAGGAATTGGAAACCTGGGCAAGCATTTTTGAATCACCCAACAGCTAAAAGTTCTAGAAGGGCAGCAGAATTTAAGTCCGCTTCAGTGTTGGCTAAGTTGGCAGTATATTGTGCCTAGAATATTAAGTCCTCCGCTAAGTACACTTTAACTTCTTCGTCTCTTAAGTACAATATAAGTAGAGGGATCCCAACCTCGGTTTTTATCTATTTTAAATTATATAATGAACAACTTAACCTCTCTTAAAAATTATCGATGAACGAAAAGATTATATTTAATAATATATATTCTTAATTTTTTTTTATATCTTTAATTGAAAATTCTCTAACCCACTTAGTATTGACTTAGACAAATAAATATTTAACAAACAATAAAAATTCAACAATAGCTAAAATAGGTTACCATTAACCGTTTTAAGAAATTTAAAATTGAGATACATTAGCTAAATAAATATATAAATAGAGCTTGGTTATAGATATTCTGAGACAGAAACAAGTAATTATTGAATTTTTTTTTTCTGCTTTAATACATAAGGATGTTATGCCTCAACAAACGAGAAACAACTGTCTGTTTTTTTCTGATTTTTACAAATATGTAATTTTTCCTGAAATGAAATAAAAATAAATTTTAGTATAGGGCCATTGCTCCTCAAGTATAATTATAATGAGCAATGTAATGGCTGCCTAGCTGTAGCCACATAAAATTAAGGAGATAATACAATCAAGAAAAACATTAAAATTATATTACGGTAATATTACGTGTTATCAATTTTACAAAAAAAAAAAAAAAAATATTTCTTGAAGTTAAGAATTTAGAATAAGATAAGAAAACAAAAAATAAGGGAAGAAAAAAAAATGAATGAAAAAATACGTTGGCAAAGCTAAAAAAATATATTTCGTAAGGATAAATAAATGTATCTTATCTGATATAATAATGTAAATTATAAAAAATAAAAAAAATACAAAATTAGTAAAATAGTACAAAAATAATATACATATTTCATTTTAAAAAATATTTTCTTCTGCTATATTTCTTGTTAGTATAAAGCTACGTACACATGGGATAGAAAACTAGCTTACAGTTTTTACTATAGGTATAGTAAACTAGGATATATGTTCACAAGAGCTCTAGTTATAGTAAGCTATTCGCAGAATTTTACTATCCTGTTGTCGAACTATACGCTATACAGAAGTATTACTAAGCAGCTAGACCAAGCGAGGAGGATATAAAACTAGACTTATAGTATATTCTTCTAGTTCTTGTCTACTAGGCGAATTCCTAGCGTTGCTATAGTGGAGAAAATTTGTTGTACGAACTACGTGTTTGAATGACTACTGAGGACTTCAATTATTTATTAGAAAAAGTTGAGCCACTAATTAAAAAACTCGACAAAAGTAAGAGACAAGCTATATCTGTAGTTTCTTTTTAATGTAGCCAACACTGTTTGTTTGTATTGCTTGTGCAGCCAATGCTGCGTCCTTTTTCGCCTTGTTTTTGTAATCCTTTTGGATTCAATTCCATAAATTTTCATTTTATTCAAATAAGTTATTAAGAGACCAGGTCCAATCCCGTGCCCGAACTACTTTCATTATGTCATGTTTTAACTATTTTTTTTTTATTGAATAATTAAAAATGTGGCTGTTCATAAAATTAAATTTAAGTACCAAAAAAGTTTATTTAGTATATTGGTGGCGGCCGCTTGGTTTACTTAGTTGTGTAATAAAAAAGAATAAATATTGTTACTTTTCAGACTAGAATAATATTATTATAGTTAGGTTTAACGTTATAAGTATATATAACGGATCCGATCCGGTAATAAACACCACGTTTCATACAAACAGGAATTTCTCGAAAAGAATATTTTTTCGGAACCGGCACGTGTCGGAGAGTGTCTGAACATAACTTCTTTGTAGTATAATTTACTTTACAATCCTGACAGTGCAGTGCTATAGTTATTGGTTTAAATTTCAAACCATTTTTTTTTTTTTTTTTTTTTTTTTTTTCAAAAATGGATGTTGAAAAATTAATTGAGTTCGTCAGGGGTTATACTTTTCTGTATAAAAACAAGAAAAACAGTACTTTAATGCAGATAGAAAGGAACAAGCATGGAAAGCAATTGGATCAGCAATTAATCGACCAGGTAAGTGTCTGATAATATAAAACAACCTTAAGACAGGACCTATCCTGTTTTATGTGAGCTCCGAACCACGGTCTACAAACTCTATTAATAAACTATTAAAAAAAATTGTATGTAATTATTTTATTTTTTTTTTTCTTCAAATTAACCCGAATAATCTGATATCTAGATAATCGGAGTACGGATAATTGGAGTTTCACTGTTCATGCGAACATATAAGGCTTATGTGGTTTTTTTTTTTTTTGCCATATAAGGCTTTTTTTTTTCCTACTGGCCTGACGATTTGTGCCAAAATGACACAAATTTAAAAACGTTTTAAATCAGCTTCAAAAGACCTTTAAAATTAAGCTCAAGTCCATATTTAACCGGTGAGACAGCAGGTGGGCTAGGTAGATTTATTATTAACAAAACATTTCGGCGATGAGTGGTCTCCCGTCCAGTTCTAATTAATACTATTTAGCAACATTACAAAACGCTGATGCTAAGAAAGAAGCAAATACAATTCAATGGAGATGGAAATTAAAATGCTTTTGTTTAATTTTAGTTAACAATCATTATACATATCGCTCATGGGCTGCAATAGTGACTCAAAACTAAATCATTTCCTATGCATTTTCCTTAGCAATGAAAGCATTAAACCCAGTTATTTCAAAAAAGGATTTTTTGAGTTGTGCCACTATTGCAGACCGTGAGCGATATGTTATTTTTTGTGAGGAAAAATTCCGTAAATACAATCTTTTCATATTCAGATACATTCTTTTTGCGTACCTATTTCATAAAAAAATCATTTTAAGAAAGGGTTGATTTTAAACCTATGAAGTTCAATATTCAAATTTTATTATAGCACTCCAGAGCAATCTAGACTATTTTAAATTAAAATGTTAAAGTAAGGCTCAAGTTGTTACATTTTGATCAAGTCAGATTGGTTGGGAAATATTAAAAAAAAAAAACGGTTTGTAAAATTTAGATTTTCACGATTTTTTGACCTGAAAAATTTGTGAAAATGGACTTAATAGGTTTTGAATCTAAAGGCCTTATATATGCTAGTTATCTTTACCTATAGTAAAAATTGTAAGCTAGCTTTTTATCTCGTTTTTACTTAGCTTATAAATTGTTTGTTCACCCGGGAATAGTTTTCTACTACACTATAGCTAAAAGAACTAGGTTAAAGTTCAACTACAGGCATAACGTTGGGAAATATGAAACGGTCTCACAGCTGTAGTCACACTCTCCAAGAACTATACGCTAGTATTCTATACTGTATGTACGTAGCTTATAATTGAATATCGAATACTCTAGCATGAATATGACATATATTAACATAACGCTTTGTGCCGATGTAATAATAATGTTGCGTGTATCTAAAGACCGATCGTCGTTAGCAATGCCACAACTAATGACTATTGACGCTAAAATAATTAAGTAGCATTAATATCTGTCCCAGAATAATTATTTGAATAATAACGTTTGATTTTATTATCATTAATAATCATTTACAACAACGTAAACCTCTCTTTAAATAATTTATCTTTAATGCAATCGGATTTTCATGATTACATATCCATTATTGTTGATATTTCTGTGTTATAATTTATAGCTTTATGAAGAAATATATCATGTAAGAAAGATGGATAATGGGCATAATATGTACATAAATTCCTGGAAGGCTGAGCTAATGCAACATCAATCAATTAAATGGTTTTTAGACAATTGAGATACTTGTAATTTTTTTTTAAGCCATAAACTTTTTGATTTACATTCGTCTTCTTACAGGGAAATGATCATATCAACATAGAATGACTTTTTGTCGAATTTGGAAAAATTTGCACTTTTACACAGTGGCTTTTACGTGCAAGCAGACGATGTGTTATAAAGACACGTACGTTATTATTGCATACATAGTAAGCATTATTTTGTTATTAAATAGATATTTGTATTACCTCAATTGTCCCACGTTATTTTTTCTTATGTTTTTCACTTAATTTTTTGGTTCTAGTATATATTTTTTTTTAACTTTATTTATTGCATTATATATTATGAGGTTATTTTTTTTTTTTTTTAATTTATTCTCATTGTATATATTGAGTAAATGGATCCATAAAGACATTCATATCACTCATTGCCCTCTTTGAGACCGATTGTTACTTTCTCAATAAAAGATTTATTAATAAAAAGTGACCTACGAAGGTGCACTAAGGATTTTAGATTTAGATTTAGGATCGTAAAGTGGAACCCTGAAACTCAACTTCGTAAGCATAAATAGTGCAATTGAGTCTGATGTTATAGGCATTTTCGAACTTTGAAAGAAAAGTCGAAAACGACGAGCAGTTAAAAATATGATGACAATGAAGGAATGAAAATTTACTTAGCAGTTAAATCAATTCTTATTTTGAAATTAAATCAGATGAACGCTGTAAAAACCTCATGACCCATGATTTAGATTCCTATAAAAGCTATAAATTTAGATTCCAATTTTAGATTGACAGATTATTGAGGAAATTTTATTTTCAAGAAGGGCTATCTAGCGGTTTATCAACTTCCGAATCCATATCATCTTTTTCATTTTTCTATTATGATAAACATCTCATTTTCAGAATATAATGCAATTTATAGCATTATCAATATAAAGTATAAAAAGAGACACAAGTATGTCGAAAGCGACATAAGTGATCTTTAATTTTACTTAATTTAGTTTGAAAAAATTTTAAGCGTTAAAAATTATTATATTTATCCTATAAATATTAATGATTCAAGAAGATAAAACAGGATGACTGGACCTCGGCATATAGACTGCGAGTGAGATATAAAACTACATTTGATAATATGTTAATAGCAAATAAAGAATAGGACTTGGTTCCTCAAGAAAAACAATTCTGTACAGAGATAAACAGGGCGATTTAAGATCAGTAAAGTATCTTTTGTCCTTAAATACATACCAATTTAATTTTCAAAATTCCATCAAAACCTTATTAAATCTCTGGTTTATTTATTATTCAGTCCTATATATCGTTATAAAATGATAGCCACCCCCAAACCTTAATTTATTTTATTAAAGTTCTGGCAACAGCCAGCTTCTCCACTTCATTCCTGAACTCTTGTTCAGACTCCACAGGACATAGACTCTAGTGATGCAGTCGAGTCCAAAAAAATTAAGGGGAATAAATAAGAAAAAATAACGTAGGACCCTTGACATAATTTATGTATCTATTTAATAGCAAAGTAATGCTTACGATGTAATCAAAAAGTTAATGGCTAAAAGAATCACTAATTATTTTTTCTTTAATTACCGAATTCAATCAACGGCCAAACAGTCTCTCAATTGTCTAAAAACCATCAAATCGAACGATGTATCAGTTCAGCCTTCCAGATATTGAAGTGCCTTCTGCGACCCAGACCCAGCGAACGCTTTTTCCTTAGAAATTCTTAATAGTGATGCCCGTATACAATTTCCTTATGTTATGTTAGATGATCGAATGTTTTTGAAAAAATAAAATAAAAATACGTAATAAAATGAGAAGAAAAAAAAGAAAATAGAAAGTTCGATAGATTGAGACTTGGTTATTCGAGTCCCGAGTGCATTGTATATAGAGACTGACCACATGTATTTTATTTTGCTCCTCTTTTTTTTATGTTTTAAATTTACATGTTGTATGAATGGATTCATTCTCACTCATAATGTATATATTACCCAAGGGCGAAGTAGCTTGGAATATAAATATAACATAATAAATAAATGTATTCAATGAAACAGTTAAATAAAAAAAAGTAAGAGAAACAAAAAAATTGAAAATACATAAATTTTTATTTACAATATTTAAACGTGGGCTGAAGTTGGGACCAAAACACCCCCACCATGTAAAGATTTAAGCAGTATTCTATGAAATCCTAGAGCTTCTTGCTGTTCTAGTATCTAGTGCGTGAGTGGATGCAGAGTGAGTGCACTTAAGCTACAAATACTCAAAATATGAGAGGGAAAGTTGGTCGTTGCCAGGAATCCATTGTTTAATGTTACAATAGATCTCGAGTCCACCTACGAGGAGAATAACAAGTGGATTTGAATCATTGAAGGCACTAACATAATAGACAATGGCGGTATCTAAGCTACGATATAAGGTTTTTTGGTTTTTATTTATGGTTTTCTAGACTTCGGATTGGGAGGATCGGATAAGTTTGATGTTCGAATTTTTATATTTTATCTTCAATTCTAGTCCGGAGGCCCATCGGTGTTTTTTGTCTTACAAGTTTGTTTTTATTTAATTTTACGATTGTAACTGTACTAGATTCTTTAATCATAGATTAAATAGAGTTCAAAAGTATAAAACAATTTCCTTTATCTTCATAAATTTTATCTAATATTAGGGTTTACACATCACTAATATTAAGCTCAAAAAACGAAAATATTTTCAATCAATCATGAAATATCAACATGCTAGCAACAGCATATGAAGTAAGCTGGATACGTAATATGAAGCATTTACAACAGTACGAAGGACTTTAGATTAGAATGTGCTTGATATTCCATTATTCTCCTGTACTCTATTCTTCAAGTCCGTAAGTGCTATAGATTTGATGATGGTCTTGTACACGAGAAAGTTGTTAACAATGAAAATGTGAAGTTTCCTCTATATTTATTTTATCCATTCATATTTATTAATCATAAATTTTTATTTATCATAATTTCATTTTATTATATATACATTTTATTTCTGTCACTATGGTCTATTAAGGACCCTTGCTCCCTCAGTAATCAGCCCCAATACAGAAAGAACCTCCACGGCTCTCTTCCATGTCCGTGCTCACAAGAATCGGAGGTTAGCCTCCACAGATATCTCAGCCAGGGCCTGCCTCTTCCTCTATCTCCATCAGGATGTCCTTGCAGTATTTGCTTTAGGAATCATTTCGGATTCATACAATATTTATCTAGTTGCATAAAATATTTAGCATAGTATTTTTAACTTTAAATAATAATAATAATTATAAATACAAACTACACTAAAGAGTGTTGCTAAGACATCTTATACCATTGATCCACGTCAAACATAATTCAACATTCTCCTTTCAGCATTATAATTAACATAATTAACGGATCCTCTTAACTAATTGTAAGTATCGGTTTTCCCTTCACATCATCTTCTAGAAATCATTACTATATACTTCCTTTTAGCATATCCCATACATACGTCCTGACGTCTTTCCCGTCAAATACAACCACATCTTAGTCCTTGGATAGCAACTGAGAAGTCTGGTCACAGCCACAGACCCTGTGCCAAAGTCACACGACTTTTGTTTATGTAAATATATTTAATTATTATTTTAAAGTAATAATAAAATTCTTTCAGTTTTCTTTTAGTTTTTGAAGAAAAATTATGTATAGAATTTAAAAAGAGCATCATAACAGTGATTCTACTTCTGTTACATTTAATATGTGTAATAATATTTCTCTGGTTTTTGTCATGTTTATAAACTGAACCATAATAGACTGAGTCAAGAACTATTTTTATTTTTGTTTTCAAATTTTATAATAAAACAAAGAAAATGGGTGAAGTGATTAAATCATAGAAACTACTTTTATGATAATACAGCGCATTGATGTCGTTATCCCAAATCTAAGTGATTAAAAAAATGCTCTCTTCATAGTTGTAACTACTCCTATCCGGAAAAATTGAATATCTAATAGTAGTTATGATTTTTACTGAAAATATAACTTTCTCTAATGTAACTGTTCTTCCCAAACCGTGCTCTCCCCTACCCTAGGTCTTCACTTCTCTGAGTGTAAGTTCGTCCGTTTTTACGTTTAGCGAATCATTATAACTTTGTTTAAATAGGAAGCCGACATGGAGAATATTAGAGAATTATGAATTTGTTTGTGATACTGTTCATTGCCCAGTTAATGTTTTTACAGACTGTCGAGTAGTCCATGGGAATATTATATACTAATTCGCTTTGAAAAACTTGAGAGTAATCAGCTGTAATCGGATAATATTCCCATGCTTTGTTTTGGAGAAAATGATTTTTCCTAAGTTTCATCATATGTACTTACCGTTTTATCATATGTAATTCCGGTCTCATAAGAAAACTAAAGCCAACAAAAATTTTTTTAAAAATGTCGATGGATCTTTCGCAAACAAGTTTGTGAAAAAAAAAAAAGCGTCCTTTTAAAAAGTTGAAACAATTTAATCAATATCCAAATGACCAAAACTAATTTGTCGGGAAGAAATAGCTAAGGATGTCCTTAGAGAAAAAAACGTCAGAACCTGGCAGATCTGAAACCAGTGTCCTTTACTGATTTTTGGGGATATTGCAGTATCCCGTTGACTGTATTAGACAAGGAACAAAATCCAAAGGATTAAACGGGTAGACTGTCCTTATGAACAATGAAAATATTCAATTAATTTTAAAAAAAGGACAACAACGGCCAAAAGGACAGGAATAAATTTCCTAGGATATCTTTAGGTCATCAAAAATCGTCAGTATCCTTCACTGATTTTTAGGTAAATAAACTCTGATGCTAAAAAATCAATATTACTCCTTCCACTTATTCAAAAATCTTTGACTTAATGTTCTTCTCTATAAAGTGTAGTTTTCCCGTCCTCACACTCTAAAATAATGAAGTTATAACTATAGAAGAATAGTAGTTTTTATTACAGTAATATACACTCAGGACTTGTATGGCCAAGGGAGTATGGTCATCGCCAGAATTCAAAAATAAATTAGTTGATGAAGGGGTTATGGTTCATTGTTTCAAAAAATACCATCTAGTTGGTTAAAGAATTCATGTGCAGAAGCGTTAGGCAGCAAAATCTTAATATTTCAAAACAACTAGAAGAAGATAAAGGGGTTATGTAACATTTTCTTGCTAAAGGAAAATGTGAAAAAAAAAACAAAAAACAATAAAACTTTAAACACAAATTACTCAAAATTGTGGTTTGTTACATAACGCTTCATCTACCAAACCCGTCGATTGCAAATCTTGTTTATTATTTATTATTAGGTGGTATTGGATAATGATTGAGCCAGAGGATGGGGAAAGTTAGAAAGATTATTTTAGATTAATTAAAAAAATATAGAAAAAAAAAATGTACATCCAGAGAATCTAACATCACTCCAGTCTCTGATACTTGTAAAAATCGAATTTAACATGAATAACAAAGAATAATATAATAAAATTTGATGTTTTTTAATTATACTTTAATGTGTTTTTAACAAGAACCACATCAATAGCAGCGCCCCCACCTCCTAAATTGATAAGCAGACCCTGTTCAAAGGAATCCCCCCTTCCCCCCATCCACGGTTTACAACTCCAACTTCATAATTATCCGCAAGTTCCCAGTTTCCTCAAAGAAACTTCTCCGAACCGTTATCAAATGTGCAGATTAAAGGCTAGGCTCTGTTATTATCTCTGCAGTTTATGAATAGTTTTCAACTGAACTTAATAAAAAGGTGATGTCGTATTATAGTTTGTCTATAGTTCTAACATTTAAAAATTCAATGACAATCAATATTCAAAAATTTAATGTTAATTTTTTTTTTTTATTTGCAGTCGGCAAAATTATAAGCCCAATTTTATTATTTTTTTTTTTTTCATTCAATAATTCTAATCGAAATATTTAGAAATATTTTATACCTATGTATTTATTGATTCTGGTTCTTTGTGCACTGTTCCGACCAAGTTTGAACCAGTAACACAAAATTAATTTTTTTTTTTATTATTATTGAAATTTACAACTGTTACAATATAAACATACAATACGTCAAGTATTATATTGGTAGCACTTCTACAGGTTCTTTAGAATGAGGTACTATATTAGAAGTTCTCGAGGCTATCTTCTTTTTAGGCGCCTCGGAGGGTTATCTGGAATGGATTGCGAAGCAAGTTGTGACATTAATGGGTTTGAATGGTTGTGGAGTTTGCTATGAGAGGATAGATATCTGGTTTGAGCTAAGTCAGAAACGTAAGGTACATTAAGGTCTTTGTGGATAAGTTTGTTTGTGACGAAGTAAGGAGCATTTGGGATTTTTCTAAGGATTTTGGATTGTAATGATTGGATACGTGATGAATTGGAGGGTTTAGTGAAGCCCCAAAGCTCAACTCCGTTTGTCCAAATTGGTCTAATTACTGTTATGTATATGGGTCTTTTGTAATTGATTGGTAGGTTTGAACGTTTGTCAAGTAAATGTTGAAGTAGTCGAAAACGACGGACAGTTTCTTGTCGTTTTAGTCTTGTATGTGGATTCCAAGTAAGACGTTTGTCCAAGTGAAGTCCTAGGTAGTGGATCTTTTCAACGGGGATTAGTGGGACATCATTAAAGGATACTGTAGGACTGAAAGTCGTAGGTTTACGACGAAGGGTAAAGGTTATTTGATGGGATTTATTTTGATTCTCCATTTTCGACTCCATTCTTGAAGGTTTGTGATATGGGATTGGAGTTCTGGGAGGCAATAAAGGGATCATTGTTTCCTGATATCACACAAAAGTGTCATCAGCATACGTGGTGAGGATGGTAAAATTAAAATTAAAACAAAAATCACATGTAAAATTAGTGAGTAAAGTCTGCTATATTCCCAAGTAGTTAAAAACTGAAAAATTAAAAAAAAAAAAATATATGCTTAGGAAAAGAATGAGTGTTGACATATACATACAAAAAATGTTAAGTTTATTACACGTAGCGGTAATTAAAGGAAAATATGAAAACCTGCATTATTTTCCGGGCCAACCAATATACAACATCATGGCGTCATATTACACTATAGAACATTTGAGACAAAAATAGTTACCGTAATCCTGTTAGCATAGAAGGATCGAAGTAATCAGGCATTTATTAATGAAACGCCATTCCTATTATATCAATTCCTAATAATATGCTGAGAACGGAAATGTTTTTACACAGACGATTAAGCAACCAATTGAACAATTCACTGTTAAGGAAATATCAGTAGACTGGAAGTCAATTCTCCGAGACATAAGGCTTTGTTACTGCCACTCAAGATCATACAGGAGACATGTTATTAAAGGCATAAGATCTGATAACTGCTGTCACCGTTCAGTCCTCTAGAGCATATCATAGGATTACGGCAGCTGGCATTTTTTGTCTCAAATGTTCTATTGTGTCGTATGAAAATATGATATTGTGTATTGGTTAGCTCGGAAAATAATGGAAGCTTTTATGTTTTCTTTAAATTAACACTACATGTAATAAACTTAACATCTAATGCATTATTTTTACCAATGGAAGTCAAAACTCATTCTTTTTCTAAAAAAAAATATTTGTTTTACCTTTTCAGCATTTCAATATTTTGAAATAATGGAGACTTAATTCTATAGTTGTACACGTAATTTTCGTTTTAATTTTAATTTTGGCACAGGACTAGATATCCATCAGATAAAAATAATTACTGCGAATTAACAAACTAACTCAAGACAGGAATTAAAAAATACAAAATTCAAAAATTACATAACAATACAGAAAATATTAAGACCCCCGACAATTCTTTATGGAATACCACCAAAAAACTACTGCACTACAGAAACTTTAATCATCCTCCACTAAACCGACATAGTCAAAATCTGACGATGAAAAATCACTCATTTTTTGGCACCTTTTCCAAACTTTGAACTAACATCCAGATATCCTTAATCTTGCTCACCTAGAATATATTAAAGCAGAACTCCCAGAATAGCAGAACTATCCCACTCCAAATGTCTCCTCCCCCTAAAGCATTCCATCCTTCAGAAATATTCAACATAATTCATAGATTACATTTAAAGCTCCTGGATACGACCTAATTACATACCACATCCTTAACCTCCTTCCTCGGAAAGCAATCCTATTCCTAACATATATAATGCGGTACTCCGCACCACATATGTCCATGGCTCCTGGAAATTATAAATAGTTAAAATGATACCAAAACCCAAAAAGCCACCTGAGCTCCCATCCTCGAACCGTTCTATTTCTCTCTTACCAATCATGGGTAAAATCTTGGAAAAACTCATTTTAAAAAGTTTGTATCCTATCCTAGAATCCCAGATCACCAGTTTGGATTCCGAACATCACATTCAACACTCCAATAATGTCATCGTGAGGTGGACGTTGTCTCCTCTGCGTTGGAGCGCGGAATGTACTGCACGGGAGCCTTTCTTGATGTAGAACAAGGGTTTGACTGAGTCTGGAACCCAGGACTGCTGTATAAGCTCTGTCAATTATATTGACGTATACCTTATACATATTTCCTTATTATTACATCCTACCTCAGTGGCAGAATCTTCAAAGTAAACCATAAATTTTCCTATTCTCCCCTCTTTTCCCAATCTGCCGGAGTTCCTCAAGGTAGTATCTTAGGTCTCATCCTCTTCACGGTGTATACAGCTGACATCCCGACTCATCCTATCACTATCCTCACCACTTACGCTGATGACACCTGTGTGTTATCAGTTAGTAATGATCCTTCCATAAATATCAATAAATGAAAAAAAAAAAAAAAAATGAATTTTGTTTTACTGGTTCAAACTTGGTCGGAACAGTGCACGATGCACCAGAAGCAATAATGAACTTCAGGCTTGATAACAACAAGTTTTGTGGCAGGATTTCTTTCCTTTATGACAACAATTCTGCTAGCTTCGTTGGATAAAAAGTCTAGAATTGTTCGAAACATTGTAGAGAAAATAAAAAATTAGCTTTTCTAACGACGCTGATCAACTCAAGGTATTGAAATAGACCAAGAATAGTACGGCTACAAACATTTCTAGACATCCTACATAGAAAAAAATCATAAAGCCAAAAGTAGGTAAACAATATAGCTGACAATATAATATATATTATGAATAATCAATCATGGATTCCATGAATGAATATCCCAGTTTCAAATAGTTCCATTCGCTTTATGTGATTTTTTTTAAATATAGATTAGTTATGGTGACTTCCTACAAAGAAAAAAATCATAAACCAGTTAGAAGGAAAAATATACAAACAAAATTTGTAAACATATTTTTAATTAATCACTTTGAATCACTGATGATATTTTCCAGTTTCTATCACTTTATATTATTTTTAAAATATGTTAGTTTCGGTGTCTTGACTTCCTACACACAAAAATCAAAAAACGGTTAAATGCAAATGAGACAATATTTGGTACATATATTCTTGCACTAACACTCTTTGAATCCATGAAGGGATTCTCTAGTCGCAGTTAGTTGTATTTATTTTATACGATTTTAAAATATGTATATTTATTTTATTTCGTTTTGTTTTTTTCATTCTGCGAATGAGCCCAATTGGGACTACGTAAAGTAGTACATGCCTTTCTTTGACTTCCATTGTGCACATATTTTCTTTATTCTCTTGATATGGACCTCCTTTCGCTCATCAGTCCAAGGTCTCCCAGCCTTTTTTTTCGGTACGCTTAATAATGAATTCGCGGTCAACTTTCCAACTGTGGATTTTGGATATAAAAATTTCTCCGTCTAGGATATGTTCTTCAGTAATTTCGGCTAGCTTTAGGTCCTTTTTAATTAAAAAAAAAAAAAATTATTATACTAAATTCTTCAATCAAGGAGTTAATTACATATTAAAAGGAACCGACACGGTGTGTTAACACCATGGAAAAATACTGTTAAAGTCTGAGGATGGGACATAGTTGTCCCGAAACATGTAACTAAATAGAATAATAAAGAGGAGTGATGCCATAATATGTGTAATATTTCAAAAAATTATTATATTTTTTAATATATTTTTTGTTAGCTATTTAATGAAATTTACAATTATAAGTAATAAAATAAAAATACACACAGTCTATGTAAAGATAAGGCTAATAATGACATGTAAATTGCTTCTAAAGCAACAACCATTTGTAGCACTTCAACAAAAGCTTCATATTAGAAGGTCCCGAGGCTCACTCATTTTCAGACGCCAGACGGGGGATTATACGGAATAGAATGGGAAGTAAGTTAAGATATTAGTGAATTTCATTCGTTATGGAAACTAGTGGGTTCGAGTGTGTATGGAGTTAACTATGAAATGATAGGCATCTGGTTTGGGCTTAGTTAGCTACATATGGAACATTATGGTCTTTATGGATAAGTTTATTTTTGACAAAGAAAGAAACATTAAGGATTTTGGATTGTAAGGATTAGATACGAGATGAACTAGATGGTTTAGTGGTATGGTTTTATGTTCCATAAAAGCTTTAGAGCTGTAAAAAGTAATTTTATATATTTTCTAAAGAGCTTAGCCGATTCCTCAAAAAGAAGGTAGCAACAAAAACATGACCTTGGATAGGATCTTTTCGGAAAAGGGCAGATAACGGTTCGCTGAATTTCAATTCAGTAACCATGGACCTTATCGCGGGGTGTTAGATATCAGAAGGAACGAAGAAAGGGAGCACTAAGGGCTGGCTACACAGATCCGATTCAGATTCAATATTTCAAGCTTAGCCCTAAATCCTCCCTGCTCGAGCCCCGATCCAAACAGATCTTCTTGTTCCCTATTTTTATTCCTCCTTTATCTCCTCCCGCTGAAGGATATACAGGAGATGGGGGAGGCATTTTGTAACGCGGTGGCTTGAATAATGAAAACCGGTCATATCTATGTTTCTTATTGAGTTTTCAACGGTCGAAGAGATATTTGAGGGATTTCGTCTCTTCTCTGTTGGGAATATTCTCAAGCAGAAGAATATATGAAGAAATATGAGAAATTTTAAGAAATCTAAATGACGACAAATTATATATTGAATACGGAAACTAAAGACTCAAGATATTGAGTGCTCAAAAGAAATCAAATCTAACCTTAAAGATCATATAGGAGTTGTTTTACAATTTTAAACTGCTTCGAATAAGAAAAAATAAACGATATCTGAAATCATCAACCATGATTAAAAAGACATTTCGATATTAAAAAAATTAAAGGCCCCCATTAAGCTGTCGGCTAAAGAATGTATAACAGAGAACATGTATCAAAAAAGCCCCTAGATATAACTCCCAAACGGTAGGTTCTAGCAGCAAATGTTATGTAACAAAAGCATTCTCTATTGAATCTCTATTAATCGTTAAAGTTTCGATTCGAGCAACTGAGATAGTACGTATCAAAAAAGATCCTACACTTAAAAAATAAGGTTTCAAGCGAATCTTTTATTATTCAAACCAATATAGCTCCTAAACGGTATGTCGTAACGACAAATGTTATACAAAAAAATTATTCTCTATTAATTCTTTGACAAGTAGGATTTCGTCAAGTTTTCACCGTGTCAGAAAGGATCCTACACTTAAAAAAAGAGGTTTCCATCGTTTATTTCGTATTAGAACAAAAAGAGTCAAAAGAAGCTCACTCATTAGAACCTGCCTCCTAGTCAATATATTAGAATTAGAATTTGGTATAAGAAGAGCTGAACTTTTAACTGCTCCTACTCTCCTAATATCAAACTACGCCCTCGCGTTCCCCCAAAACGTATCGCTTTTGACCAACTAGTCACCGGTAAAACACGTTCCATGTTAAAAATTGTTTTAGGTTAAAAAGTTTTCCAAAAAAATCAATATCCACCAAACTCGTTTCAATTATAGAAGATATTTAAAACCATTGTCGAAAAACCTAATCCTTTCTACACATTTTAATTACAAACTTTTGTACAAAGTCTACATTGTGAATAAATTATTTGGAAATTACAATTGTTTTTAAACCAAAGTTTTTGTAAATATAAAATATTAAACATAACCATAATAGTAATCAAAAAAATTTTTTAACGCACAATAAAAAATAATTATATGCATAACATGCATTCTGAATAAAAGTAACTGATATAACAAACAAAAAGTTTTAAGAACGTTAATCTGAGCACTCAATAATTGAAACAGATTTTTGATATGAAACCTCGTTTCCATTACATGATCCTTGATTCAATTTATAGAAATATTTGTATGTATAAACAATATAAAGTCAGTACAGACACTTCGCTTCAAAAAATATTACATGACAAAAACTTCGCTTCAAAAAATATTACATGACTGATCATAAAACGAAATGACATATAACCGTCGTAGCTTTGTTTTCCTATCTAAAAAAACATTTTTCAGTATTTCTTTTTTATATAACAAATTATAGTTAAATATAAGTTATTGAATAAATACTATTAAGTATATATTAATCTCTCTCTCTCTCTCTCTCTCTCTCTCTCTCTCTCTCTCTCTCTCTCTCTCTCTCTCTCTCTCTCTCTCTCTCTCTCTCTCTCTCTCTCTCTCTCTCTCTCTCTCTCTCTCTCTCTCTCTCTCTCTCTCTCTCTCTCTCTCTCTCTCTCTCTCTCTCTCTCTCTCTCTCTCTCTCTCTCTCTCTCTCTCTCTCTCTCTCTCTCTCTCTCTCTCTCTCTCTCTCTCTCTCCCTCTCTCGCTCACTCTCTCTCTCTATCCCTCTCTCTCATTCTCCCTCCCTTTGACTCAATCTATCACTCTTTCTTTTATGAAATAAAACGTTCTTCTACAATGGGTGGATAGGTTCAATAAGAATAAGTAGAATTCTCTTATATCATATTCTAAGAAAGGGCATTGCTGATATTAAAATATTAGAAACATAGCCTTATGACAAAGTGGAGATGAAAGTAAAATTGTTCAGTAAAGAGTTTAGCTTTATACAGTCTTTCATATTCTCACCTTATATTGCTAAAACTTAAATATGTTATGAATCCATATTAATAATTATTTTCTTAAAAATAAGGGCGTTCACTCACGTAGCACATTATATAATCCATTAATGAACAGCTCTGCCTTCGCTACAGTCAAACACTGAAAAGCTTAATAGGCAGTAAAGTTGATAGGCAAACATTTACCTTTCGCCGTATTCAAGCGCTTTGATAATTTCTGCTTAGTATATTTAATTTTTAATTACCTCCAACGTATTAGTATTAGGCGGATAAAAAAATTTATAATTTCACTGTAACATAAGGTATATCATACTTGTATAACACAAATAGAAATACACTTTTAAAATGATAATTATTCGCCATCTTTTTTCATATTGTTAACACAAAATATATGAAGGGTCAATAGAAAAAAAAAATGCGTTAGTCCACTTTTTGTTTATTTCAAATTGGTGCTGCCAACTGATACAATAACAAGTGTGTTTTCAACATGTAACATGTTTTACCGGTGAACTAATTGGTCAAAAGTGATACGTTTTTGGGAAACGCGAAGGCGTTACGCGTAGATTAACACGCTCCATGTTGGTGTTGCTGGGATTTGACGTCAGTTTATTTGTCAAAAATTTTAAGTAGAATATTTTTTTGTTTTATATCATTAGTTGCTAGGACCTAGAGTTTAGAAACAAAATTGGTTTAAATGCAATAATTCACGTTTAGTATCCCTATTTTTAAGAGAAGGGGCGTTTATTACAGGCTCTAACTCTGTTGGTGTTGATTGAAAACTTGCTGATAGTTTACCTATTTTATCAGAAATAAAATTAAAAATATGTTTTGTTATATAACATTTGTCACATTTGGGCCTACTGATTAGGAGTCATATTTGTTTGAATGAAAAAGGACCGCTTGAAACCCTACTATCTCTCAACTTTGTTCATTTCGAATAACGATTAATTTTTAATTTAATTTAACTATTAATTGGAGTAATTAGATCCTTTTAATTCTAAAATGTAAATTAGGAAAACAGTTGATTATAGATAAACGTATCCATGATTGTTTTTCCCAGTTGGGGAGAAACTGATTTTTTTACTAGTCAGTTTGTTAATTACACTCCCGTGTTTTTGTTGAATTTATATTTATTTTCATTCTGCCTGTTATTACCGTTTGCTCACATATTTTCCTATTCATTAATCCTCAAACACATATGTATATAATACTAAAGTAGGTATACAATTTATCATGATTATTTATATTTCCTCAAAAGTTAAAAAAATAAAAATAAAAAATGATAAAAGTATAGTTGACTATTATGATAAATGGAGAAGAAGATGATAAGGGATGCAGTCAATGAGGAACACCATGAACACGAAGAAATTCTTTGATACGTGCCAACGTTTCGACCTGCCTTTCAGATCTTCTTCAGGGCCACTGAACCATACTTATGAGGAGATAAACAATGATTGCACGAACGATGACTGTTGGCACGTATTAAAGAATTTCTTCTTAGACGAGGTGTTCTTTCTTTTTCCTTCTCCAAAAAAAAAAGTTTTAAGGAGCAACCCCTGAAACATATTCCATGTTATTCTTTCTTTAGCCAACAGGCCCAGATATTTTGTTTATATCATATACATTAAAAGATAAAAAGAGCATAGTTTACATATAATTGGCAAAATTAAAACGATATTGTGGAACAATATTATTGGAACAATTTTTAAACTTAAAGGCTTATATAACAGAGACTAAATAATTATTTTGTCAAATTCGTATCTCAACCAGGAAGCAACAAGAGAGTCGATTTTCATAACTATTCTGAAATTAAAATAAAATTATAACTATCCACAATGAACTTTTTTCTTTTTCTCCATCTCTCTTTCTCGGCCCTTTAGCACGGGTATAACGGGGGGAACACGGGATCTTCCTGGTCAGGAAGGTAGGCGTGGTCTACCCTTACCACTGACCAGATTCAAACCTACGTGTCGTGGTTTATCAGATCATACTTCTCCACTATACCCAGCCCCTATCCACAATAATCTTAATGTCTATACATTTCCTGATTGCATAATAAACTCTTTCATCAATCAAATCCGTTAGTCTCTACCAACCCTCCGAGGCTTCTGAAAAGAAGATGGCCTCAGAATCTCTTAATATATAGTTAAAATAGCGGTAATTCCAATGGTTGCTTGATTTGGCTTGACTAGGTCTTTGACATGTCATTATACAGTTGTTGTTTTTTTTTTTCATTTGGGCCTACTATGACGAGGCTCGTAGCTACTTTTTGGCGAGGATCTTCTTCTTTCTCTTCCAGTACTCTTTCGCTTTCTGACTATGAGCCAGCTTTCTCTCCTCTGTCCATTTGGCCCCTGTGGTCTTCTTACTGGTAAGGGACATTGGGAAAACTCCCCGTCGGATAGCTTGTCAGAACAGCAGTCGCCCTTGTGTTTTATTCATTGAGATCCCTAGTTGTTCCAGATCTGACTTCACTGATGCTATCCACTTGTTCCTAGAGACTTTTCCTCTTCCTGCCACTATAAATATCCTGTTTGTTATTCTTTTAGAATGCATGCGGGCCAGCTGTCCATTATATATGTTATTACTCAAATTTGCTGAATTTATCAATACATGCCGATCTTTCTTTATGAAAATAGATCAAGGCTACCGTAAACATATTTTTTTTTTTCATTCACAAACTAACTTATGTTGACACTTTTAAATAATAATTTTATCATATACTCAAATTTTAGTTTAGTATGTTAATTAAATTATTTATAGTTATTTTAAATTATTTATTGATAGTTACAACTGTATGATTACAATGAAATGTCAGTAAAATGTAATAAACTACTTAGGATTTGAGTGGTCATGGAGTTTACTATCAAACGAAGCGTATCTGGTTTGGAATAAATCAGCAACATATGGAACATTAAGATCTTCATGGATAAGTTTGTAACGTAAGGAGCATTGTTTTTAAGGATTTAGGATTGTAAGGATTGGATACTCTGTATATCCAATTGGATCTGAATACTGTCGTATAAACAAGTAGTTTTTAGTTTATTGGAAGCAGTGAACGCTTGTCTAGTAAATGTTGAACTATAGTCTGAGCGCTGGCTGATGGCACTGGAGGAAAAGTGGAGGGACAGAGGCGTGGCTGGTCGTTGCAGGTTCTCTCCCCAGCTACCTTGAAAGGTTCATTACAATTCTGCCTCTCAAACTGGTCACACTGAGTTTTTGGTTTTTATGTTTTAATTTAAAGTTAGTATTATAAGGTGTCAGGGGAAAGCAGCACGTCAAATCGTAAGGTGCTCACATCGGAAGCTCGCGAATTCGTTTAATGCGCCCGAAAATAGATTATGACAGTTTTTTTACAGTTTATTTATGAAATGAATAACATTGACACATTTGTTATTTTATTTTTTACTTAGGATAAAATAGAAAAAAATTATATTAAATTATTATAGGATTAGGTCCCTTAAGAATAACAATTAGAAATAGAAAAACCAAAAATCGTTTCATTTGGTACAAGACATTTAGGCTCATAACACACCGCAGCCTATCAGCCACAAAACTACACCGATTGACTTAGGCCCAAAGATGTTCTTTACTAATCATTTCCATGTAATTAGAATCATTAAATAAAATTTGATTAATGGATTTCGTAATGTAACAGTAAATTTTAGTGAATAAATTTTAGAAAAGGTATTAAATTATGCTATTTAATCTGTTTAAGTAATACTGCTATAACAGAAAGCTAATTTCATATCCGGCTGTCACTCTCAGGTTACAATACATATCTCAACCCTTAGGCCCTGAAGGAGGATGACATATTACGAGGGCAAAACACCGTCTGAATTCTTGAAAATTACATCAGCATATTCACAACTCAAACGTCTCCAGCGACCTACCTTACTTTCTTCTACATTTTCCTTCACTGATATTGGAATGTTCAAAAACTTTTATATTTTGGTTTTAAGTATTCCGTTCTTAACTTTATTCGAAATAGACCATCCGTCTTATTAAAGAAAAAAAAAACAATAAAAAAAAATTAAATTAGGGTCAAAGATGTAGCAAAGGCTATTTTTGAAAGACTCAAAATTAAAATACTTTTTCTAACATGGAAAAAAAAGTTTGACCTAAGTTAAAATTAAGATTTATATGGTATGCACCGTATTTTTAATAATTCTATATTCAATTCAACCTTTTCCAATTTTAACAATATTGTTTACTGCCTTTGAAATGAGGATTACCTTTTGATCCATCCACTGCTAAACGTTTAAAAGTATATATTAAAATATTGAGTGTTGAAATTTAAACGGCAACGAAGTCGAGGCCTTCCTGTCCTCTTCCCACCCGGGAGTCCCTCCAACATCACCTTAGGAAGTCTACTAGCTTCCATTATTTGCAAATACTCTAGCCATCTTATATCGAAAGGAAACAATAAAAAAAATAGATAAATGGGTCCCTCACAAGTTATCAGAGGCAAAGGTAAGAGTCCCACAAGAGTGGGACAAAGTTATTAGTTGTAATGGAGATTATTTTGATGTATAAAGTTACTGTATAGTTTAATTGCCAAAAATGACGGCAGAACTTTGGAAACGACCTTGTATTTTATTGAAGTTCTGTGGAGGTATGTAGACGGTTATGGTATCGGTATTTAACCTTTGGCCTAGCATTACGATGAATATTTCCACTTTTTAAATCGTCTGCAGGAAGAAAATGTTTATACCAACGATTTTTGTCAGATATTTAACACATTATATTTTCGGGATTCTCAGGAACGCCCACGTTTCACAGTTTATGCGGAGTTAAAGTGGTTTTTTCCTTCCTATAGTTGCCAGTATTTTTTTGCACCCATTCTCTACCAAACCCAAAGCCCACCTTACATCTCCGGACTCCTTCAGCTCAAATATTCAGTTCTTACCCGCCAATCCCGTCAATCAGATTTGTATACTCCCGGTCATTGCTTCGCAGCTTTCGAGAGATCTTTTCCCATTCACCATTCACCATTCAAATACCCTTTCCACTTTCAAATATAACTTCTATAAACACCTAAAAATTTAGAATAAAACAACTAATAATAATAATAAAATAAAAACTAAACCGAAAGATATCAATATAAATTATAGAAATGTTTGAATTCAATTTGTGCAAAAACAATAAAATTATATGTCTTCAAACAGTTCATATTCTGTAAAACTTAAAAGTAACAGAGAGAGAGAGAGGAGTGTTTTATCACCCAATCTGCCCCACGTTAGACTTCGAAAAGGGAAGATTAAAAAAAAAGAAATTAAAAGTTAGCTGGGATAACTAACCTGCCCCGGAGTGTAGTGTATGATATGAAAGCTAAAATAAAATAAATGAAAATAAAATACATATATGACATATAATGATAAATGGTATTACAAAAAAAATAAATTTTATCAAATGATCTTAACTACCGTAATGTTCTCGTTAGAGCGCTTGATGAGAAATAGTGACTAACGGAGATAACAACACGCCGATTGTTGTAGAGTTTAGCTGTAATGTTGTTATTTAGTTTAAACAATTCGATTACATCGACGTTTATTTATATTTATATACAAGCCATAAAAAATATTTGTCATGTAAACATTCGTACATTAATTTATCGAGTCATATAAACATGACGGTACATATAAGTAAAACAGATAAAACAAACAAAACATCATTATTAGACCACACATAAAAGTTAGTTATAAATCAATAAATATTTACAATATGTATTATTATTAGATTTAGGCCCGAACAGAGAGAGCGAGGTTTTTTTTTTTTTTTTTTTTTTTTTTTTTTTTTTTGTCAAACCTTTTGCACATCGCAACTACCTATGTATTCATTAGTTCGACAGTCAATAAATACATCATTAATTCAAAAATATATCTATAAATATTTAATACATTAAAATAAGATATACAAAATGGCGGAAATAATTCTATTTTATGCGAAGCTTCTCTATCTTTTTTTCTCCGTAAACTTTCTTTTGGTTCGCCCCGCATATGTAGGGTCACATTTTCCACATGACATTTTGTAGACTTGGAAACAGTCTTTGATAAGTACTGCATATTTCGGTTCTCAAACGAAATTTCATGACCTTTTTGCCGAAAGCGCTTGTTTAGTGATGAATAAAATTGTAGAAAGACATAACATTCTATTTTCACCTATTGTTTCTGGCTACAGAGTTTTATTTAATGAGTAACTTTTAAAAAGAAAATGGATACTTCACGTAGAACAACTGAATAATAGAGTTTCGGTTTTTCTACTTTTGATTATTCGAAAAAGTTTTAGTTTTATGGCTTGGATATCATATATGGTTACTATAATAATGCATATTAACTATATATCCTATAGTAACTAACATAATGCCACAAAAATTAGTATTGGATTTGTATTTCTTTAAATCATAAAATTCCAGTAAACCTGTTATTGTTTGTTTTCAATTACAAAAAATAATTAACGCCCAATGCAGACATACAATTGTCATGAATCACAGGGCGTACATCGGATCGTATCATGTCAGATATACGTTAAAATCCCTTCCATAAAAAATTTTCATTTATATAACACAAGAACATTTTAATATTTAATTTGAAATGAATATAAAATAAAGTCATTTTAAAAAAATTAAAAATCTAAATCCTTTTTATTAATTCTAACCCTTTTTAAATATTAATAGGCTGTTAATACTCGTTCTTGGGTTGACAGACATAAAATTGTTAAGAGAATATGTTATTGTTTTTAAATATATATTACAATAAAGATAATCACTGTATTTATTAAATATCGTGGCATTTATACATTGTTTCAGCTTATGTAAATAAGGAAAAAATAAATAAATACCATTTTGTAAAATTTTAAATTATTTTTCCCAAACCAATGTTTTATATGAAAATATTTGTATTTCTTATTTAAAATTGAGAAAATTAAATCTGGTCTTGTGAGTTCTTCTGGGTTTAATTAACATTATTCTTAATAAAAAATATTTAAAATTTTAATTTTAATTTTAATAAGTCTATGAAAAAAATATATATATATATATATATATATATATATATATATATATATATATATATATATATAAATATATATAAAAGGCTTAGCGAAGTATTCTATGTCGACGACATAATCGTTGACCACACACTTCTCTCCAATCCACTCCCTCAAAACCCAAATCCCCAAATCTACGCTTTTGTCTACCCCTCGGTCTTTTACCCGACGGTTCCAAACTTTTTTCAGAATTCGATCATGACTATATCCAAAGAATTTACATGCCCATTTTAACCGCCGTGCTGCTATTACTTGAATTATATTTACCGGGTATAACTCGCGCAGTTCTGCATTGTGAAGCCTTTTGAATACTTTCGTTTCTTCATCTTTTTTTAGTCCAAATATTCTATGCAGTACTTTGTTATCGAAAACTTTAAGGCGTTGTTCCTCCCTTAATGTAAGTACGTTTCTCATCCGTAGAGAACTGTTGGTAGTTTATTAGATTTATCGCCAAAGGTACGCATGATGGTATAGAAGGATCAATCCTATTATATATCCATGCTAGGGTAGACTCTACATATTGAATTACTGAACGTGTTCAAACTTTATCCCGGAAATATCTTTATCACTTAAATGTTCACCGTTTCTATCAACCATATATTTCGTTTTATCGGTATTAATTACAATATCGATTTCGTTACCGGTTTTCTTGAGCGTAGTTGTGTTTAATTTAATAGTTTCCTCGTTTTCAACCAAAAGTACCGAATCATCAGCATGAGCGAAAACCGGAATTTCATCACCAATCTCTATTCCTTAATATATATATATTCAAATATTTCTAATGGATCCGAAAAATGTATGTAATGAAAACGAATTGGAATATGTATCTAGTCATTTTAACAAAAATTTGGATTGGACAGTATTATTAGTGATTGACAGGTCATCATAAACATAATTTCTCTTAATTTAATGTAAGAATTTCATTATACAGCTTTGAATTTTAATTTTAACTTTGACATTGATATTTGAATATTTATATATATATATATATATATATATATATATATATATATAGCTGAAATTATATTTTTTCATTTAATATTCATAACTTATATTTTAGGAAAATAAGACACCGGAGGCCGGAGGGAGAGGGGGGTTGAGACTGACATCAGGAAAAACTTAAAAAAAAACTAAGGAAAATTTTGCTTAAAGGAAGGACAGACACTGGACTAAACATTTAAAGAGACAATAAAGATAAATGGGTACTTAAAATTATTTACAGTATCAGAATAGTTTAGATAGGTAATGTTTTTAATCTTCTCTTAAAACACAAAGTAAAGCATAATTTTATTTATTTAGTTACTTAAATTGTAGTCCAATTATTCACGAACTAAACCGATTTTCTAAAATTAATAATAAAATAAATGTTTTCTTTATGTAATGATATATTTTTTGTTGCTGCTCAAGGGATTTTAATTTAGTATGTTATAGGTATTATGTAGTTATTATTATTATGTATTATAGTATGTTATAGTTAGTATGTAGATAATTTTAATATAGTATGTTGTATTAAATATAGGTTGTTGTATTAGATATAAGATATGTTGTATTAAACACAAGTATGTAGTTATGTGAAGCGTTTAATGTATTTTAAATATTAAATTTTATTTTAAACGTGTAGTGTAATCTTGAAATGTAGTACGCCAACTGTAGTACCATTACTCAAATCCAATAAAGACCCAAGATTGGTTCAGAGTTACAGACCTATCTCTCTCACTTCGGTTCTGTGTAAGCTAACCGAAAAAATGATCAATCGCCGCTTTTTATGGTAATTAGAATCCCATAAATTACTAGACGACGAACAATATGGATTTCTCAAATATAATTCAACAAGGCATCTCCTTTTCAAATTTAACACATATTTAAAATCGTCTTTTAATAAAAATCAACATGTTTTCGCAGTTTTTCTGGACTTAAAAAATGCTTTTGATTCATGTTGGAGATCCAAAATTATAGACACCTTACAGTCATGGGGTTTCTCTAGGAACATTTTGTACTTCATTCAAAATTTTCTCTCAAATCGTAAATTTATAGTACGCTCAGGCTCAGTTTTTTCCGAGGAATTTGACTTATATAATGGGGTGCCTCAAGGATCAGTATTAAGCCCCACATTATTTGACATCGCAATTAATGACAAAAAAATTTGTTCCGAATCCCGTTAGAATCTCATTAAATGCTCATGACGTTTTAATTTATTTTAGCTCCACCGATATTAACCTTGGCAAATTTGTAATACAGGAAACCCTCAAGAATCTAGAAAAATGGGCCACATGTCGCGGGTTTAACTTCAGTCCTTCCAAATCTTCTGCAGTTCACTTTTGCAGAACTCAAAAATGCACGCAACCTTTCACTGAATATCTTGGGAATAGACCTAATTTTATCAGATATTTAGGCGTAATCTTTGATTCAAGGTTATCATGGAAAATCCATATTGACGAGCTAATATCAAAGATATCCAAAATATCTAATGTAATGAAAATACTCTCTTCCTCAACCTATGGCTGTGACAGAACCTCCTTATTGAGAGTATATAGGTGCTTGATTAGACCTGTAATCGATTACGGTTGTGAAATTTACGGAGATTCTTCTAAAAGAATTTTACAAAGATTAGATCCAGTACACCATTCAATGATTCGCAGGGCGACTGGAGCGTTTATAACTAGTCCTATTAATACATAGTTTACTCTGGGAGGCAGATGAGTGGCCTCTTGAACTACGCAGACACTATCTTTTTTTAAGAATAGTAGGTCGTATTAAAGCTAGTACGGGTCCTCCGAATTTTCGCGTTACAAATTACCATCTCGTCTCTCTATCTATCCTCCATTATCCGACTCATTTTCTTTCCCACCGTTTTATATGTCATCTCCAAACCCACTACCACCGTGGACAACTCATATTCAAATATCTTTTGTTTTTTTTCTTAAAGCGGATTAAGAAAATAAACAGTCCTCCTGAGGCCCTAAGGCAAAGTTTTTTAAATTTACTCTCTAAACGTTACATTGATTATGTTTGCCTTTACACGGATGGCTCAAAAGATAAGGAGAGTGTTGGATGTTCAGTTATCCTTCCTTCAGAAACCCTCCGATACTGTCTTCCAAACATTTTTTCCATTTTTCCGCCGAACTATTTTCTATATACCTGCGTGTGAATTTAATTGTAAATTTGGACAGCAGGCAATTCCTAATCTGCAGCGACTCATTCTCCGCCCTTCAGGCAATCCAAAAATTTCATTTGACTGACAATCCTATCGTCATGAAAATTATGAAATCAGCACTAATGATGAATAAAAACATTACATTTCTTTGGGTCCCTAGTCACACCTATATAGAAGGGAATGAACTGGCAGACATAAGTGCAAAGGAAGCAAGAACCATGTTCCCTTTTCCAAATATCAATTGTCACTCTCTAGGACTACCATAAATATATATTTAACCTGTGCAGAGAAGCATGGATTAACATCTGGGCAAAAACACCTGATACCAATAAACTAGAAAAGGATTTATGAAAGCTTTATTCCGTCAACACCTCTCCCAATAAGCAGGAGAGAACAAGCAGTAATAACGAGACTCAGAATTGGGCACAGTAAGTTGACACATCGCCATCTAATTGAAGGCAATCCTCCACCAGAATGCAGCACTTGTAACTGACTTCTTACAACGGAGCACATTATCGAGGATTGCACCCAACTTTTATCTTACAGGACTTCGTTGCATCTCCAAAGATACTGCGAGGCTTTAAAACTCGAAAACTGGGAAAAACTTTTTACCGTACTCAAAGAAAACAACTTGTATCGACTAATCTAGAAGTCTAATGACAAATGTTATGTAATGGTGCCTCTAGCCCGAGTTGTTTTACACGGCACCTAAAACAGTAATCAAATAAAAAAATTGAAATGTTAAATGTTAAATGTTAAAGAAAATTTATTATTGCAATGTTAAAAGTAATATTGCAATGTTATGTTAACCTGTTAAAACCAGCAGTGATGGCTACATGCTATCCCTGCAAAACCAGTGTAGCCGAGATGCAAGGAAGGGAAATCAATAAATAAATAAAAGTTGCTGGTCAAGGTATATAAACCTATAAAAACGATTAAATATTTTGCCACAAATGGTTTACGGTGCTAAGAATGAGAGAATCGGCTGTTTTAACGACCTGTTTTTATTACCATCCAACTATTTAGAAATACTGAAATTCCTGAAAAGAAAATATCAGATAAAAAACGGACCAATTTTTCTTTATTGGATTTACATTTCTTTCGGTAATTCATTTAGAAACATAAGTCAGCCCTCATCAGCTGTTTAAGTTATTCTTTTTATTGGGAGACAGTTTACGTATTTTATGCTAACATAAGTTGTCATGAAAAACTCAAGTGTTCTATTTCATTTTATTTTCCTCGTAAAATATAGAAATAGAATGGGAACAGTTAGTTAGATTGTAAGAGGCAATTGAAACTGAACCAGGACAAATCACAACACGTTACGTTTACACTACGACATGAAACTTGCCCTCCTATTTATATAGACAACAACTCGATATCAGAAACTAACTCAAGAGGCCAACTTGGGACGTATGTTTGACACAATTCTCAAACAGAAACAACATGAATATTCGTATTTATTAAAACCAATCTGGAATGACGCATACCAAATTTATTGACCAGCTATATAGAAAAAAACACTTTTTTTCATAAAATACTAATTTATTAAGACTAATAAACTAGAGCCTACATACTATTCAATCAGTACGTATACCAACCGAAAAAAAAAATACATTCGCACTAATCTTTATCTTAACACGAAACAGACATGCTCGTCAAAGATTGGCGAATGTGTGGATGGGCACTCGGCTCGTGTTATGTGTTATCATATTGTTTCAGATCCTAGCCGTATAGCCAGCTCCACACATTCGTGTTATGTCATAACACGCAACACGAAACAGACATGCTCGTTGAAGACGCGGAATGTGGGGATGGGCACTCGGCTCGTGTTACGTGTTAAGTTGTTTCTGCTCGTGTTGTGGGTGTATCGCTATAGAAGGCGATTTTTAACACACATCAAAGGATATTTGTTTCCCCATTACACAAGCCGAAACAGAGAGAATCGCTAATTTACAAATAGCAACAGCGAATAACCGTGAAGCCCAGTTAATCATTGTTATCAATAATAAATGTTTAAAAAGGAAAACTATTAAATTTGATAATAAATAACGTTAAGTAAGCACGTAGTGATTTAAAAAATATATAATTTAAATCAATAACTAATTTCATACATTTTAATTGAACTGGACTATATTAGGTATACTTTTTTTCATCTATTCAATTAGTCAAGAAGAAATTTTCGTAGCTTATCTTCACTTTTGCTCTTAGTTCAGTCTGAAAGTAGATAAATCATGGCGTAAATAAAGAATACGCAAACTTTATCTATACATAGTACAATGTGATAGAGAAATAATAAGAGCTGACTTTCAGGAGATTAAGTAGCCTCGCATTAAAAAAATGAAATTTGAGAGACTAAAGAGTCCTGAAATAATGGCAAAATAAAATATAAGATATAAGAAAGGGAAGAGACCTAAGGATATAACTCAGTTTCTCCTAAATATGGAAAAACGATAGATCATAGCCCAGACGAAGGATACCAGCCTAAAATACATGTTTTTAAATACAGCAATAGATACTTGTACATGTTTTTAAATTGAAAAAGAAGCAGGTAGATCCCTGCAAATTCACTCACTCACTTTTAAAACCAGCAATGCAATGTTTTTCCTCTAATCCGCTTTTGTAATCTTTTCCCGTTTATAATAAAATCTTGGTCTACAGGTACAGCTTAGATATCAAATTGAAGCTAATTAAATTTCCTTTGAATTTTTCCTTAAAGATTTTTTGTGAAATTAGTACTTTTGTTAGAATGTGGCCCAGAACTTTACTCAATGAAACAATTTTCATATTTTAGAGATATAAATGAAAAACGAAAATAGTGCTACAATTCCGCGGTTTATTGAGAACTACAAACAACCCACCTGATTTTGAGGTTTGAAAACTTGAATTTTAACTATCCTCATGGGTCATAACAACATATTAAAAAATGGTAGATACCTCATTTTTACGAACTTGGCTTATTTTAGTAGGTATTGTATATTGTCATGACAACAGAGAACTGTTTCGTCATTGTTTCGTGTTATGTGTTATGTGTTATGACATAACAAGAAACAGGTTCGGCGAACATTGTTTCGTGTTGCGTGTTATGACATAACACGAATGTGTGGAGCCGGCTTTAAACTCTTCTGTAACAAATTGCATGGACCCGTAAATGAACTTATAAAAAATATGGCTACTACCAAAATACATCACTTTACAACGGGCAGGCTTAAAAAGAGTAGGATGGGAGACCTCATTGTAATTTGCTATTTAGTAAAAGTCATTCGTACTTAAAAATAAAGGACAAGAAATAATTTAAATAAGAAAAAAAATGATATTCTTCCAGTGGGTCCTTACCGCCACTCATCGACCTATAACAAAACTTTGAGCTCGGCGTAATGTAAAACAACCATACGACATATACACCATATTTACCACGCAGTAATATGTATGATTATTACTATAAAATAACACGCAGAGTTCTTTAAGAGCATTACGTCATTACGATCATATGATTATTATAGTAATTATGTAAACTTAATAATAGTAATAGAAATAGTATCCTTAAGGAATAAAACTAAAATTACAAAATTTATGGAATATCCTTCGGATAACTTAAAAACCGTTAAACCCTGGAGTATTTCAACGTATTATCCTTAAGGACGAAAACTAATCTATATATAGCCCAAAGATGTCCATCCGCCATCTTAAAATAGTATGTTTAAGGACGAAAACTAATAAAATCGTTTAAAATTGACAAACAAAACAAAATAGTTAAGGATACTATATAATAGTAATAATAATAATATCCTAATTCTAAGTGGGGAAGAAGAGTAGCCAAGAATGTCCTTCGGCAGATCTGCCAGGATCTGACGTTTTTTGGTGGCCGAAGGACATCCTTGGCCACTGTCCTTCCTCACTTACAATTTGTTTTCAAACATTTTGAACTATTAGAATATTTAAAGATCTTAAGACGGCGCACAGTGGGGCAAAACGCCTAAAAAGCGGAAAAAATTATTTTTCTCGAAAATGGTCAGTCATATCGAAATCCAAATAGTCTCATTCGATTTAGAAAGAAAAATTACATTAGAATTGGAACTAATTTGAAAAATTGTATCATTTTATTCTTTAATAATGTTGACAACGCATGTGCAGATATTTTAAATTATTATGTAAAATTTAATTTAGCATAATTTTATTCTAATTTAACTTCATTTTCATAAAACATTTGTTTGATTTTCACATTTTTATGTCAATTCCTTTTGAATAAGCTGTTTCAGAAAGGCTCAGAAGAATTCATTATTTACCTTTATATGGAAAGAATGATGGAACGGTTCACATTATCAATTAGAGTGCTTCATTACTGATGGTGAGGTGTTTATATTTTTAATTCAAGCCCCATGTTATGTAGGGATCTGAAGATTTTAGTAGCTTATAAAATACATCCCCGTTAGTGGCTGTGCTGGAACATTTCCTAGTAAAGGGTATGTAGACCATAGTACTTATGGTATTTGTTCATAACTAATTCATAGCTAACTTGAGTTATTTATGCAGTTAAAGACGGATTTTGGAAAAATATTCTTGATGTATTTCCGCTGTTACTGGAACCGTTCCCTTTTTTTAATTTCAAAACCAACTTTTATTCGTAATTCAGTGTAAGGCCGTTTTTTTATTAGCTCCTCTGCAGCTTCTTTTATTGGGGTAGTAGTTTTGATAGTTTTCTAACGCTGGAATTCCAGGATATAGCCTAGGGGAAGATTATATTTCATAAATTTAATTCTAGCATGAAGTAGAAAAATTCACAACTTAACTGCTTCTTCTTTGCGACACTTAAGTTAGCTTATCACTATTAAATTAGAACTTTTTTTAATTTTTGTTTGTAAACATGAAAAATAACTTAATCATTGTACCACTCATTGAAGTTAGCATACCAAAGTATACTTCCCGAAAATAAAAACTAAAGTTTGTAATGATCCGTCACTAGAAACTGCCTCACATGCATCGGAATATTTTTTTTATCAGTCTCTATAATGAGAATATCCATGTTCATACTCATTGAGTAGAAAGCAGACTGATAGCTATTTAATAACTGATAAATAAACATAGATACCACGAATGTACTAATCCTAACTTTTGAAACTATCCTTGTTTTTATGTACAGTTGTCATCAGTTGTCAATGAAACTTTTAGGAATACTAAGTAGTAGTAGAAGCTTTATGAAAATGGTAATTTTTTACCGGAGCTCAGCGGAGCTTTTTTTGTAGGATCACACATGTTAAAAAAACGTTGGTTACTTTTTCCCTCTCAATCAAGTGTTGTTTTTTTTTATAATATATTTCATACATTGGACAAATCTAATATTTTTCCACTATTCTTTAGTACTTTAACTACAAATCTGTCAAGTTTCATAGGTTTATGTATAAAAACAAATCCACAGTGAAATATTAGGAATTCTTATATTAACAAAGCTACCGAATGATTTTGTAATATTATTTGAAAAATTCTTAAAAAGCAATAAAATGCCAATACAAATTATAATTAGTCTATTAAATGTGTCCACTACCGAGACATCATAATAGTTAAGTTTCGATTTGTATAGCTTATACCACATCTAAAAAAATCTATGTGTGAATAGCTGCTTCCCTATCAAGATTTTAGGACTTCCCAATGAATCTATTGATTGACGAAATGAAATAATTTTTAAAATGCACTTACGACATAATTATTCATCACTTTTATATTTAAAAATAAAAAAATAGACAAAATCTTTCAATTTTTTTATTTATTTATTTTTAAAGTTTAAACTTTTCAGTGGAAATTCAGAAATATATTGAATAAACTCTCAAGCTATGATAAAACAATAAAGTAGGCTCTTAGTTTCATTTCTAGCGCGAACTTAAGTAAACAGCGTTAGTAAATTAATGTATTTTAAAAGCGTTTAGTGAGTTTCAAGACGCCAGGGGATTGGAGGGGATTAAGGGATTTGTCTGTTCTGGTAGAGATAAGTGAAGTTTTCTTAGGATAAAACATTTTCAGGTGAACCTGTAGCAAAGTCGAGATTTTACGATTTCGTAACGTTCTGACGTTATATCTGATAGGTTGCTAGCCATTATTAAACAACTTATATACAAAATAGGCATTCTAATTATTAATTAATTTAGGGTAATAATTAATATAATAATATAATTAATTATTAATTAATTTAGCATTTAAAAAAAAAAAAAAGAGGGAAATGTTTTACATATGATATTTACATATTTAGACACTAAATTGTATTCATTATGCAATGTAATTATGTCCCATTTATTGACATAAATAAAATAACATTATTAAAATAATACTACCATCACAATTTATTTTACCTCCTCATTTAAAAATGTTAATAATCATAAATATAATGAAGAACGTAACGCTTAAATACTGGAACATTATAAAAGTACATATATCTTTTAAAACCATCTCAATCTGGATTGCAAGGATTCAGACACGGGTAATTTATTCTCAACTTTTATCACTTAAATAATAGTTTTATTATAGTAATATAAATTTAAAAGCACTATATATTTTTAATTATATATATATGTGTATCAACATCATAATTCCCATCACTTTTTTAAGAAATTTAAAAAATGCATGGAGCATCAATGTACTTATCTTGTATTAATATATCTGAGAAAAATAATTTACAAATATACTGTTTTTTCCGACTTTTCGCACTGAATATGTTTTTATTATTTTTATTTTTATGGCACTACGACTGAGCCTTAATATGCAATAACGTATAAAATCATATTTCTAACGCAAGAAAAAAATATATATTATATATATATATATATATATATACATATGTATATCAAATTATTATTTTATTATTCTTAGGCATAATAGAACAATGGTTTGTAACAAAAATTACAATATCAGAGGAAATTTAATAAATCGTTAATTCAGTAAGCGTCTAAAACATTTAATAAAATTAATAAAAGTAAATAAATAAATTTTACGATAAAATGGTTATTAACAAAGTGAAATAGATACTTATTCTACTCTAAAATAAGATTAACTATTAGTAAGGAGTGACTTAGAATATTCTCGATCTAATCGATTAAATTCTTATGTACATATGATTAAATATGTATTATACAATTATAAACATATTATGTATTGCATTATATAAATACATATTGTTTAAACATACAGTTTATTCGTTTCAAACACCCATGCAAACACGTAACTAAATTCGGTTCCTTGATTAAAAGAAACAATTTCATATTAAAATTATTTATAATTACATAATTGAATATGTGTATAACCTGTTTTTTTCACTGTAGGCTATAGTCTCGAAACGTCGCCAAAAAAGTTGCTTTTATTTATTGACTGAACCTCAAGAACCTTACTAAACATTTAATAGTAACAGTCAAGAAATATATACCTATGTCCTGATATCTGAACTATTTTATTTTATTTTTTTGAAACTATTGCAAAGAGAGGAACATTTGTATATATTCAATTTTTTTTTTTTTTTTTTTTTTTTTTTTTTTTTTTTGTGATTATTGATCTTGTATTACGATATAATTAATCATAAATGAGAACATTCTTTTGCCCTTATTTACTGAATAACATTTAATTAAATCTATTTTTTCTCATTATAAATAATTTTTTTTTCAATTTTACTTGGCTACATTTTTTTTTAAATTTCATAATTAATATTTTTTTTAAGATAATAAAAATCGTTAATTTTTTTTAATAAAGGTATGGATGTTAATATAACATCTCATTAAAAAAAAAAAAAAAAAAAAAAAATTAAAAAAATGAAATATAATAAAATAGAAAAAAAGGAAGGGTAATTAATTTTATTACAGCTGATACTGAAGATGTTGAAAATAGAGCGAAGTCGCGAAGTATAGTAACTTAGGCCTCCACCACTCACTACCACACAACTGCACGGCTCCAGACGAACTAGGGGACGGCGTCGAAGACACAGTCCCGCACGACACCTTCCGAAAACAGCCGACTTTACCCGAATGTACTGGATTCTCCGATCTCATGTCTTAAGTAATAGTTGATTTGTTTACATTTTTCAATATCAAATATCAATAAAAGTAAAAAAAAAAAGAAAAAAAAAAGTCTAGAAAAAAAAACATCAAACTTTACAAGACATTGCTCTGCTTGCAGATATAAAACGGCCACTTCAGTTTAGGAAAGACCGACGGCTTTTAGATAAAATTAAAGATTTTACCAAGAAAAAGTTGTGCTCAATTGAGAATTTAGAAGACTCTACAATGTGGAACGGCAGGATATTTATCGTGTTTAAATAGTTCAGATTATACTTG
This sequence comes from Euschistus heros, assembly GCA_003667255.2. Classification (NCBI taxonomy): domain Eukaryota; kingdom Metazoa; phylum Arthropoda; class Insecta; order Hemiptera; family Pentatomidae; genus Euschistus; species Euschistus heros. The sequence continues at coordinate 460,982 of RCWM02000011.1, forward strand.
ATAGTACAGGTTAAAATTGGCGTTTGGTTTAATAATAGTAGGAAAAAAAAATTATCTGCCTTCAACATTTGGCTAAGCGTTCGAATAATATTCTGGGAAATAAGTAGATGGCAGGACGGTGTTTGGGCCGATTTTCTGGATTTGAGTTTTGATGAGATCGTCGAACATTCACACACAATTTTACTTTCATCTCCACTTTTTCATAAGGCTATATTTCTAATATTGTTATATCAGCAATGTCCTTTCTTTGAATATGACATAACAGAATTCCACTTATTGAACCTATCCACTGTTGTAGAAGAACGTTTCATTTCATAATAGGAAGATTGATAGGGTGAGTCAAAGGGAGGGAGAGTAAGAGAGAGTGAGAGAGAGAGAGAGAGAGAGAGAGAGAGAGAGAGAGAGAGAGAGAGAGAGAGAGAGAGAGAGAGAGAGAGAGAGAGAGAGAATAAATATTTGAAAATTAGTGAATTTGTTGAATATTATATTATAAAAGTATCATAGAAATGAAATTAAAATGCAGTTAATCAGTCCTTGTATTGTTGTGATTAGATTGTATAACTCAATTTACAATTTTTTTTTTTTTTGTTCTTAATTATTTTCTACAAGTCACAAAAATTATATGCTGTACCAACAAAAAAAAGACCTGTCACAAACATAAACACAACATGCCATTGGACAACATTAAATGTTCATAATATACATTAATCATCATAATATACAATGAAAGAAAAAAATAAAACAAAAACATTCACATAAATTAAACACTAACTACTAAAATAAAAAATATTTAGCACGTATAAATAACATTAAAAAAAGGGTAGAAAAATTGTTATTATAGTATTAAAAACAGAAAACTGAATAACAGGAGAGATATGTTAAAAATATTATATTTCATGCAATAAAAAGTTTTAGCCAATAAATAAAGGGAAAAAAGTTTTATATTTTCCGGAGCACACACGTCGGATGATAAATTTGTGTTAAAAAAATAAATTAAATATAACAGCTTTCACACACCGCTGTTGACTTTATTATCTGGAGTATTTGTTAAAATACTATAATAGGATTAAAAAAGTTATTTTATGAAATTTAAGCCCATTAATTTATTGTTTCGTTTTATTTACTGTGGAAAAAAATATTAATTTTGGATAGCTGACTGTTTAGTAGTAAGGTATTAGCGTTATTAAAATGAAGTTTAAAACATGTTTCATTTCTTCTATTATTTTTTTTAAATAATTATTATATATAATCAACGTAGCAAAGTACTGATGTTTTCAATTTTTTTATGTTTTTAGAAATGATGACGAATATTCAATAAAAAAAAAAATAAATAAATAAATAAAATAAACTCATTTTCTTCCTAACTAAGAAAAACAATAGATCATGGATATGTCTATATATAATCTACTGATTTTATATCTAATGCTTCTAATAAGGAAGCTGTCGGCAAATGTTCGATCCGAGCATACCAAAAGATCTTGACCTAGTCAAAAAAGTCCAAACACTTAAAAAATCCAGGAAAAACGCGACTTTTTTAATACAAACCAACATAGCTCTGTAAACTGAAGGTCCTACTAAAAAACAGTATATAATAACAAATATTCGCCATTGAATATCTAATCAGAAAACTGTCCTCAGAATTTCGATCCAACTAACAGAGCCAGAGTCTGTCAAAAAATCCCCAACACTTCAAAATGTAGGCAAACGCGACTTTTTTCATTCAAGCCAATAGCTCCAAAATGGTAGGTCAGCAACAAGTATTCCTTATTTGGAAACTCCAGAATTTGATCAGTAAATTTACAAAAGTAGGAATTTGAAACAATTCGAATAGTAAAAATTAATGCCTCCCTGATTGGAAAAAACTTGGGAAAAATAGGTCCTGGATATGTTCTGAAAAAAAAATAATTTTTAGAGAAAAAACAAAACCGACTTCAAGATTAAACCTACATATACAAACTTGAACTAAAAAATAAAAAATAATATTTTAATTGCTTCAAAACAAAAACCATTAAATGAAAATCAAATAAATTATCGATAGTTATATACCTATTCACAATTTATGATCAGTTATTTTTGAAGTCGATGCCAAACAAAGAAACAGGATTCGAAAGAAAGCTGGTAATTGTAAAGATGCTCCCACTGTTTCATCACCACCTCACCGCTGTCTCCTGCCATTCACAAGTTTGTTGCAAAGGCAGGATTAAACTGCTCTTCTTGGTTGGCATCGACTCCAAAAAAAAACTCATCATAAATTATGAACAGGTATATAAGTATCGATAATTGATTTTCATTTAATAGTTTTTGTTTTGAAGCAATTAAAATATTATTTTTTATTTTTTAGTTCAAGTTTGTATATGTAGGTTTAATCTTGAAGTCGGTTTTGTTTTTTCCCCTAAAAATTATTTTTATTTTTCACTTTTTAGTGGTAAGTGTATTTTTTTTTTATGCAGTCAATTCTCGATCTTCAAGCTTCCCTGAAAAATGGTATGACTTACTGAACAAAGACTTATTGAGGTTATCATTCCACTTACCTTCATGCAATTGGGAAAATTTAACACAAAATCGGAGTTGAAATCATTATATATATTTTTCATTAATGGGTATATGTATGTTGTTTGTACATACATATAAAATCATTGATAAAGAAAATTAAATACCCGGTACCAATTTATCATATAACTTTCAACTGAATTGCTCTTTTTTCTGAGGGTACCTAAAAGTAGACTTACCGCTTTCCAACAGTGGCGATCTTTTCTTTATTCTTTAGGACGGTTGAAAGAGAACTACGCGGAAATCGGAATTCGCAAGCAAAAAACGCCCAATTTCTTTCTCCTTTCTGTACTCTGCTTATCAATTTTAACTTTTCGTTAATTGAAAGAATTTTCAATAGCCACTGTAAAACCACTCGATTTAATAACTACTAATAAGTGACTGGTGTAATTATGAACTGAAAAGGCAAACAATGACAGAAAACAGGAAAACAAATAACACATGAAATTCTTTTAATTTGAGTTTGAGTTATAGAGGCGATGACTTCTAATAGTTCGTTTCATAGAGGTAGTACTAGAAATTCTCTCTTTTGAACCCTATTTTCAGTTCTACTTATTTTCGACACAATTTTTCAAGTTCTTTGTCTGAAATCGTCTCATTGAGGTGAAATTTAAATGTGATGTACTTCTGACCGCAGATTTTGTTTGACTTACTTACTTTATTCATTGTACAACACATCGAGAGTTGACTTTATATGTAAATTATTTTTGTTAATAATTTAGATTTAGTTATCGTGGAGATTTTACATAATCATAATCATAAATATGTTTAAAATGTAAGGTTATATAACAGTGATTTTTATTAACTGTTTTTTTTCTGTGTATTTTTCTTAAAAAGTGCTGCGTTGATTTCAAAATATCTTTTATGGGACCACCTCTGAAGTATGCCCTACCGATCTAAAAAAGAATCATCAAATTTGATTCAGAATTGACGGAGTAATCGCGTAACATACACACAAAAAAAATAAATAAAAAATACAGACGAGTTGAGAACCTCCTCTTTTTTGAAGTCGGTTGAAAAGACGTACCTATAACAAAAAATATTATCCAATACATCTCTGATTACTCAAATTTTCAAGTAATAGATAGAGCAGCACCAAGTAATAGAGCGTGCCATTTTGATCTATTTACAAAAAAAATTTACAGAACGTGACTTTTTTTATCCAAACCTATATGTCTCCTAAACGATAGGTCCTAGCGACAAATGTTACATTAAATAAAAATAATTGAGGTACGCATGATGGTATAGAAGGATCAATACAATTAGGATTAATGAAGTAATTGCCACTTCTATTGGGATAACACATAAACTCTCAGCCTTTAATAGCATGATCTACCGCCTTTTAAATATACCGTTAATGAACAAAATTATAACAATGAAATCCAAAAAATATACACTATAGCAAGCAATAACGGATACAGTAAAATCACAATCGATAATGTTTTAAGAAAACAAATACATAAAAAACTATGAATAATATATAATAACTAAAGTCGGAATGGAATTTTAAAAAATTAGGTTTAAACCCTGCATTTAAAATAGATAGACCATTGTCATCATGATTCCCTTCACCTAAATACAAAATAGACCCTTTCCAAAAAAGCGGTGTATACCAACTAAAATGTAATGACTGTAAAGCAAAATACACGGGGAAAATGGACAATCGGTAAATCAAAGAGTAAAAGAACATATAAGAGCATACACTTATAAAACCCAAAACTGCAATTTCGCTATCCATATAAATAAAAATAACAATAATTTTAACAAAGACTCCGGAGTAAAAATACTACATCGAGTAGATAATAGCCTAAAATTAAATATTTGTGAAACATTAGAAATAATAAAATCGTTTAAAACTGATCCAGATTTTTGTTTTAATGATCAGATAAACATATCCAATAGCCCCATTTTAAATTTGTTTCCCATAGTAACGGAAAAACATACAATATTTGGTCATTTTTGTTATAGTATGTGTGTTTGTGGTTTGTTTATTAGAGATTTAAGGCGTAAAACCTCCAGGGTTATCAACGCCTGAAATTCATTTTTTGTAAAGATAAATAAAATAAAAAAAAAAAATAAAAAACTGCACATACTTATACCTCCTTATATACTGAGGAAACTCGTTGTTTCGTGAATATTTTTTTTTTTTTTTTTTTTTTTTTTTTTTTTTTTTTTTTTTTTTTTTTTTTTTTTTTTTTTTTTTTTTTTTTTTTTTTTTTTTTTTTTTGATTGGCAATAATAAATAACAAAATTAAATACGCATGTAATGCATTTTTTCCCTTGCTACTTATTTTATCTTTAAACCACCTCATTTGGTTTGTTACTAAAAAAATACGCCTATATTCATACATTTTGTAAATTATTCAATAGAAAAAAAAAAGGTAATAAATATGGCATGTATGTCTGTTTTTTTTTTCTATTTTATACATTTATGTACGTTTTTGTATATAACTTCATTTTTTTAAATTGTTGTGCTCCAAGATTTTTGTGTTTTTTGCCTTTGTCACTCAAGTCCAATGTTTATAATGTTCATATGGTCATTTTTATACTCAATAAGTTGCAAACGAATTACAATTATACACTTTCAAATGATTTTTTGTTACTTTACCAGCAAAATTCTTTAATTCGTCATTTCCATTATTTCGTCACCCTCCCTCCACCAACCATGACAAATTATCGAGTTTCTACTGTATTACATTCACACTAAATATATACATTTATATATAGTTATACAGTGTGTTATATGTTGTATGGAGTTGGAAATATCAATAAATAAAAGGGAAAAGTTAAAAATGTTTCCCTCTAATATATAACAAACATACCCTGAAAACAGTTGAAAGAGAAAAAGCTCAACAATCAAGAAACATTACACTACAAAAATATATAGTGAGCTTAGCTCAAGGGGAGACCAGCAATAAATCTTGCTAATAGCAACTATAAAGGCTGGAGGAGAGGGGAGGGGGTCACCTGGTCAGTATATCAGCCTTATAAAGCCGCCGGCATTAAGCCTTAATGAACAATTAAAAATATGTTTTGTAAAGTCGGTGAGATTTACAAGGCTATAAATTTTCCACGGTACAGCTGGGATAAATGACACGATTAATGGGCGGGTTGAGGAGGTTATAATGGCTAATACATGCGCTGGCAATGGACAGTTTGTCAATTGTTTTCCATTAATAATTTTAATTGAACAAATAAAGACATTATATGGTCTGCTTGGATGGTTGTAAAAAGTAAGGGCCGGATTTATTTGCAACAATAAACACTGAAATATGCCATATAATTGTCTACAGTACGGAGTATAAAATACAATAAAAATTATGATAATAAACAGTATATTATTGTACCTAACCGTGATAAAAAAAAACCCTCAATTTTTCCCTATCTGGGAAAAACAATAACACAGGCCAACAAAAAAAATGTTTTTGAAAACTTTTTTTTACTTTAATAGCTGATTTTGAATAAAATCTGGTCTTAGTTTTTTTTGTATCACCCATAGATTTTGAGAAATTTGCTTTTTTATATAATTTAAAAAAGCATATATAACAGTTTCATATCAATATAAAGCATTATATAACTGATTCATGAGGCCTAACTTTATATGTAGAGGTGGTAAGAGAATACCATAGATATATTTCATGTAATCATAGATATATTTATCAATAATCTACTGTTTTTATATCTACTGCTTCTGATTAGGAAACTATAGTCAAAGTTATATTCCAAAGACATTATATTTTCCCTTTTTACTTGCAAATGAGTGTTGATCAAGCTAGAAGATTTCTCAACCGATTCTCGCAGCACCTAGGACTTCTGCCTCCTTGCGGTCCTAGAGCGGGCGCGTCCGAGAGCTCAAAGCCTCGAGCCTGTGATCTTCACATGGTTTAGTTACTTTCATTTTAGATTTTTGGTTTAGATTTTTTCTATTTCAAATTTCCCCAAAGTTGCGAACATTAATTTTAATAAAATTATATACAGTCCACTCTCCAAAGGGTGATTTGATTTGTGAGGAAGTTACCCTTCCTTATAAATTTTATCAGGGTAATTTACGATCTTTGATCAAACAATCTTTAAGATGTAAATGAATATGAAACAGACAGAAAACTGTGGAAGAAATGGCCTTAGATCAAATAAATGAGAAAGCACAAAATTAATATAATTATAAGCAGTATCACCACGTTTATATTTTACAGTTTAGCTCTTCGAAACCTGAGGTAAACTTAATCAGAGCGATTATAACCTTAAACCCAACCTTACTCCCGACTTGAACTTGGAGCAAGTTCATTCATTAACACTACGTCGGCTATTAACTTATTCAAAAATGAAAATCTAATTTAAAAACAAAAAAGGTATAATAACAAAAATAAATTTAAATATTCAAAGCCCAGGTATTCACAATAATAAACTTTTAAATTTTAAATATGGAATAATATGAAATATAAAATTTGCCTTATAATATAGTACGATTTGCTTCGTACAGATATTTGCATGTTTATTGAAAAATATAAACAAATATAAAATATGCATTTCCATATAAATCCATAGAATTGCACGATTCAATACAAGAGGTATCAACTACTAACAAAAAGAACATGAAGTTTTAATTCATAATCCTTAAATTTAGTTCATCACACACTGGTCGGATGATTACATTCAATGGGAACTAGAAACAATAGATGGCTTTAGAATAGAATGTTACAAGAGATTTCATTTCATGTTATATCAGCGATGAACAATAGGTTTTATTTCATTGAACAGGATTCAATGATAAAGAACAAATACAAAAGAACGATTTTCCAACTATGAAAGTCGAAATAGGCAACAGAAGTTTTATCGGTAGTAATAGGTTGTTTGTTTATTTGGGCTTAACGTCCTTGTGCACTCCAACTAGGGAAGGAGGAACGGGTTATCCTACAGCTTACCAGAGTGGGAAGGCCATGACTCATGATTCATGGGTCCGCCAGGAAATAATTTTTAACACGCCCAGGTGGGAAACGAGCTTACGACCTTCAGTTCTGAGCGCGCTTAGACCTTCGCCCCAACTCAATCGACCATCGAGTCTCCACAGTAGTAGTAGGTAACATTATAACCATTATAGAATTGTATGGAACCTAGGAAACCAGAAAACAGATATTTAACATAAAACCGCCAAGCGGATAGGAAGCTACAGGATTTATCAACATCACTAGTCCAGTCAATAAGGTGGTAGAGTGTATGAAATATGCGATTATTTTTTACTTCACAGCTTCGTTAGGAGTAGTTAAAAGGTAAATATACTAAAAGTCCCCGCCCCTGGAGGGTGAGCTTACTATGGGGAAGACGGGAAGAAAATCCCATTTTTTGGGAATTTCGATTATATCCCTAAAACGGTAGGCTATAGAATATTATATTCCAAATAAAAATTAAAGCTAATTAAATTTCCTATAAAATTAATTCTATACATATTTGTCGGACTTACAACGCTTTTCGAGATCTACGTTATTGAAAATCGATAATTTTCGAAACAAAATAATTTTGACCTCACTTTTTGTCAAACATCGACTGATATAATTTGTTTGGGGGGAGAAGGGGGGGGGTGAATCGGACTTAAAAAAACTCAACAGATTTTTCCGAAAAACCCGCCACCCCCCAAAAAAAAATTATATCAGTGATGTTCCACCCCTATTAAATTGTTGGTGTATATGTATGTAACTCCAATATCAAATTTTATTAATGTTTTTATGTCCGATTCACCCCTTACCCAAAAAAAGAAAGCTAAAAGCCTAAAAAGAAAAAAGAAAAAAAAAAAACTCTTGGCGAGGAACTGGCGTGCCCCTTATTGTACGTCACGAGAGACGGCAAAGAGACGTGGCGAGGGCGTGGTGCGGACTTTTGTCCCTTCCGCGTCTCTCCTATTATAAAAACGTTGCAATTCACACAGAACGGACGTGGCAAAGACGTGGCACGGGCGGTCGCGCTCCCTTTGTTTAACATGACAAACGTGGAAGAGACAAAAGTCCGTGCCACGTCCGTTCTGTGCGAATTGGGCCATAGACGTTCGACAAATATGTATGAAATTAATTATATAGAAAATTTAATAAGCCTCTAGTTTTATTTGAAATATAATTTTCTAGAGTCTACCGTTATCGATATGTAATTTAAAAACACAAAAATGAGACCTTTTCCCCTCACTACCACCGTTAGCTCATCCCCCAGTTGCGGGAACTTTTAGTATGTTTATCTTCTAATTACTCCTAACGAAGACATGAAGTCAAAAATAATTTCATATTTCATGCATTCTACAATATGTATGTATGTCTATTGACTGGAATACACAAATCCATAGAGTATTAAATATCATAGAGAGGGGACAAGTAGTTAGTTACCTGGGATGTGTCATGGCCCCCATTACCTGGCGCTTAGGTTCCTCTAGGTGTAGCTGTCAAACTTCCTTTGTCCTCAACTGTTTTGTTGTGTTAGTGTTGTTCACAAGAGATTTTGTTTGTTTTTCTAGTAGACTATTCAATCATTGTGTATAATAAAAACTATATTACGTTTATATGCGTTGCATACGGATGCCGAAACCGCAATTGCAGCGAATACACTAACTCACCAAATCTGTATTTTCTCCGGTAAGTAATAATTTACTTCATTCAAGTATATGTTATTGTAAAGTTAAATTTTTAATAAATAAATTTTAGTTTTTCTTATTTTTAGGATATATTGTTCGAAAACTGGGGAGAAAAATAAAATGTTCTAAACTGCCTATCCGCACTAACATCTGTTGATGAACATGGGTTTTTAAATTCTATGAATTTAGTTACAATTAAAAACAGTGGAGATTTGTTGAGGCCATCTTCAGATGTTATTAGATTATGTGCCATAAGTGAAAAGATATTTTTATGGATCTCTTCAAGAAATAATAAAATTGTCAGTGATATTAATTTATTTGTAAGAAATTTGATGGCTGATTGTTAAAAGACGAATTTTTTTATCTACTCATTACATTTTGGACAAGATATTGAAAATGACCACAATTTTTGGCTAATTGAATCGATTGGGAAATCATATTTCAGTATAAGAATTTAAAAAGTAATCAAAGAAACATGAAATGTTGCAACAAAAAAAAAATTAAGATAAAAATTTATTAAAATGATTCATTTTAAAGGTCAGTAGAACACTGAATTTTAATTAATTATTTACTTGTTATAAATTATAATCATATATATTTTGTATTATGTTTTTTTATAGAGATTTATTTTTATTTTCCCCTATTTTGTTATTCTATTTTTACAAATTTTAGTGTTTCGCCAATAATGTAAAGTTTTTAGAAGCATGATACCTCAATTATATGTTGTAAAATGTGTTTTCTGCTTTATTTTTGTTGTCAAAAGCCTTAATTCTTATTAATAAAATAATGTGATATTACCTATTACTTAATAGCTTTTATTGCTCCTTTTAAAGCTTAAACCCTATATTTATTTGTTGAATTTAATGGTAAATTTATTAATTAAAATATAAATCTTTAGTAAGCAAAACACTACATAAAACTCGCGCCCTCCTAGACTACTCTACTTTCCCTTGGCTTGGAGCATACCTCCACCCTGCTTCCACCGCCACCTTATCTCCTCTATTATATTCAATTCTCTATGGTTGAATCAATACCGAGACCTGGCCGGTTAATTCGAAGTTCAATTATTTTTCTTATTAAACCGGGGTATCAGTATCAAAAATCGAAATAGTTTGGTACCGCCTTATCACTATTAGTTGTGATCGGTTCCTAGATCAATTTTAGCAATTTACAATTACATGTAAGATATTTTTGTGTTATATATGTAAGTCTATAAATACGATATCTTTCTCGGAATGACTGAATTCCAAATTTCGCAATTAACTACCTAAGATAAGTACAGAAAATTGCTAAATTTTGCTTTATTTATTTATTTTTATTTTGGGCCCGTTTTCAAAAACCAGAATAATATAAGATAAACAAATACCTGTAGCTACATGTACTGATTGCTATATAGCTATATGAACGAAGTGCCTTAAACATTGCCAACTTGACGGGCTAATCAGCCTACTAATCGACCTTTTTTCCAGTGACTAGTCAGCGAAAGTGTTAATCGATTGAAGAATTGAGAATCGATATTTGAAAGAGTATACATCTGTAGTATTCATCGACCCCCTAAATAAGAACATATATTACACTCTGAAACAGCCGACAAATACAGACTGAAACAGCCGACACACGTGTTTCGTACAATTGTAGAAATAAATTATTTATTATTACAACACTGCTATAAAACTATTATCGCAAAGAACGGAATCCCTAGCAGTACTCTTCGGCGGGGATAGAATCGCAAACATATTAGAGAGATAACAGAACAAAGCGACGGGCACAAAAGACAGCAAACACAATTAGGCCGATAAGAAAACACTCAAGTATCCAGTTTATACTAACTCTTTCCCTTATCGTTCCCTAACGGCTCGCTCAGTTTAAATCGGATTCGTGCGAACCCTTCTCCGTATTTATCTATTGCGAATCGTTCCGATCTGGGTTTAAACCCATGTATCCATGTATTCCACTAGTTTGGAATTTCCGGAGATTTTTGAAGAATGGAATAGCATTTTTAAATGAAGAAGCGAGATCAATTTTTTTTTCATAACTCACAGACGATGAGGATGCATTAATAATAGGATGAATCCAAACGTCGACCCTCAAATCCACTAGTATACAAAGAAAAAATAGGAACCGAGAATCGATGATGCAAGGTCGATTCCTAAAAACTGCTACCGCTTATAACAATAGTTTTTTGTTATACCTAATTATTTCATTATTTCTCATTAATTCTTTTTCTCAATGATAAAATATCATTGATTCCACTATATGTATTCCACTAGTTTGGAATTTCCGGAGATTTTTGAAGAATGGAATAGCATTTTTTTAAATGAAGAAGCGAGATCAATTTTTTTTTCATAACTCACAGACGATGAGGTTGCATTAATAATAGGATGAATCCAAACTTAAATTTAAATATCTAAGGAGCTGGGTGAGTGATATAGGAACTACGGACGGAAAGAAGCAACGACAACGGCAGAATAATAAGAAGCATTTTAAATTCCGTACTGTGGAGGAAGTCGGTCTCCTTAAAAACGAAACAAAAAAATCCATCCAAGTGTAACATTTTATTCAGGCGAGTCAGATTTCTAGTCTTAGAAGTGGATTATTGGAGACGTTTCTGAACATGAATCACGGCTTCGGAATGGTCCAAACATTGAAATTAGGCAATGAGTGAAACATATAAACGACATCCTCTACACTATTGAAAATATAGCTGAAATGGTTTGAGCATGTTATGAGAATGGGAGAGGAACGATGGCCACGGAAAACGGAAGAATGGTCGCCCTAGAAGACGTTGGAATACAGGAATGTGTTAGGGAGACTGGTTGAACAGAAAAAAAATGGAATGAATTTATTTCTGTTGAAGGCATATCGACTCATGGGCAAGAAAAGTGACACAAATAAAAAAAAAAAAAATCATTTTATTTCAGAATAATGATCGGTTTTGGCTAGCCTTGCAACTAGAAAAGTTTCATAAAGGTATCTCAGCGGGCGGCCGCAAAATTGCGTTATGTGTGATTTATCCAAAGTTACGATGGCGAACGGTGGAAGCAGGAGCAGTGGCACATTTTAGTTGTGTCTTGGCCTTCACAAAGGTAACTTGTAAGGGGAGTTAAGGACAGTGTCATATTTTGAGTTGGGACGGTTTTCTTGCCCATGAGCGATATTATTATAATAACTTCTAAAACTTCTTTTGCCTCTTCTGAAAAATTTGATGTTTTTGAGTTTTGTCACTTTTCTTGCCCATGAGCGATATGACATATTGATGGGAAAAATTCTTTAATAGAAAAATAACATTTGTAGCTAGGACTTACCGTTCAGGAGCTATATTGGTTTGAATGAAAAATGTCACGTTTTGCCTACATTTATTAAGTGTAGTGGCTTTTTTGAAACGCTTTAATCCTGGGCGTGGTGCTCGGATTGAAAATTAGAAGACAGTTCTACAGTCATTAATTAGGTGCAAAATTTTTTATAACTTGTGTCGCTAGGACCTAACGTTTATGAGCTATGATAGTTTGAATGAAAAATGTTAGGTTTGAAACCGCGTTTTTCTCTCAACTTTGTTTATTTCGAATAACCATTGATCGTTAACATAATTCAATTAATTTATATGATCCTTTTAATTCTACATGTAAATTGGGGAATTGCAGTAGATTATAGATAGACGTATCCATGATCTCCATGATCTATTTATTTTTTTTCCAGTCAGTGAGAAATTAAGTTTTTTTAAAAATAACAGAGCAGTATTTGAAATACTAAATTAACACTGCTGGATACACAATTAAAAATAATTTTCTTGAAAAGTCTCATATTGACATAGCAAGCCAAACTTCAAATTGTTGGAGATATGTACTCGCTATTGGAAAATGATAGATTAAAAGAGTTAAAACTAAAGTTCTAACGAAATAAATACTGCCAGACAATGGCACTATCTATACTACTACATAAAAGGACAAGCTATTTTTCGTTTGTGATCACTAACCGCGAAAACTATTGAACCAATCTGTTTCAAATTTTAACCACATCTTTATAGTTCCAGGAAGGTGTAGCAATAATGAAGTCTACCGATTTTCAAAATATTTGTTATTAACAAACGATAAAATGTGGATAAGAGTGAGGTTTGATAATTGATTGATAGGTAGTGAGTGCCATTATACATGAGAGGTTTCAAAGGTACGGTGTTATATAGAGCTTGAAATTAAATTTACTTATATACAATTAAATTATTGAAACAGATTTAAATATGCGGTGGAACGTGCGGATCTCAGTAATTTTTGTTATGTTGTTAGCACCATTCCGCAATAAACTTTACAATGGTGAAATTACTGAACCTATCCATCCCAAATTTTAACTACATCATTTTTATAGTTCTAATAAGGTTTAGCAGTAATAAAATTTAAATGTATACTGTTGAGTGGGAGAAACTATGATCTGCCACGCTGTCATATGCTTTTATGGTTACAAATTAAAATCAAAACAGATGAAATCATAAAAATTATTTCTGCCGAATAAAAATATTAATCAAAATGTCGATCCGTGGTTTTTTATATTGAGTATAAAAATACGATTCACGGGCCTTTAGTTGTAAGCACTGATAATGCAATAGTGCTTACAACTAACTTTGAAACGGATTTAAATATGCGGTGGAACGTGTGGATCCCAGTAAAGTTTGAAAACCGACTATTATGTGGTTAGCGCTATTCTGCAATAGTTTCGAATGGTAAAGCTAATGAACCCATCTGTACCGAATTTTAACTACACCGTATTCATAATTCTATGAAGGTTTAGCAATAATAAAAATTTAAATCTATATGGTTGAGTTGTAGAAACGAGGTTAGCCACACTTTATACAATTTTATAGTTAGAAATTAAAATCCAACCAGCTAAACTCAATAAAATTATTTTTATCGAATTAAAATTTTTATCAAATCAAAATATCGATCCTTTGCTTTTTGATAATGTGTGTAAAAATATAATTCATCGGCTTTAGTTGTAATCACTGATAATGCAGTCCAATATCAACAAGCGTTTTTATTGTTCATTTGGACTACCAACTTATACATTAAAATTAAAAATTAGATGTCCAATTATGGTTTCTAATATTCAACCACCTTATCGGTGCAATTTCAATTAGTTTAAAAATTATGCCCAATTGAAGAAATAACGCCCAATTGCATGCTACAATACAAGATTTTAATCAATAAACAAAAAAAAACTTCAACTATAAGTTTAAATTATTTTAGTTTTCTACTAGTGAGAGCGGATGAAGCCGCGATGGAAGGCGCCAGGTTTGTTGTTATCTCGAAATGTAGATTACTTTTTAGAAGAATTAAACAGGCAGTATAATTTTAGAACCTCACTACGGCTGTCTAAAGATTCTTAGGCAGTTGCATAGTATAATCCCACTGGGCCATTGAGTGGTTTCGGTAAGAACTCACTTAGGACATTTTATGAGCTTTCAGAAAATCACTTTTGCCCTGAAATTTCACTTAAAGGGCTAAGGGAAAAGGTGTAGGGCTAAAGACTTTCCCATAGGGTATACCACAGCAGTAAAAGTACAGTAACTCACGCTTTTCCGTGGAATTGAGCTGTAGAACCGCGGATAATTAAATTCTAAACATATACCGCAAATGGCCGTTAAAGCAAATAAATCAACACGAGTTTTGAATAATTTTCATTTACAGTAAAAGGTTTAATTTCAAATTTTGATTAAATAAACATTGTCTTTGCAAGTTGCTTTTTGAGAAAATCGTGTTTTTACATTTAAAAGCATTGTATACTTCACTATGCATTTAATGAACGAATTGATTGCTTAAAATTCAACTGCTGGAAATATTTATTTATATTTTAACATATATATACACGTTTAGTGTGTAATTGTACAGTGTAGAGAATATATATATCTATGTATAATTAAAAGATATGAAGAAAAAAGAACCGGGCAATGAAATCAAAATTAGGATTTGAGTAAACAGAATTAGAAAATGTTCTAGATCATGAGATGACAGGGAGAGGAAAAAGCCTTGGTATTTTAATATAATTTCTCAAAAAAAAAAAAAATTGTTTGCAATATTGTTCACAAAAACGTAATTAGACGCAATTATATATGACAGTAACATTGTTAATAAAAATTTATCTAATTATAAATTTGTATTTTATTATTTCCATTTACGTTCAAAATATTATACTCTCAGGTACTAAACTATACAGGTATTCTTTTTTAAATGGAGAATGGTAAAAATATTTGCTTTGATAGATTTAATATAAAATTTGGACAAAAACAGATACCATAAAAGAACAGGGTGTTGGACTTGGTACAACGCACAACCGCTCGTTTTAGGGAAATTGGCTCGACCTGTGGATGGTTATTTTTGCCGATCACTTGCAAAATTCTACGGCATTTTACAATACGAATTAAAACGTTAAATAGTAAATGTTTTGGATGCATTTAAGACAATTTGTAAATTTTTTGTGTGCAATACGGAAGTAGAAAACGAAACTGAATTAAGGCAATGTGCTTATTTAAGTAGTTTTAATTTCCATACATAATTATGCAAACATAATGATTATTTTTTAATACTTTATTTAAATCCTCTGTTTACTATCATTTATTTTTTAATTCAATATTTGTCTATCAATTTACAATACCTATTTGTACTACATTTTCCATTTTTAGCCGTTTTATTCTTCCCTACATAACACTTTCCCAGGTATAGCACTATTTTTTCCTTACTTTCCTAGAAGAGCGTTATAACGAATTTTTATATGTATATATATATATATATATATATATATATATATATATATATATATATATATATATATATATATATATATATATATATATATATATATATATATGTAAGTTTGCTACCATGTGATAACAACACTGCTGCAACCTTAAATGTGTGTGGGACTTTTAATTAAAACATATGTGAGAGACAAAGTGTTAATAACTTTGGTTAGTTTATTGTTATATTGTTTTAAGTGTTTTATGTTATAATTACTAGTTAGAAAGAACGTGTAATTTAATTCATTTGTAATAAAAGAATAAAATCACGTTAAAACAATCTTACAAATTAAATTACAAGATTCCAACTAGTAAGAAATGGATATAATTTATGTTCAAGTTGTTAAGAAAGCTGAGGAAGAATTTGTGATCCAATGCATATCCATTGATAAAAATACTTGGTATTTAGTGCCAGAAGAATTTAAAGAGGTAAGTAACCACATTTCTCTATCAAATAAAACAACAATAAAAAATGCAATGAGGGCAATTAAGAACCAAAAAGGTTGTAGAACAGTTGCGGTTAAAATCGATGAAGATATAAAAAAAGAATATTTCGATGAAGTTGATAATGTTTGCTTTCGAGAATTGCCATTAGAAGAATGTGACCCAATATCAATATCCAGAGTTGTTCAAGCTGAACAAATTGAGTTAGAAAATCGGATTAGACAATTAGAAAACCAATTATATTCAAATTTAAAACAAGAGGAAATCAAATTAAATCAAATCGAAAAAAAATTTATTCTAGAGAAATTTGAAAAAAAAAAATCAATCAGATCCTAAAGAATGGTTAGCTAAATTTGAAGACGAGTGTAGCCGCTTCCAGGTGAATTCCGATAGTAGTAAAATTCAGGCTTTGCGTTTTTTTTTTTGTCATGGGCCCAGCAAAAGATTGGTTTGAAATAAATCTGAAGAAAATAGGTGTAAATGGTCATTGGAATACTTGGAAGGAGTCATTCTTGAACGTTTTTGTTGATAAAGGCTGGTACATTGTTAGGAAAGCTTTTAACTACAAATATTTGGGTGGATCTCTAATCGATTTCGCGCTTATAAAGGAAAAGTTATGCCTAGAAGTAGAACCTAAGGGTACTGAATTATCACGTATCAACCTCATAGTTTTTGGGTTGCCGAAAAAAGCCCAAGAAGAACTGGATAGAGAAAAAATTAACAAGATGGAAGACTTATATGCGGAACTCCGAAAATTAGAGGACTCGTTTTCTAGAAAGAAAGAGGAAAATTCCTCAAATCCTAGATTGAAATATAGTCCTGACCCGGAAACTTTTAAGAGAGATAAATTTCACTCAAAGAACGAAGGTCAAAAGAAGGCATGTTCAATTTGTGCAGCTATTGGTTTTCCGTATCGATACCATCTCGTAGCGGAGTGCCGTAATCGAAATAAAGTCTCAGAAAAACTAAAATCAAACATGACTGAAGGGTTTTCTGGGATTGACGACATACAGATATTACAAACAGACTTAGGTGACAAACATTTAAACTGAAGAACCGGGCGAAATTAGATCCGTTGATAAAACTAAAAACGTAATCATATGTGACAAAATTAAAACAAAAGCTATCTATGATAGTGGCTCCAACGTTACATTAATTTCTCAACGAATTGCTGATTTGCTAAAGTTGAAGTTATTAGAACAAAAGAATGTATTGAAAACTATCAGCGGATTAAATTTCACTTCAGCCCGGGCTACAATTTCACTTCGTATTGGACGTATTACTGACCACATTACAACTTACGTTGTCAAGAACGATCATTTTTCTTATGACATCTTATTGGGGATTGATGCCATTAAAAAATTTCAATTGATTCAAGACGAAAACTTAAAAATACTACAACGAACAGACAACAACAATGTGATAGATTTAGATGAAAACCGATCCAATAGTGATCGAGAAGATAATTTACATCGATCTAAATTAGATCAGATGATTAAAAATAAATTCAATGATAGTCAAGTTTTAATTGATAAAGATGATTCTAATGATTATATTGAATTAAATTTTAATGAAAACTTAAAAATAGAAGAATTCGGTGCCAATTTAAATCATATTGAAAACGAAGAGCGAAAACAGCAGATTGCAAATCTAATTGAAAAACATAAACATATGTTTGCAAAGGATAAATTTGATATAGGGAGAGTAAAATCAAAAGAAGCAGAGATAAAATTATTATCTAACGAGTATGTTACTTGTCGACCGTATAAATGCTCAATTCCTGACGATGAAGAAATAAGAAATCAGATTAAGGCATTATTGCAAGCAAAGATTATTGAAGAATCAGATTCTCCATTCGCTTCCCCTGTAACCCTCGCGTTCAAAAAAGAGGAGAACAAGAAATCACGCTTGTGTATCGATTTTCGTAAATTAAATAAAAACTCGTAGTTCCAGAAGTTTTTCCATTTCCTACAATACAAGACGTAATCGACAAAGTTGTTAATTGTGAATACTTTACAGTTTTAGACATCAATTCGGCATTTTGGTGTATTACACTAAAAAAAGAAGACAGAGAAAAAACTTTTTTATCACGACTTATGGAAAGTTCATGTTTAAAGTCCTTCCATTTGGTCTGAAAAATGCTCCGGCCACTTTCCAGAGAATCTTATCAAATATTATAAGAAGAAATGGTTTGGATGAATTTTGCATCAATTATATTGATGATATTTTGATATTCTCTCAAACCTGGAAAGATCATCTTCAACATATCGAAGAATTTTTGCAGATGACTGATGCTGAAGGATTCAAACTAAAATTAGTTAAGTGTTTGTTTGCAGCTAAATCTGTCAAATATTTAGGCCACACAATTTCAAAGAACAGAGTCTCACCAGCCCAAGGTAATTTAGTTTCAATTCAAAACCTACAAAGACCATCAGATAAGACTGGAGTACGAAGTGTTTTAGGTTCAATCAACTTTTACCTGAGATATATAGAAAATAGTTCTCAAAAGCTGGAACCATTGCATCGATTATTAAGAAAAGATGTGAAGTTTGAATGGTCCGATGATTGCGAAAAAGCTTTTAATATGATAAAAGATTATTTATGTATGGCTCCAATATTGTCAATTTACGATTATAAGAAGCCCTTCTTCATTGAAACAGACGCCAGTTTTAAAGGTATAGGCGCTACCCTAAAACAGCCACAAGAAGATGGAATACTGCATCCTGTATCATATTATTCAAGAAAACTATCGGAAAAGGAAAAACGTTTAGATATCATTCATTTGGAATGCAAAGCGATCAAAGACGCAATCAAATTTTGGCAATATTATCTAATAGGACGCCACTTTACTGTATGTAGCGATCATAAGCCATTAGAAAACTTAAAGACTAGGGCCAGATCAGATGAAATACTGGGCGATCTAATTCTTTATTTATCACAATTTAATTAACATAATTTATAAAAAAGGCAAAGAAAATATTCTAGCCGACTTATTATCAAGAAATCCGGTTTTAGAATATTTCAATAATGAAGATGCAATCAGGATCGTGAACTTAATCGATCTACCTCAGATATTAAAAGACCAAGCTAAACACCTTTCGGAGTTAAAAATAGAAAAACAGACTGACTATAAGCAAGGAATTATCCTTAAAAGATTAAAGGGCAAACTTAGAATATTTGTATCTCCAAAATTAGGAATGAAAATCATTAAACTGGTTCATGAGCATTATGGTCACATTGGTCCAGCACAGATGATCGCCACAATTCAGCCGCATTATTACTTCAAGGGTTTCTACAAAGAAATTCATACTTTCTGTAAAAGTTGCCACATTTGTATTAGAAATAAAGTCCGTCGCAGTAGAGCAATCGGCCTTCTCTCACAATTAGGTCCTGCCACTGAGCCGTTCCAAATAATGTCATAAGATACAGTTGGAGGGTTTTCAGGGAACCGATCACCAAAGAGATATATGCACATTTTGGTGGATCATTTTACCAGATTCGCATGGATCTCGACTAGTAAGGGTCAAAGCGCTCACGACTTTATAAATCTAATCCATCCAATAGCAAAAAATACAAATATTTCGATCCTATTAGCAGACCAATATACTTCTATAAATTCTACTCATTTTCAAAATTATTTGGATAAAAAAGGAATTCAGATTGTTTTTACCTGCATTGATCATCCTGAATCAAATGGGCTTAACGAAAGGTTAAATCAGACGCTGGTGAATCGTTTAAGGTGCAAAATAAACAGCGAGACAAATAAAGCCTGGCCGATTCTCGCAAAGGAATGTGTCAATGAGTATAATGATACAATTCATAGCTCAACACAATTTGCACCATCTTACTTACTCCTAGGGAAGAAACAAGCTCCTCTTATCGAAGACAATCCATCTTCCCTTGAAGAAGACCGAAAAATAGCTTTTCAAAATTCTTTAAGGAGCTTTCAAATAAACAAAAATAGAATAGACAAGAATAGAATACAGCACGATTTCAAGATTGGCGATTTAGTGTACATCGAAAACGGAAACAAATTAAATCGCAACAAACTGGACCCCGTACGAGTTGGACCTTTTTCAATCATCCGACAGATTTCACCAACATTTTATGAAGTAGCAAGCGAAAAAAAAAACGAAGAAGACTTCAAATTTCTTTCATTCTAGCAAGCTGCTTCTCTTTTCTCCCTGTGAATCTTCTTCAGGGGTGGAGGTGTAAGTTTGCTACCATGTGATAACAACACTGCTGCAACCTTAAATGTGTGTGGGACTTTTAATTAAAACATATGTGAGAGACAAAGTGTTAATAACTTTGGTTAGTTTATTGTTATATTGCTTAAAGTGTTTTATGTTATAATTACTAGTTAGAAAGAACGTGTAATTTAATTCATTTGTAATAAAAGAATAAAATCACGTTAAAACAATCTTACATATATATATATATTTTTTTAATTGTTTCCCTTCCATAGTAACCCTATGGAAAGGTCGTTTATTTTGATAATTTTACAGATTCCATGCGCATTTGCATACTACCTGTAATTCACAGGTGCAATATTATTTTTAATTGTGATATATTACAAATTGTAAAAGTTCTATATAGAAATTAGAACAAACGGGAAAAAAATAAGAAAAAAAAAAAAAAAAAAAAAAAAAAAAAAAAAAAAAAACATGAACAAAACAGAAGAAAAAAAAAAAAAAAAAAAAAAAAAAAGTATAAAGAGTAGACATGTTGATTTTCTGATGTGTCTTCAAGTTTTTTTTTTTTTTTTTCTTAGTTTTTGATGAAGGGTGGTCTTCTTTCTTCACTTGTGTGGTCCAATTGATGTAGCAAATTTCACTAAAGGTTTCTTGAATTTTTTATATAGTTTCGCTTCTGGATAAGGCCATGTGTCCCCATTCATCAAAACTGTCTTTATCAGTAAGTATCTATTGTGTTCGTAAAGGGGGCAGTCATATAGTAAATGATGAAATGTTTGTGGAGTCTGTCCGTTGCATTCACATGTATCTGTGTTTTTCAAGTGAAATCGTTTCAAGTAGTGATTAGTTTGTCCATGTTCCGTTAGCAGTTGTGTAAATTTGTGATGTGTACTTTTTGGTGTATCGTGATTTTGTAGTGTGATGTTTGGGATGTATTTGTGCAAAGGTCGTCCTTTTGTTGAGTTGTTCCAAAGTTTGTCCCATTCAGTAAGTAAGTCTGTTTTAATATGTTGCTTAATAAATGAGATAGGAATGCGGTTGTAGTCTATAGCTAGTTCTGAATCGTGAGCAGCTGTCTTTGCCAATAAATCTGCTCGCTCGTTCCCTTCGATTCCACTATGGCCTTTGATCCAGATCAAGTTAGTTGGTGTTCCACGGTTCATTAGTTCAATCAAATTTGTCTTGAGTCGATGTGTCAGTGGGTCGTTGGATTTGGGGTTATTAGTTGAGTCTATTAATATCTTGTTGTCCGTGTAAATAGTGTATTTGTGTTGAGGAACGTACGTTTGTCTTAAAATATATTCTGTGGCCTTAACTACAGCTAATTTCTCTGCCTGATTATTAGAGCAGTTTTGGCCTAGTCTGTATTGTTCATCGTAGTAGCAGTTATTGTGATATAGAGTTAGTGCGCATCCTGTGTGCTGTTCGTCTTTGCTTCCATCCGTGTAAATGTCAATACTTCCTGTGTCTATGTCTGCAGCTCCTGTGTCTGTTAGGTACTGTGTTAGTTTAGCGTGTATAGCAGGATGTATCCAGTGTTTGGTGGTGAGCTCGTTTTCAATGTCCCTTGGCTCCATGTCCTTGTATTTTAGTCCTTGTTTTTTTATTTTGTATAATGTCGTTAGTTCTTTAATTTTTAAGTGAGTTGGTTTTATCCCTGCAAGGACACAGGCAGCGTCGTAAGAGACAGTGCGATATGCTTTGCTTATCCTAATTCCCATCAGTCTCTGAACCCGCTGAAGCTTTTTCAGATTGATTGGTTTGACTGCTCCCGATTCCCAAACGGGTATGGCGTAAAGCAGTTTTGGGATGATAGCCCCTTCATAGATAATTTTTAGTGCCTCTGTCTTTAGGCCCCATGTGTTTCTGCAGCGATAGTTAGTCCGTTTACTGTTTTTATTGTTTTGTTAACAACGTAGTCTGTGTGTGCTTTCCAATTTAGTTTCCTGTCGAATGTTATCCCTAAATATGTCATGGTTTCAGTTTGTACAAGTGTTTTGGAATAGAGTCTAATGTTTAAATTTGGAACAATTCGTTTCTTGGTAAAAATTATGTATTTTGTCTTGTCAGTATTAAATTCGAGTTTATTATCTGTTGCCCATTTTTCCAAAATAATTAAAGCTTGATTGGTGATTAATTGTAATTGGGGGAAACGTTTACCAGTGACGAGAAGTAAAATGTCGTCTGCGTACGTGGTTATCTCTACATTCTCTGGAAGTACTAAATCGAATAAAGAATTAATCAGAATATTCCAGAGCGTCGGTGAGAGAGAAGAACCTTGGGGAGTGCCAATAGTTAGTTTCTTTGAAATTTGGAAGTTATTGGATCTGATTTCAACAGATCGATCCTGAAAGAAGCTTAGTATCAACTGAAATAAATTTCTTGGGCATTGGTACTTCCTCAGATTAAACATTATGGCAGGAACCCAGGCATTATCAAACGCACCCGATATGTCGAGTTTCAGCATTAAACAATTTTTTTTATTATTTGTTGCTGATTCTATAAATGAATTAGTATAATAAAGAGCATCGATAGTACTTTTTTGGGGAATGAATCCAAATTGGTTTTTGTTGAGCAAGTCGTTTGTAAGTAAAAAGTGGGTAAGTCGGTTGTTGATTATTTTGTCTAGGACTTTGCTCATGATTGGGAGGATTGTAATTGGACGTAACTTGTTAGAGTCTCTCTTTGGTATTATATGTAACAGTCCTTTTTTCCAAGTTATGGGAATTTGTGTTTTGAGCCAGATCAGTTGATAAATTTTAGTAATTAAGTCTGGATAAATATTTGTGACTTGTTGTATAATGTCTGTATTGAATTTGTCATGTCCAGGTGTTTTCTTTTTATTTAAGTTCTCGATACAATGTAGGATTTCATTTCGTTCAAGGAGATGGTCATCGCTTGAAGCAGGGGGTGTATTTGCGTTTGTCCTTTTTGTAACCTGTTCTTGAGTAATGTCAGTCGAATTGTCCTCATGAATCAAGTTATCTAGTAGGTTTGTAATCGTTTCCTTGTAATCTTTCGTGTGTTCGTTATTGTCCGTTTGTACAGTTCGTAGAATGTCTTGGTTTTTCAATTTATTTGCTGCATATTTGTAAGACCAATTCCAGGGGTTAGTTTCTTCAGAGCAGTAATTTTTCCAAGAATCAATTTTTGATGTTTTCATAAGTGCCTGGTATCTGTGTTTGCAGTCCAAATATACTTGTTTCTTTAGTGTTCTCATGTCTTTGTTAGTATATATATATATATATATATATATATATATATATATATATATATATATATATATATATGTGTGTGTGTGTGTGTGTGTGTGTGTGTGTGTGTGTGTCCTATTATATATGATAATGTAGTATGACATAAGTATAGTCTGATAATATGATATTACAGTTTAGCTATCACAAAGACAGAAATAAATATTTTTTTAAAGAAAAGTATATTTAAAACGAAATCTAGCGTTACAAAGTTTCAAATTCGATCAGATATTTTTTTATGCTCCTTTGTCGAACAGGAAACATTAAAGGTTAAGCGGGATATCCTGTTAATCCGGAGTTTTAAATGATGCACAAAACAATTCAATTTTCTTTTTGGAACTTCTATATAGTCAGTCCTGTCAATAAGGGATGAAGAGTGTATGAAGTATGCGATTATTTTTTACCTCAGGGCTTCGTAACGAGTAGTTATAAGAAGATACACATATGAACTAAAACTTCCACCCTCTAGCTAACGGTGGGGGAGAGGGAAGAAGGTCCCATTTTTAGGTTTTCCGATTATATCTCGAAAACTGTTTACTCTAGAAAAATATGTTTCAGATACAAATTAAACCTAATTAAATTTCCTATAAAATTGTTTTTATACATATTCATCGAACTTCCAACGGTTTTTGAAACACACGTTCTTAAAAATCGATAATTTACCCAACAAAATTTTACCTGAAATTTTGTCAAAGATTTTATTTTAGTGTCTGTCACGATCGTTTTTCAGAGAAAATGTAAGAATCAAATTTTTAGAGCATTAAATTTGCTTTAATTTCATATATACGTTTCTGGCACTTGAATAAAATGTTTGACAATAAGTGACATTATTTTTTTTTTTCGAAAATTAACGATTTTTAATAACGTATATCTCGAAAACCGTTGAAATTTCAACGAATATGGATATAAACAATTGTATAGGAAATGTAATTAGCTTCAGTTTTGATTAGTAGCATTTTTTCCTAGAGTCCACCGTTTTCGGGATATAATCGAAAAACCCAAAAATTGGACCTTCTCCCCTGTATAATTTTTTGTCATAAAATTGGGCAGCCATCCCAATTTTGATGGGTGATGTGTTCGCGCCAATTGGAGCTCTTTGTAGATACATTAAATGAAATTACTTAAATTAAATCAAGTGTTTAGTAACACTATTCACGCCAAAAGTTTAAATTTATTCTTATGTAATTTACTGTAAAAATGCAAGTTAATTAAAAATTTGTCCATATTTATCTATGAATGTATATTAAAACCTCCTATAGTGGACACATTTCTTATACACCGGTCCCTACAGACAATTATTAATTTTTCGTTTTCCCTATTGAACGGACAAACACCTCTTCTGGTGGACATTGACGACAAGAAATAAAATTACGTCTCAGAATAGCCACTTGTAAAATGCTGGGATTTATAATGTCCTAATACTGTCAGCAGTCAGCGAACATGAGTTACCTTTCGACGCTTGTATTTTAATTAATTAACAGTTAATCAGCACTTTAATCGATGGGTAATAGTTGGAATCAAATCAGAAAAGGTATTAAGATTTTACTTTAGCCCTATAGTATCAAGACAAGCATGTATCTCTTCCATGCTTGAAGAGGTGAATGTTAAAAGACACTGTAAAATGCCCAATATTAAGTTAATAAATTCAAAGTAACGGGATCTCATATGTGTCTCATATTTCCCCGGTTCTAAGTAATGTCAGTATGCAAATATCCCCCGGTAGTCTCTCCTTAAATCGTGTCGTTTTCTCATATCCCCTGCCCTTCTAGCCGTATTAAGATTTTTTTTTTTTTTTTCAATTTTAAATATTTGACTGTAACAAGGCTCGTTTAATAAAAAAAAAGTTTTCAAAAGTAGCCGGTTTGGATATAAGTACGAACATTTTCAACACACAAGAGACGTTATTGGTTTTTGAACGTATTCTGAGAAATAATTAATTAAGATCTCGAAAGATTAAATGAATTTTCAAGAACAGTAGCTTTACAGCGGTTTAAGGAAAATAATTAATAACTTACAAAATGTAATGCTATGAAACCTCGTTGTAACCGACATTTATGGGTCCGAAGTAGTTGGTATAGAAGTGCTTTTGATAAAATAATTATATTAATTTGAATGATTAATATTTATGCTTAAAATTAACTGCAGACTTTTTATTCCTAATATTATATGTATATATTTTTTTATTTTATTTTATTTTATTTATTTTTTTTTATGTATATTCTATAAAACTTTACAAAAGCAATAATGGATGTTGCAAGTTTGAAGAAACGATTTTACATCTGGTGTTCTTCACACTTTTACAGTTTCGAAAAATTGAAAACAAAGCTTAAAATTTTATTGGAAAAGATAATCAGGTATGCAATCAATGAGAAACACCACGTCTAAGTAGAAATACTTTAATTGTATGCCTTTTACCTAGCTAGGTCAAAACGTTGGCACACAAATTGTATTTTTTTAATTTATTCTATACCTTTATCCTTATTACAAATATTATTATTATTATTATGTTGGCGCAACAACTCGGCGACGAGTCCTGGCCTCCTCCACCAGCTTCCTCCAGTCATCTCTGCTCAATGCCGCTGTCATCCAGCGACGGACTCCCAGTACATCTCTAGCGTCTCCCTCCACTCCATCAGACCATCTAAGCTTCGGTCTCCCCCTTCTTCTAGTTCCGTGGAGAGGTTCAGTAAGGTGCTTTTTAGGGATTGCCACGTGGCCGGCCCATCGCAATCTTCCCAGCTTCATTGTCAGAACAATATCTTTTTCATTAAAAATAGAATAAATTTCGTTATTCGTCCGTCTTCTCCAGTTTCCGTCGGTATGGACTCCTCCAAAGATCCTTCGAAGAATTTTCCTTTCAAAGACCAAGAGGTCTTGTTCTATTCTTCTACTTGTAGTCCACGTCTCTGATCCAAACAATAGGACGGGGCGGATCAATGTCCTGTATAGGTGGAGCTTGGTCTGTCGCGATAAAAGGCGGGAGGTGAATTCCTTGCGGAGGCCAAAGTAGCACTTGTTCGCCATCAATATTCTTCTCTTCACCTCAGCCGCAGGTGAATTATCTTGAGTAACCAGGGACCCCAAATATGTGAACTGGGCCACTTTCTCAAAGTTGAAGAGGCCGATATTAATTGTCTCCCCAGGTCGAGCAGCTTCTCCTGTTACCATATATTTAGTTTTCTTTTCATTTATCTCCAATCCAACCACTTTGGCGGCCTCTAATAGAGCCAGAAATCCTTCTTTAACTGACTCCAACGATCTCCCCACAATGTCCACATCGTCTGCAAAGGCTAAGAGCTGGACCATTCTATTATAGATTATTCCTCTTGTCTGCAAGCCAGCATCCCTTACCACTTTCTCAAGTGGTAGCATACCTTTATCCTTATTACAAATATAAGATTCTTTTTTTAACTATTACTATAAATTTCTTTTTATTCCTGTATAATTAAAGATTTTTTTGAAAAAAAAAAAAAATGGCCTATAGTCTGTCAGCTAAAGAAAGAATATCACGGAACATTGCCACCTCGACCGTCAATGATCATAAGTTATCTGTTCCGTTTATTTCGTTTACTTGTGATTCAGTTTTCTGTAGGAGATAAATTTTCAAATTAAACAGCTTAATCCTGCTGACCGTCTATGCCCTTTATTTTATTATTATTATTTTCTTTGTTTTTTTGCTTGCCTATATGATATTAAATTAAATTAACAATTATTAGAAATATACAAAGTTGAGAAAAAACAATGGTTTAAATTGTGGCTTTTCATTGAACCAATTTATCTCCTAAAAGGTAGGTCCTAGCGACAAATGTTATATTCTCCATTAAATTTCTAATTGGAAATCTTCGTCAAATTTTTGATCCGAGCAACACCAACTGAGCTAGAGTGTGTCAAAAAAGCTCCTAGGGATCGAGCAAGATCATTCAAATCAAGGTTAAAAACCAAAACCAAAAAGAGCTCACTCTTTAGAACCTGACTCCTGATAGGGATATTTACTTTAAGAAGAGTTGAGCTCCTAACTGCTCCTACTATCCCAATATTGAAACTACGCGTAATGCCCTCG
The DNA here is from genome assembly GCA_003667255.2 of Euschistus heros. Taxonomy (NCBI): domain Eukaryota; kingdom Metazoa; phylum Arthropoda; class Insecta; order Hemiptera; family Pentatomidae; genus Euschistus; species Euschistus heros. The sequence goes on from RCWM02000011.1 coordinate 488,871, forward strand.
CGTTCCTCTGAAAGCTTTTGACCAACTAAGTCACCGGTAAAACATGTCCATGTTAAAAAAAAAATGCCTATAAAACTGGTGTTCCAAATAAAAGGCTCATAAAAGTGGAGCTAGGCAGTTCTTCATGGCTCTTTTAAGTATATACCTTTAAACAAATACATATACAACATTTATCTGTTTTGTTCTACGTTATAGATGCTTTGGTTTCAACTATGTATAACGTAAATGTGCGTCAACATATTTGACTTCTTGTAGGTACATATTTCCCTTTAAAATTACCATATACATATAATCCTTACATCAAAGTGCTGATGTTTTTTTTAATTTTTGCATGTTTTTAGAACTGTTGATGAATATTTAATATTCGAAATTAGCCTTGAATGAAAAAGTTCAATAGAAAATAGCAAATAATTCATCATTACTCAAAAATCATATTTCTTTCATTTATCGTATAAATTATTTTCAATAAAATAACGAAATTTTGAAGAGTTTTACGAAGTCACTTCATTATAATCTCAATTTATATAATGAAATAAATGTAAGTGAAACTGCAGGAACAGTAAATATGATTAGGAGGAAAATGGCATCAATGGATTGGTATTGGAAAGTATGTAATGGTTTGGAGAAGGCGAGTTTCCAAAAATTAGGAGCAGAATAGTGTTATTTTATCAACTCTTTACATTACGGTAATCATTGATATGGTTGTGAATGAAAAACCACAGGAGTAGTTTTTCTAATGTTTTCTGCATAGAATTTTAGCTTGAGAAACTATCAGAGTTTACAACTCAAGCTACAACATGAAATTTTTGAAAATATCACAAATTTCCAAACATCAATAAAAATAATGTTCACAAAACTGTTAAAGTTAGTAATAAAACTATAAATAACAGTACTCTCCAAAGTAGACCATTACATCTTTTTTACTGGGTATACTGAATTAATAATCTGAAGAAAACAATATCTGAATAAGATTAATTTTTAATCTATTAAATGAAAATTTGTCATTTAATATTTCAAATTCAAAAATACAATATTTTGCTTCGAATGTCAATAGGTTAATCAAATCTTTAACTTAAACAATACTGATTAGAATAAACTAGAAAAAAAAATAGTAACTTGTTTACGATTAAATCCACTTTACAATTGATTTTTATCAATATGATACTCCCATTGCAATGATTAGTGGAGAAGGGGTGATATATTTTCATCGAACATACCACGTAATTCGGATAAAGCATTTTGCATTATTGCTATTAATACCAATATATTTCAATCATCATTGTTGAAAAGATTGTTTATTATAGTATTACTTGAAAAGACTGAAAAGAAAATTTTTATATTACCTAATTAAATAGTAAGGTGCGCTGAATTCAGCTTTCTATCATGGATGAATATGCAAGAATGAGCCTAATGCATTAATTTTTTTTAATATAGAGTCGATGTTAGTAGTGAAAATTTAGTGCACGAATATAATTAAAAAAGGAATACTCAAAACGTAAATAATGATATTTGTAGCAAAAAAAAATTATCTAATTGAAATAAAAAAGAGTAACAAGAGTTTAAAAAACTATTTAATCATTTTCAGAGCTTAACAAAACAATTATAGATATTATATAGAAGGATTAATATTAAACTGTTTATTTTAGGGATCCGAATTTGTTAATGTCTTGGAAAATAAACTATACCTCGATTGTGAGGCTTCACTTATATAAATAAAGATAATTACCTATTTTTTAAATCAGAACATATATGTAATATATAGCTGGAAAACTTCAAAGCCAAAGGAAAATTTCATGATTTAAATTTTTCCCTGTTTGCTTTACAGAACTTATTTTTTATTTAATTTGTAAATAATTTAATAATGAATGCAAGACTAGAATTATTAGCAGAGGAATGTTTGGAAAAGTACGATTTACTAGAAATTAAACATTTCATTCATACGATTAAGAGTTATATAAAGATAAGTTTACCTGCTTATAATTTGTGATACATTTTTAATATAAATACATATAGTATTACCAGTTAATAAACATTAAAATACCACAGTAGATTTTAAAGGTGCGGTAGCTCAGAGGGTAAGACACTGAACTTACTCTAAGCCAGGTTCAAGTCTAGATAAAACAGATAATTATTTATTCTGTTTGATACCAAAGATGGACTCTAGGTTTGAATAACCATCCTGGGGCACACTCAGCTTCTATGAAATGTGTACTCTTAATTTTAGTATAGTTGGTGGTTAACTCTTTGACAGGCTATGTATCCTGTAGGATACTCATATTTAATGCCTTTTGCTCAATGAATGATGTAGAGTCCGACACCTTATCTTACTCATTATCATCTAATGTCCTTTATTTAAACTTGAATTTCATGATACATGAGTGGGGGTTAGCTTGGCTATAGCCATTCAAAGGGAAAAAAAAAATAAAAAAGAAACATACTCGAAAATCCCTGGTCCACCCATTAGACGGTTAACTATAATCCCAGGTGAATCACATGAAGAAGAAATCTCTAAAGAAATTTTTTTTTTTAATTAATGAAAAAAACTTTCATTTGTTTTTTTTTTTTTAAATTGCGTTATGTAACGTCATCATTTGAAAATTTAAATTGCAAAAAATTTAACAAAATTGATAAACCTTATTTCAAGAAAAAACATTTAAGTTCAATTATTGAAATATTGAATTGAAAGACAAATAATGATTTCATAAACCACCTTATTCAACTTTTGTCATTAAAATATAAATTGACTCGATCTTAATTGACTTATTCACCATTTTGTTTTCATGCTAAATATACAAATAGTAAACCAAAACAATTGTCAGATTTCTTAATTTTACCTAACTCACATTAGTGATTTGTAAAAGATCGATTCTTTGATAAAACAAAATTAGTTTTAATATGGCTATAAATAAAAATAATATCTTATTAACAATTAATTTAAATCTGATGTCAGCCATCTTTAAAATTTCCTCGGATTTTATTACTAGAAATGGCTTTCTTTTTCAAGTATTATTCAAAATTACTTCATCAGTTTGTTACCAGAATTAAAAGATATATGAAATTATGATATGAAAATTTAAGAAATAATGATTCAAAAGTTATCAAAGTATTTTATTAACTAATAAAATTTACCTTCAATTGCTCTCTGCAAATGAACTGCTAACATCTCATGAAAAACTTTTCACACTTCACAACATTAAAACACTAAAAAACTTTACACTTCATTACTTTTAAACACAAAAAAAATTTTCACTTCACTACTTTAAACAGACAGCACAATAAACTTAACAATAAATTCACTAACAAATGTAAAAGTACTGAGTAAACAATAGAATTCACAGCTCCAAGCTGAAAGCTCTAATTTAATCACTGACACCTTCAACACTAAAATGGCAGCTTGAAAGGAAATATCTTAAAAGCTGGTATATACATAAATATTATAAACTTTAACTTTACAAGCAAATGGAAAGAAAATAATAAAATTAAACAAATTTTAAATATTTTTTTAAATAGTTTTATATTGTTCATTTAATTAAAATATATTAAAACATACTTTGCATATTATTATTGAAATGCCTAATTTTCCAGAATATTGATACTAATTTTTAAATTATTAATAATTATATTAAGTACAATTAATTGTTTTTTCTTATACTATCAAATTATTTTCTTTAATAATTCATTAAAATTTGTAAGTAATATGATTGAAATATTTAAATTGATTGTTGAAATTTTATACTTCTTATGAATATATTAATACCACATTAATGTTTTTAAATTAAAATACAAAATAAAAATATTATTTATTTTATAAAATGTTTACTTCTTTTCATTTACTCTTTTCAATGTAGCAGATGTCACACCTGACATTATACCTTCAAAAGCTGAACCATCTCTTAGCTTATTTTAATGACTAGTATCTAACATTTTAAATGTATTTTAGAAACATCAATACTAGTTAAATTGTTTCAATGCAAAGTGTAAAAATTAGTTCAGAATTGTTATATGTAATGTATAGACATGAACCTATCTATTTCTTATTCAGTTAAAATTATTTTTTATCAATTTTTCATACTCATAGTTCATTATTGCTTATAATTGGTATCAGTGTAACTGATGTGAGGTAAGTTAGTGAAAATGTCATTTGAAAATGTTGAGTTTGCACTATTTAGTCGTTTTATATTGCATTATATTATAACATTAGTATTATTGAACTTATTTCTATATTTTATATATATATATCTTTGAAGCAATAAAAACTTGTTTGGCAAAATTATAAAAATCTACGACAAATTATGTTTTTGTATCCATTAAATCTCCAATTCACAAAAAAATAAATATGCTAATGAAATAGGATTTCAGGAGGAAGCGCCAATATTTGAAGATATCACAATTGTTTTCTTTTAATCATATTAAGAAGCAATAAGAAACTTGTTTTTATTTTTAGGAGGATTCTTAGGGATGAGTCGACCCTTACCAGGTATAATAAAAAATAGTTTTTCTTCCCTTTTTTTAGTTTTTAATCCTCATTAAAATAATGTGAATACTAAAATTATATTTTTTAATGAAAGGTGGTCATTTCTGGAATCAGATTCGTGATAATTAGGAAGACATAGGAAGACCCTCCTGGGGCACATGCAGCCTCTATAAAGTGGTTTTCTTCATTGGGTGAAAAACCTGGTGGCTGAGTTAGATTTTGAACAAATTACTTCTTTTCTTGGCGATCGAATGAAAAAAAGTTACATTGTTTTGTTTTTTTTCTAAAGTCCTAGTGTCCACCTGAACGCTTGACATGACCTCTGATTTATAATATCTAATATGCTAACAAGAACAGTAATCAACATCCACATAAGGATAGAAAGAAACCTTCAAGTTGAAATGTCTTTGTTAAAAAAAAACCTAACATCCAGAAGGGAAGAGGTTTTGCTAGGCACAACACTTTCTTTGCCATTTTTGTGTAGTTTTTTTTTTTTGTATATACCATCATATTCATTGATTGTGTTTTTCATTCCCTTGTGTGAATCTGTGACATTAAAAAAAAAAAAAAAAATCTGTAACTTAGTTTTAAAACTTTTTATGGTGGACTCATGGTCTGAATCTCCATGTTTCCACTCTGGCTAGAATAGGTTGCTAACCAGTAGGATGTCCTGTTCTTTCTGCCTTAGTTGGAGTGCATTAGGAATTAAGCCCCAAAAATTATGTTTTAATAAAATAAATTATTTGCTGTGCTGTCTAAAAAGTATGAGCAAAAGTATATTTATTTATAAAATTGTATCAATACAGTGATATTTTATTAAATTTTATGATAAAAATTTTATAGCATATTAAATTTAAGATGTTCAAGTGTTACAAATTAGACCTTGATCGTTTTTAAGGTATTTCTAATAAATGATAAAATTATATATATATATATATATATATATATATATATATATATATATATATATATATATATATATATATATATATATATATAAAATACACAAACAAATACTTCAATGGAGCTCGATGGCCGAGTGAGTTGGGGCAAGGATCTCTGCATGCTCAGTTCTGAAGGTCATGGGTTCGAATCCCATCTGGGCGGGTTAAACTTTATTTAGTGGCAGACTCATGAATGAATCTTGACCTTTCCACCTAAAATATGTTGGTAACCTGTAAGATAACACATCCATCCTGCCCTAGATGAAGTATAAGTCTACATCATAATTACAGTTTTGTCAATCTTTTAAATATTTAAGTTTTAGATTGATGATACTGGTACTAGTATTGGTGGTAGAAAACTATTCTATTGCTACATAAAGTGTCAACGATATGATCAATATAGTTTTAATTTATAATTATAACTATTATTTATTTATTGTTTTCATTAATTAACAATGGATCGTTGAAAAAAAGGGTATTGTTGAGCTTATAACAAAATAAAAACATTTAAATTAAAAAACTTGGCAGTAATACAAATTTTGCATCTTAAGTATTTTTTACCTGTTGTTTCCATTATTTATTTTTTTTATTTTCCTTCCAGTAGAAATATGTTGGAAGGGATTTTATCTATTCCTGTGCATTTATACTTCAACTATAATTATCTTTTGAACTTAATGTTTAATTTTTATTTTTTTTTATAGGAAGACAAGGAAAACCTGTTTTAAAATAGCTGAAAATGTAGGTATAGAAGAAGTTTGGATAGGAATAGGAACATATGACGAGGATCAAACCTATTACATTATTATCAAGAAGCAGACTCTTGACACGACTAAATTGGAAAAAAGAAGAGATTACGTAAGTTTATTGTGCACATAAAACTAATGAAAGTATATGTACTCAACAGATACCTATTTTATCGAATATAATTTTACCATTTAAAAAGAAAAAAAAGATTAATTTTAAAAATTAAGATTGAAATCAACCATTAATCTATAGGGAAGATTGGGGTAAAGTGTCTGTGGAAAATGCAATGGTCATGGGCTTGTACCATGGGGAATTATAGTAATTCAAAAGCGAAGCAGTGAACCAACTCACGAAGAAGCCTTAAGTGTTCCGACAAAGCACAAGTGGCTAGTTGATAATATTTTTTAAGGTTTTACACTTTTCTTAATTTTTCCATTAATGAACTAAGGAAAGAATTCAGTCATTTTGTGGTTATTTGGTCATTCATTACTGATCCATCTAGAATTATAATATTACCGATAACCTAGGCCAATATGATATTTGAAGTTAAAGGTAGTTTTGGTTTTGTAAAATAACAGGGTAAAGTAGCAAGTTGCCTCTGATTGCTACTTAAGTTGAATTACTTACTTATTTAAATGCACTAGCATTTTCTCTGATGTGATATATTTTCTCTCGATCCAGGAGGATTCTCCAAAGTGCATTGTTTGCTGTATGGATGCATCCATACAAAAATTCTAAAATACTTAGAACAACTACTAGAGCCCATGAAGTGTACTGGGTTACAGTACTGTTTTGGGGATTAACTAAAGTGGTTAGAATCCAAACTCAACTGCCGTTTTCCCCCAATTAAGGGTACTCACTTTAAGAAGATGGGTTGTGCCCCACAAAGGTCCTTGAGCCCGGGAACTAGTCAGTCAAGCCAGAGCTTTTCTTACACAGCTACTCTTCTCATTCAAAAATACTATTAATATATTTTTAATTGATTTACAGTAATTGATTCTATACTATATATTATGTATTATTTCACTTAGATAAGTTTATTAAAGAATATTCTTCTCTAGAAGTCACTTTAATCCTGTCTTCCCCAGTATATTTATGTTTATTATAATTAAGTAGAAAACGCACATTAGAGATATCATCGTTTCATCAAGGATTAAGGTGTTTCATAAGTTTAGAAAAGTTTTTCTAAACAAAAAATGAATCAAAAACAAAATATTCAACTTAACAATATATATTTTACAGTACCTCAATAACATTTTGGAAACTTATCTAAGGCATTCTAAAAATCAATTCCTCTTATCTTCAATTTTTCATAATTTGTAGAAAAATCTAAACAAAACTAATCATTATGGTTAGCACATAATTTGTAGAAAAATCTAAACAAAACTAATCATTATGGTTAGCATGTTTTGATATTAATAAAATTAATTTATGTATTAATCTAAGTATAAATTAGATTTTAAATGAACATGAAATCAAATAAATTACAAATTTATAACACTAGAATTACATTTGTTTACATGAACACATACAAGAGTCATTTTGATAAATATTCCAATTTGGGATTTATGTACATGATGAAAACCAATTCATCTCTTGTTCGGCATCTGAAAGCAAGAAATTAGTTAATCAATGTGCATATATAGGGTGAACTTCCAGATGTGATTCTTTGAAATTAAAACTGTTAATAACTTTTAAATGAGGAACTTCTCACAGCTAAATATTATAAATTAAAAAAAACAACTAAACTAACAATAACTATCTTTTAAAATCATAATTTTTGTCAAATCATAGAACAAATTAAGAATGGGATGAAATAAGGTACTAATACAGTTTTTGTTTTGAAGTTAATGGTTATATTCATTGTTTATGAAGGAGTAAGTCAATGGTAAGAGGTTAGTAGAAGACTTCAGCACTTTTATGTATTTTTATGAACATTATGTTTCGTTTTTAATAACAAATTTTATTTTTGTATTTATTTATAATATAGGTAATGTTAGACGATTTAAAAATATGATTAAAATACTTTTTCTTTAATTTTTTTTTTTTTTATTTGAATAGAAGTATTTCCTTCTTCAATGTTACATTAGTACTACCAGGTATGCAAGTTTAAAATGTCGTTTTAATTCCAATAGAATGCGCTCTTAGCCTATTGAAGGATTTGCTTATCTCTAAACGCTATTTTGTTTGTTAGTCATTTGTTTACAAAAGTCAGTTGTTTTTAAGTCGTTTACGTGGACGTATCATACCTTTCTTTGGTGTTAAAAATGTCTAATTTTAAGCCAAATAAAGAGCATTTGCGGCATGTCATGATTTTCTTATTTAATCAAAAGAAAAAAGGCATCTGAATGTCATCGAATTCTTGTTGAGACTTATGGCGATGTTGCTCCAACCATCAGGACATGTGAACGTTGGTTTCAAAGTTTCAAACGTGGTGATTTTGATGTTACTGATCAAAAACGAGAAAATCGACCAAAAAAGTTTGAGGACTTCGAATTGCAATCTTTATTAGACGAAGACAATACCCAAACCCAACAAATGATGGCAGAACAGTTGAATGTCACTAGGCAAGCCATTTCCGATCGCCTGAGAGCTATGGGAAAGATTCAAAAGGTTGGAAAATGGGTTCCACATGAATTGGACGAACGACAGATGGAAAAACGAAAAACTGTGTGCGAAATGCTGCTTTTACGCCACGAAAGAAAGGGTTTTTTGCATCGAGTTGTAACTGGCGATGAAAAATGGATTTATTTTCGGAATCCCAAACGAAAAAAATCATGGGTAACGCCAGGACAACCATCCACATCGAGTGCAAGACCGGATCGTTTTGGGAAGAAGACAATGCTGTGTGTGTGTGGTGGGATCAGAAGGGAGTAGTCTACTACGAGCTTCTCAAACCCGGCGAAACAGTCAATACCGAGCGCTACCGACAACAAATGATCAATTTGAGTCACGCATTGATCGAAAAACGCCCAGAATGGGCTCACAGGCACGCCAAAGTCATTCTTCAGCATGATAACGCTCCTGCACATTCAGCCAGATTGACTAAGGAAACGATTTCTTCGCTTGGTTGGGAACTCCTACCCCACCCGCCGTATTCACCTGACCTGGCGCCTTCTGATTATCACCTCTTCTCATCGATGGGACACTCATTGGCGGAGCAACACTTCAACAATTTCGAAAACGTACGAAAATGGCTCGATGAATGGATTTCAAATAAAGATGAAGCATTCTTTTGGAATGGTATCCATATATTGCCCGAGAGATGGGCAAAATGTGTATAAAGCGAGGGTCAGTACTTTGAATAAAATATATTATACTTTTTTTTAAATTACTGTGTATTTATTTTAAGAAATAAACGACATTTTAAACTTGCATACCTGGTACTGTTAGAGAGGAAAAAAAAAACTAGCGTATTATAGTTATACAAAATTATGTTTCATCAATCATACTAGCGATATTCTATCAGTGAGATAATGATGATGAAGGGATCTATATAAGTACGTAAGATTCTAGACCAGGCCGGAACTAGGGCGGGGTAAGGGGGGGGGCACTTGCCTCGGACGGCAGCTTTCAGGGGGCGGCAAAATTTGAAAATAAAAATGTATAAGTATATAACAAAATGTGTGTTTTTCATAAATATAATTTCTTTATTATCAAACCTAATTTCAACTACCTAATCTAAAAAATAACAAACAGTATTTTAATCTTGAGGGAGGGAGAGAGGGTTGGGGGCGGCACACTAATCTTTGCCCCCCCCCCCCCCCCCCCCCCCCAGAAAAATCTCTTAGTTCCGACCCTGTTCTAGACACGTAGCTTGCAATCATTGTTCTATATTTTCTTGAATATAATTTCTAATTTTAATAAAATGTTTAAATAACAAATTATAGGTATAGTGAAGCGTCGATTATCCGAACGTCAATTATCGGAACGTTAATTAACGTTGGAATGTAATTTTAATAAAATTGATTATCTCGTAATTACTTGTGTGTATTGTTAAAATTATTTTTATTTAAAAACAAAGTTAAATGAAAAACATAATAATTTTTACCATGAATGTCTATAAGGGAAGCTCAATTTATTTCACAGAAACTGTTGTTTACTGAGAACTGTATACCTAATTAAACCATTTTATTTGTTTCTCTCAATATCTTCCTAATCATTTGCTTGGTAATAGATCTCACCTTAAGTCTTAAATCGTTCTTTGTGAGGTATGCTTAGCCTTCGGTGAATCAACAATAACGGGAATCAAAAATAATTCTAAATCAATCTTCAGGTACAATATAATCTTTACAGTGAGACGGGAAGTTTGAGTCGTAAAACATAGAAAAAAGCGGAAAGTGAACTGTTGGAAAATGGTGTTATACACATAATAATTTTTTTTTAAATGAGTTTCAATTATCCGAACCAACTCTGACAACATTAGCTCGGATAATCGACGCTCTACTCTAATTCGCTATGAATGAGTTGAGAGATAACAAAATTGGGCATGGATGGCCGAGCGTGTTGGGGTAAGGGTCTCAGCGCTCCAGGCACAGAGCTGTGGATTCGAATCCCACCTGGGCGGGTTAAAATTTATTTATTGGATCCGCCACGAAATGAATGAATCTTTATCTTCTCATGAAATGAATCTTAACCTTGCCACGCTAGAAAAGGTTGGAAACATTTACGATAACCCGTCCTTCTTGCCCCAGTCAGGTTAAATAAGGGCGTTATATTAATGGAATCTAGGAATGGCTAGTCAGTGAAAACTCTCTATAACTGATTTATATAACGAATCTACTTAATTTAGGTAAACTTTAAATCTACTTAACCCTTTTCCTGGCAAAAACAAAAAAAATGTATTATTTGTATAGTACCCTGCCATTGGGAACTGAAGTTCAAAAACAACTCAATAAATAGGAATGAACATATTACAATTCTGAAAAACAAAGAATTTACATTAAATAAAATTGTGGTGAATATATCTATGTTCAACAGCCCAACACGACATGACGTTCCTCCCACCCTACTGGACTGCCAACTTGATGAGAAGGCTCTTTTAAAAAATACAATACTGTTTCATTTCACAATTAACTATCGAAGCTAAGTAAAGTAAATTGCTGACTTTTGCTCTATTTTTATAATAAAAAAAAAACACTCCGTTACATAGCGGCCCTTTAAAAAAAAAAAAACAGAAAAAAATATATCAGATAAAAAAAGCTGTAAATATATGTACTGGCGACGGAAGTTGTCAATATCACCAATATCCCAACGGAGCAATAATCTGCCTTTTTGCCAGCCGACTAGTTGAAATCTCTAATAATTTCATATAAGAAATGAACAATTTTGTTGGAAGTAGGGGGAGGGAGTGGAAAATTACAGAATTCATCACAACAATTCGTTTTTACTTACGATTGCCGACGGCTACAAAAGGGATTTTATCATCAGCGATCCAAAGACAACGATATATGCGATGAAGAAGATCCTATCAAAAGCGGCAGTAAGGAGGATCCATCCTTCCTGAGGGTTCCTCCTGCTTAAGATCATCTTGTCGTCGTTGGTTCCTTCGTAGTCTCGTAGCTCTTCCCCTGTACTGCTCGTCTCTTCCTCGTAACCGGGCTGGAAAACATTGTAATAATTACAACCAGTCCATTTATCTTAACTGAAACTAATATTTAATGCTCCCAATAAGTACAGTTATCTAAATTACATTCAGCCTCGGAGTAGGCAACAGGAGCACCTTGGATAATCTACCCCTAAGAAGTTCTATCACAGCACGCGGGAGTCGAACCTGCGAGAGTACAGCGTTGTAGCACACAATTGTCAATACCACTGAGCAACAGACCATTATAAGGCTAGAGGCGTAGAACATCACTGTAACAAAAATATTGTTCAAGATGAGCTCTCTGTCAAGTTAGATACAGTCAGTGTCAAAAGTATTCGAACTCCTGCTCTAAATCATGAGAAATAACAAATATTAGTATTATTTAATATGATTTATTTAAAACAATAAGCCCATTTAATCTTTACGCCAACACTTTTTGTAAATTTATAGAACATTTTAGAAAATAGCACATGAAGAATAATTGAAAAACAATAAAAACATGAGCCAAAAGTATTCGTACACTTGATGAAATTTCTATTCAATAACAATTAATATTTAGTAGGGCTAACTTTGGCTTTTAATATGCACTCTATGCTTTGTGGCATTGAATTCACTAATTTTTGTGTTAAAGACACAATCTTCTCATATACAACCAGCATTAAACCTATTTGGACCTATGGACTTGAACTGTGGGGGACAGCAAAACAACCGAATATCAAACGCATTCAATCCTTTCAATCCAAAGTCCTTCGAACTATCGTAAATGCTCCATATGTCTCCAACAAAACCCTTCTTAATGATCGTAATATACCTTTTGTCCTTGACCTTATACCCATTAAATTCTCCAAATTCCATCAAAATCTTTCCAACCATTCCAACCCTCTGGCTCATTCATTATCCAATTCAACACATCCTTATAACCCACCTCGCAGATTAAAAAGGCAATGGCCCCGAGACCTACTGTAAATATTTAATATTGGAGTTCTGCCAATGGCCAGCTTCTCGACTCAAGTCCTGTGCCACTGTGCCATGGCGCTCTCCCTCAGCCTCCACTGGATTTTATTAGTGAAGCAGCTGATAGAACAGCGCTAGGAACTCTCTGTTCCCGGCTTGCCCTCCTTAAGTGGGGCGAGTTTGGATCGGGGTGTTCCCTGGAATGTTTGTAAATTTGTAGAGTAAGAATGTAGTTATGATTGTTTCTTTTCTTCTTAATTTTAATTTTTAATTTTTTATTTTTTTATTTATTAGTTACAAAAATCACTTATTTTATATTATCATTTATTCTATTATATTTTTATTTCTTGTATATTTTATTTTATTTCTTGTTTATATATATTTTATTTCATTTCTTGTATTTTTAGAGGCTGTTTATTTTAATTTTCTTGTCATTGTACATATTGTGTGAATGAGTCTCTGTCATCAATATTACTCATTGCCCTTGAGTGAGGCAGCTTGTAATTATTCTAATAAAAACTTAATACTACAATAATTTTGTATTAACAACGTCGCTTAAATTTTGATTGTTAGAAACACACCTTTTCCGTACTCGATCCTTTAGATATTTCCACAAATGCGCTATAGAGGGAGTGGCCACCCACTTTGATATGTTGTACAGGATCCCTACTTTGGGTTTCTAAGCTGTATGATTGGGATCATTATCCTCCTGAACAATGAAATTTTCTCCAATTCTAATTATTTCAGCACTGATTAGAAAACTTCTTTTTATTACAACAATGTATTTTATATGATTCATTCTGCTATCGATAAATTCAAGACAACCCACTCTAGCATCATTCAAATAACCACAGATCTCGAGTAACTTTTCCCAATTTCTAACATTTGGAACTATACTTCTTACTTCCATTACTACATTTTTCTCCATACTTTTTGGCCCCTCTGAAGATGAAACATTTCAATTTTACACTCGTTGGTAAATAATATCCTATTCTAAAGGTCACAATTATATTTTTTATTGTCTTTAACCCAATATTCCTTATTGATGGTTTTCTCCTAGCTGTCCTGGGTGAAGCTCGTTCCGTCTCAAGCATTAGCGCGTTGTTAAAACACTCCCCTGTTTCCTATCTTTTAGGCAAATGTTCATCTACTAATTTAGGGGCACTATTTCTTGGTTTTCTTTTAATTTTGTTCATGATGTGTCTTTCATCCTTGGAGTAAATGTTTCTTGGTTGTCCTTTTCTCTTTTTATGATCAAACGTTTTTCTCGTTCCATACATTTTAATAGGATATTGGACTGTTGAGTGAGGTCTGTTCAATTCTCTAACCGACCGTAACTCATTATGTAGGCGCACAATTTTTTTCCTCTTTAGTCGTATCACAGGTTTTGCGTCTCATTTTCAATTTAAGAACAGCAATAATAATCGCTACACCTTTACAAAGACATCAAGGTAAGGTTGGAGGCTATACACAAAATATTAAGACAAGGTGTGAAAATAAAAGGCAAAGACGAATACTTTTGACTGATAACAATGGGGCATCTTACTACTGTATATATGCTACTAAGATAAATTCAGTCAATTTTCTTATGAAAAAATATTAACTCTATTCTATAGTCATGAATGCAATATTATATATCTTCAATTAAATAAAAATGTAATACATAAAAAACTGATCGAAAGAAAATAAAACTTATACTAGTGTAAGAATACTTTTGACTCGGACTGTATATAAATATAAATAACAAATAAAGATGGACCGACTAGTATATATATACAGCTGTAAATATCAATAAAAAAATAAATATCTACAATTAACCTAACTGTTCCATGCGCCAACTGCGTTTTAGATTGTAACTTCTAAACTACATTAATAAAAATACACCTTTTTTTAAATATTATATTATACATCTATAGCAATCGTAATATAATTTAAGATTAATAATATTCCAACTACAAATAGTCTAAAAGCAATTGGATATACCAATAAGTGGAGTGCTCGGTCCTATTAGAGGTAGGCGGACGCTGAAGTAGACTAGAAACAGGGCTATCAAGATGACAGTGATACCACAAAGCATGTAGCGTTCCCTGCTCTGTGGTGGCAGCCAGAGTGGGCTCAGTGTCAACAGGATCGTACCTAAGGGACCAATGGCTTATATCATCTTAATTTAATTGCTTGGAAAATCAATTTTTAATTAAAAAAAATAAAGTTAAATTAAAATTTTATTTTGAACTTCACACCCATCAATATTTTCAATATTAATTCATTTTTCTTACAATCATTATACTAATAGGCTCGTTGATGTGATGAATTATAGAAATATTTAAAATTTAAAATATAAAAACACTGTACAAATGATTTATTATTAACAAGGAAGTATTTTTTAAAAAATTGAAATATATATTAATAAACACTAATTTTTTTGACAGAAAAGAAATTAAATTAAAATTTTCTAAGTATATAATAAGTATTCAGATGTCGAAGTCAGAAGTAAAAAAAAAAAAAATTATAAAATTTATCATGTATTTAAAACTAGTATAATTATACAGGGTGTCCCAGACATAGTGTAAAAATAATATCTAACGCATAGAGTTTACAGCTACAGAACTCACACATAGCAGGTACTATGACGACTGCACGATAAGAAGGAGACCTCCTCTGCACGGTCAGGTTGAAGGTGACGTCGACGTAAGGTTCGGTGCAGCAATCGTAATACGAGGAAGTCCGCTTCTTCGAGACTCCAATCACGTTCCACTCGGTCACTTCCATTGTTTTTATCGAAGCTTCAAGCTCACCCTGGCAACAAATAAAACGCAGTAATCAAAACATAAAAAAGTTGATTTCATGAGTCTCTTAACTTAAATGTTAGAAATGCGCATTGGCGATTACTTTGGAGCAACGTACCAGGATGTTTGGAAAAGCGCACAGTGGTCCACATTACGAATCTAGCTTATCAAAAATGAAATATGCGTCTCCTTTAAATCTGTATGGAATGTATTATGAACATGTCGTAACACGTTCCTGTGTCAAGAACAATGGAACAAATTCGGGGAGAATATAATTAAAACAAACAATAATACAATCAAAATCATTAGTAAAATGCTTGCTAATAGTACCACTACCCTACTGATTATTTTAGAGCTTCCATTGATTACATAAACAGATGTCATAAAACTTGCTTCACCTATTTTTTTTCTATCTACTTCCATCATTCGGGTTAGAAAAACACTATTTAAAATTGTTTATTAGGATAAAAGAAGTGTGAAGTGAAATTTTCGTTCAAATGAAAATGATATGTCAGAACTGGGTGGACTGGATCGGTTTAAATTGAGTACCTTCTACGCTAGAAACAGCATTAAAACAAAATAAAAAGGATAGGTAGATGAAGCTTTGGATAGAGTTCTCAAGACACTGTAAAAGGTGTACTTGAAAGTGGTCGACATTTTTAGTCTATATACTTCTACGAACAAGCAACATGAAAACAGCATCGTACCCTTATAGATCTGATATAAATCATATTGTTATCGAACCTTTAACTATCCTCTGATTTCAAATACTTACGATCTTGCTGATTTGTAAGTCGACCTGATCGCCGGAGTACGTCCATGACCCCAGCCTCAGGGAGCAGAGATGGGTGTCGAAGGGCCATTTAGAGAGGTCCATGTCGCAGAAGACGACGAACTGGGTTGGAGGGACCCACATCACCTTGCCCTCAGGAGTGGCGATGCAGTGCGTGTTCCCGTAGTGGTCGATATTGTTCCCCAGGGCGCTGTAACATTTCAATCAGTAATAGATTGGAAAATAAAGAATCATCTCTCTAGAAAACTATCACAGTAAAAAAATATTAAAAGAGATTAGAGATCCCTCAGGATGAACGTGTTTAACATATGATTGTGTCTTAATTTTTGTATTGTTTTGTTTAATATGTTTATTACTAGCTGAAAGTACCCATACTCCACTGCGGTTTAATATCATTAGGATTAAGGACAACTTAAATTAGTAAAAGTTAAGCTTAACGTTGATTATTATTATTACTTAAATAAGCCTAAAGAATTCCATTCTTAGAATAATTTTAATAAGTAACTTTGATAATTTGCAAAAGTTAATTTTTTTTTTTAATTTTAATAGTCCTCCAGTGCTTCGAGGCAACATTATCATCTTACCCAGCTACTATACCAGACCATCAGCTTTTTTTATGGCATCCTTCAAGTGAATTTAGTTTCCACTTCTCAACTTTGTTTGGTTTTTTCTAATAAAGTTTAGTCTTTCTGGTTCTTTTTTTTGCTTACATATGAAGCATAAATTGGTTGAGGAGATTACAGAACTAAAGTAAATAAAATTCTTCGCCTTCTCGCCTCATCAACAAATAGACGTTAATTAAGCTGCAGACTCAGTTTTCTTAAGTGGTGTATTGGTGTTTGGGTCACGCTGAGAGAAGTTAATACTGCACCCTGGCCAGCCTCAGGATTTGCGTAAGTAAGGAGGTTGTGCAAGAGTTCAGGGTTATGATCGTTTTATATATATTAGGGATTAGACAATTCCAAACGTCGATTCTTGAAAAAGGAATCGTTATCTAGAATCGATGATACAAAGTCAATTTAAAGGAACCGATCGATAGCGCAGACGTTGAAAAGATTTTTTTGTGATATCTAATTTTGTTATTATTATAAATCAATTCTTCTCCCAATGATGAAAAAAGGACTTTTTTTTTTTTTTTTTTTAATGACTAAGAAATGTAATATATACTTTTCTAACACTCCTTAATACAGAATTTAAAATAAATACGTTGCTACTGCAAGGCAAACATCAGTTTCTTGAATATATAAATTTCCTAGCGAAAAGATTACAATACAAAAAATAAATAAATAAATGTTGCCTGACAATAGCAGTATTTTATTTTACATTTTCGTTATGCATTGAGGAATTAAAAAGTTTACTGGAGCCCCAAAGCTCAACTCCGTCCAAATGGGTCTAATTACTGTCATGTAAATAAGCCTTTTGTAATTTAATGGAAGCTTTGAATGCTTGTTTTTGTAATACATTTTAAACATGTACCATAAAATGTTTCCTAGTTAGTAAGCACCGGTCAAGAAAACGTTGTAAGACAGAGTATAATGTATTAAAATTTATTTCAGTATTGTAACTGTCATTAATAATAGCATTTAATTTTTTATTTATCGAATAATCGTTATGATATTATATTTAAATAATTGCCACATAATTCTTTAAATATGTCCTTCGTCTTGAAGTTCAAGCAGTGAGAACGGCTCAGCTCAAAATTAAACCTTTTACTATTCAGAAGAGGACTCGAGGTATTCGTTTCCCTGAAAGCACCCGAGGTTGCCCCCTAGTTCTTAGTGGCTTGTAGGTCACGTTTCTCATAAGTAATTGTAATTTCTCATAATTTTGGGGGAAATTAAATATACAGAAATGTAAATTTTGACGTGTTTAAGTATTTTCTAAAATACTTCCTTTGAAAAATTTTTTATCTCTTTTCAATTCATAAACATAATTCGAATTATAACCATCGTTATTTCTTTTTTTATTTTTTTTTTACTATTACCTTATTTTTTTTGTTAACATTAAACTGACATATAATTTAACCATTAACCTATAATACATGTTAAAATGCTCGTTTCTAGGAAGGAAATTCCAGGAAGTATTTTATGAATCTGAGTGAGATCTTAAATAAGAACAACTTTTATAATAATAGTTCTCACTAAGATGTTTTGTACAGAACTTTAATCATAAAATAACATTCTTATAAAAGTAGCGACCGAAACGTTTTAGGAAGAAATATAAATGTTTTTTTTTTGGTAAAGTTCATGAAAGTACTTCTGGTGTGAACGTTCTCGAAGTACTTTTATAATGAAAGGTTTAAAAATAAATCCATTTCTCTTACTGGGAAAACCAATAGATCAATCTATTTATAATCCTATTTATTTATTTATAATATAATAGCTCCTAAACGGTATATCCTAGCGACAAAGGTTATGCTATAAAAAATATTTTCCATTGAATTTATAATATTTTAACCTGTAAACCCCCTCACATAAAACTGCTTTCATTGTAAAATCCTTCATCATTCGTGCTACCTCCTTCTGGAATTCCCAACCCACTCCTATTCGTAAAGCTGCTTCCCTTAATTCTTTTAAAAATGATTTATTTTTGCACCTTTTAGACAATCAATCTTCCTCAAATATTTAAATAATTAAGTAAATATTTAGAACTAGCTGAAAGTACCCATGCTCCGCTATGGTTTAATATCATCAGGATTAAGGACAACTTAAATTTGTAAACGTAAAGCTTAATGTTGATTATTATTATTACTTAAATAAATAAATAATAAGATTCGAGAAATACAACTTGGGATTGGTTGAGAAAAGCCGATTTGAGAAGGGCCAGGTTCAGAACATCTATCTAGTGACCGGAAAGCTAAAGAAAGAGTAGTTGGGTACGAACCTACTGGTGAAGCAAGATTGTTGCTCGTAAGAAATATGTACGTCAAACTGGCTTTTCCATGTCATCACCAGAGAACATAAGTCTTTAAATCCCACAACTTCCTCTACATAGCAGACTGATAGCTTCTCCTCACGAAACAACTCAAACTTGTAAGGGTATACATTTGCAGCCATCATGAGTTCACAGAAAGTACCATAGTGTAAGGTTTTGTTCACGTATGTACGTATTTTTGTTTGTTTACAACTATAAGGAACTTAATTTGTGGTCAAAGTGTGTGGCTTAAGCATGTAACCTATTTTTTATCTTAGCTTATCACCATATACCATATGTCAATAAATCTATTATTATTCACCCAATAAAAATTATATGAGTTCTGTTATTTTACCCCTTTGTAGTACCGATACAGGACAAACTACTTAGAAAATAATTATCTTTCATCCAACATCAAATAAGAAACAATGTACTAAGTTTCATTACGATTCGTAATGTTATTTCAAAGAATTTCTAATGAGTGAGAAATTGCGTTTTTCTCGAATTAGCCGCGATCCAGGCCGAATTTTGAAAATTCCTTTTTTATCGAGCACCTACGGCCCTCGAGGAAGCTACATACCAAATTTCATTCAAATCCGTCCGGTGGTTTCTGAGATTTCGTGTTAAATGAGTGAGTGGTATTTGACAAATATATACTAGATTATTTTAGTTTTCATATAAGATTGTATTTCATGTTGTTGTTTTTTCATTTTTTTTTTCTTGTCGACAATATATGTCGTAATTACTGAAGTAATTTAATTTCTATATGCAACTGCCAGACAATTGTACCATTAATTGTGTATTATTATTATTCTTAGGAGATTTTCTAATTTTCTATTGTCAAACACCAACAAAGCGTGTTAAAATGTTGCATTTTCGAGGTTAAAAAAAAACGTTTCAACGTGACATTTTTCATTCAAACCATTATAGCTCCTAAACTATAGAACTAGTAGTGTCAAAATAATATTCTCCATTAAATTTTTGATTAGAAGAGTATCTTAAGTTTTCTATATGAGCAACATCATAAGATCTAAAGTGTGTCTAAACGCTTCATTTTTAGTCGAGAAAAAAACGTTACCGAAAATATATACTCCTAGCTAAAAGACATCCGTATCAAAAATTCATAAAAAAAGGTTTTAAGTTGGAACAAGATTTTATTTTAAAATAAAAGCGCACAGTTTATTTTTTTAATTCTGATTTGCACTATATGTTTCTAAATACAACTCTACAATAGTAACGATAGTTAAGACAGACCTGTTAAAAATGTATCAATGGAACCTGTTACAAATCGCTATCTGATTGGTTTAGTGATATACAACCCCTAACTGGGTTCCTAATGGCCACCCTTCCGTCGTTATTAATAATTTATCAACCTTCCTCAAATCTATTTTCTATAGGAAATCCCTGATTGTATCAGTATTAGGTGGCTGTTTAATATAAGATTCAGTGAGTGTAAGAATTCTAATAGAATACTATTCTATTCACTCTGATAGGCAAAAAATTCCAACCAATTGATTTCTTCGGCTGAAATTTTCAATTTTCTTTAGGTTTTACTTCCCCATTTACTTTAACCATGACATATAAAATTAAAATAAAAGAAAGCATTTCAAAATAATTAACTTGAAATTTTAAATTGACCAATCTTCAATAAGGTTTATGTCCTTGTATTGTTTCATTCAATTAGTTCACTCAATTAAAATTTTGTTTTAAATAAAAATAATTCAATTACAAATGGTATCATTCAACTATATCTTGATACTATTTCATTTCAATTATGTAATTAACACTTCTGATATTATTATAGTTATGTAATTAACTCATTCGATATTCTTTTGTGATTAGTCCCCTTTGTTTGTACATATTCGTATCACGTTGGTCGCATTAAGTTTTTTTTATTTTTAGCCATTAAGAAGACCTGCAAGGCAGGTCGAAACTGGAGCAGTCCATATTTAGAGTTATATTCCAGTCAATGAGTGCTAAAATGATGGGTGTAGAGTGCATGAAATGTGTGAAAATTTTTGACTTAGCTTCGTTAGGAGTAGTTAGGATGTAAACATACTAAAAGTATGTTTACATCCCTGTAACATACTTGTAACGTAAGCTTACCCTGGGGGTGAGCTTACGGTGGAGAGGGGAGGAGAAGGTCCCATTTTTGGGTTTTTGGATTATATCTCGAACACAATCGACTCTAGAAAATTATGTTTCAAATAAAAATTAAAGCTAATTAAATATATCGATTTTTAATAACATATTCCAGATATACGTTATTGAAAATCGATAATTTTCGAGAAACAAATTTGTTTGCCTAACTTTTTGTCAAACATCTGCTTCAAGCGCCAAAAACGTATATATGAAATTAAAGGAAATTTATGATGATGATTGTATTGTTGACTGTGAGTTGTAATTAAGATGATGAAATGGTCAAGGGGGCAGTCAGGATGAATATACACTTCAAGTTTTTTTAATGAAATACTTATATTTTGGCGTGCCGACGTTTTGCCGAAGACTTGCAGGTCTTCATCAGGGTGATTGTTGTCTAGATGAAGGCTTGACTAACAATCCGAATAAACACGTCAAATTTTTAAATGAAAAACTTGACGTGTTTATTCACCCTCACTGCACCCCTGACCATTTCATCACCTTATAGGAAATTTAATGTTCTACAAATTTCTTTCTGACATTTTTTCTTATAAACGATCATGGAAGGCACTAGAGATAAATGTTTGACGCAAAGTGAGGTAAAAAAAAAATGTTTTTTCTCGAAAATAATCGATTTTCAATAACGTATATCTCGAAAACCGTTGGAAGTTCGACAAACATGTATAGAAAAAATTTTATAGGAAATTTAGTTAGCATTAATTTTGAATTGAAACATTTTTTTCTAGATTCCACCGTTTTTGAGATATAATCGAAAACCAAAAAATGGGACCTTTTCCCTTCTCCCCTAAGCTCACACTCCAGGGGCGTAGACTTCTAGTATGTTTGGCTTCTAACTAATCCTGACGAAGCTATGAAGTAAATCATACTTGCATATTTCATGAACTCTATAATATGTTTATTAACTGGACTATTAATATAAAGCTAAACTTGGAGGAGTAGATTATTGAGCATTATCATCTTCTGCAATCATTATACCATACAGTCAACCATACTATTTTGACCATGTATCAAACTGTAATAAATCGTATTAATTTAAAAATTTTGTTATTTTAATTTTTGTTTAAATATTGCTGGTTTTTATTTTAGTAATAGTTTTAATAATCCTGATAAGTGTTATATGACCTAGTAAGTACATGCTGACATATCTGGTAAAGAAAAATGAAACTTTTAACCGAGAAGAAAAAAACATTGGTGTTTGTCTATTAGTGTTCATATTGAAACTTTTTTATAGATTTGTAATTTTTTTAGAATCAATTTGTACATTATACAGCAATACTATTATTAGAAAGATAGGTTATCTTCAATTTTTAGAAAGTGGCGATATTCGGTTATTATTTAAAATAATAATAATGCCATTTAATTTTTTTTTTTTAATATTTTATTATTCCAAAAAGATACACTTTGTAATACTTTGTAATACTTAATCAATGGTGACATTGATCAATAAGGATGGATTTGAGTTATATCCGTTGGGTATAGATCATCCCTGTTGACACTTCGGATACAACTTGATAAGATCATCTCTAGATTAACTTTCGTAAACAATCAACTTAATAACTACATAAAGTCATATTCTAACTCAGCAAAATACATCAGTTTAACGAAGTTACTAGAAAGTCGGTGCTTAAAGAAGACAATTCAATTTGGTCAAGTGGATCATAAACTCGAGGATTCTTTTGGTGGGTAACATTACCTTTTAATTAAGGATAACTAAAAAAAGTAACTTAGAATATGAAATTATAATAGGATAAAATCATTTAATCATATGTGTCACAATAATTTTTTTTTTTATACTAGGGACTCGATTTACCGAAGTGATTGGCTCGGATAACCAAATATGCTGTTGATCGAGACTCCGAAAAAGGAAAGAGAAAAAAACAAAAAAAACAGCATATTTGACGCCATACATATATTTACTTAATAACAAAATAATACTTATCTATACTATTATATACAAGGACATGCCATTTTTCGTTTGTGATCACTAACTACTGAAACTGCTAAACCACTCTGTACCAAATTTTAACTACATCATCTTCATAGTTCAAGAAAGCATTATCTATAATAAAATTTACAGATTTTCAATTATATTGTTATTAAAAAAGTATTAAATATCTGGTGCACAATAAAGTTTAAAAATTCGACTAATAGGTTTCAAAGCTATAGCTAGAGATTTATAATAAAATTAACTTATTTTCTATTAAATTGTCATTAAAAAAACTATAAATATCCATTGTGACATGTGGATCCTGTCATAAACTTTTAAGGTGAAATTAAAATCCAACCAGATAATTGATAATATTATTCCTACCACTCTAAAAATATCGATTCCTTGCTTGATATTGTGTGTAAAAATCTGATCCATGGGCCTTAAGTTGTAAGCCCTCATAAAACAGTCCATTATCCGCAAGAGTTTCATAAAAGTCTCCATCTATCTGGATTACCAACTTATAGATTAAAATTAAAAATTGGTTGTCTAAATATGCTTTCATGTAATCCTCATCCATCTAATTTGTGCAATTTAAACCTGGTTGAAAATTACTGGCATGCGCGAAAATCTCATTGAGGAAATAGTGCAAATTAATTGCATGCTACTACATAGTTAAATTAATAGTTAAAATGTGTAAATGTAAAATAAGTTCGATCCACTACCCTCTAGAACTCCGAAATTAGACATGCTGCTTCCTTAAACTCACTCAAAACTCTCCAATTCCAATATCCCCTTAAATCGCAGTTAGATACCACCAATATGTGTAATAATTAATATTCAAGTTAGTCAAACTCAGCATTTCCGATGCAAATGAATTACTTCAATTAGTATTAAAAATAAAAAAAATAAATAAATAAAATAGGCTATACTGTTTCTGAGCCAACGGTTGTGAAAGGAGGTGATTTGGCTAAAATTCACGCTCAACCGCCAGGATTTTTCCCCCAATTAAGAGTACCCACTTTTTAGGACGCTGGGTGTGCCAAAGGAAGGGCCTCCCGACCTCGAATTCGATCCATGGCTGAAATTACAGAAAAGAAATTTTCTGCCTTCAGTCGGACTCTAACTCGGGCCCGAGAGAATGTTAATCAAGTGCCTTGCCCATTGAGCTACCGCGCCTCCCTCAATTAGTATATTATTGTTTAAATTTAAATGTATTTTAGTTTTAGACATTTATTTCCCTAAAAATAAGTATTTATATGAGAAAAAAAGGTATATTTTCAATTGTATAGATTAATAGGTATGCACAGATATGTGTGAACACCTATATCTTCATAAATGGAAGTAGATGTGTGATATATATTTTTATCTACTTGTAAATATTTTGTCTTATCAACATCTTGTCACTTCACATCTCTTATCCCAACTGCCCACTCTTCCGCGCCATAAAGAGTTAAACCTTGAATGCAGTGAAAAATCTTTTTCTTGAAGTTGAAAGCCATATATTCTCTCTACTCTTTGCTGATCTCTAGTCCCCATTTGAAATATTCCTCTTGTAGCTTCCTTAGCATATAACTAAGATACTCTTTCTCGGAGACAATCACTACTTGAACGTCAGCAAAATTCAGACTATATAAAGTTTCCTCCCGTATCTTTACACCCATACTCTGACATTATCTTTTCCACTCTTTCAAAACTTTTTCCTAGTACAAGTAGAATAGAGTGATAAGCTACAACCCCGTCTAAGACCTTAGGCGACGGGGAAAGTATTTTTCAAATCGTTTCCTACTTTAAACTTGACTTCCGCTCCGCGGTATAGGCTTTTGATTGCGTCAATAAGATATTTACTGTCTCCCATATTTTCCAGTGCTCTCCACTGAAGTTTCAATGGAACGGTGTCATATGATTTTCAAAAATCAATAAATTGTCGGGGTACTTTATGACCACAAGCCAATTACTTCTCAAGTAATTGTGTAATGTATTGTCCTAAATTTAATAATATAATCTGTATACTGTGTGTAGGTTTTCAGAACTTCATGATGAATTTTTAACATTCGAAACTAGTCATTAAAGTCTGATAGAAGTAAAAATTGTTTATCAATCCTAAAAAAATGTATAGTTATTTTTATAGTTCAAAAAGCACTTTTAACAATTTAGAAGGGTTAAAGAAAACGGAAGTGATCAATAAGAAAATACTACTAACATTTACTCTTAATTTTAATTATTTAACTACACTTAAATTCTGATAACCAATAAGATATTACTTAGAACATATTATCGTAGCAAAAAATCCTTCTGAGAAAAACCCCCATGATATATGGATCGTTACTTATACTGCCACAGCTAATCCATGTGATTAGCACCAGGATTATAAAAGGTAGACAGATTATGATTTGTGAGTTTACAGGAGCGAGGACGGGGTATCAATCAGAATAATGTCGACTATCAAACACAGCCGCCACAGGTTGTCCATCTATCAAAGCAATCTATTCACGCCTATTACTCACATGTCCACTACTGTTGAACGCAGGAGATGCTAAGACAAGTGTACAATATTACGGGATTTTTTAATTTCTTAATAGGATAATACTACATTCTTGCATACCTCACAGCCAAAAAAAAGTGGCCAACTTTATAAAATTTCTGTATGGTAAAAAAAATCTAATTATCTGTGTATATATAGCTCATATGTATATGTATATTTCATATAACTGTATATACATATGAGGAATTTTATTTGATAAAAAATTGGAATTTCAGATCGGACAAATAGTTGTGAAGTTATAGCCGAAAGATCGGTGAAAGATAACTTTCACAAAAACGTGTTATAGAAGTGCAACTTACCGGGAGTTTCCAAACTCAACAACTATTCCCTTTTTCCACAACTCTAAAACTATTAATATGAGCAAAAAAAAATTCTATTAAATCCAGTGAAATATCCATGCCAGCCCACAGAACGTATCAAAATCGTCATATTTTGCCAAAACGTATACATTTAGCGTAGTCGTGTAGGTATTTAACTGGATTTTACCAAAATTATATATAATCAAAGCCTTTGGTGATAATAAATACTAACAAAACTACTTTATTCCAAATTTAATATAAACTTTTCAATGCCTTGTTTCAGATTTTATAAAAACACAGTAGCATCAGAAGCATCAAAGAGCCGATTTATCTTCGTTAATATGGAACTTAAACAAAGAGCTTTTGATGTTTTCGATAATAACTCATTCAGAAATATTAAAAGATATAACTGTTTTTGTTGAATCGCAATTGATTAAAACAAATATATTTTTTAATCTGATAACATTTTTAATAATAAAAATATTTACAAAGTATTTTTTATTGTAAGTTAACCGGAAGTCCCTTGAAAGTACTATCAAAATAAGGTTGTACCGGAAGGAACGGTTTTCGGAATGGTTTTTCGTTTCGATTCGGAAAGGTCTGCTTAAATAATAACTAGTCAGGATTGTTCGTCTCGACTCTTGACCGGTTCGGTTTTCATGAGATACTCGAATTATTTTGTTGATTCCCTTAAATAAATACATTCGTTTTCATACTCAACCATTAGTGAACACTTACGTGGAGTTTATATATAACATAGAATTTATATTTATAGAAAAGGATAAAGCAAAAAGTATAGGTGATTTTTTAGGTTCACTCCCGTGTCTTTGTTCAATTTATAATTATTCTCATTCAAATGCATTGAAATGTTGCGATTCTACGTCTTACTTTTATATATATTTTAATAAATAAATAATTTTACATTCTAGTAAATGTATAAAACATATTTCTTAGATTATTTCTCGGTATTTTTTATTAAAATTAATAGTGTCAATAGCTGATCTATACATATTACGTTGCAATAACTAGTTGCTGTAACAATGGACACACAAAGACTGACTGACCTGTTGTACAGAACTACATCAGGCTGCCAGATTTCGTGGTCTGCCAAATGCAGCTCTTTCAGTCCACCGTAATCGCTAGCGTTCCACTGAAGCTTCTCGTCGCGCCACATCTGAAAATGAAATTAAAATAATCAAATCGATTGATCGAAACAATTATACATCAAACTAATAATACTATAGAGTACCCACCAATTTGACCCAGGCGTTGACCGTCATCAAGGATTTGCTGTCATCCTGGAACAAAGTCAGTTTCCTATAAAAAAGTATATGATATATCAATTATATAAGGCCACAATGTATTATATAGTTATAGTAAATATTATAAGATTCAATATTAAGTAATAAGGCTACTAAATTTGAAGAAATTCAAAGAAAAAAAAAATGAATTTTTCAAGTTGTTTTCCAAAAAAAATTTATTTTCTTAAAAGTTTTACTAATATGATTAATAATCTTAAATAATAATACTAAAGGAGGTAAACAGGTGACAGCTGGGATTATCTTAAACGATCTTATTTATAAAAAAGAATAAACAGGAACACAATTATGATTTATGAATTATTTGTCACTTCTACTCTTCTCCGAATGTTAAAACACAAATTCGAATGATAACGTACAATACTGCCCTTTCAATGAAAAAAAACAGCAACTCAAAAATTGTGAGATAATGACTTTTACCAAGATTGGTATCGTTGGATTCGTTGTGAAATTTTCGATTCGATGCCCCGTAAAATAGCAGTAATTTATAAAACTACAATAACTTCAAATAATTGCAAAAAACAACAGAAATGTTTTTCGATTTATCTTTTTTTTTTCATCCGTTTCCTACCTTGTCTTAATAATAAAATCTATAACAACAAAATAGGAGGGAGTACATTTTCCAAAAAGACCATTCCAGGCTAAACAAAGGCAGTTGTATCAATAGGTGCAATGCAGTTCAGAGGAATAAGGTTTTTAATTTGTAAAGGTATTAGACTTATAATTTCTACACTAATTTGGGTGAGCGCCTCACCTAAAAAATTATCTTGCTAAACCTAATAATTCAAGCCAATAAGAGAACACTAGCAGGTCTTTCAGTATATGCATTATAGAAAAAGAACTAACATTCTTATTTTTCCAAATATATATATATGTGTGTGTGTGTGTGTATATATTGTTAAACTTCTAACAAAGGCTTGGAAAAAAATTTTTAACTTGATCTTAAAAGCTAAGGGTATGGATAAATAGAACCAGTTCAACAGAAAACTTTTAGTATTTTTGTTTAGTTTGTTTCTTTTATTTATTTCTATATGTTTTTTTTTTTTAATTTATTTATGCCACTGTAATTTATTTCCTATAGCTTGACAAGATGTCCTCTTAGATAATTATTTATTTACTTCTATTCTAAATGAATTATGAAAGAATTTGTTTTAATAAATGTGGTAGTCATATCTGAGTGCAGTTCCTGTCCCTATGGTGTGCTTCCTGAAGCCGGCATGTGTCAAGGACTACTCTTCCTAAAAATAGCCTGCTTTTTATCAAAAATTCTTATTGTAAAAATTGTTGGATTTATAGGTATTGGAATCTTAAGAAAACAATAAAAAAGGCAATTATAGTTGAAAGTGAAATAAAAAGACTTCTGAGATGTCCTTAAGGGAAAAAACTACTCAATTTATTTAGTTGGTTCCCAAAGTTATAATACATTATTTATGTAAGGAAATTTAAATATTAATTAGGTTATAAAATAATTTAACTTCTTATCCATACTACCATATAAAAAGGCTAGCCATTTTTCGTTTGCGATCACTAACCACGAAAACTACTTAACCAATCTCAACCATATTTTAACTACATTGTTTTCATAGTTCAAGGAAGATACAGGAATTATAAAATTTTATTGTTTTCTTTTATATTTTTATTAAAAATGCAATAAATATGTGGATTCATTAGATCAACCTATAGGTATAGGTGGCTTGCGTCATGCAAGAGAGGTTACAATGGTTCGGTGTTATCTAGAGCTTGAAATTGATATTATTTTCAATTAGATTGTTTTTAAAAAGAGGTAAATATGTGGAGTTTTAAAATCGACCGATATGTCGCTAATAATATTATAAATATTCTCAGTCCATCTGGATTACCGACTCATACATTAAAATAAAAAATTGGATGTCCAATTGTGGTTCTACGTGACCATCCACCAAATGGTACCAGGTTAAGAATTACAGCTATGAGTGGAAATATCATTGAGACTATATAGCCCAGTCAAAAAAGGAAAATCAGTTGAACTAAAAGTACTAGTACCAATTTTTTCAGGAATGTTTAGGGGATGGTCTCCTGAATAAGAACAAATAAAGTCCCTTGTAAATCCTGGTGGCGTTGAGGACGGGGGGGGGGGGGGGGGGGGCATTAAATGTTCCATTTTTAGGTTTTTAGTTTAAAACTTAAAAACAGTTGCATTGAAAAAGTTTTTCATTTTATATGGGAATTTATGAAATAAGATTTCAACGAAAATAATGATTTCCCAATTAAACTTTGATGTTCCATTCAACAGCTGAAATTTATACAACTGCTAAATTACACTCAGTAGGTGATAATCCTTAGCGGAAAATTACGTACACGGGTGCGTTTTCAAAACTGACCCTTCATCGAGCATTTTTCCGTGAAAACACGTATAACTCCGAAACTATTAGTTCAATCCATAACTTTTTTTTTCCATCTAAAAGCTAGTTTAATTTTTTATTAGACCCAACACACGAAAGTTCCGTAAAATACACTCGCTAAAAAACGCGTAATGTTGTGAAATCCAAGTTTTTGTCCACATTCTTCACTATAGCTTCGAAACTACTAGTCCGATCCAAAATTTCTTTCCTTCATCTCAAACCTGGTTAAATTTTCGATAAGACCTCATATATGACATTTTAATTTCATTCCATAAAAAACCCACGCCAGCAAGCTAAATGTGTTTGGCAATCCATGATAAAGTTTTCATGTTCAGCTGGTGTAGGTATTTAACATGATGTAATAAAAAGTAGGTGTCTAGAGTTTGATAGTAAATGTAAATAGCTTTGAGATGAAAAAAAGAAATTATGGATCGAATTAATAGTTTCGGAGTTATAGCAAAAAATGTACAAAAAAACATAGATTTTACAAACGGTACGCGTTTTTTGGGGTGAGAAACAGTAATATATAAAATAATAATACCTATTTAATACTGAATATAATTAATATGCATAGTTTTTCCTTTTGTACTCTATATCACGCGTCTCCCGTTGTAGTGTCCAACAGTTGACGGCTAGGATCTTCTTATTGCATTTACCGCTAAGCCTTTTTTCCATCTGGGCTATCTCATGATGCAATCGTTCTCCGTGTTCATTTAAAACTGCTCCCAATTTGGATGGGAAACTATTCAAATGGGAATGCAAAAAATGAATTTTTGAGGACATGTTACAGCCCATGGCCTTATATGATAAAAGCAATTCTTCAACAATGTCAGTTATGCAACAAAGCCTAATACTTATGCTCTCCAATTTTTTTTTCCTTTTGTAATACATTATAAAAGTTTCAAAACCAAATAGGTTTTTCTATTCTTTGATAAAGCTTTCAATGATAAAAAAAATGGTCGAAATGTCGAAAAACGCCTCATTTTTCGACCTAAGCTTTACAAAAACTGGTGCCTGTTTGAGATTTTCTGACTTCAGATTTGTGTTCATCACACTTCAAAACATAATGAAACAACATTTTCGTTAAAGGGAGTATTTTGGTGTGGAACAGTGTTATTAGTTCATATTTATTTTCAAATGGGAGCAGCCGATATTAAATTTTAATGTAATCTCCTTATATATTTTCTAAATATGTAAATAATATTTATTTAAATAATAATACTCACAAGATGAACATGCTTCAATCCAAGGTCTATGGTCACAGTTGTCATGTTCGTGTGCTGCGCGGGACGCGCGAATTTGTCGTAAGTGGCTAGGAGATCTCTCTTGAGCTGATCGGTGTATGTTGAGTTCCATAAAGGTTTACCTGATAAAATCATATTTTAAAGTTGATTGTAAATTTTCATTGATATATAAGTTAGTAAATATGGGGTCTTAACATCCTAATATAAAGGAGACTGGTTATCCTATAGCTTACCAACCTATTTTAGCCAGAGTAGGAAGGTCCAGATACATTACATAGATCTTTGATACTTTACTTTTCATTAAGAACTTAATTCATAGTTTCGGCGACCCAGGATTTATGATTTCTTTCTTTGTTTTTGTTTCTTTTTTTGAAGAAGTTAAGTTTATCCTACTCCTTACAAGGGAAACTACCTTATTTTTTTTTTTCAAATGTATGGCATTTATTTCTATTAGTGACCACACTCACAATTTAAAAAAATAAATAAATAAATTTTAAAAAAATAAATAAATAAACCAATGCACTTCTTATTTCCTTCTGACTGGGAAGAACAATAGAACATGGATATGTCTATCTATAATCTACTGCTTTTCCCAATTTACATTTTATAATTGAAATGATCACATTACTTAAATTAATAATTCAATTAAATTAACTATCGCAAATCGCAAAAGTAAATTACGAAGTTTATATTCTCTCGCATTGGGAACGGATTCTTAAACTCCGAAACATCCGACAATCTTCTTTCCAGACTCGGTTTTATAGATAATATAATTAGCTTTAAAATTACGTGTCTCATAACGCATAACATTAAAACGATGGCTTCACAGAAAGCGTAGAAAGAGTAGTGGACACCGCTCCGCCGGTCCTAGCAGGGCCGTGCTGAGGTGCACAAACGCATATACTGCTGACCTCATAGAAAATTGAAAGAACTGCGACATACCTCAAATAAAAAATCTTCTATTTTTCCATCTTCCATAGCTCTAACATTATGATATGGGATAGAGAGGAATAAAATGACATTTTTTGCATATTTGCTTTGTTTTTAAAGCTAATTATATTATCTATAGGTTTTGTTTAACAGTTTTCTTCCCAAAATGTATTGATAAAAATCTATAATTTGTTGAAGTTACTTTTTGTTTTTTGTAGTGGCAGTTTTCTTTATGATTAAGTATTACGGCGAAACTATGCTATCTACATAAAAAGTGTACATAACATAATTTGTTTGTAATACTTTTAGGAGTAAAATATAAAAAAGAACACTCCGATAGCATAATTAGGTTTCGAGCTGTCGGCATATAACCAGAGTTCTGTACTTGCAATGTTGCTAAAGGGGTGGGGGTCGGAACTTTGTGTTTTTTTAGTGTATACTTTATGTACTAACACCCTGCTAAAATGCAGCTTTCCCCTAATTAGTTGCGACACGAAACCTTTATTGACTGGGCTATAAGTTAAGCAAATTGCTAACCGGGACAGACCAGCCCATTTACAAAGAACAGAAGAAAAAGTATAAGATAAACAAAAACCTTTAGCTACATCTACTGACGGCTATAAAGCTGTAAACGAAGTGTCTCGAACTTTGCCGATGTCATCCGAATTCCAACGAAAGCGATTATCGGCCCATCTCTAGTAAAGATATATAGATGAATATGAATATGAAAATTCTTACTATTCTGATTGTGTTTAAAACATTTTTTTTTTTATAAGGAATAATCGATACTATAACGGGAAAGAAAAAATAAAGGTATGTTCACGTATGGGTCAAAGACTGAATGACTGAATGACTCACAAAAAGCCCTTACAGACTCTACCAGAAGACTTAATTAAATGACGTTTCGAGAGAGAAACAGAAGGACAAAGAAGAGAGGATAAAAGCAATACAAGAGAGAAGGCACATATCCGGGCCAGACTTTTGTAACATTGACAAAAGGAATCCATCAGACCTTCCTTATAAACTGGGGAGTGGTAAACTGAAACTAGGCAAGACAAAAAATTAAAACCAAGCCCGCGATTACCGGTATATCTCCCAAGAGACTAAATAACCTTTTAGTATATAAATATATATAAAAGTTATAAGTACATATAAGTTATTTAAACCACACTATAATAGAAGACTTGATTTTTACATAAATAAATTAGGTACCCGTACAGAAGACCCTTCACGCTCCCGGAATACCTTTAATCGATTCTAACCTTCTTCCGATTTATTTCGGTGTTTTACTCGCTACTATCTTTACGATAAATGTAAACTCGAAGTGAAGCATAAGGATCGAACTGGTCGGTGTAGCACCGGTCAGGCCGGTCTGATGGAGTCATGCTTATGTAAGGGCACAATAAATTAACGTTAAAAATATTTTATTTTTTTAAAATAATATTTAGTAACTGCGAATTATGATTTTAATAATTTAAAATTTAACCATACAGTTTTATCTTTAGTTCGGTGTACTATAGTATCTTATTAGAGACAAGCAAAGCATATTTGTAGGACTACGATCAGTTATGAAGGAAAAGTTTTAATCGATTACGACATGTTTATTTACTGTCTGAGATAACTTCGGTGAATCCCACATTGTAAAATTCTTTTCTTTATTCGTTTGTGTATTTTCCAACTTAAAAAACTTTTTCCTTAGAAACTTATGACGTATTTTTGATGTTATTGAGAGACATCAGTCAATGGGATGAAACAAGAAGCATTGTTGAAATTAATGAGAAGGTGTTAAACAATGACCGAAAGTACAAAAATTCAAAGTATTAAACGGGAATATCGTAATAATTAATTCAATTTTCAAAAAGAACAACAATGGGATAATATCCTTCCGCCATCTTAAAATTGTTAGATCCTGGCAGATTTCAAAATAGTATCCAAATTAGACGGAAACTAATTTGACAAGAAGGAGAGCCAAAGATGTCTTTTGGCCGCAAAAAATCGCCAGTTTCTGGCAGATCTGAAACCAAAATCCTTCACTAGCTTTAGAGCTTTATGGCAGGATACGTTTTTTAATTTGCCATATCTTTGATGGTCATCGTAAGGGTTATAAAGGAGAAATTGTCAAATACAGAATCAAAAGCAAAAAGAATAATAAATAAAAATTAAATACAAAAGATACAAGGAGTAAAAAAGAAACGAATGAAAGCATTAATAAGAAATGAAATGAAAGTTAAGTAGAACTGTTTATAAACAGTTTTAAAATATAATTTAATGAAAATAGGAAAACGATCAAAAACATATTTGAAAGATAAGAAAAAAAAAAGTTAAAAAGTATATAGGCAAATCATATAATGATAAGGACAATAAGTCTGTTAATAACATTATAAAATAATAGTTATATGTAATGAGAGAAATAAAAATAAAATAATTTAGATAAAAGTGATGAAAATAGAAATAATTGCAAAAATAATAAAAAAATACCTAAATAAAGATAATTGAATAAAAAAAAGGGGATTAAATGTGATAAAGTAAATTGTAAATAGAATGTTACTAATAAGTTAAAATTTGTTTTTGTAAAAGAGGAAAAATAGAGTTGCAACAAAAATACCATTAAGATGGAAAAATTATAATAAACTATACAAGAATTATGTTCAACAGCTTTAAAAAATTTAATCTAATTGTTAGTTAATTTTTGACAATATGGTATAAGTACATTTAAACTTATAGTTATCGTCTCTGAGATATGAGACACACTATAGAAA
Source organism: Euschistus heros (assembly GCA_003667255.2). Taxonomy (NCBI): domain Eukaryota; kingdom Metazoa; phylum Arthropoda; class Insecta; order Hemiptera; family Pentatomidae; genus Euschistus; species Euschistus heros. The sequence goes on from RCWM02000011.1 coordinate 523,630, forward strand.
GTTATGGAAATTAAATTAAATTAAATTGAGATAAGTTATTCAAGAGATAGATGGATGAGCGCAGGATGAAGACTAGTATAGATAGTATGAAAGAAGATAGTATAGATTATATTTTTTGGGTTTTGAAGTTTGGAAAAGAAAATGATGAAATTTCCGCGTCAAGATAAATTATAGGAACACCTTGCAATATCCAAAAATTTATCTTACGAGGCAATGCAGTAACCCTTCCGGTCTAACCTAAAGCTTACCAATTTGTAGAGTAAAATTAATATATAATGTAATATATGAAAACTGATAAAGATGTTAATAATTCCCCAATATATTCCTTTAAATATACATTTTTTTAAATTTCAGAATTAACTATAAAAAAAGGGGAAAAAGAAGAAACAATTAAAATTAAAGAGCACGCACTAAATATAAAAGCGTTGCTTATCAATGCACAGCTGATAAAATTTGATAACCTTATCATCAAAGTGGCATCTACTCTTTCCATGGGTCATTAGCTCAATGTTTACTCAGTGTAATGAGTAAAACAAATTACTACTAATTATAATACAATAACAAATTTAATTATATTTCATATTTTATGGTATGATATAAAAAAAATATACACACACAAACATTTTTATATATATATATATATATATATATATATATATATATATATATATATATATATATATATATATTGTACAAAATATAAACAAATAGAGATGTGAGAATTTGTAAGAGTGTCGTTAATGTATCGTTTATGAGTTCAGAGTAAGTTGTTTTTCCAGATGGAATTATAAATAGCGGATGTGTTCAACAGGGATCAATGAAATATCATTAAAGGTTCCTGCAGGACAAGATGTCGTAGGTTTAGGTCAAAGGGTAAAGGTTATTTGATGAGACTTATTTGGGTTTATTTTAGTTCTAAAATTTTGAAACCATCCTTGAAGTTTTGTGGTATAAGATAGGAAGGAGTGATTGAGATGCAATGAAATTCTATACACCGTATAGAGAATGGGACTTATAACACTAGCTTGTAGAAAACCATCAAATCGGGTAAAAAGGGGAAAATAGAAAAAAGTTATGATTTACTAGTTATTATTAAGGGGTGGATTATAAGGAAGTATTTAGAATTTGTGAATTTTGAAAAGCAGACCCATCGAAAGTAGACTCGGTATAAAGCACATCGTGCGGGTCATTTCGCGCTCCAATGCGATGAAACAGAAATAAACTTAAGATTTAAAAATATGCATATTACATGCATGAGAAGCCTAAATAATAAAATTTGAGCTAAATATTCAAAAATGTGAAACATAAACATTTGCCAATTGATTTGTATTATTGATGTGGGGGAAGATGAGACAATATAAGTCATAAGCTCTTTCTTACATTTGCTGAGTATTATTTTATTATGAATCAATCAAATACTGAATATTCAACAATAGATGCTAAAAATGGAAGTTTTATCTTGTTTTTTTTTTTTTTTCTATTACTAAAAATGTTTCAGCGCGACAGTACAAAAAATTTAAATAATCACATCTGTCCCTAATTGTTCGATAAAACTTGGAATCTTTGAAGCAGCCTCCGTCGATATTGGAAGATATCGGCTTCCGAGTATTAATGAAAAGCAATTGAAGACATCCAAAAACAAAAACGATTTCTAAGCACTGACTTCATTTAAAAGTTTCAACTCAACTCATTGTAGTAGTTCAGAACTTAATTAAAACGCCAGATGCTTGATGTCTATCGAAATCATTTCGTTACGAAACTTGATTCAGCCTCTTGGGAAGAATACTTAAGAAAGCTATTCAGCAATCCATCTGTTCAATGCCGAAATTTTTAATTAAACTTATTTTCTCCCTATTTTTTACTGGAGTAGCCCATTATTCAAGTAATATTACTTCTACTAACTAGTACATAAAATTAAAAAAAATATTTTTGTACATAATAGAGTTAATATCACCTATTTTCTCTGTGGGCCAGTGCACTGTTTAATGTATGGACTTTAGAAAAAATGCCAGAGGAATGGTCAGAATCACTAGTCTCACAAAACTGAGTGCAGAAATTATCAGAGAAGTTTACAAACAACTTTCTACAGCGATAAGCAAGGGAGTGGTATAAGACTCAGAAAAAGTATAATTACTTTTTTTAAAATACCTTTTTTAAAAAGGATAAATACTTCAGTGTTTTCAGACTAGGTCGGTCTACCACTGACAGAAATCAAACGGATATAAGTAATTATCCAAAATGTATTCATCGATTTTAAATAGGCCTCCGAAACCAGTGGCAGAAAATGGAAAAATGTCTGCATTCTTCAGGGATCTCAAAATAACTTAGTGGACTCACAAGACCCTTGAGGGCACGTTCTGTAAATCCAAGACCGTAGATCTTCCAAAGCATTTAAAACAGGTGTCCCACTGTCAGTCCTATGCTTCTACCTAGTGTTGGAGTCTGTAAATTGTAAAATAAAACCATTTTCATGATATTTAACCATTTTTAACTGTTTAACCCAACATCTGGCCTTTGACGTTGTGTTCCAGCAAGAAACGCTTCAAGCCTTATCAGGTGAACTGGAAGAGTTTTCATCAGCTGTTATGGAACTCGGGCTTGATATCCAAGTCTAGGTTACTTTCCTTCCTATTTATGCCATTCCAAGCGTAGAGGGACTTCAATCCAAAGGACAAGTCCGCCAGGTCCTGACTCATCCTCTTTATTCCAGCGAGAATTTTCCCTCTACTTGCTCTTCTATTACCTTTTTTGAGTAGCCATTTTTCATCCATGAGGCACACATAGCCGAACCACTTGAGCTGTCGCTTCGCCAGGGAGCTCTTAAGATCTTCATCTTTATTGAAGAACGTAATTGATCCCTTATGTTCTGATTGAGCTTACCATAGTTTTCTATGATTATTTATTATATTTTTATAGTAAAAAAATAATATTTATTGTATGCCAGCAGAATCACACTTCCTTGCTCTTCTCTAAGAAGAAACGCCATCAGCCGAAAGTAGCCTCTTCGACAGTGCACCAATCTTAAAATGGCGCGGGCAATTCAAGATTTTAACCAGCAAAAATTATCTGTATTATTCCATACTTCATTTTCTGAGACTTAAAATACACCGTATTTAAAAACAATTCGGCTGATAATAAAACATCTTTGAAACGGATAACTATTTGGAGTAATTGATCGTTTGGAAATATTTTGATTATTTTAATCCGCCAGACTTAAACTCAGATCCCGGTCTCTCTCTTGTATAACTGATTCATATTCATAACTTCCATGCTAACCAGTGTTCTTATTCAAAGACTTCGAGACATGTCGTTTAATTATAATGAAAACAAAAAAGAAGATTATTTAAAAAAATAAACAAACATTTAATATGAATTTCTGCAAATATGAATTAACATATAATACGGTTGAGTTTATGACGTTTACATTTTGTTCCTGAGAAACTTTCAATATTTTTTTGATGTAAGTTAAAAAACAATCGGTCATAAACGAAATATATATATAAAATATATCCAAGAGAAGATTTTCTTGAGTAGATGGCTAAGACAATATACACGACAAACCCTACTGGCGGCATAGAGGCCATTGGTGATTGGGACTTCCTGCCTATTATCACAATCGAGTTATTTCCTTCACTTGCCTTGTCCCTCCTTTCAGGGACAGGATATAAACAAATATATATATATAAATAATAGTATAAATCCATGATACAGAATTTTAGAGGACCGAAGAACACAACAAATTGTACTCATGAACTATGTTTACTAGTCTTTCATATCTGAACCTCGCATGCGATGCAGACTATTTAGGTGTGAGAATGTTATCTACTCTAGTTTTCTGCAGTAATTTAAAAGAAAGAATAATTTGGCAAAATCCGAAAATATAATCTAATGTATATACAGACATTTTAGCTTATTTAAATAAATTATTGTAAATGTATATCAATATTATTTATTATGGTATGAATACATGCCGGTGATATATTTCTGCGACTTAATATGAATACGTAGAACAGTTAAAATATCAAGGGTCAACCATATCGAGAAAAACATAAATTCAAGAGGAAATAAATTTAAAAATCAAATCCGGTATATTTTGATATTTTTTGGTCACAAAACTACTCAGTTTGCGCTTGCTCTCCTAAAATTTAAAAATATATAAGACTATTATTCTACCAATATTTCTCTATGAATTCGAAACGTGGTTGTTTACGTTAGGGGAAGAACAACACCATAAAGTTTTCGGAAATAAAGAACTGCGTAAAATATTTGGCTCTAAAATGGATGAGCAAACGATAGTTAGGTTTAGTTATGACCAAATTCCAAAACAAGTGTCGGGCAAGGTGTCCGCCTCGGGGTAGAGGGGTAGAACCCAGACGTTGATGGGACGATTCCGTGAAAGATTTGCGTGTTGATAGGGTGGGGTGGAGGGAGGTGCGTGTTCAACGGCTGTTGGTGTCGGCAACGAACCTTCGGGTTCGATAAGCCTTATATTTTTAATTGTGATTACATTTTTGTTTTATATAACTCAGTTTACATATTGTTCCAAAAAATAAACAAAAAAACGATAAAAATGTGTTTTACAAATCTTATAAAAACGCCTTTCCAACATATAATGAATAAGTTAATTAAAAAATAAGCAATGTTCTATAAAAAAAAAAAAAAAATTAATTTTCTTATCTACGAAGATAAATTCCTGGCTGTCTTGAAGACTGATCGACAAGTCAAATTGGGCTCTTTTCAGCAGGCACTATTTTAATGTTTTCCAAAATCTTGTTCTCGGATAACAAAAATTCCCAATGGATAGCGAAAAGTATTAATGAAATAGTGAAATCGTACCAACGAGCTTATTTTTTAAAGAGAATTGTTTTAAATTCTGAGCCAAGGTGTGTCAATAGTACATGAAAAATAAAGAGTTAATCTTTTAATCATAATAGTTTTTTTTTTTTGTTGTAAATATTATATATGAATCATGAATATATATATATATATATATATATATATATATATATATATATATATATATATATATATATGAATCATTAGGGAAAATAATCAAATATTTAGGACTCCCACCGTAGCATCGTCTGATTAGCCATAGCAGCATAAAGTGACGTAACCTAAAACGAAATAAACAAACAATTACAAAAGACTAATATACATGACTGTGATTAGACCTATCTGGACGTACGGAGTTAAGCTTTGGGGCTCCACTAAACCATCCAATTCATCTCGTATCCAATCCTTACAATCCAAACTCCTTCGAAAAAAATCCACAATACACCTTACTCTGTCACCAATAAACTTATCTATAAAGATCTTAATTTTCCATATGTTGCAGATTTAGCCCAAACCAGATATCTATCCTTTCATAGTAAGCTCCATAGCCACTCAAATCCCCTAATTTCTCAACTTGCTTCCCACACCATTCCTGATAATCCTCCGAGGCGTCTGAAAAGAAGATAGCCCAGAGACCATCTAGTATAGAATTTTTATTAAAATGCTACTGATGAGAGTTCTTTTAAAGTTTTGTCACGTTATTGTAATAGTTAAAAGCACATTTACTTGATGTGCTTTTAACTATGTGAAATTTACAGTTGTAAATTTCAATAAATTGTTATTAAAGAAAAAAAAATGGATTACGATAGTAGATATCACAAAACACAACAAAATACTATTTATAATATTAAGCCAAAATAATTTAAATAAATAAAAATATAAGTGATAATAAAATGGTCTGCTATCGTCCCACTGATAAGGCTGACAATATCAGAGGCGCCTGCCGGAAAAAGTTAGCGGTAATCAAACTGCATATTATAGCTAGAAAAAATAAGAATACTAATTAAGATCGGTTTAGTAACATTGAATATACAAAATTTATGACTGTATATTTTATTTTATTATCCTTATTACTATCTTTGGTAACAACATCGAATCACTGCTCCACCAAATCGATGAAACCCGTATTGCTCTGCAGATCGATTCCGATGCTTCACTTCGAGTTTCACATTTATCGATAGCTCTTTCCTATAACCTCATCCTTCATTGTATAAGCCCTTCCTCCTTTCCTCTTTGGTCTACTTCGGTCTTATTTCTCAAATCGTTCCTTTTTTTAATAGAGTTGGAAACTCCTTGTCATCATATAAGTCCTCTCGGATTTGGGTTTCACAAGGCTCTGTACTTTCTGCTATCCTCTATTCCATTTGCACAGCAAATGTAATCGGCATTAGTTACCCACGCGTCGAAATATCAGCTTATGCCGACGGTATTATGATCTACACCTCCTCCATCAGCACTACAAAAGCTCTTAAAAATATACAAGCGGTGGCTCAACAAATTTCAGATTCCCTTTCCGATTTAGGTATTTGTATAAACCCTTTTAAAACTGACGCCATAGTTTTCTTAATTTCCCGTCAATACCAAAGGAAAAAGATCCAGCCAATCAAGCTTAATAATAATTCCGATTGCCATTTTTCGTTTGTGATCACTAACAGCGAAAACTACTGAACCGATCTGTACCAAATTTTAACCACATCATACTTATAGTTCCAGGAAGGTTTAACAGTAATTAAATCTGCTAATTTCAAATTAATTTGTTATTAAAAAACGGTAATATGTGGATAACAGTGGAGTTTGAAAATTGACCAGTTGGTGGCGGGCCCCATTCTAAATGAGAGGTAACAAGGGTACGGTGTTATATAGAGCTTGAAAATGAAAACTTTTACAGTTTAATTAAATTATTTAAAAAAATTAAATATATGATACGACATGTGGATCCATTGAAGTTTAAAAATCAACCTATTTGTGGTTAGCACCATTCTGTAAAGATTTTATAATGATAAAACTACTTAAACCATCTGTACCAAATTTAGTTACATCATTTTCATAGTTCTAGGAAGGTTCAGCAATAATAAAAATTTAAATGAACAATTTTGAGTGATAGAAACAAGGTTTGCCATACTGTCTTATACTTTTATAGATAGAAATTATTATCAAACCAAAATGTAAATCCTTTACTTTTTTTTATTGTTTGTAAAACTATGATTTATGGGCCTTTTGTAGTAAGCACTCATAATGCAGTAATTTATCCACAAGAGTTTCTCAATAGTGTTTAGTTTTATGAATTACTAACTCATAGATTAAAATTAAAAATTGTATGTCTAATCATGCTTTTACCTAATCTTCAACTACCTAATCAGTGTACTATTAACCAAGTTAGAAATGACTGCTTTGCGTGAAAGTATGATTGAGGAAATAATGCTTAATTGCATGCTACAATACAAGATTTTTATAGATTAACAGATAAAAATTAAATTATTAGTTAAAACTATCTAAGGCAAAGCCGCGACGGAGGGATGTTAGTTGAATATATTTCTGTCCATAGCCCCCCGAAATCCATGTAATATCACAAACAACACCATACAAAACAACTGTTGTTGTGCATCTGGTATTACAGAATTACCAATCAAATTATGAATTATTTGCTTCTATTACTTACGGTACAACAATTTTAGTTTTGGTTGTTAAACATTCGTCTTTAGTTAAAAAAAAACAAAAAAAAAAACTAGCATTCAAGTAATTCGACAACATTGTATTTATTATATTAAGGTATGACAAGAAATCAAATAAATGTTGGCACTCACCTAGAGAAGAGGGAGAGACGATATAGCTTGTCGCAGCTGATTCGCTCTGGACTGAAATCAACGTAGAATATGGTCTAACATTAAACATTTACCAGCCATTAAAAATAATAAAATCGCTCAATGCCAATCCAAATTTTGTTAGAACCGTCATGTTTTAAATTTGTTTCCAGTAAAATAAATAAAAAAATAGATTACTCATAGAAAAAACGTAAAATTTACTCTAACAACCTCCCTTAACTTTTTTTTTTTTTTTTTTTTTTTTATCACATCACCCATCACTTTTGCACACAGCTATCTTTCTTGAACCCAGGCAGGTGCCAACATACCTTTAATTTCTCGCCTTTTTTACATAATATGTTAGTCATATTGCTGATTTTATGAATCTTTGTATGTTTTTAGAAAATAAGATAGACGTTTAACTTTCAAAATTAGTCTTCAAATAAATCATTTAAGATATTTATTGATATTTACAACTGAAGACGGGTACACTACTACAGGTGTAACTATAACTGTCAGTTATGCAAAAACGGTTATAACAGGCGGACCTGTTAGCTATACCTGTAGGTATGTACACGCCTTGATGGGCCCAGGAGAAATAGTGTTTATGTACATTTGTATATATTTTGTGAAAACAGCAGAATAAAGTTAACCATTTCATGCTATAATTCCGGGACATGAAAATTTCGATCGCTATTATTTAAGTGATCTAAACATTTCTCCCTTTGAAACGAATATGGGAACTTAAGTATAATCGGCGGGTTGAATACCACCATTAACTTAAATCCGACAAAAAAGGGACTTCAAGTTTTTTCCCTGGCCCTCTCAAGAGTGTACATTATAAAATAAAATACATCTAGTAAATGTAATGATAATTCTAAAAAAAAAACATGTGATTTATTTGCCAAGCAACTACCCATAAGGAACACTTATAAAAGTTCTATATTGGAAGGTCCCGAGCCTTCTTTTCAGATGTCTCGGAAGATAATCTGGAATGGATTTGAAGTGAATTTGAATGGTCGTGGAGTTACTTTGAATGGATAGGTATCTGGTTTGGGCTAAATCAGTGGTATATAAATTAATGGTACATTAAGATCTTTATGGATGTTTCTATGTGTGAAAGTAAGATTGATGAGTCTCTTGTAATCAATTGGAATGTTTGAACATTTGTCTGGAAGGAAATGTTGAGGAAGACGCTAACGAAGAAAAGCTTGTCGTTTTAGTCTTATTATTGAGGTTTAAGTTATCAATTCTCGTATCCAATCCTTACAATCCAAAATCCTTCAAAAAATCCTAAATTCCCCTTACTTTGTCACCAATAAGCTTATCCATAAAGACCTTAATGTTCCATATGTTGCTAAGTTAACCAAAACCAGATACCTATCCTTCCATAGTAAGCTCCATAACCACTCCAATCCACTGTTCTCCCAACTTACTTCCTCCCCCATCCCTGATAATCCTCCGAGGCGTCTGAAAAGAAGATGGCCTAGAGACCTTTTAGTGTAGATTTTATTGAAGTGCTACTAGTGAGTAGTTATTCACAAGTTATTTATATGCCATTGTATTCACTGTCAACACATTTACTTTTTGTATATTATTCTGTACAGTTGTAAATATCAATAAATGAAAAAAAAAAAAAAAAGTTATGAATTTATGTTTTTACAAATTTGCCAAGCAATAGCTATGACATGATAGTAAACGAACGCATGCTATGATAGGAAGATAAATATAATTCGGAACTAATTAATGGTTCTCCTCTATTACGAGTATATTTTGTTTATTAGAACAATTGTTTCAAATGTTTAACATTCCTTTTCAGTCCTAAGTAGTTCAGCCAATAAACACATTGTAGAGTGCATGGAATATGCAATAATATTTTACTCCTTAGCGTAGTTAGGAATAGTTGGAAGGTAACATAGGAAGGAATTGGTCTAACCATTTTTAACGAAGCTATGAAGTCAAAAATTATCGGATATTCCATGCAGTCTACACCCCTCATTTCAGCACTCATTGACTGGACTAAAGGTTTCTAAATATTATCTATTTGATCGTATTTATTATTATAATGTAAAAATACAAACCAAAAAATCAAACACACGCAAACGTTCTTGGAAGCATTCAAAGGTAAACGGAAATCATTAAAGGGTTTCTTTCAAGAGTGATCGGTTTTTGTGTTTCAATTATAAACCAATTTAAAATAAGATTGTTGGAAGAATTTATTTGGCCATTCAAAATAAAATTTGGTTCAGTTTTAAACAATTATATAATTTCTAATTAATCGTAAATATTTAATTTAAATATATTTTTACGTGATATATTTATTTTCATTAACGCTTATTTATTTTACATGCATCTACCCAAAGGGATAATTAGCATAAAATACAAATGTATGTAACATTCAGTTTGTTTTAACGTAATAGGTTTCTAATTTTTTTTAAGTTACTCATAACTAATGAAGGCAGTGAAGGTCTCTAATGTCCTTGGCTAAACGTACTTTAAGGTGCTTATAATATTTGTAAAACCTGTTACGATTCCGTTTCTAGCTGTCTCAAACTGTCACAAACTGTAATAAAATGAAATAATAAAAAAATAATAAAAATGAAGTTCGAAAACAATTTTTTGTGGGTTAATGTAGAAGTTAGAACCTTAGAACAGAAATAAAACATCACAATTCTATTGTAAAAACGAAGGCTCAAAGAAATAACTTGAATTGTTGATTCAAATACACATCTTGGGAAAGATCTATTGTTTAAGATTATGTAGGAAACTGTCAACAATTTTTCAACTTTGGAATTAATTTAAAAAAATAAAGAACTTAATTTTTTTTTTTCATACTTTGACTTTTAAAAGTACATTTCTTAAAGTTTATTTTGATACGTAGTTTATCAGCCTTTGGCTGCCTCTTGCGTTATTATTGTGGTTTTAGATTTAAAAACAAATTCTCAAGTGTTCGATTTCTGGTACAGAGCATCAGATAGTCAGATAATTCATTATTTGATAAAATAGTGCAAAAATATTTATTTTTTATCGAAATGTTCTGATGAAGTTAAGGGAAACATAAGAAAAATTGTACGATTGTTTTGCCCAGGTTTAAAAAAAAAATCTAGTAACTTCGTTACTCCAGTTGGGCTATTGTCAGAAGAACCATTGGAGGGCCGACACATTAAGTACCTCAGAGGAAACAATAAAACAAGGAAACCTTGTAATGATACAATAATGGGTCTAATGAAAATGCTTCTTTCGACTAGGTCCATATTTGTCAACTTTAAGAAAATTTGGCTCCAAAAAATAAACAATCGATGAAAATGACGGTATTAGTTTACAATCTAGTGATTCTGAGGAGGAATAAGGTTTTTTATTTCTAATTATCTGTATATATTTTCTGTAAGTTTGTGAATGCCATTTAAATTTCTATATACATTTTCTGTAAGTTAACACCATAATAGGGTCATTCTCATAGCCTAAGCTAAAATTTAAAAAAAAATTATATTTTTAAAGTTGCTTAAATTTTTATTATTTTTGAGTTTTCTATTATAATATATCTTCTATTTATTGAATTCCCAGATGGGGCCGATTTCTTTTTTCTATTTACCACTCTTTTGAAGCATTTTATAGAGCTTTTCATAGAAACGCTCTTGACCGTTACTCTTTCTTTAAACATTATTTTTTTCGTAATAAAAAATTATTAATGTTCTCAACTGGATAAAACTAAATAAATAAAATAATAAAATTTATTATTGATACATAAAAAATTAAAGTAATAAAAAAATTGTGATCAATTCAGGAAGAATATTACAAAAAAAAAACAGTTTAGTTGTTCAACTATTATATTGAAGTTGTTCAACTATTATATTGAATGAGATTTAATTTTTAATATTTCTTTTTAAGGCACAACTCTATGTGTCCCTCAACTGAGGGTCGGTATGGACATGTACGTGTTACTATGTGAGGGAAATCACAGTTATCCTGAAGATGGAGCAATGTTCTCCGAAACTTTTTTTTTTTTTTTTTTTTTTTTTTTTTTTTTCTTTTTTTTTTTTTTTTTTTTTTTTTTTTTTTTTTTTTTTTTTTTTTTTTTTTTTTTTTTTTTTTTTTTTTTTTTTTTTTTTTTTTTTTTTTTTTTTTTTTTTTTTTTTTTTTTTTTTTTTACTACCTTGCCTTTTTAGGCATACGGGGTTTTGACGGCAGCGGTTTAAACATGTACTCCGAAACATGTTGAAGAAAATAAAAGATAAATAGGAGTTATGCCTTAAAAAGAAATATTAAGGTTTTGTTATTTTGAAACCCCCCCCCAAAAAAAAAAAAAAAAAAAAAAAAATTAAAATTAAGTCAGTGATGTTTCTGCCTTATAAAAGTGTTGGTAAATAGGTATATAGCCCAAATATAAAATTTTACGAAATTCGATTAAGTCGTTTGTAAGTGTGAATCCCCCCCCCCCCAAAAAAAAAAGAAACTTAAATTAATGATGTTTTACCCTAATGAAAGTGTTAGGAAATAGGTTTATAACTATGATATAAAATTTGACGAAAATCGGTTGAGTTGTTTCGAAGTCCGATTCCGCTCCCCCTCAACCCCCGGCAAAAAGGAACTCAATTCAGTGATGTTTCATACGTATAAAAGTGTTGGTACATTAATATGTAACAATTTAAAATTAAAAAAAAATTGGTGTGACGGTCGTGAGGAACCTCCCTTAAATTAATGTTAATTGCAACACCAAAACCTTACCTAAACGGCTAGTTTGACTAATCAGTTGTATACATCTACAAATAATCAAATATGGAGTCCAGGAGCTTTTAAAAAATACGAATCATTTTAAAAACGCGTGACGGTCGTGAGTATGAAAAAATACGAGGAAAAAAACTTACCCTGTATTGATGCAAATCTTAGAAAATACACCAAAAAATGTCTTCCAAACACATCACTTATGAAGATAACCTCACGAATTACTCTGTAGATAGCAATAATTAGCACTAGCTTATTCTTGTAGAGAATATTTAAATAACTATTTAGTGTGACGGTCGTGAGGCCAAACCGAGGGACAAAAAGAAAACGGAACTTTCAGTATCCCTTTATAGTTTAAAAATGTTTAAAAGCATGTTAATTTATTCTTCAATATATGGTCTCATACTCTAGAAAATAAAAACATAAGTTTTTTAAAATAAATACTTAAATAACTTCCTTGAAATCTCATACTATAGCTTGGGACAAGTGAAAGTTTACTTATGAGTTTATAAGCCTTTTTGTAGCTATAGAAAAATAACAAAAATATTTTTCGAAACTAGGCTGTATGCACCAACTTTAAGGGGTCGGTGTACGTTCAAATCCACCAAAAATATTGATTTGGAAGTTTTAGTTCCATCTTAAGTCCAGCAGGACAGTGAAAAATCACTGCCATGAGAATAGCCCAATAAATTGTTATATCTGCCACATTCATGTTGTTTAGTAATCTAAAATAATAATAAACTTTGTCAAGACAAAATTACTATTTTTTATGTCTTACCCTATATACTCGTGGCACTGTGTGTCTGTGCTGTTATCGGTATTTAAGAATTTTCTACTGGTTTTAGTGGCTTTAAAATCTTTAATTTAAAACGTTTGACAAATATATATATATATATATATATTTTTTTTTTTTTTTTCTTTTTTTTTTTTTTTTTTTTTTTTTTTTTTTTTTTTTTTTTTTTTTTTTTTTTTTTTTTTTTTTTTTTTTTTTTTTTTTTTTTTTTTTTCTTTTTTTGCAGCAAGCATGTCTCTTAGGTCTCCTGTATTGTACGTGAATTTGTGCAAATGTATTTATTTTCATTTTTATGGTGATGCATTGCTAAGTTGGAATTCTGCGTCTTTTTATTTATACTCATATGTGTACCTTAAGTATCTTTACTGATCATTCAGTTTTCACGGTGTAGTTATCTTCAGTCATTGCAGTTTAGTTCGTAATCCTTTTTTTTTTTTTTTTTTTTTTTTTTTTTTTTTTTTTTTTTTCTTTTTTTTTTAATATAGCATTTTAAATATATTCTCATCTTCAAATTTATGCGCCAAAATTATTGCTTGATAAATAGTTTTCATATAATATAGAAACATCTACGAAATCAAAATTTGATATTTGAACCTAGCTTAAACATCTAACTGATAAATTCGCTCTAGGAAGTGATTATTTCTCTGGAACAAACGTCAACAATTTAATCACTGTATACAAGAGATACGAGAGGACGTGAACTCAACTGTCCGGTTGATAAAAGCAAAAGCACCAGAACTTCATTTAAATTTTGTTTTGAGAATATCTCACGCAACATTCGAACCGCATATAATTTGTCCGTCCATCATATTTGATAAAATACTTCAAATTGGGGTTACTTGGGCCTTCAGAATGTAACTTCAAAACAGAACAAAAAGTTAGTTATTTTTAGTGTCACAGATTTAAGTCACAACTCATCGGCTTATTCACATTTACGGTACTTACTTTTAATGGATTTTATTTCAGACAAACATTGTGTATCTATGCTCTGGATATATCTGATTCTGGAAGGATATTAAGTCAACTTAGGTACCAGGATCAGAAGAGGAACCAATCTTAAAATGCCGAGCATGCTAAACAAGATCCCTTCTTAAGATTATCATAAGCTTTAATTTTTGTATTAATGAAGTTGAGGGATTTGAAAAAAAAAAAAAAAAAAAAAAAAAGTTTATCTGGGCGCCACCACAAGTTGCAGCTTCAACGCTAGCAAGGCCTTGAAGACAAAGAGTGCCAGTTGTAATAGCTGAGAAGCTCGCACAATTAAACATTGATGTGGGCCTAAATAAAACAAAAGGTATTATATTCTCTTTTTAAAAAGGTAAAAAGAAACCAGACAATATTCAAAATTAATAATTGTGATAGAACTTTTGAAAAATATTGTTTACCTGGTGTTAATTTTGACAGGCACCTTATGATTTTGGCCCACTTACTTGATAAAATAAGAAGTACGAGATTACAGTCTTGGAAGTCGATTCATTTATTAACTGCTTGAAATTTTTCTCTACGTTTAAAATTAATTATATATAAATGTGACATCCGTCCAACTTTGCTGTATGGGACACCATTATTTTCAAACATAGGGAGAAGTACTAATAGCCAATTGAATTCATTCCACTACGGAATAATACGAAACATTTTAGTGTAACGAGTTGAAACATTTAAGATATACAATGAGTCAAAATATTAAAAATTATGGAGTTTTTGGACGTAAGAACAATCAACTTTTTCTATACCTTAAAACATAATTCGAACCCTCTCTACAGTCAAATTTCACCTGTAGAAGCACCAAAACGGTGGCAGAAATTATTTTAAATATATATTATATTACTTTTATTTTAATACACACATATACACTACTAATATAAACATATATACAAAAATCGGTGAGCCCTAATTATTAATTCTATTCTATTCCATATCGGACCGCTACAGTCGATGAAGGTCCTGGGCCTCTGCACACAGCTTTCTACACTCCTCTCTGTCCGCGGCCACGTTCCTCCAGTTCTAGATACCTAGCCACCTTAATGATGTCCCCTTCCACATCATTCATCCATCTTTGCCTGGACCTGCCTCTTCTCCTTCTTCCTCCTGGCGTTTCCGCCCATATTTTTCTTGGCAGCCTTTGAGGTTCCATTCTCTCTAAATGACCCAGTCATCGCAACCTCACTTTTTTCACATCATTTACAGCATCCTTCTCATCATAGAGCTCTCTGAGCTCTGCATTGCTTCTGATGCGCCACCTTTGTTGCTCTTTGATTGGGCCATATATCTTTCAAAAAAATCTTAATTCTCATACTAGTAGAGACTTCTGATATTCTTCTTTTAGAGTCCATGTTTCACTACCATATGTCACCACTGATCTTATTACAGTTTTGTATATGGTTACTTTAACCCGTGTGGAGAGGCTTTTAAACTGTAGAGCTTTCTCCATCGCATAAAAACACCTTGTCCCCGCTGCTATTCTGGCTTTAATGTCAGCTCCTAGATCATAATTCTCCGTTTCTATGCCTCCCAGGTACCTAAATTCTCAACAGGTAGGAAACATGTACTCTCCTATCGCTATATGTTCTCCACTGTAATTTGGGTTGCTCGAGGTTTCCAAAAATTTAGTTTTTGATGTATTGATCTAGAGCCATATCTTCTTTGCCGCTTGGCTGAATTCATTAAATGCATCGACTAACGCATTATTAATTAAACTGTATTAATAGATAAACAAAATTTGGCTTCTTAAAATGACAGGAAGTAGTAAGAGAATTGGTATAACTTTATATAAAATTTACATAAAACGAAAAAGGAGGCTATATACCAATATTAAAAAAATATATATATAATTTATCATAAGCGATTTGTCCGTCATGTTTCATTCATATGTTGTTAAAACAAATTTAATCGAAGTCATAGCGGGTGAGTGGTGATGTAATTTAATTTTTCCGAACCATAGTTCAGTAAGTTCTTAAAAATGGGTTCAACAAACAAAACTTTAAAACTTGTAAAATATTGAATATACCAGTAATTAAAATCTCGTTAATTATTCTCACATCTTAAATAGGCACCATATTATTTCAAATTTGATCAAGAAATATTAGACACATATTTTGCCGTTCCGACTAATGAGCCCTAGAAGTCTAGGAAAAAATGAAATAGCATAAACTAATTTATTTTATATCTCGAGTTATAAAAATGAAATCGACATGATTCTTGCACTAAAATTTTTATTATTAAAATAATGATCATATCTTGAAGCAAACTACTTTTATAGATTTTTTCACCCAAAAATGACATTAGATTCTAATTCGGCATTTAAAAGAACACGAATACGAAATTGCACCCTAAAATAAAAATACAAAATCGTAACCTTCAAAATTTACCTGACCAAAATTATATATCTCTTTGACTGCATCCCTGATTGTCCTCTTTTCCATTAAAAACTTTTCTTTATTTAAACCAATTTTATAAGTTTCTATTAATTTTTAATATAGATAGTTGTGTGTTGTGGTTTTATAATAAAGAGAAAACTATATAACATAACGTACATATCGATACGAAAAATATTCGAAAGAATAAATATCGGAATATCTTTAAAAAATATTGATATTTTTGATATATCAGGTATTGATAATTATCAGAGTTGTGCAAAATTCAATCATAGCTAAAATATAATTAAAATTTAATCATAGCTATTTGATAACTATTTTCCTGGATTCAATCACCTAATTTAATAATGATTAAATCTTTCAGTCATTTGTTTTGTGAACTAATGGTTATTTAATTGAAAGATTTAATCATTATTAAATTAGGTGATTTATTTCAGGAAATTATTTGTCAAATAACTATGATTAAATTTTGATTATTTTTTAGCTATGATTAATTTTTTTACCAACTCTGATACCCATTCTACTTGGTATAGTTAACACATGGGTGGATTTTTAAGTGCCCGACCACTATGTGTTAATTGCAGTTGTATGGATACAATGAATTAATGGAGTTGTTATATAATAGTGCCGTTTTCAATAATTTATTGGTTTGTTTGTTTATTTCGTTTAACGTCACTTTATGCTGCTATGGCTAATCGGACGATGCTACGGTGGAAGTCCTAAATTTTGCCTATCCAGGTATAATTAGGATAGGGATCTTTAACGAGTACCTGACATCGCACTGGCTCGGGACCCCCATTTTACGTCCCTTCCGAAGGACGGCAGAGCTAAGGATTTTTTACTCCCTTTAAAAAATCCTAAGGTCATCTGCCGGGCTGCGAACCCGCGATCTTGGGTTTAGTAGGTTGCTATGCTAACCACTACACCACAGGTGACCCCATTTATTGGTTTAATATTACAAAATTTATTGTTTTTACTACTTTGTTTAATAAACCTTCTTTGTTTTGTTACCTGGACTATAGTATAAATAATTAGTAAGGGCTGTTACCTTGACTTACTAAAAATAAAATATCGTTGGCTCTCATTTATGTAATAGATAAATCAAATATTAAAAATTGTAAAAATATTTAATTAGATATTAATTATTAATTATAACGGAACTCTAATTTCAAACATTTTTTTTTCAAAAACCTCCTACACGATGAATGACTATCCCTTATAAAATAGATATCCTAGGGATGAATGGAAACCATCCAGTACTCACCGGACCATTAAACTTTTTGAAGCAGACTATTTTCTTAAAGCCTCAATTTTTAAAACTGAATCTAAAATGGAAGATTCCTTCAGTTCTTTTCCTTTCAGATTTTTAGCTATCATGAAGACATAATTAAATAACATTCTGAATTTAGTGATAACAAGAAAATTGTCTTTTCTTGTGATAGTAATTTTGACTATTCTGTTTGTAGAGCCAAGACCAAATATTCCTGCACTAACTCTCCCCTTCTGCTTCAATCAATTCCTCGCTTAACGAAGCTTCCCTGATACCGTCCGTCCAAGAGATGCGAACTTTTCTCTGGGGCTTTTTCCTTTCACAGGGGAGTTTAGTTCCTCTACGCAGTTCTTTCTTGTTCCATTTTGAGGAGTTGACCAATCCATCTTCAATTTTGTTCTCATCGTAGGATGGTATCTGATAGTATAACTACAAGAATAGTCCACATTGTGATGATCAATTGGATTCTACCCGGCCACATGTCGGCTTCTCATTTCCATAACTTGGATCTGCTTCCTAGGCTTTATGAGTCCATAACTCAGATGAGATCGATGGATTAAAAAAGAAGTTGGATATTTAAACGGCTTTATTACCTCACTTCTGCCCAGGGTACCCTTCTCAACTGAATGATATATTATGTTATGCTAATTATGTTTTTTTATTTGTTCCCGATTTTATTTTCCTGAATCTGAATATCTACTTCGCCCCCTCGAAAAATTCGAGCGTACCGCAAAAAATTATCAATAACAGCTGGAAAAAATGAAGTTGAAGCAACAGTTTATGTTGGTTCTAAAAACATTATATCATCTGGATAAAAGTAATATTAACTTTAGTAGAAATTTTTTCCAATGGTATTAACCTCAAAATAAATAATCTCAAACTATAAAATATATAAAGTGAAAAAAAAAATTAGATTAGATAATAAAAACAATACTATTAGTTAAAAAAATAAGGATTAAATTAAAAGGAATTAAAAAAGAAGAATATTCAATGGTTATTTTAAAAACAATTATTTATCGATATTTACAAGTATACAGAACATACACGTCATGTAAATGAGTTAAAAAAATATTATAATCACTTGAAAAGAAACTACCAACTAGTAGCACTTCAATAACAGTTTTAGATTAGAAAGTCCGTTGGGTCATCTTTTTTTCAGAACCCTTCGGAAACAAGTTGGGGGACTAGTGGATTCGAGTGAGTAGGTAGCTTTCGTCGAAGGATATGTATCTGGTTTGGCCCAACTTAAGCAATTAGTTCGTTATGGATGTTTTTATTTGTGGCAAAATTTGTGACACTGAGGATTTTGGATTTTTTAGGATTTGGTGCTAGTAGAATTGGAAGGTTTAGCTGAGCCCGAATACTCAACTCCGTTGGTCCAGATAGGCCTAACTACTCAGACTTTTGTAACTTTTTGGAAGCTTCCAACATTTGTCTAGTATACTTTGCATCAGTCCAAACCGACTGGCAATATCTCTTCGTTTTAGTCATGGATGTATTTAGTCCTCAGTTCAAGTAAGACGTTCGTCCAGGTGAAGTCCTAGGTAGCGGATCTAGTCAATGGGGATTAGTGGAATATATTACCAATGTAAATGTGTTTTAATTTACATATTTACTTTAATATTAGTCATTGACATGGTCTTTTGGACGGGAGTCGATAGTTACCTTGTATAAAGTTTTTTTCACGCTCAAAATGTGTAACTTTTTTTATATTAAAAAATGTAACATTTTGACACGCTTTAGCACTGTTAATGTTGCTCAGATCCAAAATTTGACGTCAACATCTTAATCAGAAATTTAACTAAGAATTTTTTTTTTTTGTCTTTTATTTGTCGCTAAGTCCTACCGTTTTGGAGCTATATTGGTTTGAATGATATGAGTCACGTTTGGAACCGTTATTTTCTCTCGTTTGTTTATTTATACTTATCGTTGATATTAATGTTATTTTATTATTATTTTAACTAATTTGATCGTTTTAATTGTAAAATGTGGATTGGGGAAAGTAGCAGAATATAGATAAGACATATCTATGATCTATTGTTTTTCTACGTCAGGGAGTAATTGAGTATTTTTTTTTTTTTTTGTTTTTTTTAATTTCTACATTAAATTACCTTTCGAATTAAACAAAACATGTATTCTGTCTATAATTTTATTTGCAGTTAAATTTAATATTCATTCATAATAATGATATACATTTTTCATTCTATTTTTGATGATAAACTAAAGCATAATTAAGTGTTCCGTATGAAATTTGAATGAGGAAGATGTGACGTTTCGTATGACAGATAACTTTACAACATTCAAGAACCAAAGATGTGAATGTTTCACTAAGAGTGGACTAAATAAACGAATAATCCCTTAATCCGAATAATAGTTGACTTTTGAAGAGTATTATCAACTATATTTTTTTCAAATTAAATATTCCTTAAAATAATGACAATTTTTAGTATCAGAACATAATTATAACTTGATGAAAAAATTTTATTTTTCTAATGACAATATATAAAATTATTTTAATAACAACGTTTATTTTTAATATTTTATTTTATATCCAAGATTATTTTTATCTATTGTTATATTTCTCGTTACCTTTAATAAGTTATTTGATGATTTTTTTAATATTTTGTGTTATTTGACATTTATTATATTTTATCTTTAAGTTTAGTTCATAATCATTTATTTATTAAGCTTGTATATTACACAAATGTTTATCTTTGAATGTTTATATAGTTTATGTAAGATTCAGTAAAGACGACTACAGACGGATTTATCTATGTCAAATAATGTGATAAGTTAAAATCATATTAATCATACCTATCATTCATTCAGTAAATAATTTTAATAAATTGCAATTTAAATGTATCTATAATTTATTTAATATAACATTTCATTTTAGTAGAAGTATTTAATAATAATAATAATTTAGCTCTCCCCCCAAAAAAAAATTATATAGAAATATAACCTTTAATCCTACATATGTTCAAAACATCGCCATTTTTTCTATGGTTAAATATTAATACAGATAGACAATCCCTCAGGCTTTCCCATTGACTAGTCGGTTTTTCTTTTTCCAACTGGAAAAAAAATGTAGAACATTGGGAATATTTATCTGGTTAAACAAATATTTGGATATGTTTTAAACGATTTTATTATTTCTAATGATTTGTAAATATTAAATTCTACAATATTTTCCACATGATTTATTATTTTCACTCCCAATTTTTTTTTAATTTAGCAAAATTTGTTTACAAGTTAGGAAAACTATAATTTTACTTGATGTATTCATGATGGCATGGAAGGATCAGCAATACAATTAGGATATTTACCACTTCTGTTGGATTTTTTTTTTCGAAGACTAATTTTTTAAACTGATAAAAATTTTAACATTCGAAGACATACTCACTGAACTCGGGCGGGTCGTGATCCCCATGGGATGCCGTTGTTCCAAAACGGGACAGAGCCAAAAAGACAAGAAGCGCAGAAGTGGAGGACATGTTGGCCACTACTGGAACCAGCGTCCCCTATCGCTCCCTACTACTTCCTTCATGGCGTTTATCATCTCCTTCGCCGTTCGTCCATCTTATATCGCCCTAATACACGGGCCGTTTCTCATTTAGATCTTCCGCCACCCACTTCGCTAAATCCATTCTCTAGGTCATGTGGCGTAAGAATGTAAGCAAACATTGATCGCGTATTGAAACCAATGGCTTGTACATTTCACGGAGCATATAATAAGTAGTATTAAGCCAGGATAGATAGGTCTAGTTTAAAAATAAGAACTCTAAATAAATCTATTTATTTAGGTCGACTAATATTTATTTTTCTCTCATTGAATAAAAAGATTATATTAGTTTATTATGTATTCACCACTATTGTCTATAAACTTCTTCCATCTTCCTGGCAGTTCATCAATTCCCTCTTTGTGAAATGTGGTCGATTTGGAATGGAAGAAGTTTTCGAGAGTGTGCCTGAGTTGCTCTTCAGAACTGAAAGTTATAAGTAATAATTGAAGGCTATATTGTCATTTGTAACTCATTTTTCATCGCCTGTTATATGATCACATCATTGACATGTGGTATTCTTTCACTGAGGTGCCCTTACTCCTAACTTGTTGATTTCCCCTAATTTCTCCAGGTGGCGGTTAACTGTTGATTGTGATATATTCAAGCTTTCTGCTATATCTTTTGTCAATTGATATGTGCTTTGCTACAATATTGCCAAAGGTTTTTGTGAAAGTCGGAAGGACATCCTGCTTTCGGTTCGTCTTTTAAGGTCGTATCTCCAGAACGGAATTTTATAAACCAATTTCTAACTGTTCAATCAATCATTTACTAAACAAGCTTTCGAAGCTCCCAATTTATAAAAAAAGATTTATTTGCATAAGAGTAATATTAAACCTATTTAAACACATCGAGTTGAGCTTTGAGGCTCCAATAAACCTTCCAGTTCTTCTCACATCCAATCTTAACAATCCAAAACCCTACGTAAAATCCAGAATGCTCCTTGGGTAGGGAAGGGTATGATGTACCAGGTATGCAAGTTTAAAATGTCGTTTTAATTCCAATAGAATGCGCTCTTAGCCTATTGAAGGATTTGCTTATCTATAAACGCTATTTTGTTTGTTAGTCATTTGTTTACAAAAGTCAGTTGTTTTTAAGTCGTTTACCTGGACGTATCATACCTTTCTTTGGTGTTAAAAATGTCTAATTTTAAGCCAAATAAAGAGCATTTGCGGCATGTCATGATTTTCTTATTTAATCAAAAGAAAAAGGCATCTGAATGTCATCGAATTCTTGTTGAGACTTATGGCGATGTTGCTCCAACCGTCAGGACATGTGAACGTTGGTTTTAAAGTTTCAAACGTGGTGATTTTGATGTTACTGATCAAAAACGAGAAAATCGACCAAAAAAGTTTGAGGACTTCGAATTGCAATCTTTATTAGACGAAGACAATACCCAAACCCAACAAATGATGGCAGAACAGTTGAATGTCACTAGGCAAGCCATTTCCGATCGCCTGAGAGCTATGGGAAAGATTCAAAAGGTTGGAAAATGGGTTCCACATGAATTGGACGAACGACAGATGGAAAAACGAAAAACTGTGTGCGAAATGCTGCTTTTACGCCACGAAAGAAAGGGTTTTTTTGCATCGAGTTGTAACTGGCGATGAAAATTGGATTTATTTTCAGAATCCCAAACGAAAAAAATCATGGGTAACGCCAGGACAACCATCCACATCGAGTGCAAGACCGGATCGTTTTGGGAAGAAGACAATGCTGTGTGTGTGGTGGGATTAGAAGGGAGTAGTCTACTACGAGCTTCTCGAACCCGGCGAAACAGTCAATACCGAGCGCTACCGACAACAAATGATCAATTTGAGTCACGCATTTATCGAAAAACGCCCAGAATGGAATCACAGGCACGCCAAAGTCATTCTTCAGCATGATAACGCTCCTGCACATTCAGCCAGATTGACTAAGGAAACGATTTCTTCGCTTGGTTGGGAACTCCTACCCCACCCGCCGTATTCACCTGACCTGGCGCCTTCTGATTATCACCTCTTCTCATCGATGGGACACTCATTGGCGGAGCAACACTTCAACAATTTCGAAAACGTACGAAAATGGCTCGATGAATGGATTTCAAATAAAGATGAAGCATTCTTTTGGAATGGTATCCATATATTGCCCGAGAGATGGGCAAAATGTGTAGAAAGCGAGGGTCAGTACTTTGAATAAAATATATTATACTTTTTTTTTAAATTACTGTGTATTTATTTTAAGAAATAAACGACATTTTAAGCTTGCATACCTGGTATAGTGTTGTTCAAGTTATGTATGATCCTCCTTATCTTATGCATGGTACAAGTTAGTCTCGGCATATGTATAATCCCATAAATCGGTCCTCGTAATTATCAAAGACCCAACCTTTTAGAAAATGAGCCATTGACCTAAAAAAACATATCCAGATGGGACAGTATCTGGGCTACATTTAGGATGAGACAAAACGTTTGCTCCTCGCAGTTCCGATAACCATTCCGATATCTTGTTTTTGGAACAAGAACGATATTCATGGGCACAGAGATTTGGCTAACAAAAATACTTGGTTTGTTGACCAAAAGGGTGTTTCTTCAGCGGCTGTTTTTGTGCTTAGACCTTATTTTTTCTGAAATTAATGGTGCATTTAAAAATGTAAATGACCTAAGTCACAAACAATTAAAGCATAACTCAAACTAAACATTGACATAAATAGTAGGAAACCAAACATTCTTATAGAAATGTAGGTTTGGTGCAAAAATAATACAGGTTTTTAAATGTTACAAAAAAAAAAAAAGTGTTATAATTTTGTGTGGTTTATAATATGGAGTGATCAGCTAACTTCTCCCAGAATGTTTCGAATAGTATTGTGAGGGTTTTCTTCCCTCAAAGCCTTTGATGATCCTAATCAACATCAGAAGGCCTATCGCTACTTTTCTTGTCTTCGAAATCAAAATCTACAAGACACATTTTTTGAACCCATCGCTGCACAGTACATTCACTAATGCTTCCTTCACCCCAAACAACCTTGATGTCACTCGGTTTGGGCAACACTTCGATCAAATTTAAACTCGTAAAAATAAATTTGAGGATACTCTTGTTTTGACAGGTGAATTTCAGACGTCCTTACTCATGGAAAATGTAACACAAACTGAATTAATATTTGAGAGGAGAAAATAAATAACTGTTGTTTATAATCCATTAAGTAGACTGGAGGATTATCTTTGTTTACTTGGCAAGTATTTGCCTGAACAAAATGAATGTTCAAAAGCTGCATTATTTTTGCACCAACCAAATAATTGAGTGTTGAAAAGATTGTGTTACAAAGATTTTTAACATCTGAGTATCTTAAAAATGAAGAAACCTTCAGTCTAGGCATATGAATTCTTGGGTTTCCGTTATGTCCTAGGTTTCAAAGGCTATAACATACACATCTCCCTCACACATGTATTTTGTGTTAACCTTGGTCTAACCCAGACCCATTTATTCAGAAATTAATAGAAAATTCATAAAATAATATAAAGACAATATAAATTTTATTTATGTTTATTATAAATATTATTGGTATATACATTGGGTAAGTTTGTTATATCACCCCAAACATAATAATCACATCAGTATTTAGATAGGTATCCACATGTTTAGTAATAATATTCATGTTCAAACCTATTAATTATGCCAATATTTGGTTAGTAGTCTTGTATTTCAACTGAATGACAAAAAAATATATTAAAATGCTCATATAAAATATATTGTTTGTTTATTTCCATACTAACTCGAGTGAAATTCAAAGTCAAATTAATCACTTTTGTTTGTTTCTTGGGGCTGAAATTAATCAGCCTTACATTTCATAAACAAGCATTAACAAGCTGTGATAAATAAAACTTTTCCAATTGAGCTATACCATACAGGTATATGCTTTATCAATAAACTATTTATACTTGGCAAAATTATTATAAAAATTATAATATTTATATTATAAATAATATTCTCAATTCTTATAATAAAATTATTTGTGTCATACTTATATTGATTTTCTAAAATTATTTTTGCTTCCATAATAGTAACAATCTATTCATTTATTTTTATCATACTGCCCTATCAAGATGAAAAGCAGTTATTCAAAAATGATGAGATCATGATTTATTTGTATCGTTGGATTTGTTTTGAAATTTTTGATTCGATGTTCCATAGAAAAGCAGTAGTCTAATTACAGCTTTTTACAGAGCATCAAAACAAAAATTTCCCAATGAATCCAATGATACCAATAAGCCATTATCTCACAATTTTTGAGCTACTGCTTTTTTCCTTGGCAGGGCAATCTGATTAAACCACAACCGGTATGGTGGGGTCCTGGGAGCCTCTGAAAGTTTTCTTTATTCTGTAATTCACACTACTTATCACGCTGTAGTTTCTGAGCTGTTGACAGAAGTGGTTTTCTAGTGGTAAGTGATTTATGAATTTTATTTGACTATTAGTCGAACGTGGTTCACAACAACTATCACTTTAAAATATATTACAATACATTGAGAATAAATAAAAAATTAGTTTTTAGCAAGCTATGAATACCTATTAATCAGACAAATGTAATTGAAAATCTTTTAACCTTGCTCTGTTCTATAATTCAAAAGTTTTTTTGTTTTTTTTTAACTTAACATTATATAAAACTTATTTTTGAATTTGAATTTGAAAATCAGGGTGTCATTAACTATCAAAGCTGTTAATGGTTTACCCAATTAGGGTGTGTAATGTATCACTAATATTTTTACAGATTAATATATATATATATAAACCATGAGTTATGTATTTTTTCTTTAAAATTTTGGAATTTCTAATAAGCAATTTAGAATTGGAAAAAGGTGTGGAATAAATAATCCATTATTTTGACATAGTTTGGTACACTTTTTACCCCCATCATATATAAATATCCATCCAGAACTTAATGAATAAAAAAAAAAATATATATATATATATAAAATCTCTAAGTAAAATAATTTAAAAATTTAGAAACCAATATCAGAACATATACACAAACAAATATAAATTATGATTTCATGCAATTGTTTAATTTTAATTTTAATTTATTTTAATGTTTCAGATGTAACTACAATATCATAACTATAATGATTAACTTTGTGCAATATAACAATATCATTTATTTTTTAACAATTTAGAAATTGTTAATTTTCTTAGACTGTCCAAAAACTTTTCTCCACCAAAAGTTTTATTCGTTTTAAAATGTTTACTCCCACTTATACTTTAAAAAGTGCATATAAAACGAATTAGAATTATTAAAAATATTAATTAAATAAAATACAGCAATATTTAAAAACATAACCAAGGAATATTATAAATTTATTAAATTTTAAATTAATAAAATTTCTATCGGCCCATTGAGTTTATTAAGTCTTGCTTTTGATGATTTGTATGTCTAATGTGATTTTTATATAATTTATTCTAGAAAGATACATCTAATCTAATGAAAAAAGTAATAAATCTTATTAATTTAAAATTTTGTTTTTTAAATTTTTTTCTAAACACTGCTTACTTTTATTTAATACACATTTTTAACAATCCTAATAAGTTTTATGTGATTAAAGTTAATTTTTATGAGACATAAAAACCTAAAAAAGAATGGATATTATTGCCGAGAAAATGAAAAAATCAGTTGAGTGGAATTTTCAGCCTGTCAGAATATTAAAAAAAAAAAAAAATCACATTCATTAATTATTCATTAATATAGTTGTATTAATATTTTTATATAATACAATATATTGGTTGAGGTAACAATAACATTACTCAATCATGGATGGATCAATGCTGTTAAACTCTTTAATCCAAACACAAATAATCTTTTATAAAGTACGATGTTGAGAGGTATTAGTTATGAACAATTGGGCAATGTTTGATATTAACAAACATATTTTTATTTTTTTGCCAACATTTCAGATATATCATCGATGGCATTCGTCTAGGCAGATGGAAAATTATAAAAAACTAAAAAATATAAGCCAACATAACAACACTCTTTCATGAAGATAACCTAGGTAACCTACTAATCTAAGTAGTTCTCATTATGACATAGTTCTTGTTGATTTATCTTTTTTTAGTTTATTATAATTTTCCATCCACCCTGATGAATGTAATCAATGAAATATGTGAAATGTTGGAAAAAAAAAAAATTTGTTTGTTAATATCAAACATTACCTAATTTTTTTATTACTGAACCCTCTCAACATCATACTGAATATAATACTCATCATTTATTGTCATATATTCATCAATATAATTGTCATCCAGCCATTCAACATAGCTCATCAAATAATCTTTACTGTATTGGTATTACATGTAATGCTACAGGAATACGCTTCAGGATTTCGTAGCTCATTGATAATGATTTCAACCTTCCACTTTGATTGATTAATCCATGATTAACAATAATGAATATAAGAATTTTAATATGAAATAATAACATAACAGTTAATTTCGTAAAACTTATATTATTATGTTAACGGCACCATTAGGCTAGAAACAATATTCAATTTAATGGTGAGCCTCTATCACCAGATTGTAGTATTAAGAAATAGAAAGCAATGAGAATAACTAATGGTAGATTAAAAGCAAAATTATTCATGGAAATAATTTAATAGAAGAATAAAAATATGTAATACAGTTTTGAAAAATCAAAAACTCCTGCATTTTCTCTGTTTCCTTATTAGGAGCATTATCATTAAAACTTGGATATGCAGGCTTTTTTTTGTTGTCCTCTTTAATGGCCTGAGATAATTTTATCAGTTAATAATCCATGAGAGGTGACAGTTAATCAATTTGTTACTTATATTTATCTCAATGTTATTCCCACAATCTTTTTAATGATTCTATTATGACTCATTCATAATGAGTTCATTTTCATTCATTCACTAAAAGTTCATTTTAGATGAAAAAGAATTCAGAAACAAAGATATTTTATTTATATTTTAACTTCCACTAAAGAGGATATTTGTATGTTTATGTGATATATTTATTTTATATCTCTCTGAATATTTTTCTGTATGGTAGTTAGATATTAAGTACATTAATTTCATATTGACAATGATAAGGCAATAAAATCGTTAACATTTATGGATATAATAAATAAAGTAGCAGTTTATCTATAATTATTCAATTACTTAAGTGTGCAGTATCGTTTTTTTTTATTTACATTTTTTTGTATTGTCTGAATATCAAATTGAGATCAGGTTTCTCTTATGTTTTATTCAATTACTCATTACTGACAGATACCTTAGTTTGCTGTCTTAGTGAGCTCAAAATGAGGCTAATTAACTATTTAAGATTAATTTTAAGGATCTCAAGGCGATCTCATATTACTAGTTGGTATTTTGAATTACGGTGGCTTTACCTAAGTTTTTAAGACTGTACATCATTAGTACTTCTCTATTCCAATCTTTGGAATCCAAAAAATCCTTCTAATATTAATGATATCCATGCTCTGAGTTCTTCCATTCACCTTTTTTGAACACCACATCTCAGCATAATGATTCCCTTCCCATCAGACTCTACTTTTAAAAAATCGTTTAATACTCGGGAAGCTTTTTTTTAAATTCCTTATTCAATTCTTTTCACAACGCTTTCTTAATCTCTTCTTTATTTGAAATTAGCTTTCCCCATCACATAGCAGTAATTTTTAATATGGTTAAAATTGCACTGATTAGGTATTTGAATATTTTGAAAAAGCATGATTGGACATCCAATTTTTAATTTTAATGTGAGTTGGTGATCCAGAGGGACAGAGACTATCAAGAAACTCTTGCAAATAATGGACTACATTATCAGTGCTTACAACTAAAGCAAAAATTTTGATTTGGTAATAATTTTTATTTGGTGGAAATAATTTTATTGATTGCATGTGGTTGGATTTCCATCCATAAAAGAATATGACAGTGTGGCAAACCTTGTTTCTGTAGTGAGCATTGTACATATAAATTTTTATCATTTTAAATTTTATTATTGATAAATTTTCCTAGAACTTTGAATATGATATAGTTAAAATTTGATACAGATGGGTTCAGTAGTTTTGCTACAGAGCTTTATAGCAGAATGGTGCTAACCACATATGCATTGATATTCAAACTTCACTGGGATCCACAAACAGCACCACATATTTAAATCTTTTTTACTAATTTAAGTGCATATAAGTAAATTTTATTATCAATGTCAAGGTCTATATAGCACATTAGCTTTGTAACCTCTCATGTAGAATGGCACTCTTCATCTATCGGTCAATTTTCAAACTTATTATCCAAATATTAGTGCTTTTTTAATAGCAAATTAATTGAAAATCAGAAGATCTGATTATTGCTCAACCTTCATGGAACTATAAAGATAATGTGGTTATGATTTAGAACAGATTGGTTGCACAGTTTTTGTGGTTAGTGATTACAAATGAAAAATGACTTGTCCTTTTATACAATAGTATAGATTATCAATCTTTCGACATTATATAGACAGAAGGATGTTTTGCAAATAAATTTGAAGATCATTTTTTTTTTTTTTTTTTTTTTTAATTTAATTCCTACCTTCTACATTCATATGAATTCTATTTTACAATCTACGAATGTATTTTTCTTAAATTTAACCAGCCAGACAATAATACTATTTTTTGTACTTTTTGTTATTTTTAGGAGACAATGTGCCACAGAGTAATGATTTCTTTTTTCATTTCACATGCATGGATTTCATTACTCTACTTGCTAATTTTACATTTTTATTTATGTATTTCAATAAAAAGGTAACATTAGTCAGTAACTAAATGAATTTCATTTTTCCAACTTTGTACCTTACAGTCCAACTTGTATCTCACTGATATTTCAATATTTTTATTCTTACAGTTTTTCAAGTAATATTTACTTAATTCTATGTACTAAGCTGAATTCTATCAGAAATTGTTTTCATGTATCTCATAGATACCATTTGAGTACATATAATAGTTTATAGTATAAAATTTATTTATGTATTGTTCCAGAAATAGAGTTTTACGATCTTCCTCAGGTACAAGATGACAACTTTAGTCGACAAAACTAATGTACTGTAAACAAGCAATTTAATTGTGAATAATAACATAATTTTTTTTAAATTTGTATCTTTTGTATAATATTTTATTAAAAGAATATTTTTGAACATGATTTGATTTTTTGCAGCATTTTAAAGCTTCTTTTTGACTTCTTATCTAATTTTGTTCGACTATTCTGAATGATCCTCTGATTATTATCATTTAACAATAATATTTTTATTAGTTGAACTGCTGCAGGAACATTTTATATATATATATATAATTTAATTCAGGGATAATATTAATTTAATATTTGTTCTAATCTGACAATTAAAATAGTTTTGTGCATACTTATTTTAAAGAAGAACTTGCTGTCCTTATTATAATAAAAATATATTCAAGTAAAAAACTGGTATCTTTCAATGAAAGTTTCATTTTCATTTAATCATTCCATTTGCCGGGAACATGCATTATTAATCCATCCAAATTTTGAAGTTCTTAAGACACTCTAAGAACACCTTATAACTTTATCTCTATTGTTAGGAATTAGGAAATAGATAAATCATTGCCCCACCTGTAGGAAAGATCCAGACTGCTCAGTGACTGAAATATGACAGCGATGTTTCTTTATTTTCTTATTGTGCTTTATATTTTTCAGTGCAATGAACCGATCATTTCAGCGAATGAAACAGGCTATGCGCTACTTAGTAAGTGAATTATTTATAGAGAAAAGTAACCATTATTAGTTGGGCAGACTTTTATTTTATTGCATAGTTAGTTTTCCATTATTATTTTTATTTATTTATTTATTTTTTTTGTGAAACAGTCATCTGAATAGCTATCCAAATTAGTTGGATTAATTCTAGCTATGCTTATTTTTATTTGGTATACTGGAAATAAAGTTTAAATGTATAGTCTCTAGACATGTGTTTGTCTTTTGGATGGGTGTCTATACTTTTTTTCACAGTTGAAAATGTAACAGTTAGATCTGCTCTTAAAGTTGTTGCTCAGACCGAAAATTTGTCAATAATTTTCGTATCAGAAATTTAATGAAAAATATTTTTTGTTATTTAAAATTTGTCATTAGGACCTACCATTTACAAACTATATTGGTTTGAATAAAAAAAGTTATGTATGCTTAATTTTTTTTATTGTTTGGGCTTTATTGACACGCTCTGTTGGGTGGGCTTGAAAATTTGACACAGGTTCCCTGGTCAGAAATTTAATGAAGAATATTTTTTATTTTATCTCATTTGTCAATAGCACATACCGTTTAGGAGCTATATTGATTTCAGTGAAAAAAGTCACGCTTAAAACTCCTATTTTCTCTCAACTTTGTTTATTTTGAATAATCATTGAATGTTAATTTTATTTAATTATTTATGTAATTTGATCTTTTATTTCTATAAATGGTTATAACATTTTTTTTCACCATAAAATATGTAACTTTTTTTTCCACCCTTAAAAATGTAACGTTTTGGCAAGCTGTAGTTCTGTTGGTGTTACTCAGATAAACAATTTGTCAACAATTTTAGTATCAGAAATTTAATGAAAAATATTTTTTGAAATATGACATTTGTCACTAGGACCTACCATTTAGGAGCTATATTTGTTGGAATGAATATAGTCACTTTTTGCCTATGTATTTAAGTGTTGGGTTTTTTAAAACGCACTAGCTCTGTTGGTGTATCTCCGAAATTTTGCCGACAGTTTCCGTATCGGAAACTTAATGGAGAATATTTTTGGGTTATTATAGCATTCATCAATAGGACCACCTGTTTAGGAACTGAATTAATTTGAATGAAAAAAGTCACACTTGAAACTCCTATTTTCTCTCAACTTTCTTTATTTCACATAATCATTGAATGTTAATTTTAATTAATTATTAATTTATTTAATTTGACCTTTTATTTCAAGAATTTAAATTGGGAAAAGCATTAGATTATATATAGATATGTCTATGATGTATTTTTTTTCCCTTTTGCATGTTACAGATGCTTTTATATTTAAAAAAAATAATTTATGGTCTTTATTAATTAGTAAGTAGTTAACTTGACTATCAGAAAAAATAGTTATGCATTCATATTAACTTTCTCAATAGATGATTTGAGAAACAAAAAAAAAAATTAAAGGACATCCTCAGTCAGCCTGGTATGTAGTCAAATTTAAATTTTAAAACTGCTTCTTTGAGAAGTTGAAATATTTGGCTTGACCACTTATTCACAGAGGCTACAGATATTTTATAATGTTTTATTTAAATATTTTATAAATAAGCTTCAAAACAGCTTGAGATTCTCAATTTAATATGTTTATGTATTTATATGCATATACTGATATATTTAAATATATATATGAGCCATGTAATATGAAAGTGGTGGAAGTTCATTTATTGGATTAGGGGTCATTTTAATGGTTTGCAATAAAAAAAATTTAAATATTGGTAAAATAGACATTTAAAAAAAAAAAAAAAAATGTTTTGTGTTATATTATTATAAATCATATTAGTTACACCCAATATTTAGGATACAATATGATCTAAATAAGTCGAAGCCAACATCTCAATTTTTCTTGATAAATAGTTTTTGCTAGATGTCTAGATCAAATTTGCTAAATATTTGAAGGATTGTTGTTTAAAAAACAAATATTTAAATATAACAAACTATCAATGAAATTTGAGCCTTTTTCATTCTAGATGTGCAACAAGTTAACCATTTACAGGAAACATTATACCTGTTCTGAAATATATATGTTTCCACCTTAGTTGGTTGGCTTTTAATTAATAATTATATTTCTATGAATTTACTTTTAAATATCTAATATTTTGATCTTCCAAATTGGTTTCAAATACTGATCCTGCATTAAAGGATATGAACTATGACTGGTATGATGAGAGATGAAGCGTGTTTAAATATTTTAAATCTCTTTACCTCATACAAATTTAATTTCTCATATAAATTTAGATTAATTTCTATAAAATGATACATTTTTGATTATGCAAAAAACACTACACATTTTGAGGGTGAGAAAAACATTCCAACGTGGCTATTATCATTCAAACCAATATAGCTGTTAAACGGTAGGTCCAGGTGACAAATTTTATATAACAAAAAATATTCTCAATTATGTTTTTGACCAGAAACTGGTGTCAACTTCTTGATCTGAACAACACCAACAGAGCTAGAGCTTGTCAAAATGTTACATTTTTGAGTCTGAAAAAACCTTACATTTGTAAAAAGTATAGAATAGAATAGAAAGAAAACTTTATTCTGGGACAAAGTCCCTTAAGAATAACATTATATAATATAAAGTAAGATCATAACTGGCCGAGAGGCTGTTAAAAATAAAACAACATAGGTAAAATTAAATACAAATATGTATGAAAAAAAATACAGAGAAAAACTAGAAAAAGAAAAAACTATTAATAAAAAGAGAGTGAAAAAATAAATGTACAAATAAAGAGGTTAATATTGTAAACAAAATTGCAGAAGAGAAAAAAAAAAACAAACAGTAACTTAAAGAAAAATAAAAGATAGAAACTCAAAAATTAGCATTACAAGAAATCAAAACATTATCATAGTCAAACTATAATTTTGGCTAATGTTTTATGTCTGACGGTCTTAGTAAATAAATTAGACGATTACATACATAGTACATACATCCTTATAATTAGAGAGCGTCGGGTTGGAGGGAAAGAAGATGGTGAAAGAGTAGTGTTTTGAATGTTCCAAGGGAAGAAGCATTGCGGATACAGGGGGAGAGGGAATTCCAAAGAGTAGAGGATTGGACAAGGAAGGAACGTTGGAATGCAGTACTTCTGTGGGATGGAGTATAGAGATCGGAAAGACGAGATCTTGTATGCAGTGATTTGATAGCAGACTTGAATTTCAGGTTACTGTAAATAAAAGGAGGGTGACGGGTGTTGATAACTTGAAATAGGTAGGAGCCTAGGAAGTACTTTCTGCGGAAGGAGGGGAAAAGCCAATTTAAATCAGTGTAGAGATGCGAAACATGGGAACGTCTCGATGTTCCGAAGACAAACCTGATGAAGCAATTTAATCTGTCTTCAAGAACGGTCGAGAGCCCGCCATATATCACGCTACCATAGTCAAATTGGGGGAAGATAAGGGAGGATACTAGAAGTTTGCGTGTGGGTAGGGGAAGGAGGTGACGGGATCGG
Organism: Euschistus heros; assembly: GCA_003667255.2. Classification (NCBI taxonomy): domain Eukaryota; kingdom Metazoa; phylum Arthropoda; class Insecta; order Hemiptera; family Pentatomidae; genus Euschistus; species Euschistus heros. The sequence goes on from RCWM02000011.1 coordinate 558,188, forward strand.
TGAAATAGTTTTAGGATACCGATTGACCTTCGGGAGATTTATGCAATATGGGATTTCCAGGAGAGGGTTTGATCAATGATTAAGCCTACATTTTTAACAGAGGAATGGAAAGTTATTGGATGACCATTAAGGAATAATGTGGGAAAGTTGGCATTTGAATGGAGAAGGGAATGTGATCCTATGGCAATTGCTTGAGTTTTAGCTGCGTTTAATGTTAATTTGTTCAGATTTGCCCAGGCACAGGTTTCGTCTAGGTCTTCCTGAATTTTGGCAAACGCAGCTGACATTTCAGATGGAGGGAAGGAGAAGTAAATTTGGAAGTCATCGGCATAAAGATGGTGGGAACAATGGTGAATTGAATGGGGAAGATCATTGATGTAGGAATTAAACAGTAGAGGGGAAATGCTCGAACCTTGAGCTACTCCTGACTGTAGAGTGAGGAAAGAGGATAGGCCTTGGTTAGGAGTGGCAACTGCTTGGGTGCGGTGGGAAAGGAAAGATTGAAACCAAAGGAGGGAGCTGTGGGAAAAGTTCAATGATTTCAATTTGGAAAAAAGGATATTATGGTCTAAGGAATCGAATGCTTTAGAGAAATCAAGGAGGATCAGGATGGTCAGTTCTTTTTTGTCAATCGCTGCTTGGATGTCAGTGATAATTTTAATGAGTATAGACCCCAGTCAAAAGACAAATCCATTTCAAAACAGCACATCGATGATACATTGGTAGTAGTAATTTGAAAAATCAATGACTTATAATAATTATGAAAAAAAACTAGGAGGTTTAAAAAATATTATTATGTTTTAGAAATTTTTCATGACCGCAGGGGCTAGCTGAAGTGTACAGCTAGTGGGGATTAACGCTCCCCCGGTTTCCCGAGTTCAGTACACTCACTAATACTTTCAGAACAGTACACCTTACATTAAACCTGACACAAGGACATTACAGTACACACCCCAGGGTTCCCTCCCTTAGGAAGACCCATTGACCATCGGGTATATAATGGCCCCAGTTGTCCCGAGGTAACGGGTCCTTCTCTACTGGGCCAATCACCCGTAGAGGAGTAAAACTGATTCAAAGAACCATAAATGGCCTCGGAACAAATGGACTGTCTAAACGGAAATGACGCGGCATGGAAAAGGATCTAAGATTTGGAACCTGGAATATAAAATCACTGACTGGAAAAGAGGTTGAGCTGGTGGAGGAAATAAAGAAATATAAGGTGTATATACTAGGAATAGCTGAGGTGAAGAGAAAGGGAAGCGGAGAGGTAGAGCTGGATGACGGATATTTCCTACTATATGCGGGAGTACCAAGGGGTGTTCGTGCTAAGGAGGGAGTGGGTATAGTGATGTCTTCTGCAGCATATAGCAGAGTGGAAGAATGGGAGCCAGTCTCCTCCAGGATTATATTTGTGGACCTCCAAGTAACTATTGGCAAGCTAACAATCATTCAAATATATGCTCCTACAGAAGATGCAGGGATAATGGATAAAGAAGCATTCTACTCAGACCTGCAACGAGCGATTGATAGAAGCAGGGACAAAGGAAGGCTAGTAGTTCTCTGTGGAGATTTTAATGCGAGAACTGGACGAGACTACAGAACATCATTTGGTGTGATGGGGCCTCATGGAGGTGTAATCGTTAAGAATGAAAATGGCCAACGACTGATTGATTTCTGCGTCGACAATGATCTCTTGGTAGGCAATTCCTTCTACCCACATAAGAGGGCACATAAAATTACCTTCTCAAGCGCAGTTGGAAATAGTGTCATCGACTATTTTATTTATGATAGAGAGATACGACAATATTTCAGAGATGTGAAAGTAATAAGAGGAGCAGAAATAGGCACAGACCATCTGTTGTTAGTTGCAGATACCAAGATCTTAAAGACCCGCAAGCCAATAGCTAAAGCCTACGAAGCAATAAAAGTTCGAGCTTTGGATGATCCAGAGAAGAGAAAACTATATTCTGCCAAATTGGAAGAAGGCCTCAGAGTTTTGGATTTGGACGGAGATGCTGAGAAACAATGGAGCGCTCTCAAAACTACCATCCGGAGAACTGCCCAGGAGATATGTGGCCTACAAAAATTCACCTATAAAGGCAAACGCAGCAAATGGTGGAACGATAATGTGAAGTTGGTTATAAACCAGAAGAAGCAGGCATGGAAGTCCTACCAGAGACATAAGACACCTGAAAACTTTGCTGAATATAAAAGAGCAAGAAATGAAGCCAAAGCAGTAGTTAAGGTACAAAAAAGGATAACATGGGAAGAATTCGGGAAGAGCCTAGATGACAATCACAGGGAAAATATCAAAAAGTTTTGGCGCACTGTGAAATTCTTGAAAGGCAAAAGAGCAAAGCCAGTGAGAAATGTTAAAGATAAAAATGGGGTATTGCTGACTGAAACACATAGTATTTTAGATAGATGGCGTAGACACTACTTAGATCTCTTTGCTAATGAAGAAGCAGCTAGAGAACAAAGGGAACAGACGATCTACGAAGTCAGCGAAGAAACCATTAATGAAGAAGAAGTAGAACTGGCTATTGAACAGATGAAGACAGGCAAGGCAGCAGGTAGAGATAATATTGCCCCCGAGTTCCTGAAATATGGTGGACAAGAACTCATTAAAGCGTTGCAAGGGCTGTTTCAGACTGTATGGGATACCAAGAGAATCCCGAAAGATTGGGAATACAGTGTGATTATCCCTATCCACAAAAAAGGAAGCCAAACAGAATGTGCCAATTATAGACCAATTAGCCTCTTGTCTGTGGCATACAAAATGTACACACACATTCTGGAGAAAAGGCTACGACGAATCGTGGAGAAACATTTGGAAGAAGAGCAAGCAGGTTTTCGCCCCGGGAGGCAGACCCAGGATAATATATTTGTCATAAGGAATATATTAGAAAAGTCATGGGACAGAAATAAGAACACATACTTAGCATTCCTGGACCTTAAGTCTGCTTTTGACTCAGTTCCACATCAAGAAATATGGAACGCCCTCGCAGCAAAAAACGTACCAAGAGATCTCCTAACCGCCATAAAATCCGTATAAGCAAATTCAAAAGGAGTGGTAAGGATTAATGGAACAGAAACTGTTCCTTTTCCCATTACCAAAGGAGTAAAGCAAGGAGACAGCCTGAGCCCACTTCTATTTACCGTGTTCATGGATGAGATCCATAAAATTTGTAAAAGGCGTACCGCACGAACAGTGGTAGGAAAGTGGAACATGAGGACGATACTGAGCCAATCACTCTTATATGCAGATGACATCGTCCTCATATGTGACACTAAAGAAAAATTAAAGCAAGCTGTCTTGGAATGGCAAGAAGAACTTAAGCGAAAAGGAATGACCATCAATGCCTCTAAGAGTAAGATACTGGTCCTGTCCCGAGATGAGGAGGAAACAGTGGAGGTGGTTTGTAATGGTGAAGTTCTTGAAGTAGTTGAGAACTTTATCTATTTGGGCTCAAACATAAACAAACAAGGAAAAAATAGACGGGCAAATAGCAAATAGGATCAAAAATGGTTCCTAGCAAAACGTCAGCTAAAATGGTTCGGCCATGTTTGTCGAATGAGTGAGGACCGGGAAAAACCTAGAAAGGTGATGGAGGCGCGACCCACTGGCAGGAGGCCACGCAGAAGGCCTAGGGTTTTGTATGAAGATTATATCCAGAGGATCGGAGGACATTAAGATTAAAGACATTCCAGGAACTGAAACAACTCTGCAAGGACCGTGAAGCATGGCAGCGTTGGATTGAGGCCCCTCCACGCTGAATGGCACAAAGGAGGAAGATAAAGAAGAAGAAGAGAAGGAAATTTTTCATGTTTCCATGCATTTTCAGTGATTTTCATTAATTTGAAGTTGATATCTACCCAGAAAGTTCCGTAATTAAATGGCATTTATTTGATTTCATGGGGAAATAAACCAATTTTTTTTTCTTTTTAAGCACTATATTTGAATTTAAGTGAATAAATTATCTTTTAAAATGAACTATAATTATATACTGAATAATCATAAAATTATATAAAAATATGTTTATTTTTTTATCTCTCCTAGAACGATCTAACCACTATATTTTTGGCCAATCTGGTGTGTTAATGAAGCGTTGTTCACCTACAGCTTGTTGTTCAATGTTCCTACGATGTTGCAAAAATGGTTTGGTCTGCTGCAGCTTGCATGGGTATGTGTAGTACAATTATATTTAATTAAAATATTTATATTTAATTTAAATTAATTAATGGTCATTAACTCAACATCTATTGTTTCAGGATGGTACTCGCAGAATATTGTCTGTAAAATAATAATGTAAGGCTATATTATTAATTTATTAAAGACTTCTTCAAGTAATTGGATCGACTGGTTTATTGATAACTATTGCAAATTATTAGAGTCCAGAACATTAAAATTTCCATGTATACAAAATATAAAATATTTATTTAATTATACTAATGCTTATTCCTCCACATACATAATTAAATCTAGGAAATAGTTGCCTCATTGATATCAGAACAATACAGAGCTTTATGATACCAAGTTCAACCTGAAAAGACTTTAAGACATTTAATTCAGTGAATTTTTGAAGGTAACCTATATCAATTTTCTTCACAAAAATGTAACCACTATTGATTCATAATTACATAAATCATATATTATGTGATAAGGAGATTAATGATATAAGGATTATGATAGCAATATTATCTCCTGAAAAAAATATTTATTCATACAAAAAAAATATTTTTATATAACTGGGTGTTACCTGGACAATGTCACATTTTTAAGCCCTCAAAATTTACTTCATAGTCAAAAATAAATATTCTCAAAATTTCTCGTCTTTTATTAATATATTATCTCTTTTTTATTAAAACGCTGAACTATAAAAACATTAATATTTTTGAGTGTCAGTGCTGAGTATTATTCAGCAAGAGTTGTCACATGCTCTAAAGTATTATTCAGCATTACAATAAAAAAAATTTAATATATTAATAATATGATGAAACATTTTGTGAATTTTTACTTTTGATTATAAAGTATGTTTTGAGGGGTTGAAAATATGGCATTGGCTAGGAAATGTAGCCTTGTTATATAAAAAATATTTTTTTCAATAGATAATATTGCTATCGTAATCCTTACACAAATCATATTTGTAAACACAAATAACCTATAGAGAAATCATTCTCACTTACCTTGAGTTGTTTGTTTTCAGTAATGATTTTTTTAATATTTATATTTTCCTAATTTATTGTGTGTTTAGTTTAATACCAGTTGTATATCCATTTTGTCTGTAATGTTTTATTTTATTTTATTTGAATTATTTTATCAAGACCAAAGTGGTTCATCCATTCCTTATAATTTTTATTTGAAAAAAATACTACATAAAAAATCCTGTTTACAAATATAATATCTTGATTTTTAAACTCAGTAACTATAGAACGATGTGACCCTTAAAAAGAAATCTTTATTTGGTATAAAACACCAAAGATTCTGTACAAATACAAAAAATAGGTAATCTTACCTTAAAAAGAAAAATTGGTTTTTACTGTCATTAGAAAACATTACATAAACAAACAATATTTACAAATCAAAAAAACAAAAAAAAATATGATTCAAACTCCTAATTAAAACATCTGACAACTAAAATAGCCGTTCACCTCAAAAAGTGATCCACTCACTTTTACATGCATCCAGTCTGGCAATTATATCCAAACAGAACCCATTTTGTGGACCTCATCCTTGTTTTCCTTTAATATAATTTTTGACTAAATCTTTAGAGAAAACTACTATTCTTTGATATTAACAGATTAAGATTGGAAGGAGGGATATTAGTATCCACTTTGTAGATTAAGTCCATAAAGCTGGTACTAAAATACAGGGCAGCCGAGAGCTAAACCGGGCTCTGGGGCAAATATTTGCATGCAAGCACCCTCCTTCCGACAGTGGTCACCTTAGCCTAGGACCCCCAAGAGCTTGAATCCTAGGGATTTTTCCCCATCCTGTCTCCCCCCCCCCCAAGTAAACTAAATAAATTAAACTAACATGTAAATGAAAACTAAAATACCATAAGATAAAAAGGCAAAATTTAATTAGAAAACTTAAAGATATTTTTTTAAGCATTTATGCAGCATGCTTATTAAATATCAGTCTAATATCTACAATTATGCCAAGGTATTTGAAATATTCTATCCTTTCTGAAATAAATTAAATTTAGCTATTCTTTGTAGTGTGTGCTTATTTTTTTGTCCATAATAGAATGGTGTAAACTAAACGTGCCTATGGTAAACAGGTAAGCTTTATAGTCAATTCCAAATTACAACAATGGTAAAACCTCTAAACCTTTTTATAAAATAAAAAAAAAAAATTTATGATAAATATAACCAAGTTAAAACAATAATTAAGTTTCAAACAATTATCAACTAATAAAATTATTAATATACTTTCCTAAAATTCGATAATCATTTCATGGCAATCAATGCATAAAACATCAACAACAATCTATTTAATTATTGGTGAAAAAAATAAACATACAATGAAAATTCTAAAAACAAATATGTATTTTATAAAACAGTTAAAAACTATATTTAAATCTATAACAATTTTTATTTATTAATAAGCGGTTTAAGATAAGATTTAAGCAGGCCAGAGACTGGTGAGTGTGGACACAGATATAGGATGCTGTTCCTAATAAAGTCCTCAAAGATTAAATCCATTCTAAAGCAAAAAAAAAAAAAGGCCAAAAATGGTGCTGTGATCAAAGCTAAGATTCGTTAAGGAGTGAGTAGCATAGCAGGATGACTCAATGGCTCATGGATTAGTTATTAAGCCTATTAATGATGGCAATTAAGTTTAAAATTGAGCTCCTTTTAAAAATATATATCGTAATTTTTAAAAATATGATTCCACCGTTTTCCAAATAATTGTTAAAATTAAGTGAAAAAATTATATTCCAAAAATAGCAGTTTCCAAATGTGCTGTAATGTTGCGTAATTTATATTCGATTCTTATACACTTTTGTTCCAAAAACTTACTCGAATTACTGGATTCTACTACACGTTTTTCATATACTTAAAATACCATTAAAATATTTCTTTTAGGATCGATGAATATTTTCCCTGAGTCTTTTGTTTGATTTTAGTACTTAAAGAATCTCAGTTCCCTTGGCATTAAAACTTCCTATTTTTTAACGGCTTCTCTTGTACAGTGTAAATATTAAAAAATTGTAATTCATTAAGTTAACAAGATTCGTTGAATATCTAATTTTAAAATTTTCATAATTTTTAAAAGTATAAGCAATTTTATATGTTCTATTTTTCCTGTACTATTTTATCATTCTTTTTCTTATTACACTTTGAGTTATATACAGTGCTGGTTATCGTTACTGGGTATACAGATCCTTCAGTTGAACTAAACAAAAGAGTTTGACGATCACTTCAGGAATTCCTAACCTTTAACAGTCATCTGGAATAAACAGTATTTTCCAGAAATATTGTAGCAATACCTGAGGAAAGGAACACTTAAACCTGAGGGCAATAAAATCGGTTGGTGACAAGGCTGACAGGTACTATGGCCACTCTCTCTCACCTCACTAACCCAAAGTATTATATAGAAATAATGTAACTTGGAATTCAACTTGATACCATTAACATTATGATAATATCATAATATTATGATGAAAAACCTTTGAGCCATTATTCACCAAAATAATTTCAGTAACACTCCACAAATCAACTTGGGTTTTGGACCCCTATAACTCATATCACAATAAGTTCAAAATCAGCGTCATAAGTTAATTTGAAGTTCATAAGAGTTCACTACAAAATTATTACTTTCTTTTCCTTCTTTCTTTCACACAACCAGTACTTTCCTAGAAATTTCATTGTAGCTATTTTCAAAATATTTTATTTAATAAAAGGTGTTTTGAAAGGTTGAATTATTGTACTCAAGGATTTTCTAAATTTAACTTTTATTATTATTCATAATGTATATTACATCTTGTATCTATTTAAACTTTTCATAATTTGCTAAAAATATATATATTAAAAAATGTACATTGAAATATTGCTTTAAAAAATTAACATTTCCATACATTCTACTATAAATACAAACAAATCACTTATAGATCCCTTTAGATTTAAGCAACTTGATCATATTTTTGTTACCCTTTGCCCATCTAAATGGGGTCATGCCGTATACTGTGTCAACGATTTGAGTATTGGCACCAGCTTCGATGAGGAACTGGGCGATATCGCAGCGACTGTAGTGGGCCGCGTGGTGGAGCGGGGTCCAGTGCCAATCGTTGCCCAAGTTGATGTCAGCACCTCTCTGGACGAGCATCTTCACAATGTCCAGTCTGCCGTGCTTGGCTGCGTATTGGAGAGGCGTGTAGCCCCCATAGCCTCCGATGTTGATGTCCACTCCACGCTCCAGCAGATCCACCAAGGCCTCCAGTCGTCCTTCGGAGGCTGCTTTGTGGATGGGCCAGTCTCCATCGGGAGACCTCTCCTGGACTATAGCTCCTCGCTTGATAAGAAGGTTAACCATGTCTTTATTGTTGGCCTGAGATGCAACGTCAATGGGTGACCTCCCTTTTTCGTCTTTCATATTTGGATCCGCACCTAAGTCGATCAATGCTTCTACATTTTCCGAGTTTCTAGAGTAAACAGCAAAATGCAGCACAGTATCACCATCACGTGTCTTTAGGTTGACGTCAGTACCACTTCTTACGAGATGTACTATTATTTCCATGTTATTAGTCAGATGCATAGGTAGCATTCCAGATCCACTCAGTTGTGAAACACTCGCGCCGGCAGCAGTCAATATCTTAACCATCCTCAGCTGACCAGAAGCAGCAGCGACGTGTAAAGGTGCGTGTCCCTTTTTGTTTAGAAGATTCAAAAGACCTGAAATAGATTCTTTCCCTTCTCTGCTTTTTAAAATTAAGCAAAGAAGGGCTTCGAGAGCCTCATTATTACCTCTTCCTATTGCGAGGTGAAGCAATGTTTCTCCTGAAGCAGTTTTTTGTTTTAAATCGGCTCCTCCTTTGACTAATTTCATGATAACCTCCGGTTTGTTGTGATCCACAGCCAGTTCTAGAGGAGTGACGCTGTATTCTTCTCTCATGTCATAAAGGGATTCGAGATTGGGCAAAGAGCCAGCTCTTGATCCAGACCAGTTCTTGACTCCTTTATGTTGAACATTTCCTCCGTGTTCATTGTCAACTACTGTAACGTCTGTCTGGGCAGTCGCGTCATAAATCTCCTCTGCCTCTTCTTTGGTCTGTACAGCTACTTCTTTAAGTCCGTTAGTATACATTGGTGAAGACGCGATCCTCCATTCCGGCTTCTTACTATCGTTTTCAGCTCCCTGTAAAACAAAGATAGGAAATAAGTTACGAACTATCCACATGAATAGTGTTATTCAAGGAAACTAATGTAGTAAGTATTGTACGTTACCTCCAATTTTCCATTGGCGCCCAATATCATGGTCTTGACGAAAAGTCCTGGGTAAAAGTACGTTTCCTCTAGTCCAACTATCAAAGAAACAAGTAGCGATTTTAGAGAAATATTTTCATTGACGATCAGCCACTCCAGAGTGCTAAAACATTGTAAAACAACCATCTTCGGGAAAGAGTGTTCGTCCTTCAGCCAGGACTTCATGAGGGCATAAAGGAAGGGAGTGAGATTTTCGACACGCTGGATTTGGAGAAACGCTTCTATGTCGCGCCTCTCCAGAGCGTGTAAGGCCGCAGCAATAATAGACTTGGTTAGGCTAGGTTGTGGGTGTGAGTGATTTGAGTATTGAACCATCCAGTCCCACCCGGCAGAGAGTAGCCCTCTCAACTCCTTGCCGTAAATTTTTTCTTGTATATCCAAGTACATCTGTAATCGAAATTCAGTTAAAAATCGGGAAGATATCATATAAGATTTGTACAACAAATATCTCATAATTTTTATTCGATTTTCAAGGGGAATATTTTTAAAAATTAAAGATATGTTAAAATAGTACTTACTTTATAGTGTGGATGATTGAGATGAACAAAAGAGTAAAATCCTCAGAAACAACCTCAAGTCGATAGTCACAGGCGAGCTGAAAACTTAAGCATGACCCGGTACTTTGTATACCACAGGTACCCACCGGAGGCTGAAAATACTCCCACTTTGCTGCTACCTGAAGTCCTCTACCAACATATTCTGCAAAAATATTTGACATATTTTTTGTTAATATTCATTAGTTGCTAAATATGAGGCGTGGAGATGCAAAAGGGGGTAAATCCACTTTCTATCATTTTTAATTTTTTTTTTAGTTAGCGTCCTCAATAAAGTGGTAAATCGTCCACCCTTCAAAGTTTGAACCCATGATGACTTCGAAACACACATACACTCAACCCAAACTTTGAAGGGTGGACGATTTACCACCTTATTGAGGACGCTAACTAAAAAAAATTAAAAATGATAAAAGCGGATTTACCCCCTTTTGCATCTCCACGCCTCAATATAGTTTTATTAAATTATACCGATTATCAAGATTATTGAGACACTATAAGTTTTGATATTAACAATTTTTATTATATTTTATTTAAGATTTTATAAATTTCTATATATTATAATTATTAAATAAAATGAATTTCTATAGCTGGGGTAAATTTTGTTCAGAAGTTTGTTTTTTTCGAGTTCAAATTTTACATTAATTTATTTTATCACAACTGTATAAATTTTAAATTTTAATGGAAATTTATTATCAGTTATGTGTTACTTTCTTTTTTTTTATTACATAATAATATTTTTGCCTAACTTTCTTTCAGTTCAACTAATTTTTGTTTTTTAATTTTAATACTCAAGGCTTTTCATATCTTGAAGCTAATGAATTTTTCTTCATCATTATAAACAGTTAGAGTACTTCTAATTTTATGATTTACATATTTCAAATTTATCCTTGACCCATTTTATATGGATTCTATTATTTTTTGTAAAAATAATTTTTATTCTTTTCTATAAAATATTCATATGTGTATAAAATAATAAAAATTATACAATTTCAATTGTCAATACAATTCAATGATTTATACATAACATTTTTAATTTAATATGAATTTTGTATTTGTTTGTTTTAACTACTGTTTTATGTCCCAGTCTGCATGATTTTCTAGAATCAAATTAATTAAAAATGTTTCTTTAAAATCCTTGAATTGTATTGATAATTGAAATTGTATAAATTTTGATGTTAACAAAACTTTATAAAATCATATTTAAATTAAATCAGTTTATTTGTATTCCCTCTGATATATTTCATGTTCAAATATATAATAAATATAAATGGTCTAAATTTTGTTTATAATTTAAATTTTTTTCTAATGATAGCTCAGATATTTCAACAGAAGAAAGAAAAGTATTTTATTCATCTACATCACTTTACTGCTTGATTGTTCCGAAACACTATACTTGTCTAAAATTAATAAATCGTAAAATTAAAAAATTTTGTTAAATTTCATCGAATTCTTTATATTCCCTCTTATATATTTCATGTTCGAATTTATTATAGACTAAAGTGACAAGAAACTGCTCGTCGTTACAGACTACTTCAACATTTACTAGACAAACGGTCAAACCTCTCAGTTCATTACAAAAGAAATATTTACTGTGATAAGACCTATTTGGACGTACGGAGTTGAGCTTTGGGGCTCTACAAAACCATCCAATTCATCTCGTATCATATCCTTACAATCCAAAATCCTTTGAAAAATCTTAAATGCCCCTTACTTTGTCACCATGAAGATGGCCTAGAGATCTTCTAGTGTAGAATTTTTATCGAAGTGTTACTGATGAGTAGTTCTTTTCAAGTTTTGACATGTCATTGTTATCGCTATCAGCTCATTTACTTGGTTTACATATCTGTACAGTTGTAAATTTCAATAAATTGATATATAATTTTTTTTTTATTATTATAATGGCTACTGGACTGCACTTTACTTAGGAGTTTGTTTATTCGGTTTCAAATTTTAGAGGTTCACATCAAATTTCGGGGTGTATCTCACGTTTTAAATATATATATATATATATATATATATATATATATATATATATATATATATATATATATATATATATATATATATATATATATAAATGTATGTATGTATGTATGGATATATTTCTTGACTGTTACTTTAGACCTTTAATAAGGTTCTTGAGGTTCAGTCGGTATATATTAGTTAATTTATTATGGAATTAAAATGGATCTTTGATATTATATTATTATATTATATTTGATATTATACGTGGGAGTGTTAATAAAGGAAACAGTTGGTCTTCCCGGGTTGTCATTTTATGATTTTTAATTACTGAATGGATATAGTTTTGGGGATGTTGAGAAATTGGTTATAACTTATCTTAATTAATAATAATTTAATGATCTAATAATAAAAGTTGACGAAAATAAAAGAAATGTAACGAACAACATAAAACATCTAATATTGCAATGTCATATCAATTATTGCGGTCAGAATAAATTTGTAAACAATTTCGAAGTCCACAAAGATGAGTTTTAAGTCTAGAAAATATTTTTATTGAAATTATTTATTTCACTTAAACATCGTATAGTGATATCATGTGAATGGATTCATAATCATCCATATTACTTATTGTCTATAATTTAGGTAGGGTGAATGCGTTATATGGGCTTATGTAAATAAGTAAATGATTTGCGCTATCTCACATATTTCGCCACCGATTGAAACCAAATTTTAAGATCATCTAGAAGCCGTAAAACTGCATAGTTTAGCACAAATCCGGAGATCGCAGGATTTCTCCTTATTGAGATATCTCAAGCTATAGTTGGCCTTGGAATTTTTTCTTCACATCAGTTTTTGTCCACTAAAATCTGGAGTAAACCCAATATTATACGCCTGGACGAAAAGCATAATGTATGCTGATTCTTGTGATGTTATAACTATTGTAATCGGTTGAACACAGCAGTTGTTATGGCCGTTAAAAGTTGATGAAATCTCAACTTCAAAATTATACGTCCACGAAAGGGGTATAAAATCAGTATTTTTTTATTTTGATACAATGTCACATATAAGGGTTTTTTGGTGCGCTGAATCGAGATTTGAGGTCAGTTTTTCATGGAAAAATTTTTCCACAGATTTACAGCGGATTTCATTGGAATTTGGTGATATTTTGACTATCCTAAAGCCGGGTCGTGACTTAAGCATAACGAAAGTATCTCTATTTCAAATAGCATACAAAAATACATTTAAACGTATACGAATCGTTTCTCTATCTTGACTGAGAACAGAGAAAAAAATAAAACGTGATTTTCATATTTTTTTTTTTTCGGTTCCCAATGCTCATTGGAGGCTATAACTCTAGTTTTGCACTATTATAGGTCCCTACTACCCACACGAAAATCGGCATTCAAATCTGTGAGTTACAAGTCAAAACGTCCCCTTGTTAGTATTAGTCTAGTTTAAACCGAGGTAATAGGTTGATTGTTGATGAAGGCAGTTTAACTAGACTCATTTCTGAGTGTTAAAGTGAAGTGCTGTGATTTGTGTAGTTGAGTTGTATTTTCCATTTTTTAAATAATTCTTTTAAAAACCGAAATTATTTTTCGTGAATTAATTAAATTATAATCTATAAAAACTGTCGGAATATTTTAATATTCAACTGTTTCCTCAAAAATTGGTACTCATAATCGTTCATATGAAAAAAATCAGAAAATGTTTTCTCGACTGTTATTTTTTTTTTTTTATTGAGTAATTATTACAATCTGCCAAAAATTTGGGCAATACGTAGTATAGATGGCTTAATGATAACATTCACACATTATTTACAGTAAAACAAAAAAACAAAAACAAAAAAAAATAATAATAATAAAATATATAATAAAAAAAACTATGCTATATATACATTATATAGAATATGGAAAATACATCTAGGTAAAATACATAAATTTAAAAAATAAAATAAAATAAACAACAGTAAGTGAAAATAAGACAAAATTAAATTAAAGATTAAAAATACAATTGTACTTTATTTACAATTTACATTCATCCTAGAGATCCCCCGACCAGACCCGTCCCTCCACTTATGGAAGGACAAGCCAGGCACAGATAATTCTCAGCTCTTCTCTCTCAGCTGCGTCACTGAAGTAAAAAAAACCAGTGGAGGCTGAGTGAGAGCGCTATATACATTCACTCAGGGCATGAGTAAAGAAGCTGGCCATTGCCCGACTGTTATTTAGGAATTCTGAATCTAAATTTAAAGTTTGCTAACTTGTGAGGTGTTGGTATCAACACAAATATGGCTAAATGTTTCCATTTTTATACCTTGAAAACTATGATTTGAAAGAAACAACTTATCGTAGATTAAACTAGTTAAAATTGTTTATGAAATTCATTAAACAATTTTGTTTTACCTAGAAAACTTATTGCCGCTAATAAGTCTAAATAGTTTTTTTTTTTCGGTAAAATTTATGGAATAAAGTAGAATTCGGAGTTTTATTATTTATAATGGCTTAGGTAATTTGACAGATACATCCGTGTTTACTACCGACTAGGTACTTACAATTCACCGATTTTCTTGTGCTAAGGATTAAGTTTAAGTAGGAGCATGTAGAGCCCTAAATCCTGGGGAATTTTAGATTATACCAAAGTGCTGGCAATGATTTATTGTACATAAGTTTATGATATTCTTTTTTTTAATCTGTGGTCCTATAAAAAAATATATATATATAAGAGTATATAAGAGTAGAAAACCTAGATACAATTTTATATTTATAAAAAAAAAAAAAAAAAAGGATTAAACTTATTTATTTTGTATCTCGAAAATGATATCGACATGGTACTGGCTCTAAAATTTTTATTTTTGAGTGTAGATTTTACGATGCATAAAGGCGCTTCATAAATTTTGGTTTAGGTTAATTATTTTTTTTTTAAAATAAATTAGATCTTTAAGCAAACTACCTTCATAGATTTTTTTACACAAAAATTAAGTCAAATTTCAATTCAGCTCCCTTAAAACCAATGAAAAATGTTTATTCAATAAAAACAAAAATATAATTTATTCACCCTCTCCAAGCAAAATGAAATTTTTAAACCGTTTATCGGTAAAATTTCTTTAAACCGTCATTACTTTGTATAGTGATAAAATAAAAGTTACGTTTGATTGGCATCGATGGAAAGAGGAGAGCCGCAGCTTTCGTTTGATGTATAAAAATGCAAAATTTAATGAACAAAAGCCTGTTTGGAAAGTTAAAAAATCCGAAATATATTTTGATTTTTAACTTGAATTTGAAACCAGATGTGAAGATGAAATTAAATTTCAAGCGTATTATCACCTTATATTTTGGGTAAAAGTGTGAAATTGATACGTTTAACCGTCTAACCGTAATTAAAGTTTTAGTCAATTTAAAAAAAAAAAATTAATTATTGGTCAGGCAAATTTTGAAGGTTACGATTTTTTATTTTTCTATTTGGATGTAATTTCGTATTTATTGGTTATTTTAAATACTGAATTAGAATAAAATAAAAAAATTAGTTCAAGAATCATGCCGATATAATTTTTCGAAATATCAAATAAATTAGTTTCATGCAATTTCATTTTTTATTTATTTTATATATTTTATTTTTGGCTTCTAGGGTCCATTAGTCGGAACGGAAAAATATGTGTCTAATTATTTTTGACCAGGAACCTCAAAAAATAAAAAATAAAAAAAATTGCCAACAAGATCCGCGAGTGTGTCCTTCCCTTGTAAGTATATGTATACGAAGTATACATACCACTGCTCCACCCCTGCTTCCACAGCTGATAAGTTACTGGAAGTAAACAAACATTTTTGTTTGGGAGAGGATTAATAAATGAAGACATCCATAAATATAAATAATTCGTCAAAAGAAACAGTTTATGATCTGCAGAGGCAATGAAATGAAAACATGAAATTCTGCATTAATTAATTAAACCCAATAGTACAATTATAAATCTTTTCATCTTTTTTAAATTCTATATATAGTCATATATTTTTTTATTTATTTATTATTTAGGTTATGTATCGTCCTCCATCAAAATCAAGATTAATTCCAAAATTTCAAAAATATTTTAAGCTGACCTCAAGGTATTTGTATCCAAATATATTGAAATTACAATGGGGAACCTTCAAACAATTATTCACCAAAATATTTTAACATCTATCACAAATTAACAAACCCTTTTTTTCATAGCCCCCTTTTTTGTATTAATCTTATATAAATTTTTGCACATTCTGCTTTCTAGTATTTTAAGGAGTCATAGTTTGTTTAACATGATTTTGTTATCAATTAATATAGTTAAATTAATAATTAGGTGATGGGGCTTACCGTTTATTTATATGTATACGCCTTACACACTAAAAAAACTAATATCTATAATTTCATATTTAAAATAATTTTTGCCATCGCTGTAATTCTCTTGCGTGTGAAATTTGTCTGTAAAGAGGATTTGAAATATTTTTTTATGGTATGAAAACATTTTTCTGTTCTGTCTGCCTAAAACTTAGTATTTTTAACTTTTAACTTTTAAACTTTTAGAGCCTTTTACAATTTTTCTCCTTTTACCATTTTGGAATGATTGAAGTTTGTTGTTTGAACATTTCCCAATGGATAAAAATAATAGTTCCCCATACAGCAAGATTGGTCGGATTACACATTTATACATGGTGAGTATCTCTTAGTGTAAAAAAAAAAAAAAAGAATGGATGAAACTAGATCAAAAATATAGCAAAATGCCTTAGACCTCACCTTTCTATTTCAATCCGTTACAGATATACGATAAATTCAAGACTTTTTTGAGGAAACCACGTTTTTTTTAATAAAAGCTGTATTATTTTTCAAATGTTGACCACAATTTCGGATTTAGCATTAAATTTTCTATAATAGCTGTGTACCTGTAACCTTGAATTTTACAAACTTGGTATCTAAAGAACAGCTTGATTTCACCTTATTTGGGTAAGTCACAATGTCTTATATTACTTCAACGCTCACCGTTTTTCGAAAAAACTATCCACAAAACGTCAAATCTCACAAAAACTTGACAATCCAATAATTAAAATGTGCATTTTAAATATAATAAACTCTTCATTGGAATAAAAAGCAAAGAAACAAATTATTGTTTAATAGAGAATAAAGGAAAACTGTCAATAAAGTGACACAAGATCAGAGGATCTTATGTTATTACATTTATCTAATCATTATTATTATTATTATTGAGGATTTATTTTATTAGATTTTCAATGTAATGTTTAAAATCCAATGATAATTGAATATAGGCCTCAATTTCGCCGTTAGCTTCTGAATGCAGATTGTGTTGAAGAATACTACTTTTTGAGGTAACGTTTATAGGCAGATGAGTTGTTTTTACATAGCAAAATTGAGGCCAAGAATCATTAGCCCTGTATTTTAAACATTACATTAAAAATCTAATAAAATAAATCTTAAATAATAATAATAATTAGATAAATGTAATAACATAAGATCCTCTGATCTAGTGTCACTTTATTGAGTTTTCCCTTATTTTCTATTAAAAAATAATTTTTTTTTCTTTGCTTTTTATTCCAATGAAGAATTTATTATGTTTAAGATGCACATTTTCATTATGGGATTGTCATAATGTTTTATTTACACCAGTAACTGATTTGTATACCAAATGAGAACACCATGTTTTTTTCGGTTTCAAAAGTGAATTTCTCCATGAAATTGAAACAAAATCATTACGTTTAACATATCATTCGAAAGCTGATTAAATTTGCAAGTTTTTGTGAGATTTGACTTTTTGTGGATAGTTTTTTCGAAAAACGGTGAGCGTTGAAGTAATATAAGACATTGTGACTTCCCCAAATAAGGGTGAAATCAAGCTGTTCTTTAGATCCCAAGTATGTAAAATTCGTTACGTGTACTCTGCTCTAGGAATTTAAATAGGAAATTTAAAGCTAAATCCGAAAATGTGATCAAAATTTGAAAAACATTTAAACAAAATGAAGATATTACAGCTTTTATGAAAAAAAACGTGGTTTCCTCAAAAAAGTCTTTGATTTATCGTATATCTGGAACGGATTGGAATAGAAAGGTGAGGTCTAAGGCATTTTGCTATATTTTTGATCTAGTTTCATCCATTTTTTTTTTTTTACACTAAGATATACTCACCCTGTATATAATTAATTTTAAACATAAAGCTAAATTTCAAGTAGAATATACGTATTCAGTTTGTAAGATTGTAATCTTGCTTTTCTTATTTTATTAAGTAAGAGGGCCAAAAACTTAAGTCAAACGTTAACAAAGTTTTTCGAAAGTTTGATGACAGATTTTTTAATTTTGATTTTTGTTGGTTGTTTCTTTTTGCCTTATTGAAAAGAAGATATGCTAGCTTTTGTTTTATCCGGGTTAAATTCAATGTTTAACTGTATGAGCTTCTCAGCTATTTTCTGGCACACTTTTTCTGATTGCTTTAAGGCCTTGCTTACATTTAGTTGCTACTTGTGATAACAATATCATTTTCAAACGCCGTTACAGTTGCGTTCAAGTATTGGGTTCCAACTATCTTCGCAGTATAAGTGGAAAAAACTCCCCTTAGCATGATCTATTTTCTTTTAAAGGTATGTGCTTGAGTCAGTCAATAGGATTTTTTTAAAAATAGTAATATTGAAATTAAAAAAACATATTTTTGAATTTTCCAAGTTTTGGCTATACTTCTGATGGCCATAATCATGGCTAAAAACGAGAAATAGAAAATAAAAAAAATAAATATGAAAGTATATTTTTTTTATTTTTAAATACAATGAGTAAAAAATAAATAAATGAATAAGTCATTTGTAAAAAAAATGTATTTTAAGCTAGGAACACATTTTATAACAAAATTATGGACAATAGGGTTAATAAACATATCATTTTCTTATTTTTATTATATCATATTTTTAAATCTATACCAGTATGTAAAACTAGCATCCTCCATCGTGGCTTTCCTACTATTATAAATGAAGAAGTAATAATTGTTTATGTTTTTTTTATTCAATAGAAATTCAAATTTATTTATTGAAATATGCTATTGAGTATTATCTCTTCAATATCTTCACGCATAGCAGTAATTTTTAATCTGCTTCAAATTGCACTGATTACCTGTTTGAAGATTAGGTAAAAGTATAATTGTACATCCAATTTTTAATTTTAATGTATGAGTAGGTAATCCAGATGTATAGAGACTATTAAGAGACTCTTGCGGATAACAAACTGGACTATCAGTACTTAAAACTAAAGACCCATGAGTCATATTTTGGCAAGAAATATAAAAAAAGCAAAGGATCGACATTTTGAATTGATAATAACTTTCTTTCGGCAGAAATAATTTTATAGATTTCATCTGGTACGATATTAATTTCTAACCTAAAAACCTAATGACAGTGCGACAAACCTGGGTTTTGTCACTTAACACTGTACATTTAAATCACTATTATGGTAAACTTTACTGTCGTAAATATTCCTAGAACTATAATGATGTAGTTAAAATATGGATTATATGTGTTCAACAGTTTTACTAAAACTTTTTTGCAAAATGACATTCCAGAAAGGCGTTCCATTTTTAAACTTCACTGAAATACGCTCGTCACACCATATATTTATAGCTTTTTTGATAAAAATTTAAACGATCTAAGTAAAACAGAATACCGAAACATACAATAATTAAAAAATTGATGCATAATGATGCTTTTACATCCTCTTCAAACACTTAATCTATACAACGGTTTGAAATTACCGCTATGCGTATTATCACCGAAGAAGTTAGAATGCTCAGTTACATATTTCAATAAAATATTTTTAATGATAAACAAATAAGTCTTCAATTATTAGTTAAAAGTATTTAAGTTATTTTCTTATGAGAACGGGCGAAGCTGCGACGGGAGATCCTAGTTGTTCTCAGTCTGTGTTTCCTACTCAAATAACATTTCATTTATTTCTTATTTACTCATTGTATTTCTTTTTTAATTTAGTATTATATTTATTTATATTTCTTTTTCTTTTCTGATTTTTAATTTCACTATTTGATGTTTCAGTAATGACCATGAAACGTAGGGTTTTTAATTTCAACAGTATTTTCATTTTTTTTTTTAACACCATTGACAGATCCCTCTCCACAACCTACATTATACATTATCTTTCTGCCATTTTTTAGCACAAATGTTCTCAATTTTCCCAACAAAAAATATTGATTCTATTTATTTAAGACTTTTTTTTTGTCCCACATAAATCACCAAAAGTTCCACATATATCTTTTTCCAAAGCAGTACTCTTCCTTCTCATTGCCGATAGTAAATTTTTTTTTATGATTGCTGTCATTAGTGTTTTTTGAGGTTAAATCAATGAGCAACAGAATTGGGTTAATTTAACTTTATTCTTATTAAAATGTATAATACATCCTATATATCTATTTACATTATTTACAACTTGATAACTCTAATAATATATACACTTAGAAATATGCATTACAATATAAAAACTAATATTTCCATACATTCTACTATAAATACAAACAAATCACTTATAGATCCCTTTAGATTTAAGCAACTTGACCATTTTGTGGTTACCCTTTGCCCATCCAAAAGGGGTCATGCCGTACACAGTGTCCACAATTTGAGTATTGGCACCAGCTTCGATGAGGAACTGGGCGGTATCGCAGCGACTGTAGTGGGCCGCGTGGTGGAGCGGGGTCCAGTGCCAATCGTTGCCCAAGTTGATGTCAGCACCTCTCTGGACGAGCATCTTCACAATGTCCAGTCTGTCGTGCTTGGCTGCGTATTGGAGAGGCGTGTAGCCCCCATAGCCTCCGATGTTGATGTCCACTCCACGTTCCAGCAGCTCCACCACGGCCTCCAGTCGTCCTTCGGCGGCTGCTTTGTGGATGGGCCAGTCTCCATCGGGAGACCTCTCCTGGACAACAGCTCCTCGCTTGATAAGAAGGTTGACCATGTCATTGTTGCTGGCCTGGGATGCTATATCAATGGGAGTCCTTCCTTTTTGGTCTGTCACATTTAGGTCCGCTCCTAAGTCGATCAACGCTTCCACATTATCCGAATTTCTACTGTAAACAGAAAAATGCAGCAAAGTATCACCACCACGTGTCTTCGAGTTGACGTCTGTGCCACATGTTACGAAATGTGCTATTATGTCCAGGTCAGCAGTGAGATGCATAGGTAGCATTCCAGATCCGCTCAGTTGTGAAACACTCGCACCAGCAGCAGTCAACATCTTAACCATCCTCAACTGGCCAGAAGCAGCAGCGATGTGTAAAGGGGCGTACCCCTTGTCGTTTTGAAGATTCAAAAGACCTGAAACAGATTCCTTTCCTTTTCTGCTATCTGAAATTAAGCAAAGAAGGGCTTCGAGAGCCTCATCATTTCCTTTTTCCACTGCGAGGTGAAGCAATGTTTTCCCTGAAACAGTTTTTTGTTCCATATCGGCTCCTCCTTTGACTAATTTCTTGATAACCTCCGGTTTGTTGTGATCCACAGCCAGTTCAAGACGAGTGACGCTGTATCCTTCTCTCATGTCATGAAGGGATTCGAGATTTGGCAAAGACCCAGACCAGCTCTTGACACCAACATCTCGAACTCTTAATACTTGTTCGGTGTCGACGATTCCCTCAGGATATGTTCTAGTCACATCTTTAAACATTTCCTTTTCCACGACACAGTTCTGGACAGATTCATCTTTAATTCCCATAATAAAGATTGGCGTTGGTGCGAACTTCGATTTCTGCGTTTTATCAACTTTTTTAGCTCTCTATAAAACATATACAGATTAGTTATGAACTAACCTCATGAATGACTATAATTCAAGGAAACTAAAGTATCAAGTACTATACGCTACCTTTATTTTTCGTTCGTTGCACAGTTTCATTGCCTTGACCAAAATTCCAGAAAGGCAATACTTTTCCTCCAGTCCAGCAATTACAGCAACAAGTAGAGACTGCTGAGAAATATGCTCTTCAACAACCAGCCACGCCAGAGAGCTGAGACATTTTAATACATCCTTCTTCGGGAAAGAGTGTCTGTCCCTCAGCCAGGACTTCATGAAGAGGTGGAGGATGTAAGATAGATTTTCGACATGCTGGATTTGGCAAAACGCTTTAATGTCGCACCTCTGGAGAGCGTGTAAGGCCGCAGCAATGATAGCCTTGGGTAGATTGGGTTTTGTTTGCGGGTGGACTGAGTACTGAGCCAACCACTCCCAGCCAGCAGAGAGCAGCCTAGTCATCTTCTTGCCGTAAATATTTTCAAACTCCCTTAAGTACATCTGTAGTCAATTAAAAATCATGAATATATCATAATGAGATATGTAAAACAAATATCTGATATTCTCTAAATGATCTACTACAAAAATATTTTAAAAATAATATGTTTAATCAAACAGTACTTACTCCAAATTATAGATGATAGAGACGTACTAGGTTCAACACAAGAGCTAAGTCTTCAGAGATAACCTCAAGTATAAAGTCACAGGTGGACTGAAGACTTGGGCTAGACCCAGTACCCTATATACCACAGGTACCTACCGGAGGACCAAAATACCCCCACTCTTGCTACCTCAAGTCCTCTGTTCACCATTACATTCTGCCAATATAATTAACTTCCAGTTTCTTTAATTATATTATTGAATTGTTATTAATAATTTTATTAAATTTCATGAATATTTGCGATTTTTGAAATACTATTAATTTTTATACTCACAAAATTTAACTATATTGTATTTAATATTTTATAAATTTCTATATATTATAATTACTAAATAGAATAAATTTATATAACTGTGCTAAATTTTGTTAAGGGTTTGATTCTTTTTTTTTTTTTTTTTTTTTTTTTTTTTTTTTTAAGTTCAAATTTATACATTTTTTTTTTGTTTTATAACAAAAATTATTTGAATAGAAATTTATCATCATTTATCCATTACTTTATTATTCGACTATCTCAGAATAATATTTTTTGATATTCTAGTCTTTCACATATTATAATACCAATGAATTTTTCTTTTTAATTATAAGCGGTTAGAATATT
Source organism: Euschistus heros (assembly GCA_003667255.2). NCBI lineage: Eukaryota > Metazoa > Arthropoda > Insecta > Hemiptera > Pentatomidae > Euschistus > Euschistus heros. The sequence goes on from RCWM02000011.1 coordinate 581,256, forward strand.
TCTTTTTATATATTTAACGTATATCAAAATAAGTCTCTCTGGATTTTTTATGGATTTATTAACTTTTTTTTTAACCACTATTATATGTCACAGTCTCCGTAATTTTACTGAATCAATTTCATTAAAATTTATTTTCTTAATTTCCTCTTTACTTTTAAAATAAATAATTTTTTCAATTAAAATATTTTAGTAGATACTGTAATAGGTATTCCCTGTCCTATTATTTTTCTTTTTTTTTTTTTTTTTTTATTAATTTGTTTTTCAGTGTAAAGAAATTATTTTTAAGAACGTTGACATAAAATAGAGAATGCGATACCTCACGTCTCATTAATAATTCACATGTTTTATAACATAATTAACTAGGATGATTTAATGAACTTCCACCGTATCTCTTAGATATATAGATTAAAGAATAGATAAAAATAAAAATAAAAATAATAAATAAAATAAAATAAAATAAAAATAATAAAATTAAATTAAAATAAAATAAAATAAAAAGAAGAGACAAAAGAATAAAACGAAATGGTCACGTATAATCGTAAGATGAGCTATGATATAGGATCTCAAAAGTTTGCAAATTTGAAAAGGGAAGAAGTTGGAATGATAAAATTTTCAAATTTTCTTCTATGATAAATATTAACCAGCGTAATAAAGAAAGTTATATAAGGTAAACCAGGCAGTTATTGACACTACAGATAGTTTTCGACACCCTAACTGTAAGAAAAATAACTGTAAATTTCAACTTTATTGAACTATTATTTATATAATGAACATTTAAAATTATATAATGAATATTGCTTCAGGGTGTCAAAAGCTATCTGGTTTACCTTATTTGCTATGTACGTTGCTTTTAAAATAGCTTTTGATTCGTTATACTTGAATTCATTGCGGTTAAAATTATTTTAAGTTGAATAATTATAATTAGAATAATGACACAAATTTATGAAAAAGGATGTTGGATAATGAACATTGACCAAAGCATTTCAGAAATCGAAATTAGCTCAGGATTTCTCCTGAATTTGACTACTTCCGCAAACTATAAAGTCAACAAAAAGACCAAACCAAATTGGATTAAGGAAAAAGAGAATGGCTTTAACAAACTCCGTTTCACAGAAAATATGCTCATAGATAAAAAAAAAAAAATAATTAGTGAAAAAAAAGAGAGGTTCCAATTCAAAATCAAAACGAAACGAACATCCAAATCTCTGGAGATGAGAGGAAAGCAAGATCAGAAGGAATTAAGCAATACTGGGCTAAAATAAATCACAGAGTATTTAAAAGTGATTGGTCTAACGTACCCCAAAGTCGGATGAAACGAAAAAGAGAGAATAGGATACTAATTTATTATGTTCTATTAAAAGAAATTAAATTAAATTATCTTAAAAGTTTCTTAAATTGCAAATATTAGAATAAGATAAATAGGTAATTGTGGATAATTGTTTTTCTATTAATAAAACTATTTAACATATCTGAGCATTCTCTCACTATTTCCCAAAACGCCGATGTGGCATCTCCCTGTTTTTTGTAGTAATAATTAGTAATAAGCGATTTGAGTATCAATTTTAAAAATTATCACTAATCATGGTATACCATTCGAAAGATGCTTGTTTGTAGAAGTTTTCTTTCAGTAGTGCACGTTTCTAACATATGAAATATTTTTTAGAAAAATGCAGTCAAAGTTTTGGAACGAAATTTGAAACTTGCTATTTCTTATGTTTGGATCACAAAGTTAAATACACGATGATTTAAAGGAAATTTAATCTTCTTTCTAATGAGCATATTGCAGCTGCTTTAGATTTAAGAAATATAGACAATTATTTGTCAAAAAGTAGAAATTTCTTGAAAAAACATAAAATTAAAATAATCTATAAAACGGATGAGAATCGAGCTATAGTTTATATGAAATTGTTTTTTGCAAATGATGCCTAAAATCGCCTCTCGAAGTTACTGCAATCTTATGCTAAACACACTGTATATATATATATTTTATGAATTTGTAGTTAAAATTTTTATTATTTTTTTTCTTTTAAAAGTTGTTTGTATTATTTTTTCTTACATTGTTTGTCATGATTCTATATAGATACCGTTAAAGTCGAGAACAATATACAACATTCAATACTGACATATCCTTTAATTATAGATTTAAATTACAAAGTAACTAATGTAACAATAATACGAAAATAACAACAAAAATATAGATTTAAAAATGTCCATCCTTAGTCAGTTTTCTACAATAAACAGTAATCCCTAGAGTGTTTTAGCACTACCTGAGGCTGGGATAACCCAATCCTAAGAGCAATAAAACCACTGACAAATTTATTACAGGTCGGCACCCAACAGGTCATAAATCCAGATCTATGACCACTCACTCAGTTTACACCTCACTCTACTAACCAAAAATATCATAAATTAATAAAATTCAGAATTCAACTTGTTTCCATCCATATTATTTAAAAACTGTTGTATTTATTTTATTTAATTATGCTTTCCTTTTTCTATAATAGAACATTCAAAGTAAATCATATTTTTACCCATTCTCCTTTTTTACTCAATCTCCAGATATTCCACAGGCCAGTATTCTAGGTCCCATTCTCTACACGTTGTATACAGCTGACGTCCCAACTCATCCAAGGACTGCCTTCATCAAGTGCGCTGACACATGTGTGTTATCAGTAACTCACCTTATCACTAGATCTCAATAACTCGAATCTTATAAGCCTGCAATAATGGGGTAAAAATTGGAGAATTTAAATTAAGCCAAACAAATCTCAAAGAATAATCTTTATTCATCGTCGTTGACCTACACCTTCTTATCCTACAGTATCCTTTAATAACATTCCTCTGATCTCCGTTGAACAGATCCGCTGGACTCCAGCTTCGTTATAAATAATAATAATAAATAAATAAATGTAGTAACATAAGATCCTTCGATCTGGTGTCGCTTTATTGACAGTTTCCCTTTATTTTCTAGTAACAATATTTTTTTCTTTGCTTTCTATTCCAATGAAGAGTTTATTATGTTTGAAAAATGCACATTTTCATTATGGTTTATTATAATGTTTTATTTACACAAGTTTGTATGCCAAATGAGAACACCATGTTTTTTTCGGCATTAAAAGTAAATTTCTCCATGAAATCGATACAGAATCATAACTTAAAATATCATTCGAAAGCTGAGATTTGCAGTTTTGTGGATAGTTTTTTTTTCAAAAAAACGGTTTTTTCAATCTTCAACTTCCCTAAATAAGGTGAAGATCAAGCTGTTCTTTAGATCCCAAGTATGTAAAATTCGTTACGTGTACTCTGCTCTAGGAATTTAAATAGGAAATTTAAAGCTAAATCCGAAAATGTGATCAAAATTTGAAAAACATTTAAACAAAATGGAGATATTACAGCTGTTGTGGTAAAAACCGTGGTTTCCTCAAAACATTCTTTGCTTTACCGTATATCTGCAACGGATTGGAATAGGAAGTAGACGTCTGCAGCATTTTCTACTCACTAATTTTTCCATCTTACCACACATTTGTATTACCAAAATAAAAAATATTTTTTAATTTCATTAATATTATTATTTATATTTATTATTACATCTATTTACCTTCATTATAAATATAAATTACAAATAAATCTATATTATTTACTATATTTCAAATTTACTGCACAAACATTTACAATGTATACTACTCACTCGTATAACAGATCTTTTTACTTTAATAGGGCCATAGATTAAAAGAAAGGATATAATAAACTTATGAACAATAAATCATTGCCAGTACTCAGGTATAATCTACTATTCCTCAGGATTGAGGTCTCTACCTGCTCCTACTAAAACCTAATCCATAGAACAATACAACCGGCGAATTTATTGCAGGTACCTAGTCGGCGGTGAGATACCGATGTACCCATCTTTAACTACTTAAGCCGTCATTAACAATAAAACACTTAAGTTTACTTTATTCCATAAATATTACCCACAAAGAGCTTTTTAGTGGCAGTGACCCTTCTATGAGAATCAAAATTGTTAAATGAATTTTGTAAAGATTTTTTAAATAATTCAATCTGTGGTAACCTGTCGTTTTGAAAAAGACAGTTTTCAAAATACATCAATTGAAAATTTATCTATAAGTTCTCTAAACTGAAATTCGGATTAAGCATTCCTAAATATATAGAACAGCAGAGAAAATATTTTCTTTTTTTTTTTTTAGAGGAAATAACCAAATATTAAAATATTCCAATACTTTTTACAGTTTATTATTCAATCCAATAAATTCCTGTTTTCAAAGGATTATTAGAAAATTAAAAATATAACTTAAACTCAGAAAACAAAGCACACCACCTTTGCACTCAGAAATGAATCTTGTCGAACTGCCTTCATCGATAATCAAACCATTAAACAAACAAAATTCATTACTTAGCACTTAAATTCGACAGAAGTGTGACCTCGGGCCCACACGTGAATCGTGTGGCCCCTTGGAGACAAAAACGTCTTACAAGGGGATGTTTTGACTTGTAACTCACAGACTTGAATGCCGGTTTTTGCGTATGTAGTAAAAAACCTATAATAGTGCAATACTAGAGTTATACCCACCAATGAGCATTGGTGGCCGAGAAAAAAAATAAACTATGAAAATCACGTTTTATTTTTTTTTTCTAGACTATGCAGTTTTACGGCTCCTTGATGATCTTAAAATATGGTTTCAAAGGCGAAATGTGTGAGATTTACGGTTTATGAGAAATAGATTAGCCTTTAAAAATCTTACAAAATTTTGGGGGTAAAAAAATTTAATTTTTGATTTTGACGAAATTTGGTTTCTACATGTTTTTTCAAGATGAGAAATCTGAAAATGAAAAATAAAATATGCAAATCACGTTTGTTTTTTTTCTCAGCTCTCAGTCTATATAGAGAAATGATTCTTTCACATTAGATTGTAGTTTTGTATGCTATTTGAAATAAAAATACTATCGTTATGCTCAAAGCATGACCCGGCTTAAGGTTGCTCAAAAACTCGAAAAAAATGACAAAATTCTACTGAAATCCACAGTAAATCGGTGGAAAATTTTTTCCATGACTGACCTCAAATCTCGATTCAGCGCACCGAAAAACCCTTATATGTGACATTTTATCAAAATAAAAAAATACAGATTTTATACAACTTCTAACGGCCATAACAACTGCTGTGATCAACCGATTACAATAGCGATAGCACTACAAGAACCAGCGTCACTACAAATTTCGTCACAATCAAAAATTAAATTTTTTTACCTCTAAAATTTTGTAAGATTTTTAAAGGCTAATCAATCTCTTATAAAGCGTAAATGATTTGCGCTATCTCACACATTTCGTCTTTAAAACCAAATTTTAAGGTCATATGGAAGCAGTTAAACTGCATAGTTTAGCCCAAATCCGAAGGAAAAAAAAATAAAACGTGATTTGCATAAATATTTTTCTTCTCGGCTTCCAATACTCATTGGCGGGTATAACTCTAGTTTTGCACTATTATAGGACCCAACTACCTACACAAAAATCTGCATTCAAATCTGTGAGTTACTAGTCAAAACGTCCCCTTGTTTGTTTAAACAAGAGACAAATACATACTTGCACTTTTTTACTTAAGCCCATATGAGATATATGCTTCATAAATATTAGCGAAAGCAAAAACTACGCACTTCAAAAAAATACGAATATTTCTATTAGAAATTCTGTGTCTATTCACATAGTACATCACAAATTGCCTGACGTCACTCAGATTCGCAAACTCCAAATGTAAGATTTTGTGAAAGACTTTTTCATACACTAAATTTCTTTCGATTGTTTTTGTTTTTTCCTTTTCTGTAAACATATATTTAATGTCATATATAAACTAAAATAGGTAACACGGATTGCTAATTGTTGAATAAGAGCAAGAATTTATTTAATGGGATTAGTAGAAAGAAATACTCAATCACATTTTTTTTTGTTTAATTACTTTCCAAGTAGTTAATGTCTATTTTTAAAAATAATATTTATTGATGTTTGCAACTTTATATGAAATATACATCAAATGAATGGGGAGGAGGGAGAAGAAATGATTAAAATAATCTGTACAGAAACTAACCGTTAAAATTGAAATATTTAAATAAAAGTTCTGTATTAAGAAGTCCTTTGGTCATTTGTAATTAATTGGAAGCTTATAATCTTAGAAAATTAACAGAAGAAGTCGAAAACTACGAGCGAAAAATAAGGATTACATTAATATATTTTTAATATAGTTTACTGATGCTGCGATATTTATTACGTTCAAATAGAACACGCCTTATGGTGGAAAAATATAATGTTTCTATTGAACATAAACTCCTTATCATTTTAAGAAGGATTTGGAGTTGACAGATTAAATAGAAGAAAAACTGGAAGGTTTTTAAGATCCTCAAAGCTCAACTCCGTATGGCCAAGTGGGTCTAATTACTTGAGAGCTTTGAACGTTTGTTAAGGAAATGTTGGAATCGTTTATAATGTCGAAAAGTTTTATGTCGATTATGACTTGTATCTGGATTCAAAGCTAGAGTCAAGCGGATCTGTTCAACTTGAATCAAAGAAATTTTATAAAAGAAATACGTAGTTCAACGACGAAGGATAAATGTTATTTGATGAGATTTTTTTGGATTAATTTTAATTTTCCAATTTTTACACCATTCTTGAAAGCTGATGAGATTGGAGTGATTGAGATGTAGTTAAAGGGTCATTATTTACCGATAACAAACGTTTGTCAGCGCATCCTACTGTAGGATAGGAAGGTGTAGATCAACGACGATGAATAAAGATTATTCTTTGAGATTTGTTTGGCTTAATTTAAATGCTCCAATTTTTACCCAATTATTGGAGGCTTATAAGATTCGAGTTATTGAGATCTAGTGATAAGGTGAGTTACTGATAACACACATGTGTCAGCGCATTTGATGAAGGCGTTCCTTGGACGAATTAAGGCGTCAGCTGTATACAACGTGTAGAGAATGGGACCTAGAATACTGGCCTGTGGAATATCTGGAGATTGAGTAAAAAAGGAGAATGGGTGAAAATATGATTTACTTTGAATGTTCTATTATAGAAACAGGAAAGCATGTAGGAGTAGAAATTTACGGAGTCTGTAAAAGTGATTCAGGAGCTAGACTCATTCAAAAGTTAATATTTTATCACATAGATATATATTAATCAGTGGTAATAATAATAAGAATAATCAATCCATAATGAATTAAATAAAAAAATTAAATAAATACAACAGTTTTTAAATAATATGGATGGAAACAAGTTGAATTCTTAATTTTATTAATTTATGATATTTTGGGTTAGCAGAGTGAGGTGTAAACTGAGAGAGTGGTCATAGATCTGGATTTATGACCTGCTGATTGCCGACCTGTAATAAATTTACAATTTGTTTTATTGCTCTTAGTATTGGGTTATCCCAGCCTCAGGTAGTGCTAAAAGACTCCAAGGAATACTGTTTGTTTCAGAGGACTATCAAAAGATGAGATTATTTGAAATTTTTTACTGAAGAACATTACAAAGGATATTATCTATGAGTACTAGAACTTTTTTTTTCAATCTTCGATTGAGTAAGAATTACTATCTCCTTCAATTATGGACGATCATTAATATGGATGAATCCATTCATACGACATGTACAAAAAGAAATAAATAGAAAATAAAAACAATGTATAAAGTGAAATGTACAATTAAAAATAACAAACAAATATTTTCTAGATATAAAACTCATACTTCGTAATTGTTAACACATGTATTTATTCTGACCGCAATAATATTTTATTGTTTTACATTGTTCGTAACATTTCTTACATGTTTCGTCAGATTTTAATATTAGGTTATTAATTATGCAACATCATAATTAATAATAATTTAATAGAATAAACAAAATAGGGCTAAGAGTCTCTCCCTGGAGAAGTCCTGAGCTGATATTGATTTCTTAAATGCCTTGGTCGATGTTTATAAGCATAAGATCCTTTGTCATACATCCGTTTCATTATCCTACTTAAAATAATTTCTATTACAGTAAATTAAAGCAAAAAGAATCAAAAGCTATTTTAAAATCGACGTACAAGGGATATATAAAACTTTCTTTGTTAGGCTAGTTAGTACTTATGGCAGAAGAATATTGGTTTCTTGTAACATCTTTCCTTTCCCTTTTTCTACCTCGAAAATGAAATATTTTAAGACGTTCTAGCTCTGTTGGTGTTCCTCAGATCGAAAATGTGACGACTGTTTCCAGATTAGTGGAAAATATTTTTGTTATATAGCATTTGCCACTAGGACCTACCGTTTAGGGGCTATATTGGTTTGGATGAATAAAGTCACTTGTTGCTTACATTTTTTAAGTGCTATAGCTTTTATAACACGCTTTAGCTCTGATAATGTTGCTCAGAAGAAGAATATCAGACGAATTATATATAAAAACAGTTAATTATAGATTGACATATCCTCGATTTTTTCCCCTAGTCAGGGAGAAATGGATTTGTCTTCTGAGGTGCGAGGTGTCTAATCAGCCGTGTGTTTTAAAAACATTTATACAAAATTAATGTTTTGTATAAATGTTCATAAAAAACAACTTCTTTAAAGTGAAAACATATATAAATAAATGCAAATACGAGATCCATATAAAAAGTGTCAAGGATAAATTTGAAATACGTAAATCATAAAATTAGAAGTAGTCTAACCGTTTATAATTATAAAGAAAAATCCATTAGTGTTATGATATAAAAGGACTAGGATTAGTTGAACTTAAAGAAAATTTGTTTAAAAAAATAACACATAAATGATAGGAAATTTTTCATTAAAATATTGTTTGTAATTTTTGTAATATATGCTGTAAAATTTGAACCAAAAAAAAAGAAATCATCAAATTATGAACATAATTTAGACCTATAATTTTATATAATTATATAATTTTATAAAATTAATAGAAATTTATTCTATTTAGTAATTATAATATATAGAAATTTATAAAATATTAAATACAATATAGTTAAATTTTGTGAATATAAAAATTAATATTATTTCAAAAATCGCAAATATTCATGAAATTTAATAAAATTATTAATTACAATTCAATAATATAATTAAAGAAACTGGAAGTTAATTATATTGGCAGAATGTAATGGTGAACAGAGGACTTGAGGTAGCAAGAGTGGGGGTATTTTGGTCCTCCGGTAGGTACCTGTGGTATATAGGGTACTGGGTCTAACCCAAGTCTTCAGTCCACCTGTGACTTTATACTTGAGGTTATCTCTGAAGACTTAGCTCTTGTGTTGAACCTAGTACGTCTCTATCATCTATACTTTAAAGTAAGTATTGTTTGATTAAACATAGTATTTTTAAAATATTTTTGTAGTAGATCGTTTAGAAAATATCAGATATTTGTTTTGCATATCTCATTATGATATATTCATGATTTTTAATTGAACCTTGACTATAGATGTACTTAAGGGAATTTGAAAATATTTACGGCAAGAAGATGACTAGGCTGCTCTCTGCCGGCTGGGAGTGGTTGGCTCAATACTCAGTCCACCCGCAAACAAAACCCAATCCACCCAAGGCTATCATTGCTGCGGCCTTACACGCTCTCCAGAGGTGCGACATTAAAGCGTTTTGCCAAATCCAGCATGTCGAAAATCTATCTTACATCCTCCATCTCTTCATGAAGTCCTGGCTGAGGGACAGACACTCTTTCCCGAAGAAGGATGTATTAAAATGTCTCAGCTCTCTGGCGTGGCTAGTTGTTGAAGAGCATATTTCTCAGCAGTCTCTACTTGTTGCTGTAATTGCTGGACTGGAGGAAAAGTACTGCCTTTCTGGAATTTTGGTCAAGGCAATGAAACTGTGCAACGAACGAAAAATAAAGGTAGCGTATAATACTTGATACTTTAGTTTCCTTGAATTATAGTCATTCATGAGGGTAGTTCATAAATAATCTGTATATGTTTTATAGAGAGCTAAAAAAGTTGATAAAACGCAGAAATCGAAGTTCGCACCGACGCCAATCTTTATTATGGGAATTAAAGATGAATCTGTCCAGAACTGTGTCGTGGAAAAGGAAATGTTTAAAGATGTGACTAGAACATATCCTGAGGGAATCGTCGACACCGAACAAGTATTAAGAGTTCGAGATGTTGGTGTCAAGAGCTGGTCTGGGTCTTTGCCAAATCTCGAATCCCTTCATGACATGAGAGAAGGATACAGCGTCACTCGTCTAGAACTGGCTGTGGATCACAATAAACCGGAGGTTGTCAAGAAATTAGTCAAAGGAGGAGCCGATATGGAACAAAAACTGTTTCAGGGGAAACATTGCTTCACCTCGCAGTGGAAAAAGAAAATGATGAGGCTCTCGAAGCCCTTCTTTGCTTAATTTCAGATAGCAGAGAAGGAAAGGAATCTGTTTCAGGTCTTTTGAATCTTCAAAACGACAAGGGGTACGCACCTTTACACATCGCTGCTGCTTCTGGCCAGTTGAGGATGGTTAAGATGTTGACTGCTGCTGGTGCGAGTGTTTCACAACTGAGCGGATCTGGAATGCTACCTATGCATCTCACTGCTGACCTGGACATAATAGCACATCTCGTAACATGTGGCACAGACGTCAACTCGAAGACCCGTGGTGGTGATACTTTGCTGCATTTTTCTGTTTACAGTAGAAATTCGGATAATGTGGAAGCGTTGATCGACTTAGGAGCGGACCTAAATGTGACAGACCAAAAAGGAAGGACTCCCATTGACATAGCATCCCAGGCCAGCAACAATGACATGGTCAACCTTCTTATCAAGCGAGGAGCTGTTGTCCAGGAGAGGTCTCCCGATGGAGACTGGCCCATCCACAAAGCAGCCGCCGAAGGACGACTGGAGGCTGTGGTGGAGCTGCTGGAACGTGGAGTGGACATCAACATCGGAGGCTATGCGGGCTACTCGCCTCTCCAATACGCAGCCAAGCACGGCAGACTGGACATTGTGAAGATGCTTGTCCTGAGAGGTGCGGACATCAACTTGGGCAACGATTGGCACTGGACCCCGCTCCACCACGCGGCCCACTACAGTCGCTGCGACATCGCCCAGTTCCTCATCGAAGCTGGTGCCAATACTCAAATTGTGGACACCGTGTACGGCATGACACCTTTTGGATGGGCAAAGGGTAACCACAAAATGATCAAGTTGCTTAAATCTAAAGGGATCTATAAGTGATTTATTTGTATTTATAGTAGAATGTATGGAAATATTAGTTTTTATATTGTAATATTGTAATGTATATTTCTAAGTGTATATATTATTGGAGTTATCAAATTGTAAATGATGTAAATAGATATATAAAATGTATTATACATTGTAAATAAGAATAAAAGGTAATTAAGACAATTCCGTTGTACATTGATTTCAAAATATACCTTTCACTAGATACAATATTTTAAAAAATAACTAGAATAATATAAGTAACTTCAAAATATGATTTAAGAAAATACTTTTTAAAAGAGATGACTTATTTGGATATAAGTACTTTTAAAATTCTGGTTTAATCCTGAGTCTGATCTGAGGTTGAAGGAATAAGTTACATTAGCCAAATAATTAGTAAATTAAGAAATATAACTATGAATAAAGTTAAAAAGGATAATGGAACGATTTTTAATTGTACTACTGTGTTGTCCTCAACTTGATGCAGGATAATTTACTAAATTACCTATCTAGATAATAAACGTTTTATTCAGAGGATTTATATCTTTCTATGGATACCTATATTCATTAATCCTATTCTAAATAAAACTGTTTGTTTACCTCAGTAGCTTGTCACTATTTGGATATAATTTTGTAAGCACTATGATTTCATAGCTGTAGTTGTTAGCAATGCAACTGAGTGCACCGTTCCAAGGCGTAATTTAATTCATCTTTCATATCTAAAATTGACATTTTCCCAATATGGAAATCGAGCCAAAATTGTTAGAAACTTCAGTAAAGATTGTTGTGAGTAGTAGTTAGTAGTATTGAAAAAAAAAAAGAAAAGTCCTGTACCACATCAACCTATGAAGGGTCTTCGGCTCAGTACTTGGGTATGGATGTACAGTTATCAACGGCTATAGTAACATATTTATAAATTAGTAAACTTTATTTTATAAATTTAGTCGTATAATAAACTAGTTTCCTCATAAGAACAAAAAATGAACTAGAAGACCTATTTGGAGAGCGAGATATGGTTTGTTATTACTAAAGACCGGATTTTGGTGCAATTGCATCTTTTTTTTGCAAAATCCAAATTCATTAAAACTTGGATAGAAATTCGAATCATGAAAACTACGTTATTTCTATACTTGTTTTATATTGCACGAAATTGCACGTTTTGACGTTAATGCACGATATTGCACGTTTTAAGGTTTTCCTGCATGAAATTGCACGTTTTAAGGTTTTATTTTTGAATTTGTCTGTTAAAAAAAAAAAATCAGTCAACAACAAGTGGATAAAATATAAATAAACACTATACGTTTTATAAAACAAGTGGAATAAAACAAACCATTTTTTTAAAACCGGTTTTAATATTTTTTCGAAGGAGTTTTCAATTCTCGAGTCCCCCATTTTCTGGGATTTTTTTTTTTTTTTTTTTTTTTTCCCCCATTTTTTTTTTTCAACATCCCACCCCTCCCTATATCCGGTAGCCGTGTTTGTATTTCTCAGTTCTTTATTTTCATTTCTTCTGCCACTATAAAGCTGTGCAATTCTATATAAAACATGCCTATAGGCAAAAGTAGTATTTGTTGCAAATTAAAGGGATGGATACAGCCATACCCAGAACTAAAAACTGATGTAAAAATCATTTTTTGTGAATCTTGCTGCAAAAACGTAGGTGTTGATAGGAAATCGCAAGTAGACGCCCACTGCCAAACAAGTAAGTTTTAGACTTAAATTATGAAATGGCATTTCCTGAATCCCAATCTAGAAAATATAATTTAATGAACTACCTACGTTTAATTTTAATTTTTCCTAAACAGTTAAATTGCACAATTTATGCTGACTTTTAAATAATTTATCTTGTTCTGTGTACCTACATTTTTTTACTTTATTATTTTATTGTATAGGCAGTCATAAACAAGCAGTTGAGGCCGCTAAAAAAAGAAAAAACGTAACTCAACTTTTGATAACAGAAAGCTGTAGCGGCGCCAATAAGAAGAATTCTTTTAATCAGGAATTGTGTATAGCATTAGTCTCCTCTAATATTCCGCTATTCAAGCTTTCATGTCCGCAATTTACAAACTTTTTAGAAAAGTATACTGGACAGAAAATACCTGACGAGAGCACACTAAGAAAAAATTATCTAAATATCTGCTATTAACAGACTTTAATGAAAGTTAAAAATGAAATTTCCAATAATTTTATTTATATTTCAGTCGATGAAACGACTGATTCGAGAGGAAAATATATTTGCGCATTGGGTATTTTGCACCCAGAAATTGAACCTACCCCTCACTTAATTTCTTGTAAAGAATTGGAAAAAACTAATTTTGAGACGATGTCGCGGTTTGTTAACGATAGTTTGTTAAAGTTTTTCGGCCCCAACGGGTATCAAGATAAGGTTTTACTTTTAGTAACCGATGCAGCTCCTTATTTGCTCAACACTGGGAACGCTCTTAAAGTGTTTTACCCAAACATGGTTCACACAACATGTGTGGCGCATGTCCTTAATAGAGTTGCCGAGAAAATACGTGATGCTTTCAAAAATGTATATAAATTAATAACTTTTGGTAAAAAAATCTTGAAAGCCCCTCAGGGAGTGGCTTTATATAGGAATGTAATGAATTGCCTCTTGCCCCCAGAAGCAGTTCTTACCAGGTGGGGAACCTGGATAGATGCTGCCCTTTTTTATTCCGAAAATTTGGATAGGTATGCAGAGATAATAGAACATTTAGAAGAATATGCTCTTGTTATCACCAAATTAAAAAACATTGTAAAAAACAATTCAGTTAAGTCCGAATTGGCATTCATAAGGTCCCATTTTGGCCCAATACCCGTTGCAATAAAGAGTTTAGAGGCCAAAAATCTATCGTTAGATGAACAAATTATTATTGTACAGAGTGTTGAAGAGACACTCAAAAAAGTAAATAACGACAAAGGGAAATTAATTTATGAAAAATTTCAAACTGTATTTGAAAAAAATCTTGGATTTAAAATTTTACAAACATTTAACGACGTTTTAAATGGCAAACGTTCAGATGTAGATGTGGCACCAAACATTTTAAGTTCCTATAAAAAATGCCCAATCACCAGTATTGATGTAGAAAGAGCTTTTCTTCTTTTAAAACATATCCTCGATGAGAGGACGTATAATTTGACAGAAAAAAATTTAGAAATGTATAGCTTAGTAAATTTTAACGAAAAAAATTGATTTCTTTATTTTGTTTATGTCTTATTGAATTGTTTATATCGTCTAAATAATTGATTCTTTTCCTAGAAAATGTTCCTGCTGTTTTCGTATTTTATAATTTAAAAGATAGATTTAAAGGGATCTTTAATGAGTACCTGACATCGCACAGGCTCGGGACCCCCATTTTACGTCCCTTCCGAAGGATGGCATAGCTAAGGATTTTTTACTCCCTTTAAAAAATCCTAAGGTCATCTGCCGGGCTGCGAACCCGCGATCTTGGGTTTAGTAGGTTGCTATGCTAACCACTACACCACAGGTGACCCCATTGCACGTTTCAATGGTTTATACTGCACGAAAATCCGGTCTTTAGTTATTACAAAGGGAAGAACAAATTGGGGTTGGTTTGGTAATGTACAACATATCAGCGACCAAAAAGACTCCCAAAGCAAATAGTGCAAGGGCGTCGATGGCTGGACGATGTGGAGGCTGATTTTTGAGGAGGTTTTAGTAGTTAAAGTAAATGGTAGTATAGTTGAGTGTAAACTTGATTTCGAACTTCCCCAACAATAAGTTTTACCATAGCTGCTGATAATAGGTTATATTTGAAGCCCAAATTTTCATGAATAAATCTAAAAAATGTTTTCCATGTTTAAATCAATGAGTGTATAAGTATAAAAAATTGTTTATTTATAATTTTCACTTAAATACAAAATTAATATAACCTAACTTGTGATATTTAATGTTGTTTTGTTTTTTTGACCAATGATCACATTTTCAACACACGGTAGTAAGTTAATTATAAGTACATTTCAGCTAAACCATTATGATTTCTAATACTTTTTTTCAAAAAATTATAATCCCACAAAATTAAAATATCTTTTCATCATTACAACTTAATTGTGATTATAATTAATTAAGAAATCAAGAGGGCCTAATAAGCCAAAATCTTCTTCCACGTGATGGCCGAATGAACCATTGGGATGAAGATTCAACAACATCCAGTCCTTTTCCCCCCAAAGAAGGTCGTTCCACGCTGGCGGTAAGCCATAGACTATCTTGTACCCCTGATTTCTAAAAGCTCCCCAAAGTGACAACGGAGTCGGCTCAATTATTGTGTGATTACAAACAGCCATTATTGCCAATAATTGGCCGACAGATTTTGTACGAACAAAGATTATATCTTCACCTTCTAATGTATCTTCCGTCCATCTCACATCTCCAATCACAATGAACAGAGGGCGGTAATACTTCCTGAAGATGTCCAATGAATACCTGAAGTAGTTCTCACGAGCTCTTTTGAAATACCTCGAGACAGGAAACCAGTTTGGTCTTTTGACCCAAACGCAAACTGTAAGCGGAGGCGAGTCAAAATTGTCCCAGTTTATAGAAGCACTGTTCTTTTTAATGGCACGATTGGCGAATGCAGTAAGGTTCTCTGAGATGACGAATTCCTTGTCCATATATTTAGCTGAATAAAGAACCAGCTTAGGATTCTCCATTATTTTATCTGTGAAATTGATTGAAATGTGCATTTCATTGAGTGAGGGATCGGCGTACTGGCTAGGTGATATCAAAGACGCACCACCGATTTCGTAATTACATATCAAAGGTAGAGTGTTTGATGTGCTCAATGAGAGAGATTGAAAAATATTTGCCAGCTCTTCAACAATAGCCTTTGGAACGCAAATGGATCTTCTTGTCAAGTTCATTCTTCCGATACTCCACAAAGTTGTGTATGCCCACAGCATTTCTTCCAAATAAATAGGTATTGAAGTGGTCAGTATTCTAGAGGAGCATTTTAGCGGCAGTTTCGAAAGATTGCAAAGAAGGTATAAAGGGTAACAAGAGACTAGAAATAGGATCAGTATTAAAAATAAAGTACATTTTAGAAAGCATACTTTCTTCACTCTGATTGAACACCACATTATTAGATATTAATAAATAACACTGACCATATGATAAAAAATAAAATAAAAAAATAATACAAACTTTTAAGAACTTTAGTATAATAACATACTAATGCCCGGTTGCTAGACTATGACCTTATCGAACAAATAGCTAACAAACCGCTAACTTTATTCATTCGCCAAGTACATAACTGCTAGCTAATTTTTTTTTTTTTTTTTTTTTATTTCAAAACATCTTTATTTAAAAGATAAATAGTACATTGATACATATATCATTAAAATAAAATGTATCTAGACAGAGTTTTACAAAATATCATCCTTTTGGATGTTTTAATGTGATTGAATGTTAGAAAAAAACATAGTGTTACAGATAAATAGCGACATTCAGTGACGATGTTACACTGATATTAAGGTAGTAACAAAGGAAAAAAAAAAGGATAAATAATTAAACAGATAGGGAAAAAAAAATAATAAAATAAATAAATAAACAGAAATTAAAAGAGAGTTTTAAGACGGGAATTTGTCCTTCCATTCCAGTTGGTTGGCTGCTAGCTAATTTGTAACAACTTGATAACATATAGGTTCGCTAAGTAGCTTCTTTATAAATCCAACAGATAGAGCTAATGTAGTTGTTACATTATAGAGCCTTTTCTACGGTTAATATCGTATAATATATTGTCGTCTGGTGCTCCTCACAGCTATATTTAAAAATTCAAGCTTCAGTGTTGGAATTTATCATTATTCTATCATTTCTAGAACGTTAGGTATCTTGTCAATATCCCTAACCTCAGAAAAGCGTTGCCTGGATACTAGCTAATTCGTTTGCTAACTTTAGCGGCTTGTTAACTTATTCTTTTGCTAACTTAGAGGTTTTTTAACGTATTGGCTTGTTAAAGTTAAACGATTGAATTTGATGAGATATCTCATTCTGTATTGGATAACTAATATTATTTTTCGTTTATCACAAGGTGAGCTTATGATTATTTTTATTTTTCATTTAAGTTGATTAATTGAGTGAGGAACATGACCACTATTGCTATCCAGCCAAATAAAACGAAAGGAGAAATTGATAGAAATAGAAAAGTTTTTCTATTTCTATAAATTTCTCCTATATTTTGGCTTGGAGATTGTATGCGAATATGTGACCCGTCAAGAGAACCTACAAATCTAGGAAATCCAGACATTGCAAAAAATCCTGCTTTGGTGGTTCAAATTTCCTCTAAGGTTGTTGGAATTTTAATAACTTGGGGTCTCAATCTCGCAATAATGCTACTGACTCTTTCTACAACACGACTAGCCGTGCTTTTGTGGACTTCTCCACAATCACCAAATAGAATTTATAACGAGCCACCAGTAGCATAAAATCTTAAGCTGATTGTGAGTAAGATTAGCTCCATTGGAGTTGAAGGGTGACTTCCGTTGTAAGGCACCCCCAAACTCATTTACCAAAACCATGACTGGATCTTTAGAAATTCTATATTTTTCTTCAAATTCTCCGTCTGATAATAATGAAAACCAGTCAGTACGAGTTCTCAGGAGTCGTGGTCGTTCCACACTCTGCAGAAAATCAATGATCTCCTCGTCAAAAGATGCTGAAAACGCCATTTTTTAAATCAAAAATAACTGAAAATAATCAAAGAAAAACTTTAAACGAGAAAACTTGTATTGGGTTAAATGAAAATAAAATTTAAGGGCGGCAAGGATATGCGCTATCCCCAATAGATCGCCCCTGATTTCGCCAGCTTCTAGTTTGGCTCTTAATAAAGAGTTGTTAAATAAATTTCTGTCGTGTACTGATCCAGGCCACCGTACAACGATATCAGTCAATTATCTTGAGTGGTCACACACCGCTTGAATATTTATTGAAATTACATAGTTAACATTTTTCAATAAATTTTCAAGCGGTGTGTGACCACTCAAGAAAATTTACTGATATCGTTTTACGGTGGCCTGGATCAGTACACGACAGCACTGTATTTAACAACTCTTTATTAGCCTTCGTTCTACAACGTACCGGTCAAATTTAAAGTTCATATTTTTAAATATGGTTAAGGGAAGCATCTTACGATAATATGATATAAGATATTAACCGTAGAAGAGGCTCCATAAATGTAACAACTATAGCTTAAAAGCTTTATCTGTTGGATTTATGGAGAACCTACTTAAGGAATCGCTAAGTTAGCGAACGATTTAAGAAAGCAATAAGTAAGCTAGCTAGTGTTCTAGCAACGCTTTTCACAGGTTTAGCAACAGAATACAGAATATGATAGAAGCGGTGGGTAGGAGGGGGAGATGGCTCCCGGCAAGGAGCGCTATCCCCACCACCTAAACCCCGGCTGTCCCTATCAGTACCAGTTTTTCCCGTGTTTTTTTTGGAACAATTGCTAATTGTTAGGTCTCTGTTGTGTGCATGTGTTTTTTTTTTATTTCTCAATCGGATTCAATAATGTCGTGTTGTGCCGCGTTTGGATGTTCTAGGAAAGAGTCCAACAAGGATTTAAACCCTCCAATAACCCTGCACCGGCACATTTTAAACGTACACAGTTTAGTTTTTTTAATAAATTGAGAAACAAATCTTTCTTCCCTTTCACCACGGTAAAAATATGTTTATTGTGGAGCTTTTTTAACTTAATTGTTAAACTCCCCTATATTAACAATAGTAGATATTGTAACCACATAATACAGAATATTCTGTATATTCAATTAGGATTGATAAATTAATTGCTAATTCTATTGAAATTATTTTTATTTGAAAACTAGTTTCGAATGTTAAACATTAAACCTTAAGAAGACGTTTTACATCAATAATATAGTTTTAGATTTGAATAAATCTTTAAAAGGTAAACAGTTCCAATCTTACCTTTTATTTTTTCCTCAGCTTCCATTCAGTTGAAGAGGAACGAAATAAGTGGGTTCAAGCCCTGAGGCAAGAAAAATGGAAGCCAACAAATACAAGTGTTATTTGTTCAAAACATTTTAAAGAGGACGATTTTGACAGATCTTCTTCATTTCGAGTAAATCTAAAGAAAGGTGCAATTCAGTCGGTTTTTTGATTTCTCAGATCATTTGAGACAGACGATTATAAAGGTATATATAACTTTCTTCGCTTTCCCCCTGCTTTACCAACATACGTAGGTATTTAAACTTAAAAGTTTAATGTTGATTTTTTTTTTTTTTTTTTTTTTTTAGGAAAGGGGGCCAATAAAAAGGCTTACGACCCCGTTGAAAAATATTAGGTCTCCAAATAAAAAGAGATTTAAAAAATGTTAGAGATCACTAATAAAAATATAAACGAGCTCAAAAAAAACAACTTGATGAGAGATCTGTACAGCTTCGAAATACAGCTGATTCATTAAGCTTCACTGAAAATTCACTTTCTAACCAAAAAAAAAAAAAAAGGTTGAAAAGAAAAACCAAATTTAAAACCTACGCCGAAACGTTTTGCGGTATAAGAAGAAAAACAGTGCCTACAAATACAGTCTACAAAAACTGTGTGAAGAAAAGGAAAATAAACTAATTAAATAGAGAATAGAAAATTTGCTTTCGTTACTTCTAAAACAATACCTTGGGAGAAACTCTTTTCTAGATTTTCACATTTTTTAGAAGATGGCTCTCATTACTCGTTATTAATAAGATCGATCGGAATGATATCTTTTAATGGCCGAATCCACTATTTTTTGAAAAATATCAATGATAATATTCATAAAAATAAAATAAGATCGAAAATTAAGAAATTAGTAATTTTCTTTTGTTAATATTCTGTTTTATTGTCGTTCTTAAACTACCTACCTATGCATGAATGTGATAAATTTCTGAACAATTAGATGGAATCCAATAAAATTCGTAAGAGTTGAGGCCTAAATATTATATGGTAAAGTTGTAAATAAGCCTGAGGTGGAGCAGCCCGGGATGGAGGTGGTCGGGGGAGAGCCGGCAGAACTGGAGCCACGGACCCTTACAGCATTAGTCCCTCTGCCGCTTCTACTATATTCTGTATTCTGTGGGTTTAGCAGGCTGTTAGTTATTGATGAGATATCTGCTCTAGCAACCGGGCATAAGACTACTACAACTATAGCAATAGAATCTTCTTGCCTATTCCATTGGAGCTGAGGGTTTTCTTCTAACTATTTCCAACAGACTAATTTTGGTAAGATAAACAATCACTCAAACTTTGAGTTTTGATAAACACAGCACACATCAATTCTAATGGGGAAGGTTACAAGAAAATTTTATTTTTAATTGTAATTGATTCTTTTGAGACATTATTATATTGTATACCTCACAAAACTGGGAGCTGTTTAAAAACGCAATGGAATCATCTTTAGAATAATTATAAAAGTACTAGAATCCACGGGAGTGTTAAATAATGTTTCACTTTTTGTTGAAGGAGGTTCATTTGATTTATTCAGTTTGAATGGCATAACTCCTCTATTTATTATAAATGTTCAACGAGATGTTTCCGGACTTCTATTCCCATCTTCAGAATACTTCTGTGATTTTACACATTTTCAATTATGATAAAAGGCACTTAAGATGCTTAAAAACCAAGTGCACAATGTATAAAATCAAAAAGATTACTTGACATTGTTTATTTATATTTATAATATTTACGTAGGGCCAGTGGTCCTTTTCTGGTTGATACCAGCCTTGAACGCCAAGTTTTAGCACATGATTATGCTTTAGGAATAAGTAGAAATTCAAAGTCATTCCCTAACAGTTCCACCCATAGACTGATTTATCATGAGCCTTGCCGGACTACTGCGCTCTTAACAATGTCACTGAAAGGTATCTAACCTCACAAATAATTAATTCAAAGCTCTCAGGAAAAATAATCTCTAAAATAGGCCTCTTGAAGGCTTTACATAATTTAGTTAAACCCGACGTTATCCACAAAACTACAGCAGTCACCCCAATAGGTCTATTTGAACTTATAAAAATGCTTCCCAATCATTTCAGCGTTGGATTCATACTATTCTATTCCTTGTCAACTTCGGTATTTAGACTTAGCCGCACATACTAGAATTAAAAGACGAGAAACTGCTCGTAGTTTCCGACTAATCCAACATTTACATGTTAGTAATTAGACCCATTTGGAATTACGGAGAAGAGCTTTGGGACTCCACTAACCTTCAAATCCAATCCTTGCTCCAGAATCCTCAATGCTCCTTTTCATGCCACAAACAAACATACCCATAAAGATTCTTATGTCCCATATGCTACTGATTTGGACCAAATCAGATATCCATCCTTTCATAGTTAATGCTATACCCACTGGAATCCAGTTGTCTCCCAGCTTGCCTCACACTCCATTCCCGATAATCCTCCGAGGCGCCTGAAAAGATGGCCAAGAAACCTTCTAATGTAGAACTATTGAAGTGCTACAAATGAGTAGCACTTTACATCTAAATGACATGTCATTGTAATAATTTTTGTCAAATTTACTTAGTGTATACGATGCATACTGCTGTAAATATCAATATATAGGCCATCGCAAAATTTACCACAGATATTCAATATTTTCCTAGGAATGAGAACACTGCAGCCGATGACTGTTCGAGAATGGAATCCATCTCACTTGCAAATGTGGCTAAAGCACAAAAATCTTCTGTGGAGCACCTTAAGGCAAACTTGACATCTTTGCCCTTTAATACATGATTCTCTGCACCACATGGCCCATTCCGGCAATTCAGTCACTGTGATATTAGAACAAGACTGTTTCTGTTGGATATTTTTAAACCCAAATTGGCACTGTGGGCTAGAAGCCTGTCAACCCTGCAATATTACAAACAACACATCAAGTCAAATTGGTCCCTACTTACCTGGAGAAAATCGATTTTCATACATTATATGGACATTTTGAGACCACTGCCACCATCACAGGGATTCGAATACCTCCTAGAAATTACAGACCAAATAATGCACTTGACATCCAAAACCAGGGTTCCCAGAAGGATCACAATTGACAGGATAAGGTAGTTTAATAGAGAACTATTTAGGCATCATACTAAACTTTTAGTTATTCAACGGAGCTAAAGAAAGATGGCATAGATGAGAGGCTCAAAACTGCTCTCAAGATCCAGCAATGGTTATATTCCTATTTAAGATACATATGTACATTGCTACCAGAAAACCATTTTAATCCTCTCGTTATTAGAAAGGGAACAAAGCCCTTTCGGCCCCAGGGCACAAGGGAGAAAAAAAATTACCTGCTGTTTATAAAATAAGTAATCATGAATATTTGGAAATCCATAACAGTTGGACTTAAAAAAAAAGAATCTATTTTGAAAAAAATAGAGATGATCAGGGATGCAGTCAAAGAGGAACATCACGTCCAAGTAAAAATACTTTAACACGTGCCAACGTTTCAACCTGCCTTGCAGGTCTTCTTCAGAGCCACCGAACCACACTGGTGAGGAGAATAACGATGACTGCATAAAAAATATATACTTAACTAACACGGAACAATATATATACTATCTATTCATTTTTTTATATTCGCAGTATACAAACATTTTAGTATAAAAAATCAATACTTTCTTCTATATTTTGTTTTTAATCAATTTTCCTCCCTACATTTACACACACACA
The DNA here is from genome assembly GCA_003667255.2 of Euschistus heros. Classification (NCBI taxonomy): domain Eukaryota; kingdom Metazoa; phylum Arthropoda; class Insecta; order Hemiptera; family Pentatomidae; genus Euschistus; species Euschistus heros. The sequence continues at coordinate 604,129 of RCWM02000011.1, forward strand.
AAAAAGAAAAAAAACGATTTCAACCTCTAAAAACGTTATATAATTATTATAAGTAGTTTTTAATTAAAATAGCAATCAATAATATAGGCAATCCTAATTAATGAGAAACTTAGCTCTAAAAGAAACGTTGGTCGCAACGTGAGCATTTCCCTCACCGTTTTAAAAAATATTTAATAAGTCTGTCAGAACTTAACTTTCATCGCTGTCCCTCAGTATAGCTGAGTTTAGGACATTTGCGAATAAGAATATTTGGTTTATAAGTAAAATGGATGCAGGTGGCCCATGGGATATTAGGAGATTTTTACTGAAAATTGCAGGAAATGAGCAATATTCTTGACATTATACAGAGCGAGTTTTCTACTTTCTTTTGATTGATTAGTGATTATTTGCATTAAAATGAGTCGTAGATCTAAAATACTTGAATTGTTGAATAAAAAGCCAGTTGAGAAGATTAAGTAAGTAAGTAAGTATTGATACAACGACGTGAATTGTATTTATATTATTTTTCAATCATTTACTAGGAATCTGAAATTTTTAATATTCCAGATTCTTGTTCGTGACAATAAAAAATAGATCTGGTACAGGTGTGCCCAAGAAATTATAAAATAAAAACAAAAAAAAAATTGTAAAAAAGTGTTATGTTCCAATTCGCCATGAACATACTATATATACTTGTATAGGAATAGAAGAAAATGATCTAGTTGAAGAATAACACATTATTATTATGTACATAATAAAATATTAAATTTTTGTTTGGTTATGTTGCTTGTTTTTTTAAAGAATAAATATCTTTGTAAAAATATATTTTTAATCCTTACACTACACTACAATTATTGATACATTTTGATGATATTTATTTACCATTTATAACTAAATATTTGGCAACATAAAACTGCATTTTTTATGCAAATCAAAGAAGTAGGGAAATTCTCACCTAGGGACTAACAGTGTACTAGATCGGCTAGCAACCAACACCGGGTTAAAAAAAATGACAAAAAAACGGTAGAATTGAGCGGCAAATCATCCATCTAATCAACAACAAAATATTTATCATAATTATTAACAACATCATTACACATGTAAATTAAAATCACTAATGATGATGATTGTATTGTTGACAGTGAGTTCTTACTAAGGAGATGAAATGGTCGGGGGTGCAGTCAGGATGAATAAACACGGCAAGTTTTTAAATGAAAAAATATAAGTATAGTAGAAGTTTTTCATTTAAAAACTTGCCGTGTTTATTCATCCTGACTGCACCCCTGACCATTTCATCTCCTTAGTAAAATCACTAATGTTCGTTTGTTTAAGTAGCAATATTCTATCTGCACAATCTCTTGCCTAAAAACCATCAAATCAAACAAGGTTGCTTCAGTTCTGCCTTCCAGATATCGAAAATGACCATTTGTTTTATAGTAGACCGTCCATCCCATCCTCCAGCCTTCCTGTAGTAATGCTCATTCATTGATTACATTTACATTTACAATGACTGTCAATTGAACGCTTTGTGAAAAAATTGTAATAATATATAATAAAATGTAAACAAAAAGAGACTTGGTACATAAAATACACAAACGAACAGGAAATGGATATAAAATTCATTTATCTACAAAAAATTTAGGCAGGATTGAACCATTTATTGTTGATGGCATAATTAATGTATATGTACAGCATAATTGTTCAAGAAGCTAACTTTTTTTTTTTTATTACTTCATTTTATCAACAATATGTTAAAAAAAAATTAAAATAATCATTTAAGAAATTAAAATAAATAAAATATAAAAAACTAATATCAAATTATTCTTGTAAAATAATTTATAGAACCAGGTAGTATCTTTCAATGAAAACTCTGATAAGACTGATAATTATTATATGAGATGAATCACACTTTTAGTATTTATTACCTTATATTTAATATCATGAAACATATAGGCATTTAATTAATACATATAATGGACTAGAAATTATCTGTAACCACTGCATTATAGCCATTTAGTTACACTCACTACCACATCACAATAAAGAAGTCAAAAGTTTCAGGAAATTTATTTTTTCAGTCTTACCATTTAAGTTTTTTAACACCCGGGGAAAATTTCATAAAAAATATTAACTGAGGAAACAAAGCATAAACTAATAAAAAAATTACTTCAATTCAAACAAACGGATCATATATAACTTTAGACTGTAACCTCACACAAATATAATACACTCATTCATGGCTCATTTCATGCAGAAGAAACTTGTTACATGAGAAGAGGGCGAGGTAAAATTCTTAAATATACATACATTAAAACATTTTCAATTTAGAAGAAATTTTATAACATTTTAACTCTATTCTTCCATTGGAATCCTGAATTTTAGGCAGTTTAGAAACAGTAAAATGAATTTTTATAGAAGCAGCAACTTATAGAATATTCCAATGTTGAGGAAAATATAAATACATAAAAAAAAAAAAAAAAAAAATTGACTTATATCTGTAATGGTGATTATAACAGAAAAAAAAAAACCCACAACTTATGCTAGAATTTTTCTATGGATCATATAATTTAATTTTTTATTCATAAAAAATATTATACTTCCTAAAAAACAAGACATAGTAACATGAAAACCTAGAAAAGTTAAATAAATAAAACTTCTTGATTAAAAACCACTAAAACATGCTTGAGAACATTGGGATTAAAATATTAACAATATTAGTACTTTAAGTTATCGAGAACAACAGACATAATCCATAAAAATCACAAAGGCATTCTGCCAACAAACTAATATATATTTATGTAAATTTTTATGAAAAGATTTTTTAATACGTTACCCAAGTTATAATACTTCAATATTTATTGTAAAATGAAAATTAGGAGAAAACTTTGCAATAATTAGTAAATGAGCCATGAAGAATAGGATATAAGAAGAAGAAAGTTAGTAATTTGATATGGTAAGATCGATACAAAGATGTCAATGATCATCCATACTTTAACGACCTCCTCGCGAAATGAGGAGGCTGGACACAGAACTGTAACCGTGCTGGGTAGACAGCTGTAGAGGTGTTCGTCCAAGACTGTCTGTAGAATTAGGATCAGCACCACTGTCGAGCAGTAACTGACACAGATCGAGGCGTCCCCAGATCACAGCAGTATGCAACGGTGTCAGTCCAGCACCATCTCTGCTGTTCAGATCAGCACCTGTAATCGCCAACATGGCGGCCAATCGGTTGGGACGCTGGGGCACAGCAGGAACAGCTGGTGGGACATTTTGCCAGCTGTGACTGCTGATACTCGCCTCGGACTGCATTATTGTTGCAACGTTGCTCTTTTTCTTTGACAATTTATTGACCTTTTTGGAAGAAATTTTCTTGTGTAGGTTTTTAGATCCATGCCCACCATTTGATTTTTTCCTCAAACCGTCTATCTGCAAAAAACAAAAAAGGATTAATATTAACCTTCTCAGAAGTATCTATAAATTAAGTTATTGCATGGGTTTATTGAAAGCTGAACAGGTCAAGTCAGAAACTAGGTGACAAGCTTTCCTTAATACATTTAACAGAAAGTATAAAGGAACTCATCAATAGTTATGTTAATCTATTATCCATAATTATAGATAACAGCAAACTCCTTTTTCCGAGATACAACAAGGAAGACACAACTTAATGTATTTAAAAAAAAAAGTTTGTCAAGTTTTTGACCGTAACTTATTCCAGCAAGTCATGGACCCTAACCAGCAAGCATGCAACCAACCAGGTTTAGGAGACATTCTGCCTTCATCTTGTTTGGACCAGTAGGATGTTAATCCGCTCCTCCCCACTTAAACTTCATTTATCACAAAACTTCTACAAAGCATAGAATATGGACTGATTTTCAAGGAACCATTTCATGAAAAGTTGAATACAGTAAGACCTTGATAATCCGGCATGCTCAGGGATTTGGTTATTCCAGATTATCAAAACTTCTAGATTATCGAAGGATTATTTCAAAGACATGGTATATGGACAATTTTTATTTTAGTTATACAGTCTTTAACTTTATTACTAGGGGTGGAAGTACTACAGACTGAACCAGCATCTTCAGATGTTGAGGTAGATTGCACCTTGTCCAGCTAAACATTATTGTTGACCATTGATTGTCCATCAATGATCATCTCAATGCAATTACCAGAGATAAAAATTTAAAACACTATAAAGAAATCAAATGAGGCAATCACTGGACAAACTGACCAATTAAAACCTAAATCACTAAAAAAAAAAAAAAAAAAAAAAACCTGAAAAAAATTGCCAAGTTCTTGCTAAAAAAAAATTCTATTTTCCCAAATCTATAACCATAATACATAAAAAGAAAATAACAGATATGAATTCTATAATTGTACCTTAAGTTTTCTAATACAATCTTTGCTATGTTTTATTCATTATTTAAAAATAAATTTGAGCTTAAACTACAGAATCTTGGTTTCAAATCTTGGATTCAGTCCGAGAACTTTCTTCCATGATGGAACAATGTAATCGGACTCAACTTTGGCACTCTGGTTAGAAGAATTTGGTAATCCGAAGAATGAACTGCCTTTCTTGCCATTTGTTAAAACACATAAAGGCAGGTAGCATTGAACAGAATAAACAACAAAATGATAGTTCTTAAAAATAAAATTTTTAAAATCATATAAATGAGATTAAATATATAATAAGATAAACTACAATTTGCAGAAATGCTGCTTTTCAATCGACAATACACTTTTAAAATGTAACAATAAAAAAATTTAAATTCCTCTGCACCCTACATTTTCAATAGATCAATTAATACTATTTTTCTAGGTATTTAAACCATTTCATAAGAAATACTGGCATTACGTGATGATAATATTAAAAATTATTCCCAATAATTAATCTTAAATTTGACTGAGTAGGAAGAAAATTCACAGTTGTTCATTAATTATAACCAATATCCTAACTATTAATTGATAAAATAAAAAAAGTAGCACATAAGCTTTCATTATCATTTTTGTAAGCTATAAAAATAAAAAGTAAATATGATTTTCATAATATACACATATTCCAGAAAATTTTAATGCAATGAGATAAAATAAATTATAATCACAAAAATAAACTCAGTTCTCTTATACTTAGAATAATATAACATTCAGTTATTAAAGGGAAAAAGGAAATGAAAAAAACAAACAAAAAAAAAAAAAACAAAACAAGCAATGCTATTAAAGAAGGAAAAAAAACCTTGATCATGATTATTGGCACCTGTTCCCAAATCACGGAAATTAAGCCTACCTTTGCAATCGAAGTAACTCCTTGCCTGACCACGCGCCCTCTCCAGTTGTTTCTGCATCGAGTAGGTAATTAGAAAACGTAGGCAACCTGTAATGAAGTTTAGCCTGCCCTGCCACTAACAAGGGCGAAAAACTCCAATATGCAAAACTCAGAAATAAAAAAAAAAAAAAAAAAAAAAAAAAAAAAAAAGAAAACAGAAAAAAAAAGAAAAGAAAAAAAATTACTTTATTAATTGTGTGTAAAGTACATAAAAAAAATATACATAAATTACAATTAATTTGCACTACCTAATTAATTTTGTTTTGATTTTATTTTAAAAACTAAGTAGCATAAAAATATAAAAGGTAGAAACACACACAGTAACTAATTAAATTAAAAGTTTAATATTTAAACTGTAGCTGCCTATTCAAAAAATAATACACAAAAATTATACATTTATTTTATTCTTTTCTATTCATTTTTGTCTTTCTCAAAAGACTTATGGTAGAAATTAAAAATATAAGGTAGATGATAAAATTTTCATTGACGCTGCAACTAATTTCAGCAGTGGTAGATTGCAGACACGATCACACAACAGTTTGGAAAAAACTATCTTAAGTTGTAAACATCTCAGTACCCGTGCACTATTTAGGTGTGACTTTTTACTAAAGTTATGTATAATATCTATAATTTTTATAAAAGTATAACAACTTAAAACTTTGGTTGGTGCTTTATTTATGCTTTCTTTATTATAAACTTAAAGATAGATAGCTACTGATCATAACATAGAAAGGAACGATCATCGAAATAGAGAGAAAAAAGAAAATGACAACAAACTGGTTTGGTGATTGAGACTATAGTTTTCATTTTAATTTAAACAAGAGTAAATAAGACAAGCACCATTTAATTTTAATAAAAAGAGGAAAAAAGTGATATCTAAGTATTTAATATAAACAAATAATCTGTAGGATAATAGATGAAGAATAAGATTGCAGCAGCGAAAACAATAGGAATTGCATTTTTCTATAAAGTCTGATATATACCCAAAACACTAGTAAAATTGGAAATGGGTTTGAGTACTTTGAATTTGCAATGATCATATAAATGACAACAAAATAATGAACTTTAAAAGGTTCAAAGGAGGAGACCTTTGCAAACTCAAGCCATCAAGCATAATGGATACTTGTTCATACAAGTCCAGGCTGCTTAGGTACTAATATTTTAAGGCAGACCCTGTAAGAAGTAACCATCACAACACATACAATTTTCTAAAGTCTCCATGAAAATGGCGAAAAGAAAATTACTTCTATCGGCTGATAAGGAAACAAAATTATCAGCTTATTAGGGAATATATTAATGGTCGGAAAATATTGATTGGTACATATCATTCTACCTCATTTCCTAAGAGGAGATGATAGAAGTCTGACAGCTGGAGGGTGAAGATATCAGTGATACAGAACCTGAAGCAATTTGGACCTAGGAATTCACAAATTGACCACAAACATAGATTTAAGATTCAAATTACTGGTAGAAAATAAAAAGTGGAACACCTACAATACAAAAAAAAAAAAAAAAAAAAAAAATCAAATTAATATATCAGATCTTTTCATCTAAATGGAAGTAATAATCTAAGGTCAAGGTAACTAAATTGCAACAAAGACTCAACTACTAGTTAACAAAAAAAAATTTTTTATTCTATTAAATGTATGTAATAATATTATATATTCTGAATCTAAAAATTAAGTTATTTATTTGATCTAGCAACATAATAAATATAAACATGAGCCTAATCAATCTACTTAACAAACCCAATAGATTTATAACCTCCCATTCGCAAAAATTAAAGAGATATATATTTTTCTTTCTACTAAAAATAACTCTTACATGATAACTACATTCCTTAATATTACAACACGAGGATGAGAAAAGACACAACTTACTTGTGACATAGCATGAGAGGAAGAATATCCACCACTAAAACGCATAACCTTCAGAGAGAAAAAAAAAAAAAAAAAAAAAAAAAAAAAAAAAGGTAATAGACTGAATTAAAATAAAATGTTAATAAAAATGAAGATTAGTAAAAAAAAAAAAAAATAATAAAATTAAAATTATTTTTTAAATAAATATGTTTTAATTACACTGGTATATTATTCACATATGGTATTATACATTTAGTACAATTTTGGTGTCATAACTTGTGTACATAATATTTGATAAGATAAAGACAAAACTTTACTAGTATGGATGTAGTTCTAGAAAATAAATTCCTATAATAAAGACTATAGAATTATTAAAAAAAATTCACCCCCAAATAATCATTATTTTTATAAACAATATATTTTTATTTTTTTAAAAACAACAAAAACCAATGGATCCTTTGAATAAGCTTAACCAGGAGCCCTTCAGTAACAAACATCGATTTTGATCTGAAATTACTGGGTAATTCTACATCAAAGAAAAAAACCAAAAAAAAAAAAAAACCTGATTTTATATTTCATGTTTGAAAAATAAAAAGCACATGGTTCTTACATCGAAACATTTATATTTTAAAAGTAGATTACGTAAAAAAATGTAAACTAAAAACAAATCATTATTTTTGGTTAAAAAAATTAATTAAAAAATTTTAAACGAGTAAACTTGCCTTATAAACAGTTCATACAAATAATGATGTAAGATTACAAAAAATGAAGAAAAAAAAAACCTTATATTTCAAAATTTTGAGGACATAAATTTATGATACATTTTGAGGATCTTATCTTGCCATAAGTTGGTGTAATTTCGATGTTTCTTGGTCAGATGGAAACAAGATATGTTTTTATTCCTACCAATAATCATTTACTCTAAAAACTATGAGTAAAAACCGAATTTTAGATTCACCAGAAAATTTCAATTTAAGGGGTTTTACAAGAATTTTAAAAATGGAGCTTCTTTAAACTCAAGAAAACCCTCAAACTTAAGTTGACCAAAGTACAGTTAAAGGTATTGGCAAATTGCCATACATCGTAGATTTAATAAAAAATGAAGTAAAGATAATTTAAAAGTATATAAAATTAATAAATAAATAAAACAATAATTATGAACAATTGAATTAATAAAAGGTATGTATCAACACAAACTGAGGTATAGAGATATTTTAATTTTTTTCTCATTCTAGTAAAAAAAAATATTCTCTACTAAGATAGAATCATTAAAAAATCACCATGGACAGAATAAAAAATCTGGATTTTATTTTTTTTTAGATTAATTTTGTATGTAAATGAAATATGTATACTTTAATTATCAAAGCATTTAAGTTACTTAATAATCCATTGGAATGGAGGAATAAGGCTCTAATAGAAGGAAAAATAAAATTTCAGATATTAAGTTGCATTTTAATACTCAGTATGATGCTTATACCTCAGCTTTTGTGTCCATACTACTGTCCCAAATCGCCAGACAGTCCTGCAAATATTAGATAATTATTAGATATTTCCATTAGAAATCTCTTTTTAATACAACTACAATTAACTTTTTAATTACTAATAAAGTTTATTTACTACTGTAAGGTTAATCATAATTTAAATAAATATCCACATGAATCTATTTCCTGAAATTATAAAGAAGCAATTATTACTTACTATTATTACATAATCCCAATAATAACCTGCCAAAGCAGTAAGAAACACTCTTTTAAATTGTTGTTTCAAATCATAGTTGATTCATATCTCAAATCGCTATGATAAGTAGGAGTTTGTATGATAAGAATTTCATTTATATTCAAGCTAAATATAAACAAATATGATACTATCACAAACATATGTTGGAAGGCTCAAAAAATAACCCCTTCTTCAGCTCAACCCTTTTGAGACAGATATCTATACTTCACGGTAAGAGAGATCAATTATTAATAAATTACTGACTGAAACTATTTATAGCCCAAAGTTTATATTATATTAATGTGAGAAATATTTTCTTTCTTAAAAAAACTTTAACTGAACCAAGCTTTTAAGTACTTTATAACAAAATATATAATATAGATTGGATTTGGAACTTAAGGATTTTTCAAAGAGAATAGGAGAAAAAAAACTGTTTAGCTGGGATGACATTGAATCTGACCCTGACATAACTGTGAGGAAGGGTTAACAGAATATTATGCAAAGAGAGGACTGGACCAGAAAAGAAGAAGTGAACTGGTTGAAGATTGCGGAGCTAGGTCTATGACTTACTAAAAGACATTTAACAAGGCTTAAGCGGTAAACGAGCAATGATTAAAACATAACATAGTATATTATTTTGAGCCCCATTAAACAAATTACAAAAATTAGATAAATATCAATGAGATCAGATTTTTTTTAAGTAGGGGCCAGGTAAAGATAAAAACATTTGGAAACCAGTAATGGTTTGAAAAATATAGAAAATCTATTGTAATATAGGTATGAAGAAAATTGCACAATATAGTTAATTTGAATAATTAATAAGGGATTAAAAGAAAGATGATTGACAAATAACAATATTAAGGCTAGGAGAAGCACTGTCTATCTAAATGTGTATAAATTAAAGAAAGAATATAAATAAGATTTCTTCCGCAGATCAAGTAACACAATGCTTATAGACGAATTAAACCTTTATTTCTTAACCAACAGTGTTTTCTCACTTTTTAAAATATTAAAATAAAAGTTACTGAACTTTTCTTAAGATTGATAAAATATGTTTCAAGCTTTAGTAAACTAGAAAAACATAAAGTGGCCTGCAGACTGCCCAAAAATATCTATTTTAAAGACACCTAAATGTATTTTGAATACACTTCTATATAATTAAAACATGATTCAGGTCTTGTTATAAATTAAGCAAAACATCAAAATCAAAAAACCAATAATGTCCAAAAATATAAAATAGCATTCATATCATAACATGAGTTCCCATAATGAAGTACAAATCAAAAACCGGTATTGGTTTAGTTTAATAATGTTTTTCCAACCTTCCTTAGAAGGCAAGTTACTGTTACCCCTAATCCGACAACAAAACCACATTTTAAAATTTCTTTCATTTTCAAGTGTACTCCTACTTCTGAATACCCTCAAGTTTTTCTTACTTAAATCAAGCTGAACATATTCATATATTGACCCTAATAAGTTCCTTATCACTTAGAAACATGAAATAATTTAATACGAAACACCCACTGCAAGTTTTGCAATATTATAAACAAGATAATATTTGTTTGCATTCTTATTACTTTTCACTCATTTAATTCTCAATTGATTATTTCTCTTCCATATCATTTAGATACATAAAAAAATTAAAGAATAATATGCTAAACAAACAATGCAAATATGATTAAAGTTTTCAAAAGCTCTTTATTTTTTTAATAGGAATTCAAAAATGTGGTTGAGGTGGGATGACAGAAACTCAAAATTTCTAATCAGAATTAGTAAGGTTATGATTACTGTTTTTTATTCACACAGGCAGGGAATCAATTAATAATTGTAGGTTTAGCTTTTCAGCAAGAGCTGGTAAAGTAAATAAATACCCTAAAATGATATTAAACATTTGTGGAAAACAATGTTAAAACAATTAAACAACTCCAACACAAAGAAAGGTTAGGGATTGATGAATTATTAATATTACTCAACTAGTCATTAAAGGTGAGTAAAAATATTCTTTTTCACATCAAAATTAACACATTATGAACCAAAGCAAATACCCCTCCACCACCATTCTAAATTGTTTTAACAGAGAAAATAATGTTTATTTACTTTATATGACCTGTTACGGAAAGCAGAACAAACCATAAAGGGGGAAAATTTTGAAGACATCTCAGGCCACGAAAAGCAAAACATTAACTGTTAAAAAGAAGTATCCCTTAGATTAAAAACATATAATATAATAGATACATACAAGTAACTAACACCAGATGTTATTTGGTAGGGCATCAGCAACTGGTGGTTCATACATCAATGTTTTCAATTGAATAAATTTAATTAGATAATGATTTTGGCATATAATTATTATACAAATAATTAAATCATTATATATAATAATTATTTTTGACATTTTGTTGCTTAACTGTTTTAAAACATTGCCCTTCCCAAGAGTTCGTGAATTATGAGATACTAAGAACATTGTAAACCTAAAACACTAAAAAATGAAAAAAATATTGCAAACTAAACAACAACCTATTAATGATTTCCCAGTGACTAAATACTAATAGCTGGATATAGGATGATAAACCTGATTAAAGACCAAAGAAGGGTAAATAAATGAATCTGGTAGAGTCATTATCTTCAATTAATTACTAACTACAAAAAAACAAGATTTAACTGATCCATTGATTAAAAAATCAATTGCATTAGATCACAACAGCACTGTTGACAGTTTTAAACGACATACTCACAATTATTTAGAAGTTTACAAACGACATGACTTCTAATTGATATAACAAAAATGCAAAAAATATGGAATACATTTTGATTACTGATAAAATCATTGATTAATGGGAAATTCAAAGACTCAGTCCCAAAATTTCTAAATATGAAAATATAATGACAAACTGAAGAGAAATAAACATGATAATTGAAACATTCGTAGTTTAGCTACTTCCTTATAAATATTTCAAACAAATAATAACAATAAATTAGTAAATATATTAAAAGATAGATTACAACTGAAATAAATAGATGAAATCAATGACAATCGTCACTATTACTGTATCAATACTGTAGATGATCTACTTACTGGTCAAAACCCAGGTAACTTCAATCCAAATAAAAAGAGAAACTAGAAAAGTCCAAACAATAACCCATCCACAACTTCAACCACTCTTCAAAACAAACCAGTCGTTCAATACTTAGCAGCAGCAGGCACAGCCTCTTTGATGTGATAAAGTATAATTATGTAACTTATAAGTGATTTTTTTATTATAAATTAACGTATTATAAAAGTAAGAAATATTTCCCCTTAAATAAAACATATATGAATATTTCTCAAGGGAAAAAATAAAATATTTGCTAATGAGGAATGAGTGTTGCCTTAAATATTATCTAGAAACTTTGTAAGGTTATTTTCAATAAAAATCATTTATGAAAGAATATTTCATAAATATCTAACCTGAAAACTTCGAAGAACCATTGTTCCCAATTTTTAATTATAATATAATATTTACTTATAATAATTATAATAATAATTTCGAAGGTCAAGCCAACTCCCGTCACTGACCAATATGATTTTAGTTTTAAAATAATTAGATAGCAGCCTCAGTTTTAAATTAACAGATGTTATCTTTTCTTTTTTGTCTTATTAACAAAATATGTAGCTAATTTACTATACAAAATTCAATGTAGTAAAATGTCAATAACCTTCGATATTTTGAAAAGTAAATGCATCGGTTATGATTTACTTTTATTTTCTAATGTTATTATCTTATTCCTTTTTTCAAATTATCATAGTCTGGTCCGTTTTATGTAATACTATTTCTTTTCGATTGGCTGATTTTAGCTCTGTATTGTATTTTTAAATTTTATTTGAACATCTGGTTTATAGTCTCCCACGTGGTATTTTGCTTACTACGTACCACTTCATTAGTACTGTGTCATTCAGAAATGTGCAGAGGTGGGAGACGGTTTGTTTCTAGTTACTGTTTATTCTCGTTGCTGTTATCCTCTTAGACTTCATTTCGTAAGAGTTTTCTAAAGAAATTTTTCATTTACCCATTGTCCTCCATGTTTTAAGTTCTTAATCCTAGGTAGCTCTGGTGGCCATGTGGCGGGTCATAATGTTGATTTAACTATTATGACTGCTGATTCATCAGTGACTTTTCTACCTATGTATTTGCTGTTATCAAATTTTTTTTCAGTTGGAGTTGCGAATATTTTTAGTCTAAATATGCAGATTTTAACTTTCACGATTGACTATTTTTCAAAGCAATACAAAATTATGCAAAGCTGTTCAAAATAATAATAATTCTAGAATTATTGGTCTGATAAAGTTTAAAGAATATATTAAACAATATTAATATAAATAATGTTCTGTAATAATTGTATACTAGTTTTATAAATTACCAGTTCCCATTTCATGTGAACTAATAAACTAATAATTGGAAAAGTTTAATCTCCTTTTACAGAAAATTTGTTAGATATCAAAACTCCAAAAATTGTTTTTATTACCTATACTTAAAAAAGATAATAGTTTTTTGCCGAACGGTTTGAAAATTTGCCGACTCATCTTTGTTGTCCTTTGCCTCCCGTTAGTATTCATAATCTATTTGTTTGCATACGGTAATATCCGACACTAATACTTGTTTAGTAATAATTTGTATTAACTGGTCCCGGACCTTCGCTCTCCAAGCTAGAATCGGATCGGTAACTTGTTGACAAACCAACCTTTCTTGTTATATTAGAGCTCCTAATAGTTCTTTTTCCATTTATACAATTATGTATTTAGGTCAAAACTTGTGTTTGTGTTTAATGTCAATAATTAACACTTGGGTGCTTGTATTCCTAAAACCTATTTTATGTGAAAAGCAGATATCGTTTAGTCTGTTTTTTTTTTGGTTTCCGAGAATTGATTGGGTGAATTCCCAGAATAGAAACAAATTGCAAATAATTTTGTAGTCTATTATCTTCATGTTTACCAATTGATTTTTTTTTTTTTTTTTTTTTTTTTTTATGCGGAGTGGCAATAAAAAAGTAATACATATAAAAAAAAAAGTATATACATATGTACATATACATGTAGTTCTATATTCGTTTCTTATCGATTTTCGACGGTTTGTAACGGTTCGATGCCCTATAAATTCGTAAATTTACTTTTTAAAATCTACTTAAAATAGAAAATCATAAAATAAGTATATGATAAAACATAGATTAAACCATTTATATAGATAGAAAAGTTTGTTTTCTATCTATAAGATGACCTTGTTTCGATAACAGGAACACGATATCTCATTTCTCGAGTGGAATAAACCTGTTTGGCAGCCTGTAGCATTTGATATAGGCCAGTGTACGTCTTCGTCTCTTCATGGTTGGATGTGTTGCGTTGTGTAAACTGAAAAAGCCTTCTGTATTATTTTTATTTATGGATGCTGTGTTTATTGGTTCATGAAATGAATTTATTAATTATAATTCATTTCATGTATATGATTTTATGACGTTAAGTTTTAATGGTTGGGAGACTAGAGCTGCATGTTATATATAACATCAGCAAGTCAACCAACCTAGAGTAATTTTCGTTTCGGAGGGAATTTCAGTACCATACTGAATTTTCACATAAACAGAAAAACAAATAGTTATAAATGCCTTGAATCTATATTTAGTGTTGTCATCACCTCATGGGAATGTGTACTTACAGCTATTTTTAATTCATATAGATTTAGTATTAGTTCCTTTACCAATATTTAGGAAAAATAAAATGATATTTTAACTTATTAAATCATCTAAGTCTGCTTAACATAAAAACGAAATTAACAACTTAACTGACCTATTTATAAAATATTATTTTAGTATTTATGGTTACTACACATATTTATCTAGATTGCACAAAATTTTTACACATGCCTAATATCATAAACTATTAAAGGAGAGTTTAAAATAAATAAAAAAATTACAACTTATTTTTTCTCATTGATTTTTTTATATAACTTCCTGAAAAGTTCTATGCTTAATTAATTGTGTTTATTAGTATTAATTTTCCTTTTAATCATAAATATTTTGTATTTTTCTTTCAATAACATTTATTAGGTTTGTAGTTAAAATAGCCCCTTTAGTTAAAAATAGTTTAAATAGGAAATGGGAAGAACCTTGAAAAAATGTGTTATATTGTGTTTGAATCATTATCTAATTGTACATCTCATGGTCATAAATACATAAACTTCTGGGCTGTTATTTATCATATAAGTTTGTTGTAAATTAAGTGACAATTGAATAATTTAATATTATATACTGACTCTAGATATTAACTGTGCTATTGTTACATCAAATTTTCTTAAGGTTTTAATTTTTGAACAAATGATCAATCTTTTATATTTTTAAAATCACAGACCCAAATGTAATCTATGTTTTTACTTACTCGTTTAAGTAATATCTTTCAAATTGCTTAACTTAAACATTTTTAATGAAACATTAGTTTTGAAAATATAGCTATGCTTTTATAAAATGATTCTCCAGAAATTATTGTATTACCATATTCATTATAAAAAATTAAAATATTAATAAAAAAGAATAGTAGTTTATAATTAGTGTGTGTGTGTGTGTGTGTGTGTGTGTGTGTGTGTGCGCGCGCGCGTGTGCGTGTGCGCGTGCGTGCGTGCGCGTGCGTACGTGTGTGTGCGTGCGTGCGTGCGTGCGTGTGTGTGTGTGTTTTGTATTATTATATACTTGACCTAGTATTTGGACAATTTTTAAATTCCGTATCCTATTACTTTGAACTTTATATGAAATAAATCTAGAGAATGTATACTTGATAACATCTCATCATATTTGCTTAAAAAGGAAGTATCTTTAAAAAAAAAAAGAAAAGGAAAGTAAGGTAATGGTTGTTTTTCTGTTTAAAACCTCAAGTGTGAAAGAACTTTTTAGTTGTTATTCATATAATACAATAATTCTAATCTCTATGTTTCTTTTACATTTTGGGGTTAATTGATATTTTTATAAAAGTAGTTTAAGTATGTAATAATTTTTATGTACAAACTTACCAATTACAAACAGTTTTATAATTTTTGTATAAAACATCCTTATCACTTTAGTACGAATAAATATTTTTATCTTTATACTTTCAATATATCATTAATTTTGAATTATATGATAACTAACTTTTACTAATATTTTTGCACAAGCAATCTTTTTTTTAGCATTAACATTATCTGATTTAGTTGTGATAAATGCTTTATGAAGCCTGTAGTTACCATTCATTGAAAACTACATTTAGCTATGACGAACTGACAACTGACACATGGTTCTCTTCTTTGGGTTGTAATGGACTCATTAAAATTTTAAATCTATTTGAATTTATTATTTTGCATTTGCTTTCTGAAAATCGTGTTTTCTTGTATATGTATTCATCATATGTTGGCCTTCATGAAAATCACGGTTGTGTGTTACTTAATATGTTCTAAAACTTGTACAACATTTATCATTGTTTAATAATCCCATTAGTAGAATTAAAACTTATTCAAATCTAGAGGATTATTATGAAGTTAAATCTGGTCTCAATAAAAAATTTTAAATCCCCTTTCTCATTATCATAACGAACATTCTCTATCAATCAAAGCCATTTTAACAACTTGAACACTATTTATAATAAATAAACTTTTTGACAAGTTATTAACCCATAATTTCATTTGAACTACTTAAAATTTTAGTTTTTGTTCATGGTTCTATTTTTTGAAAAAAAAGAAAGAAAAAAAAACCTTATTCAAGACTTATGTCAATCAATTTTAATTGTTTTAAATGTTACTGTGAATGCTTATTTGAACTGCATCAAATTTTATATTTATGTAAAAAGTATACATATATAAAATCTTATAGAGCAAGCAAGGGTTTCAAAATAGGGGGGGAAAGAAAAAAAAAAGCATAATGTAGATTTAATCAATTAACCCTTTTCAAAGCACAGTGTATTTCAGTACACCATTATTCGATAGATTGTTTGGAGGGGCTCCATAGTTCAAAATCATTAAATGACGTTAAAAAAATAAATAAATAAATGTAATAAATGAAAGTAAATTTTTCTCTTTCAATTTTTTTTTTGTTGTATTCTGTTTCAGATTTCTTCAATATTAGACCAAAAAAAAAAAGAAAAAGAAAAAACAAACAGTGAATTTGAATGATTTCAAATCCCCTGACCTGAAAAGGGTTAATGATATGCATATCTTACCTACATTTTTATATCATTATCTTTTAAGTATGATACACCATTTTTGTACTTTAATAAAATGATTCTCCTATTGCTGTTGTTTTTTTCATTATACCTTTTAAAATGGCAAAACAATGGTATGTGGTATGTGTTAAAAAAACAAACCAACAAAACAGATATGCAGCCATCATTGATTTCTATTTGATAAATTAATTATTCAGCTATAGGGTTAAAAGAAATTGTAATATAGAAAGGTATAGAGGAATCCTGTAGGCCTGTAAAAAATTAATAAGTAAGCAATTATAAATCAGTAATTCTTGAGTAAGCAATTCTCAGAGGCTCAACAACTACTATTATTTTCATTTTAGAACTACTAAAAGATTACAAAATTCTTTTATACTAGATTAACCTATGAGAAATATTCAAAAATAAACTCTAAAAGGTACTGAAAATAATATATTTGGCTATAAACAACTTTGCAAATGATCATATTTTTTAAAAAGACAATATTGGATGAAGAATTTAAGTGCAGAAGTGTTAGATAGCAAAATCTGAATATTTCAAAACAACAAGAAAAGGAGATTGAAGAAACTATTTAACATCTTCCTGCTAAAGAAAAATGTAGGAAAAAAAACAAACTTAAAACTTAAGTTAAGCAAAAATATGTTTAATTACATAATTACTTCATCCACCAAACCCTTCATATGACACCATATTCCATATTTGAAAAAAATTATGTTGGTTAGAAAATGTGTTAAATTGATCGAAAAAATCTGTAATAAGTCTACTTTTAGGCCATTAAGTTTATAAAGAGATTTTGTGGGATGTAACAACTGAAAAATGATTCTGTAAGGCTTTCATTCAATATATTTTAAATCAAAAGTAATTAGTAGATATAGTTCTTATACCTAAATAATTTTTGCCATTGATTTGAGTTTTATTTTCTTTAGATCAAAATTATCAATTTTTCAGTTATTTAATTAAAAGAAATCAAATATGACTCATTAATGGAAGGTCTTATTACAAATTCAATGCAATCAAAAGTATATTTGAACTTTTTAAATTAATTAAACTCTGTAACAAAGTTTTAGAATAATAGTGTTAATATAATAGATGCAGCTAAATAAAAATTATTATGTGCCTTGCCAAATATTCAGAAAATCATATAAAAAACCAGCAGAGAAATGAGTAAGAATTGAAATTGTGTGGCTGTGTTTTTTTAATTAATTTGAGGGGGGCAGCAGTAATATTTTGTTCAATATTATTGACTCAAAAATTTTTTGTTCTTAAATGAAAAAAGACTATTTTATGATGATTATTATTAGTTGTAAAATAAATATTTTATAATTAATTTTTTCATTATACTTCATTCTACACTCAAATTTAGTTACTGCATATGGGTGGCAACACTGGTAGCGGCCATTTTCTGTCATTTAAAAACTGGATTTAATATCCTGGTAATTATATTTAGTGGATTAATCAAGTAGTATTATATTTAGTTGACTTTACTTGCTAAGTCAATTCTGTTCATTGAGGTTTTGAAAAATATTAAAGGAAAGTTCAGGGCGCTAATCAATATGAACACTGATATCTTATATATAAATATTTATTACATTTTAACTAAAACATACCATAAAGACTTTTACATTGTGTTGATTTATAGTGTCAAATATAACATAAGCTATTCGATATTACAATAGAAAATTATAAATAACACCTGAACAATTGGAGTCCTATTCCAGTGTGTCTACTTAAATTTTAAGGCACACAGAATAAATGTAAAGAACCCTCGAAAAAAAAAAAAATACAAATACTTAAGATGAAAGAAAATCATATTTACAAAATATTTAATTTTTTCATTTATTGCTGTATCTATAACAAGAGATGTCGAAAATAAATAAGGTGTATTATACAATACTCATACATAAATACAAAGACAAGAATATCCTCATAAATATAATTCATATATATTTTTTTTTTTTCATAAATTATCAAATTTCATATATATATTCATGATCACTTGTCGATTTTCTATATTTTAAAAATATTCTCATTTCTATTAGATAATGTCGAACTAACTTTTTTGTTTTCAAATATATTTCACACATTCCTTTTAAAGGCACTACACATTTAAAGTATTGGGACTTCCTATCAGGGCACTAATATGCCTCCTTTTATTCCATTATTTGAATATCAGAAAAGACATTATAAACATTCAAAAGGCACCTTTACCTTTGTAACCAACTCTAAAAAAGTAAATTAAAAAGAAAAGTTTGAAAGTAATTGAACCTAAAATAATGAAAACAATGAAATACATATAGCGCATTTCATTTCACTATAGGAACTATATCATTAATTTAAAAAAAAACAACAAAAAAGGAAAAATTAAAAGGTTCCATAAAAGATCTATAATTTAAAATAATATAAATTATAGTTAATTGCAAATTATATGATTATTTTTTTATATAACTAGTGTTTTTTGGCTAGCAGTGACATCGAATCTAAGATTCAAATTGTTCTGAACACACTAGTAAATTGCTTCAGCTAAAGCCATAGGGTAAATTAAGACACTTTAAGACACTCCTATTTTTACATCTTATTCGTTAGGAGCTAGAAAAATATATATTCAGTACCAATCAATAATTTATCCAGCCCATATTTATGATACAAGATTACACTTATCCAAAGTGCAAAATTTTTGGACACTTTGACTATACGCAATAACGACTATTTCAATCGTATACAATAATTTGTTTCTCAATAAATTTAAAATACTCATTTGGAATATAGATATAATAAAGCAAACTTTTTAATTGCTACTATTTACAGGATCTACGAAATGAAACAATGCAACACATTTTCTATATGTCTGTGTTTATATACGTATTTTGGCGTTACAAATAAACATAATTCTAATATTTCTAAACTATACAAATTATACAGAGGAATATCTTCTGTTTCAAATGGCACATTGCCTTACTAGTATTATGTACATATCACAACTCTGGATCGCTGAGCATTCAGCTAGCTGATGTCACCGGAATCAATTACAAGCTCGCTCAAAAGGAGGATGGATCAGTCCATATGCCTGTATTTGTGAGCGGTCATTTGACTGAGACCAAGTACAGCATACTGGCAGCTAAGGCAGTGGTAGTGCGTTTGCTTGCCATTGTGTGCACATGTGTCGGGTGTGCTGCACGATTGTGATGGTGTGAACTTCTCAAATCCAGCAGCCATAATTGAGTCTAGCTTCTGGTGCTGCCTTCTGTGAGCAACTACTTTGTTCGTGTCAGAGCAGACAAATTCACACTTCAGGCAATGGAAATGAGAAGCCTTGTTCTGGACAGATCCTATAAACAAACAAAAATATTTCATATTAAATTTATATATTATTAGAAGAATTTGCATTTATATAATACTATTGCATATTTATACGTATATAAATTTATGATAATGCAAACCCAGTAAACAGCCATTGTTTCCATAAGAACAATATGAGGTCGTACATTATTAGAGTCAATGTAATAAAAATGGAAGCCACCCATGTTTAAAATAATAATTATCTATTGCATATAGTGTAAAAGAAAGCAAACAGAATTACTATTAAATAAGGTCCGTTTACCTTTAGGTTTTGTTTATATTCTTTTATGGAACCTTGTTTTAATTTTAAGTAATTGGTAATGGCAAGCAATTAATTTTCAGGGATTATTGAACAATTTAGAAAACAGAGTTTGAATATATAAATTAATGAACAGGAGTTTTTCTGCCCATCAATAATTGATGGCAACAATTATTGCAGGTAATAAATTAATCAATGGAGATAATATTTTTCTCAATTTTAGAAAATATTATTAGTATACTGTAGTAATAAATTTCTTAAGTATATGAAACATAGAAAAAAAAAAAAAAAAAAAAAATGCCATATAAGCCATACCATATTCAGTACAAAGTAGGGTTGAGAAATTGGCAAAATATGAAAAATTTATTAATGATTCATATAATGTATCTATGAACTATTATTTTATTCAAGAAAGATTATGGTCTAATACTGGATTTAAAGTAAATTAATTATCTCCCTCATCCACTCTAACAGACACACCCTCTTTTACAGGGACCATAGACTAGTTAGTGCACTGGGATGAGTCTCAGAGCGCTCGGTACAAGAGAGGTTCGTGGATTCGATTCCCACCTGGGTCAGATTTTATTTCATGGTAGCTCCGTACAATGTTTTATTCTTCCTACTCATGCTAGAATAAACTGGTGAACTGTATGATAATCCTCCTCCCTAGTTGGAGTACATAAGGATGTTTACAAAAACAAATTCCCTCTTACCCTCCTGAATCACATATATGTACATACATAATTGGTAGAAACGATAGGTGTTTGAAATATGAATTTATTCTTACCTATGGTTGGGGTGTATGAACAGTCTGGCCTTCCGCAGGAAACATTAGCACGGTACTGCTGGAAGTCACCACCCATTAATGTATCCAACCTAGAATTACATTAAACATATCTGTTAGCTCCTAATCCAATGATTTCATACATTCAAAAATAATACAAATCAGTTAATTTTTTCTTTTTTAATTTAGATTAATTTTAATTCACAAATGAGTAAAAATACCTTTCATGTCGAGCAGTGTGCTGAACAAATCTTGTCTTGTCACAGAAACTATATCCGCAGTCTTGTCTCATACAATGGAAATGAGTCTGGTGTTCCCTATATCCACAATGGCTATATCTACAGTCTTCATTAAATCTGTTTATAAAAAAACAAATATATTAGAAAACATTATAATAGAAAATAGAAGTTTTGTAATAAAAAAAAATTATAGTAAAAAGAAGACTTACTTAAATCGTAGATAACCTTCTGGTACTGGTTCATCTTTGAGCATTCTCATTGTAGTTTGTACTCTCGCTTTCTTTGCCTCTGTACTCATGTCCCTCTGAGGCGAAATGTGACTAAAAATAAACATATACATTAGTTAACTTGTTTTATAAATTTTAAGTTATTGAATTAAGTATAACAATAAAAGATATAGAAATTACGATTACAAATTTATTAACCAATCTATTAATTGTAAAATATAAAACATTATTTTAGCCTATGAGGAAGTAAATATTAAGAAAAGAATTAGAAAATCTTTAATTAGAAAAAAAAATTAAATAATTGATTTAATATAAGAGGATACTAAATTAAACTGTTGCATTTATTTATACTAGATTAAATAATTTGCCCATACATACCTTCTTGCTAGAAGCGCTTCAGGTGTTGTATCATTGTTCATTAGAGAAGCTCTCGCACTTTCCAGAAGTCCATTATTAACTAGAGTTGATGGGTGAGGTGCGAAACCGGGTGGTCCAGTGAACATTAAACCTTTAAAAAGTAATGCAAATCTAAGTAAGCTCCATTTTTGTGTTTGGAATAGTTCGTATTATAATAGAAAACTGTACAAACTACCTGATGGAGAAGTATAAAGCCCTGGCATAGCATGAGGCATGAATGGAATCCCCTGCGAGGTGATCATCGCCAACTGCTGATTGGCCACTGCAGCTAGAAAACCAGGGAAGTGAGGAGGAGGCATCATATTGCTTTCCTGGCTTTCCATCGGAAGCGGCATCATACTCAGTCCTGTTGAGATAAAATAAATACATAAATAAATAAAAGGATCCATAAATAAACATAAGTAAAATTTGTTAGTTAAATATTAATCAATGTTTTGAAAAAAAAAAATAGTGTGAAATATTAGTGTTTATATGAAATAATTCTTTCAAATTATGAAAAAATAGTTTCATATCTTTGTTTTGTTATTTAAAATAAAACACCTTTGAAATAATTACTAATCTTTCCTAAATTAATTCTAAATATATGTTTATAATTAAAATGTTTTATATCATATATTTAGTGGAAGCTCAATAGCTTGACTCTCAATATAATGACTCCCTTAATAACACATGCATCATTTTAATAGTTTTAAGGTTTTTAGTTAACTCATTTTTATTTATTTTGTTAAATTTATATTTAGCATAAAATGTGTTGGTGAGGGTTGATCCGAAATTACAAGATGGATTAATAATAATTTTCCTAAGTCATCAAGGTTCATAAATATGATATATATAAATTTAAATATAATTATAAATTTTGTATTTTACCATGATGAGGTTGTTGATTGTTGTCCTCGTTATTATTATTTTCAGATTTGACGATAGTAGGAGTGATAACGCTTGGATTATGCTTTGCAATGTGTGGTTTCAACCTCTCCATGTCTGAGTACCCCTAAAAATGATAAATAATAAGTATTAAAAAAATATGAATATCCTATTTCAATGTGATAGTTATAATTTAAATCATAAATTATGGATTTAAATTTGAATAATTTTATACAGCTGGAAAATCAAAGTTCTGAATTGAAATAATTACGAATAATATAATTATATTTTTTGATAATCTATGAAAATTATATGATTAGCTCTACTTAGTCAAGATTTACTGTATTTTAATGTTTAATAAGTATATCATATGTATGATATATACCTGTCATCTGTTTAAGAGATCATAGAAATAATTAAAAAAACATACAAGTTATCCCGCAGTAGATGCTGTGATATTCATAAGCTGATCATAAAGGCTATTCATGATTTTTTTTAAAAATACATTCTTAAATTATAGAAAATTACCTCAGTTGCATATCTGTCATGTTTTTCAACAGACGATATCCATTCAGGAATAGATTGTTCTGAATTTGTCGTTCCTGGTTCTATCTTTATATGTCCAGTCTCTGTTGAAATAAAATTTTATGTAAATTATTAGGAGATAGACAATTAAAAAGCAACATTTTTGTTTCTATTATATAAGAGCCACAACAAGAAATCATTAGTTTAATATAAATACAATCTTAAATAAAAAAAAACGATATGCTTTTGCATAAAATTATATTGGGATAAGCATGTTTAATTTACTTGATATTGAAATTATTATTTCTTTGAGGATGTTGTATAATTTAAAATTGAAATAATTTAAGTTCAGTGCATGAAGATTATGTGCAAAAAACTAAAATATCTAAAGGCTAATTATGAAATTAAATTAGGTATGAAAGTGTAAACGTTTAATTGAAGTTAAATGCTTTTAAATGATCGTTAATGGTCAATTATTTCATAAGATTTTATCCCAATATTTCTTCATGGAGTCAGAATTTATAAAGTACTATTTTTGTTATGATAAAAACAGTAAAGAGTACACTTCAACAAATTGAATAAATAAAAATTGATAGGTTTCTTTGTTGACAGACATGGTCAATATTTCTAATTAAACTAAAATACAACTATTTTTTCTTTTAATTAAATTAGTAGTTATAACTAATTACAAGTTTGGAATAAAACAATAAAAACATAACTTTTTGGTTAAAACGATGATGAGCAATGGTTTCATCAATCAACGATTGAAATATTACTAATTAGATCTGATCAAGGTGCATAGTTTTTATTCAATCCTAATATTTATTTCGGAGTTGAAATTTGCATTTATTTATTTAAAATTAGGATAAGAAATTTATTTATCTTTTGATGTATCGGAGAATTGAATATAATATAGTTAATAATCGTTTTTCTATTCATAAAAGAGAACATTAAAAATTAAGGAATTATTAACAGAATATAAACCATGTCTGTCAACACAAAAATAATTTAAATTATTTTAGTTAGTGAACATCTTTACCAGTCAGCATACCATTTGTTAAATGTTTATTGAAATAAAAAAAAAAAATAAAAAAAATGTATATTTCCATTTGGCACAGAACCAATTCGAGAAAAGAAATGGAAGACTAGTGCTTGAAATAAATAGAGAAGAAAATGTGTGCCCACCTGAAGCGGGAGTAGGGGAAGAGTTGCAATTTGACAGACCACAGAGTGGGTAGAAAGTTCCCGACGCCTTCACCACTTTAACACACAACATAACAACGTTTGTCTATAAGTAATCAAACACTAGCACTCGACACAATGTGCAAAAATCTATTCTAATGTATTGTGCACTCACATTTGTGGAAAAGAAGTTTAGAACATTCACAGATCAGGGATTGTTTGTAAGAAGAAAAACAAATCTTCAAAATAAATAATTTTAACTATGCATAAACTTTAATTTTAGAATTTATAACTGAATTAATTCAATTAAAACAATTAAATATGGCTTCATTATGTCTACATAATGAAAATTATGTATTTAACAGCAGTTTAGCTTTTGATTTTTAGTTTATCTTTTGTCAGTTTAGGAATTTACTTTTTACTCATATTTCATATTTAAACAATAAATAATTTATTATTTCCAATAAACAATTTAGTACAGAATGATAAAAACAAAACAATCCCTGATAAATAATACCTTCACATAAATTGCAAAAATATTTTGTATCATCTGCCTGAGGAAAATTGATTCCTAATAAAACGAATAAAATATTAATTTAAATAGTTTCTAAATTGATCTTTCTCAAAATTCAATTTAAAATTAAAACAGTTCAACTATATTTTCTCATCTAATTGTAAGTAAATCTGTTTAAGTTTCATGATATAACTACTTCAAGCTAAAATTGACGTATTTTTGAAATATATTAAATGCCTTCATAAATATAGAATATATTTTATTAAAAGTCACTCTGGCAAATGATACATTGTAAGAAAATAGAAATCGTGCACTGAAAGAAACTATTCTAAATGATGATACATGCATTATGTACAATATTTAGGAATTTTACATGCTAACTTATTTTTAATAGTGATGTACTCAAAAGAAATTTAAATATGTAAAATTTTTAAAAAACTTACCAGTTGGTCTCGACATATTGTTTATCGTATTTTCTTCTTGTTTGATGTGTTGGTTGAAATTTTCATTATTTAATTTTGAAATATCAGGTTTGATATCTGGTTTTTCACTACTGTCACCTAGATAGATAAAATTATTTTATTAGAATTTTTTCTAATTAGCGTTAATACAGATGCTGATTTCAAACGGAAATATATAATGTTTAAATTATTTAATACAGAGTTGTTCTTATTTGGAAACTTACTGAGATCTGTTGCTTGTCCGACAGGAGAACGACTTTGGCTTCTTTCGGAATCATGCTCTGCTTGATGGATAGCCATGTGAGAATATCTGACAAAAGAATAACCGCAACCAGCCCTCACACAGTGGAAGTGTCGGTTAACTTTGTTGCTGTAAAAAAAGAGGTTATATAAAATTAATAATTAATTTCTCATAAATTGTAATTATATATAAACTAAAAATTTATTAGTTCTTAGTTATCTTTTTTTATTTATTTTTTTTTTTTTTATAAATATAGTTAATTAAGAAGTGAATAAAAAAAAACAAAATAAAAAAAACCAATGAGTAAATTTTGGATGAATTTGGGAAAAAAACATATTTTAACAGCTTTGACATTATCTATTATATATATAAGCAATCTTACCTTGCACAACTTTCAATTCGGCAATCAACAGATCTATCAAAGAACAAGAAACCTTCCAAGATATCGATATTATCATGGAAATCCCTTGTATGGGCGATGAGGAAATCGTCTGAATCAGTAGCGAAGAAGCA
This sequence comes from Euschistus heros, assembly GCA_003667255.2. Classification (NCBI taxonomy): domain Eukaryota; kingdom Metazoa; phylum Arthropoda; class Insecta; order Hemiptera; family Pentatomidae; genus Euschistus; species Euschistus heros. Next base: position 630,774 of record RCWM02000011.1, read on the forward strand.
CCTCGGGCGAGAGCAGTGGTAATGCTGGGGACGATTGGAATAGAGGCACAATGGATCTGGGCAAGGACCATTGTATGACTGGAACCCTTGAGTTTCCTGGACAAGTATAATCACATGTAAATATAGGGAAATCATCTATTTAATATGTAGTTTTGATTATTAGGTTACTTACAATATTCTGGTTCGACATAGATTTTGGTTCAGATACAGTGGTTATCGTGAGGGGAGATGACATCATGGTTGGGACTTCAGAGGTGGGCGTTGCCGGAGTAGGCTTAGGCAATTTGAAGCTTGTGAATATGGCTTGGGGGGAATCAGATCCTGATCCGCTTGCCTGAAAAATAAAATATAAAACTTTAACACTCCTAATTCTAAAGTAAAGTTATAACTTAAATTAATAAAAAAAAAAAAATTAATTATTGAGGAATAAATAGATACTTACATAATCATTCCAAACCTGAAACAAAAAATATTCAATTGTTAGAATCCAATAAAATTTTAAATAAAGTTAAATCATAGTTTAATTGAAGTAATGGACCATGGAGAATAAAATAAAATTATAAGCCTAAAAATATAATATATTCTTTATCCACTTTGTCAAATATTAATCAGTAGTTTAAAATATACAAATATATTTACCTCAATGACCCTGTTCTTTGGTGGTCGGCCACGCTTGCGCCTGAAGAGAGTGTCGAGGGAGTTGTTGTGTTGGGCTGAGATTTCATGGGAGCGGAAATGTTCCAGTCTTTCACTTGGCATCACTATATCACAGCAACCCTCCTAAACAAAGGAAAATATCATTAATGCAAAATAGAATAAATTGTTAGAATTTTCTCAATGTTACTTGTTGATTGTTTACTTGTTGCAATGTTTACTCACCCAGGTGCAATGGTAGTGCTTTTCTGCTGGACAGCTGGAATGACAGAGGGGTGATCCTTCTTGGAAGAAGTCGCTAACTCTCTCCTGGGCCTCGTGCATTCTTGCATGTCCTTCTGCTGTCTCCCTGCACCTATAGAACAGATCTATCTCAGTAAAAGAAAAACATATTTATATAAGAACAAACTCTGAAGACTGTACTTACCTGAAGGGTAGCTCACAGGATGATTCCCGGCAGTGGTAGTGCTCGGTGCCAGACAGCTGGCAGGGTTGACCACAAGACTGAGAACCAGAGAAACTGGCGATGTAGCGAGCGAACTCATCGTCGTAATCTTGAGAACTGGTCGATTGGTCCAAAAAACTTGGTGTTGAAGCTCCTGCAGAAGATTATTAATGTATTTTTTTATTGATATGGCAGTTGTTTTAAAATAATGAAAAATTGTATCTTGATTCAATGATAAAAAAAGTATTATTTTAAATTTGATGCTCACCTGAGGTAGGCGGTTTGTTGAAATGAGATGAGGGGGTGGAAGGTAGGCTAGGGCTTTGGCTCTTCTCTGAGGAGGTGCTTGTGGTGAAGTTCTCACTGAGGGCATTGAGGGCCGCCAGAGAGGAAGCTTGCTGCAGAAGCTGAAGAGAACTACCAGCAGGGATGTCACTATGCTGGAGTGGCTGTAAAGTGAAAGTAAATTGACGGAATGTATTAAAACCTCCACTGGATGTTATGTAAGGAAATGAGGACAAAAAATAGGCCTATAGTACCTGTTCAGAAGGAGCTCCAATGTTGACGACAGCCTGCTGAGCTAGCTTGAACTTCCTGTAGGCGATCTCAGAGTCCTTCCTCTCGTGCTTCCTCTTGTGGCTGAGGAGCTGTCCAGAGGAGTGGAGGACGTAGGAACATCCCTCACGGACGCAGTGGATGTGGTTGCACACCTGCGAGAACCTACAGTTAGCGAATCCGCAAGGATCCGGCTTCAGGAACTTCTTGAATCCGTCTCGTGCCAATGCTTCATCTTTAATATGGTACGTCTTATGTTTTTCTGTAAAAAAAAAGAAAGAAGTATGTTATAATTGATAAAAATGTTGAAAGAATAGAAAAGTTACATATAATAGATCAGCGTAAAAAGCTGGATTTTCGATAATTTATTACGGAAGAATGTAGCTGTAAGTTTATGATACATGAGTTATATGGGAACATATTGATTAGAGGAACAAATGAATGGTAAACCGAATCTTTGAGACTATGGTGGAAGGAGGTATGTATACTCTGATTGATATGGGAATGTTAGCAGATACTAAAAAATCCATAAATATGGTTAAATCCTAAAATACATTTTAAGATCTACACGACAGGCCAGAATAAATAATATTGATTAATACTAATCCACGACGACTTTATAACATTCATGTGACAAAACTTGTCGCGACCAATACAAAATTTATATCTTTTTCACAACAAATCCATTCTCACCTTCTTCTTTTTGATCGGAATCCGAATTTATTTACTGCTTGAGAAAACAAATTAAACGAAGCGATATATCTCTGCCCCCTGGCACAAGATAAACGGCAACAGCAACAGGTGCGGTAGATATTATTCGATGTTGGGATTCCAAGGAGGCGTAAATCACCATATGATTTAGGCGAGGCGATCCTAAGGAAATGCCGAAATTCGGGACCAGTTTGGCACCACCATTTGTAAAAATGAGTTAGCTCGGGGGACCTCGGTTGGAATTAGCTGGCGCGAAATGAAATATAAGGAGAAAACGGATAAATCTGTGTCGGGGACGTTCGAGTGGGGAATAATGTAATACCACTCTTTGCGGATTACATTTCGTCTTATTTTCTCTTCTGTAACACTCCTGAATCCATGGAATATGCTAAATGTATCGATTTCAGGTTTTATTTTAAATGATTTAAATGGCTTTAGGTTATATGAATTTAAATATCATAGAAAGTAACTGATTTCTATTATTGTTAACTGGTACTAAGAGATCCAGCCTTGAACTTTGTCTTGTTCCATTTGTGCGGAAATATCCTCATCGCGCTCGTTTATTACAACAATTAATTGACTGGTTCTCAGAAAAATATAAAGACTATTCATATATCTAAAAATAAATATTGCGATCTATATAAGAATTCGCTTCAATATATAATCTTACAATTATAATTCCAATGTAATATTATATACAGTATATTAATATATATATATATCATATAAACATTAATTTTTAAACTAGGATTTAAGATTAAAATGAAATTTAGAATTATCAAACTGAGCAATGTTTGAATCTTAAGAATGAGTTACATACCAGACTTAAAAGACAAGAAACTGTTCGTCGTTACCGACTACTGCTATATTTACAATAAACGCGTTCAAAGCTCCGGATAAATTACAAACTTTTTTTTTTACACTACATTAGACATATTTGGATATCCGGAATTGAGTCAATTCCGCACACTCAATTCCTGATAATCCTCCGAGGCGTCTGAAAAGATGGCCCAGAGACATTCTAATGTAGAACTATTGAAGTGCTACTTGTGAGTAGTTCTTTACATGTTATTGTTATCATTTTTCTCAAATTTACTTGAGTATAATGTATACAGTTGTAAATATCAATAAATAGTTTAAAAAACAGAAAAAGAGAAGGATAGTAAAATGCAGGAAGATACATTTGGAATATGTAGAGATAAATACTTACCCATATCAGCTTTGTTCTTGAAGGTGAATTGGCAGTGGTCCCTCCGGCAGTGGAAGTGCGTCGTCCTCTGCCCGAAGAAGGCGCAGTAAGGAGTACGACATTCCTCTGTCGCCCTCAGCCTCTGGAAACCTTCTTGGATGATGGCCGAGTCCTTGCGGTGGTAATTTGCGTGCATCTGAACATCGGAGGTGCTGATGTAGACCTTGTCGCAGGTACCTTGTATGCAATGGTAGTGGGTCTGCTTGCGGTTGTGTCCGCAGTTGGGGTAGCGGTCGGAGCAGTCGTCGCTTGGCGAGTACCTCATGAATCCGTGCTGTAAGGACTCGTCTCGCTTCTTGTGCCACTTGAAGTGGCGTATCATCTCCTCCTTCTTCACGAAGGTACGGGAGTTGCAGTCCAAGCAGTGGAAGTGCTCCCTGAAAAAAAACAACAACACATAAGTCTTTATATATTATACAAACTATCAACAAGTTAATAATAAAGCCTAATACTAAAAGGAGACGTAGAATGGATTAGATATCGACGGAGGGCACGAAACGTTTTATGGAATATTACTCTTGAAGTTCTTGAGGTGGATAATGATTTGCTGAATCTGCAGAGTAGGTGCCCTTCCTCAATATCCACTGGCTTTGAATACCTAGGATAAGGCGCTGAGATATCTTATATAGTCATTATATGCTTCTGAATTAGGTAAAGCTTAGTTTAGGAGAGTTCAACAATCGGAATTTTAGTATATAATATTTTTATTTAACTGCTTTTATAAATAACCATTACAATATGTACACTGTCGCCCAAAATTTTGAGACCACCCTGAGCCAAAGGTAAATTTAAAAGTTTAATATCTAAATAAATTCCACAACAACGATTACTGAAAGACTAAATAGATTTTATTTAAATATACTCAGCTCAAATGCTAATATTTTGTGACTGTCCTAGATTCGGAGCGTTTTACCAAGAAGCTGTTACAAGGTCGAAGAACTCTGATGAACGCATTTTAAGGTTCGTTGTACCATGGTGTGCGTAATTGAACCGTTCATTAGTAAATGTTAATTCAACATTTATGGACTAACGAGAACGAATTAGCTATTCAGGCTACTTTGGAATTCTTTAGTAATTTGTGTTGTTCAAGATTCGAAATCTTGTAGTTTGGGTTCGTTTTTTTCTTAAAAACACAGAACTACTTCAGAACTATTAAGTAATAAGGCCTGTCAGACTTTTTCCCCTCAAGAACTATAACTCATGTCCATTAAACTGTTAACAAGTGTTCCTTCCACGCGATGTTGTGAAAGGAACACGACGTTGATCACATGGCTATCGGACCATGTTGGAATTACTAGAACAAAATATTTACCATAAATATATATATAGGTAGTTTATATTAAAAGTCTTACTAAAATTTTCCGGAAATAGTTTCATCAACAGTAAAAAAAAAAAAAAAAAATGTAATAGGGAAAAAAATAAAAAATATGACTATATTTACATGTATCGCTATATATTTTTTTCAAATAATTTTAATAAATTATCAAGTTCCGAAGATGAGCGAACTTAGAGCGCCCGGAGCGTTGAACCCTTGGCTTCATTTAAATTCGATATGTTGCAGATTTATCATCCCAACAACTGCTGGCCCCTAACGAACGTTCTCGAATAACTGTTTTATGTATAAATTGTTATCGCACTGTCAACGAAGAATGATTGCGCTCCTTTCAGAAACAAGATAATTTTTCTTATGAATCTTGGAAGATTACAAGAAAAAAAAAGAAAGAAAAAAGACAATATTGATAAGATGATGTATAGTCTGTTGTAAAAGGGACATAAAGAAACTATAACCTCATTAAATTATTTATGTAAAATCATTATGTTTGTTTTGCTTGTGTACATGAGATTCGGAATTATTTTAAAGTAATTTACCAATTTGATTTAGTAGAAAATTATTTCTGTTTATAAAATATAAATTATAAATAAAATTAAATAAATACCTGTAGTTAAGCTCCTTGCAGTACTGGTTACCACATTCCAAAGACGACGCGAACCTTCGGACGTACCTAGAGTAGTCCATCTGGGTAATTGTTTTCGTGTCGCCGCGTACCCCTGCGTTAGCTGCGACTTGGGCAACTAAAAAAAAAAGAATAAATAAAAATCATATAATAAACATAAATAATACAATTTTTATATTTAAAAATAAAATTAATAATTATTAATAATATTAAAATAGTCTAGTGTTTTTAATCCATAAATCATCAAGCGATATAAAAGTCAAGAACAAGAAAAAAATAGTATTTTTTTTGCTCAGAATTAGGAACTGCAGAAAATTCCCTTTAATCCGATGGGCACCCCTTAACCCGTGTTCGCGAAGAGGAAAATTCTTACCGTAAAAGTTTAAAATTTACTAAATAAAAAAAACATATAATGTTTTATTGGGTTGTTTCACATGAAATGTCCGATTTTATAATATTTGAAATACATAGAGGATTTTGCGAGTCTCTGTTGTTGAAAAAGCTCGATACATGGGTACCTCACGATCTCACTGAGCGACAGCAATTGAAACGTCTTGAGACCTGCGTTTCGTTGCTTGCTAGGCAAAAAACCGACCCTTTCCTTGAAAGAATAATAACTTGCGACGAAAAATGGATTGCTTATGACAATCAGCGTCGGTCAGGGCAGTGGTTAGACATCGACGAAAGCCCAGGACAAATGCCAAAACCAAATTTGCACCCGAAAAAATTGATGGTTACAGTATGGTGGTCCATGGCTGGAATCATACATTATTCCTTTTTTCCTAGAGGTGAGACCATTATCTCTACAACCTACTGCAATGAAATTGGCCAAATGCACGAAAAATTATTGAAAAAACAACCTGGATTGGTAAATCGGAAGGGCCAACAGATTATCAACTTTTCAGGAATTTAGACAACTTCTGCAGAGGAAAAATTTTTGCAAATGATGCTGAAATCAAAAGTGCGTTTTCAGATTTTGTTTCACTTCAAAGCTCAGAGTTTTTCAAATCCGGGATAAAAAAGTTGTTGTTACATTGGGAAAAATGTGTAGAACGAAAAAAAAAGAAGGTAAAATAAGGTAAAAGAAGGTAAATACTTCGAATAAAATTATATTGTTTTCATGTTGTATTTTTACTAAAATCCCTATACCTTGAAAATGGACATTTCATGTGAAACAACCCAATACGTAAGCATAAAAAATGAAATGAAATTTACTACATTAAAATAATATTTAATTATTAGTTTGTCTGTATCACTTCTATATTAACAAGTACTTAAATTTGACTGATCGTTTTGAGATACGTACAATATATAAAAGTTAATACAATATTTTATAGCATACATACATGTACTTAATAATATTCAAACAATAAATTATGATGAATTATAATTTGTTAAAAAAAAAAAAAAAATACTAAAAATATTTATTAGATTGGAAAACAAAAACAATCTACGATTTTGATTTTCAATTTCGTCTTACTGCAACCTTCCAATCTTTTTTTTTTTTTTTTTACCTATCGATATGTTTTTCTAATTTTGGTTGATGATTTTCTTTATCCGGCATTTTACGCTATTTTCTTTTTAAGAAACACTTAAATAAAGTGTTAATATTTTAAGTTTAAAATGAAAAATGACTTCGAATTCGTTCATTCTCACACCCATTTCGAACCGAGGGATCCGCTGATGGTCACTACCGAGCATTCATGTCAGAGCCATCTTCGGGACAGATTGGATTGTAACGAGTTACGAAGCTGATTTGTGGAGGCCGGATGAGTTTCTGACTTATTGGCTGCTTTGTTTATGGACCCATTAAATATTGGAGAGAGAAGGGAAAAAAAAAATTACTTTATAACTTGTCGGACCGATGAAAAATAAAAGAGCGAAAAACGTGCCTCATTCTAAACTGTAATGGTCCAATCCCCTCGAAGAAGCTGCCATTTGTGGATAACATCGCCGAATCGTAACGATTTTCGAAGAACTATGTTTCGTTTCTGGATGATTCGAAGCCTTTGTTTTTAAAATCAAATTAAATTACATTAGAAATATTCAATAAAAAGATTAGGCGTATATAGTTCATTATATTACTCATAGTAATCTAACATAATCTTAAGCACACTTCTTCCGGTCTTTACATCCCCTCGACGATTAGTATTAAAAAAAAATATACATAATTTTTGTATATACATAAAACAATAAGGTGTCTATAATAACAAACATATATAGCCTTTATAAAGATTTTTGATAGCTTATTGCTTGGACAGATGTCATTAAAAAAAAATCAATTTCACCCTGACTAGGAAAAACAACAGGTCATGTATATGTATAATCTACTGACCTTTTTACATTTCAGAATTAAAAGGATCGAATTATATCAATTCATAATGAAATGAAATTAAAAAATAATCATCATTCCAAACAAAAAAAATTGAGAGAAAGTAGGGGATTTCAAACGTGATTTTTTTCATTCAAAATGTTACATTTTTGAGTGAGGAAACGTCACACCAAAAAATTTTAGTCGCCCAGCCAACATATCCATGTCAAAATATTTCTAAAAAAACCTATTTTTACTTTTCTCAAAACTTGAAATTTGTAAAAAACCCAACCCTTTGGTGCTTTTCGATAAAGATCTGCAAAATGTTCGTCTTGGTACCCTCAGTGCGTCTTTTCTTGACTAGGTTGAGCTAAAATAATTTTAGAATTTCAACATCGAGCATAAACATCATGGATCTAGACGTGACATTGTTTTCTTGAACTGCAGTCTAAGAAATAACTCAGATTTTTGAAAATTTGTGCACCGAAGGTGTGACACTATCCAATCATGCTTTCAATTATGTGATTTTCCATGAGTTGAATATAAAATATATGTTACCAGTAAGACCCGAAATTAGTATACTAGTATTAACTAGTCAATACTAGAATAATCCATTTTGTTAATATTAGTTTTCTTAAATCTAGTTTTCAATAATTTTGCGTTTTACCGGTAACATTTTCATTCAAATTTTTTTTTTTAAATGATGTTTTATTTTTTATCACAAAAAGCTCTAAAGAATTATTTTAAGAAACTTTAATGTTTTTCAAATAGCAGGTTATGGATTCCTTTGCGGTTGTCTAACACCAGACTTGGGGTTGGGCTTAAAGCGACCCGGACGCTATACAAACAGGTGCCCTATACCTGCGCCCTTTTCAAAAGAACCCTGTAAAACACAACCTTAAGATTCTGGACAGGATGTGTTTTGTCACTGATTCCTATAAGAACAGGACGAAACACCTGGATCTTATATAAGATATAACTCAGAGATTTAGATTCCTTGGCAGATCATATTTCTGTGAGAACTCCCATCTCCCATCGTATTAGTAATAATTGCTCGTTTTTTAATATTTTTTTTATTCAAATTAGCCCCAGGTTTTTGAGCTAATAGTCGGAAGAAAATCCGATTAAGCATAATTTTGGAATAAAATGAAATACCCTTAATCGAACCGAGGGCTCCTAGTAATGGGGAAACATTAAAAACTCTCGTAATTACATATAATTCTTCGGGCTCGTTCTTTTTTTTTTTTTTTTTGTTCTACCGTCTTATTTTCTATTTTTAAGTCTAAGGAGTGTTTCCTGATTGTATTCTTCGCTTTACATCTGGATATTTCTGTCAAGAGAACAGAAATGTTATGAAGTCTATATAGCACTATTCTGAAGCCTCTAATCGACTCACCATAATCGTTTACTATTGCACAATTATTTCTTAATTATAATAAATAGATACGATGAGCCCAACTAATTATAAATAAAACCGTTTTCTTAAATAAACAAAATTATGATAATAATATATAACTCTTTACAATGCTAAAAAACAGTAAAAAAAAATAAGGGGGACTGCGAAAAAAAAAAAAAATAATGAATTAATAATATTCATTGAGTCAGTCTGAATTTGGTATTAAATTCCACATTAACCTTTTTATAAGGTTTAGAAAGTTATAATCAAATTATTAATAGTTCTAAGGCAATTTAAAATTTTTATTCAATGAGAATCCTGGAAAAAAAAAAAAAAAATCTAAATTATGCCCCGTTTTTAAAAAAATGTATATTATAACATATTTAGTCAAAATTTGACTATTGTACATATTTTAAGCTTCAAATACATAAATTATTCATATTTTTAATTATATAATTCATTTCAGGTTCTAAAGTATATATTATTAAATCAAGTATTAATTTATGTGTACATTATTATTTTACATAATACGAATTAGGTTTTGTTAACTAAGGTTCAACATTTTATATTTTTTATTGATATTTACAACTGTATAATTTGAATTATTGGCATGCCAATGTAAAGCAACTCCTCATTAGTACTTCAATTAAAATTCTAAAGTAGAAGTTCCCTTGGCCAACTTCTTTTCTGACATCTCAAATGGTTGGGGAACTCTTGTATTCAAAAATGGAGCTTATCATTGAAGGACAAGTTTGATTCAAATGGTAATTTTTTTTTTATTAAACAACCCCCCCCCCCCACAAAAAAAAAAATATAATTGACCAATATTGAATGTAGGTTTCGAAGTACTGTTTTTACTTAATAAGAAACTTTTTGTGATCCTTCGGGTGTGCATTTTAGAACCGAACCCCAGGGTCTTCGTAAATATTGGGATAACCTGTAAAGATACGAACTAAGAACTATATTAAAAAAAAAAATAAATAAATAAAAATAATTAGACAAATATTACGGAATCCAAAGGATTCTTCACTGCAGTAGCTGGAATCAGATCTTAGGCTTATAAGGCATTGGGACTTACTGGACCCTTAAAGGAATAATGTTTCGAATTCTTGTCTTCGTCTTAGGAAAAAAAAAAAAAAAACTTGTATCCTAAAGGGATACTTAACATTCTTCCCTTAGGGCAAAAATCCGTTTTCATCGCCTCTTCACTGAGCCTATTTGTCAAACGCCGCATGACCATTACTCGCGTTCCAGTTCGGGCTAATGCTCGTTGCAGTCGACATTAAGTCCCAGCCCAAGGATGGACAAAGTGTCCAACTTAATACTTAAACTTAATCTTTAGTTATATTCCCCACTTCGAAAGTCCCAACGTACGAGAATGAAGTTCGATTACCCGTTAAGAAGCAATCAATTTGATTTCACACTAAGGAAACAATTCCGCAATACAAATAAGGGTTTAGTCACAGCAGTATAATTTTATGATATGAAAATCGTACGCGCGCTTGTTATATCGTAAACAACTCTAGATTTATATATATTATATACATACACATATACCTTTAGAGTTAATTTCTGAGTTTCATAAATAATAAAGCCACGGTTACTGTTTTCATATGAATAAGGCATATACTTAGAAAGCCTAAAGAAAGCAGCATTCCTACGAGAATAGCCCGTACAACTTAAACATGCTGATCATTCCTAGCTTTCTTTATTGACTTACATAAGGCTGGATGCATAATAGTTAAAATAAGTCACAGTCAATAGTTGATATGGGAGCGGCTTCTAGAAAGCGAATATTCTTTGGTGATGTCCTCGAATCGGAAATCAAGGAGAAAGTTAGGCGTTTGTATATTAGCAGAAATAATATCCAGAGCAATTGGGTTATTAAAACGATTTCGAAAAGGGATCGGAATATTTTTCACTTCTGTATATTTATGCAATTTTTTTATGTTAATAATAAAAATATTTTGTTTTATTAGATAATATATTTTTAGGAGGTCTGATTCAAAAGAAAAATTCTGAAACATTTTTTTTTTTTAATTCGAAGTTATGATTAGAATAAACCATTCAAATCTAATGAAAATCAGATCCAAAATATATTTTTATTTTTTATATTATATATATTCCGTTCTTTATAACATATTTTCTTTAAAGCTCGAAGGAAAAAAGAATCCTAAATATTTTTAATGCCATCCCAGATTGAAAATAGATATAATAATAATAAAAATATTTTCTTTTATGGCCAGTTTAAATATTTTTAGGACACCTGAATCAAAAGATAAATTTGGAAGTTTTTTTATTATTTTTTTTTAATTTAGTTATAATTAAAACAAATTATTCAGATAACAAGTAAGAGGAATACTGAAAAAAAACGTTGTGAAGAACAAAAAATCTAAAGAAAATCAGATCCAATCTCTATAATATATTTTATTTGAAACTTGAAAGAAAAATATTAAAAAAAAAAAAAAAAAAAAAAAATGCAAATTTCAAAATATTTTTAATGTCATCTCACATTGAACATATTTTTATATCAAATAGAAAAATATAAGCCCACCCAAGCTTCTAATATAGTTGCTTGTTACTTTCTAAAAAATTCATGTTAAATAATATTAAAATTAACTACAATAAGCAATATCTACAAAAATATATTATCACCACCATTAAATTAAAGATTCTTATTTTTATTTAATTATAATACAAAAGTGTTATTTTAATTTTGTTTTTTAATATTATAAAAATTGTATAGTGTTATTGCTATTGTCAGGCTTGTATCTTACTTTCACCATCACTTATAATTATGCTCACAAGCATTGTTCATTTGGTTGTATAGTTTTTCCTACTGTATTTTTTTTTTTTTTTTTTTTTTTTTTTTGTATTTGTTTACTGCTAACTCCTTTTACTATGTGTTCTATGATATGGATGTGTTCCTATACATTTAGCTGTGTTATTATAAACCAGTTTGGGTTTCGTTAAAGTAATTTACAGACAATTATTAAAAAAAATGGTTACGAAGATCAGACTGAGGAGATGCTGAACACTAGTGAAGCTCTGTTATATAAGACCTTTAATAAAATTTATTGATATGTTAATTTCACGTACTTATATTGTATATTTAACATTTCCAAACGTACATTATACAGAACAGACTTTTATTATTGAAATAAGGCTTGGATAATTACTTCAAAAGGGCTAAGGTACTTATATCCTTGGTTCGGGACAACGAGCAACCAGGAACACAAAAGCCCCAGGTGTGCTCTTATAGACTCTTAGAATTCAAAATCAAAAAGGGTTTAGATAATGGAAATCCTCTGTGGGAAAGGGTTGATGGCAGTTTGTATTTCCGTCCCGGCGAATAATACCCGAAAGGCTTAAGGTTTTTATTTTTTTTGTTTTCTTTTTTTCACTAGTTCAGCACCCCATGCACACTGGGTCAACATAGAAATTCCTATTAAAAAAAATCCGTTAGCCCTAACCCCTAGGGCATTTTTTCAACCCAAAGGGTTGTCTACGAGGGGTCGGACTCAAAGGGTTCTCTTCCTGGATTCTCTCTGAGAACGCACTGTTTTTTGGAACTTTTTGAGTCTTTTTTTTTAAAGGATTTAATTTTTTTTTTCGTTGCCCCTAAGATCTTCCCCTTGTCATATTAGTGAGGCAGAGAACCACCTGTAACAACACTCGATTTGAGCTCTCACAGTTTTGTACCGACTCATCCTCCGATGACTGTTCAGAAATCTGGTTTCTCATGGATAGGGGGCTTAGGGAGTTAGGCTTCTATATGAATTATTAATGTGTCGATTGAAACGCTGTATCATACCCGAAGCTGCATTTTTTGACAATCTGAAATTAATTTTTAAAATGCTGTATTGTAATTTATTTTTTAAAATAAGAATTTATTGTATACGGTTTATAAGAATTCTTATTTGCCAGTAGAATTAAAATAAATAAATAATTTAATACGTTTCGGCGCACCGTATAGGCCTTCATCAGGGCTAAAAGAGAACTCAAACTAAAATATGATGTACAAAATAAATAAAATAAAATATAACGATCAAAATAAATCATGAGTAAATATCAATAATAAACAGGAATAGATAAATAAATAATACTGTATTTATAACAAAAATATATAGCTCCACCATATATTATTTGTTTTGATTTTCATTAAGCCATGATGGAGGATTGACGCTGTAAGCCAAAATGTCAGCACAAATTTATATTCTTTTAAATGACTCCAAAAATTATTTTCTTCTTTATTTAATTACGGTCAACCATATTAGACAAATAAAAAAAAATGTTTACGTAAAGAATTAAATATAATAGATATTAGACACCTACACATATTTTTTTAATCAGATTTGGACTTCGAAAAAAAAATTATAAATGTTTCTAAAAAATGTTCTTGTTCTATAGACATATTTTAGAAGGTTATTATATTTTATGATTTGAGGATTCAACAAAGAAAGACAGAAACTAAATATAAAAGAAATATATATAATTTCATTCATTTTAATAGGACATGACAAAAATTTCCTTTTCTATAAAGTTTTATAAATAAAAATTTAGATTCCAAATCTAAAGTCCTCTAAAAACAAGCAATTATAAAATAAATTGCAAAGGGGACACCTAAAGACAATATAGATTTCTCAAAATACGTTACAACCAAAAAATGATACTAATTTTTTCTTAAATTGACTTAACTATCCAATTCATCTCTCAATCGAAAAATTCTTTCTATTCCACAAATAAACTTATCTATGATATTTTTCAACTAGTTTTCTATTCTATTTCCGGTACTGATCTGAAAAGAAGACGGGCTCTGGACAATTTAAAACACCACCAGTTGGTACTTGCTTTATTGGCTATTTTATATTATATTTTACTATGTTAATGGTCATCTTTCACTTTTATTGAACGATATATTTTTGTTTATTCAGTTGAAAACTTCAATTAATAGATAATGAAAAAAATAAACAATTTTTCGCTCATTTTGGAAATTTTTACCGGTGAATGGAATTCCTGCCTGTAATTAAAAATCCCTCATACAATAGGCTGGTGTCACCTGACTTTTTGAAATGTGGGTCTATAGCCGTAATAATCGATGTTGTTATATAATAGCATTAACACGACTTTTATTGATGGATAAACAAGCAACAAAAATTTGAATCTTCCGGGTAAAAAAGTAATGGTTTTACTAACGCCGATAAAGCGGTGGCAGTACGAACATATTAACCGTTTCAAACTGACACACTGTTAAGATTAGTGGCCATTATTTCGGAATGTGTCTCCCGTAAACCGGGCTCTTGTGTTTCGTCGCGATGGACAATAACTCTTCTTCGCCGACTTGGCAGGGGCCCAGCACGCTCCCAGCGTCTGACACCATCCCACTTGTGGGACCTGTCCAAAACAAGACCATTCTGTATAATTGTCAGTCCGTCATGTTTTAATTGTATAAACACTCGGGATGATATAATAATCACATTGAATTATATTCGGTAATAATTTTTTTTAAAAATACTACTAACTAGCATCCCCCATCACGGTTTCGCCTGCTCTTATAAGTAAAGATAGTTTTTACTAATAATTGAAGTTTTGATTGTTTATCGATAAAATTCTTGCACCGAAGTATAAAATTGAGCGTTATTCATTCTATATTTTGTTTATTCAAGAATAATAGTAATTTCTAACCTATTTAAAATTGCACTGATCAAACGTTTAAAGATTATTGTACATCCAACTATCCAACTAACTAGCAGAAACTATTAGGAAACTCTTGAGGATAATGGACTACATTATCAGTGCTTACAACTAAAGGCCATGAATCATATTTTTACACACAATATCAAAAAGAAACGGACATATGAAATGAATTAGCTAAAATTTGTTATGGAAGGGTTTAGCAGTTTTACCATTGTAAATATTGCGGAATGGTACAGCCGAATATCAAACTTCTCTGGGATCCAAACGGTACACCACATATTTAAATCTGTATTAATAATTTAACCGAATATAAGTATTGGGTTGTTTCACATGAAATGTCTGTTTTCAAGGTAAAGGGATTTTAGTAAAAATACAATATGAAAACAATATAATTTTATTCGAAGTATTTACCTTCTTTTTCTACACATTTTTCCCAACGTGACAACAACTTTTTTATCCCGGATTTGAAAAACTCTGAGCTTTGAAGTGAAACAAAATCTGAAAACGCACTTTTGATTTCAGCATCATTTGCAAAAATTTTTCCCCTGCAGAAGTCTAAATTCCTGAAAAGGTGATAATCTGTTGGAGACAAGTCGGGAGAATATGGTGGGTGCGGAAGAACTTCGTACCCCAGCTCTTTCAATTTATGCATGGTAAGTTTTGAAACGCGGGGTCAAACGTTGTCGTGTAGGAGTATAGGGCCCTTCCGATTTACCAATCCAGGTTGTTTTTTTAATAATTTCTCGTGCATTTGGCCAATTTCATTGCAGTAGGTTGTAGAGGTAATGGTCTCACCTCTCTAATTACAGTTGGAGGTCTTCCTCGGGGCTGGTTTTCCAAGTTGGTATCCCCAGTCGAACGGCGAATGGTTCGTTCATTTACAATCCCTTCCCTAAACGCCTTACAGATGTTTCTAGCAGCCTCAGCTGCCGAACGACCTAGTTTAAACTCATAAAAAAATATTACACGAAAATCGCGTGTTTCCATGTTCATATTTGAAGGTATACTAAACAGTGTGTAATTGATTGGGAAGCTAATGTTTATAAAAGAAAAGTAGAGGATTAGTAACTGCTTGATTATGATATGTGAACTTTGGAAGTAAACAACAGAGACTCGCAAAATCCTCTATGTATTTCAAATATTATAAAATCGGACATTTCATGTGAAACAACCCAATAAATTTTATTATCAGTTTCAAGTTCTATATAACACCGTACCTTTGTAACCTCTTGTGTAAAATAGCGCTCTCTAGCTTCCGGTCAATTTTCTAACTTCTCCGTCCTCCGCATATTGTCGCTTTTTTTAAATAAAATACTAATAGAAAATCAACAGAGATTTTATTATTGCTAAACCTTCATTAAACTAAAAAAGATCGTGTAATAATTTGATAGATTGTCGTTTTCTTGGTTAGTGATAACAAACGAAAAATGGCTTGTGCTTTTATATATTAGTATAGATAACATTTAATAATCGTGATAATAGTGTTCATAATTACATTGTCAATGGCTTGTAAAAGAAAGTTATATATTTGATCCCTGGGCCTTAATTTTTTCATACAACTACTTAAAAAGGGTTATCGGGAATAGAATTGGAAGGAAGTTGAGAAACTGGATTCGAGTTCGTAGAGGGAAACTATGAACGGATAGCTAAATGAGAAACATTTGGAAAATTAAGATCTTTATGGATAAGCTTGTTTGTGATTAAGAATGGTCTCTGAGGATTTATCGAAGGGTTCCTTGAAACTAGACAGAATACGATGGAGCATTCTTCCATATTGCTGGATATTTTAAAATATTTTTTTTTACATTATACTAGTCAATGCCTCAAAAGTTATAAAATCAATATCGCAAAAAATTTATTAAATCGTGCAATAGAGTTATCTACAGACAAATATAAACAAACCGCCGAAAACAAAGTAGTAGACCTTCTTTTAACAAATGGAAATCGACATAGACTCATTTGTAACTTACTAAAACAAACAAATACACAACAGAAACAACATGAAAATAACAATAAAAGATATTACATTATTCCATATATACAAAAACTATCAGAAAGACTCCGAAAAACACTCACAAATAACCATAAAACTGATTACACTGTCACATACAAAAATACCACCACTATTGAAAAATTAATTTACCAAAACCCAAAGATATAGATAAGTTAGAGTTACAGTCCAATATTGTTTATGAAATTCCGTGTGAAGATAGTTGTGGCAAGTCTTATTTTGGTACATCGGAACAATATCTTAAACGACGAGTGTATCAACATAAATACAGTTGCGCGCCTATAAATAAAAACCCGAACAAACCTGACCAAACAGCTCTCACCACACATTACAGGCAAACAAAGCGTTTATTTAAATTTGATTCCCCCAAAATTATTCACCATGAACAAAATAATTTTAAAAGAAATATTAAAGAAATGATAACCATAGAAAAATTTAAAAATCGCGAAATAAACAAAAAATAAGACGTTCTAAATCTTAACACCTGTTATTCCAACTTAATACTTTCAGACCAATAATATACATTTACATTTATACACATCATATAAATTATTCTTCCATTTATTAGTATATTACACTGAAATATTTTTGTACCTGCATATTGGGAATATCACACAGTCCTTTTAACTTAATTTTTCCTAGGGGATTTCCCCACAACCTTTGTAACTGTCTGTTCAAAAATTCTCCTAGGTTAATTGTGTACTAGAATTGATAGAATTTAGTTAGTCTATTCCATATCCACCAGTAACATTGTAAGTAGCTTCATACTTCTCTATATTCTGTAATTATATATATTTTTATTATCCTAACATATGTTGTTATATACTTGCACAGTAGCTAACTTTATGTTTTGAAATAACTTGTCTAACTTCTATAATTTTATTGTAACCTGTTTTTTACTGTAGGGCATGATTATGAGAACAATATAGTCCCGAAACGTCGCCAAAATAGTTGTTTTTATATATTGACTGAACCTCTAGAACCTTACTAACCATATTTTAAAATATTTATGAAGAACTATGGTTAAGTTCAATAACGTTTCAAAGATCTATATGTACGTAACGTAGGAAAATAAATCACATTACTTTTCAGTATGATTATGATTCTTATTTTTTTTACGAGTATGATTGCTTCCAGTCATGGTCATGATGCGCACCCCGAAGTCTCTACGTAACGTCCTTTCATAATACAATCCACTCCAACTCCGCCATTGTGACATCTCAGACGATACAATCAGATTATTCAGCTTAAAAGCCTTGAGGATAATGAGAAAGGACAAAAAACCTAACTACAAGGCCCCGGTATGAGGAACAGTCCACGGCTAAACAAAACCCCCCTCCAGAGGACATTGTCTATCAAAACCCAGTCGGGCACAATTAAAGCTCTGTAACCTGGAATCTAATGAACGGGGCGCAGCGTGGTGCCCAACATCCGACCTTCCAATTGGAATTTCAATTAGAAAGAACCAGCAACAATAGAGCTCAAATCTAAAACTCCAGAAAGTATAATGATGCTCCTTCCAGGTAGGCTATTCAGTAGGCATTTATAATACATCAAAGGCTGTCTCGATTAATAAACGAGAAAGTCGATTCACACATCGATATTCTCAAACATGACCATTGGATAATCCATATGCACGCCCGAATACCTCCATTGTCATTGGATATTAATATATACTCTACATGTGTCAGATTAGGATCATAGGCATGTGCATGGGGCCTATGTCAAAGAGAAGGGAACTTGATATAAGCATTGTCCGGACAACTGTCAAGCATGAATTAAGTAAGTCGAAATTCTAGTTAGTTATGCAGATAATTTTTTTTTTTAATCTTTCATAACAATACTGAACCTCTGCCTATTGTATCGCTTTTTCATTTTTTTTTTTTTTTTTTTTTTTTTTTTATTATTTAAATTAACACATCTGCCTTGATCTAGCTCCATGCGTGGATTTAACTTCTAAACATACTAGTAGTTTTTATTTTTTTAAGTAAATTATATGTATTCCTTCAAACTAGCAACCCACTGTATTAAAAAAGCTATTGCCTGATAAAGTATTTATGTGTTTTAGTTTGAGTGATCATAAAATAAATAAATAAAAAAAATAAAATTAATGTTTTTTTTGTTTTTTTACTAATCGTTTTAAGCTATGAAAATATTTTATTTTTTTGGGGGGTGAATAGTAAATATAAAATATATAAATACATCTATTGTAATATACTTGATCATCTAAATTCTTCATGCATTTTAAAAAAGTTATTTTAAACAGATAAGTTAATGACTCAACTCATAAATAAATATATATTATACAGAACTATTATTATGTTGACTAAACTTGAAATTGAAATAGAATGAGAAGCAAGTTGAGATACTAGCTGATCTGAATGGTAATGGAGTCTACTATGAAAGGATAGGTATCTGGTTTGGGCTAAATTAGCCATCAGCAGATCTCAGCTCTGTATGTCCACAAAGATCTAATTACTTGTAAATGAATTTCTTTTAAATAATAGGAATGTTTGAACGTTTTTCTAGTAAATGTTGAATAACTTGAAATTACAAAATTAAATTATTTATTGGGCCGTCCAGAAATTAATGCAGGATTTCATGTTTAAACCAAAACCAGATATCATTATCAAAGAGATTATTTATCTTCTTACCACAACCAGAAACTGATACATTACTTTTACTCCAGGTCGTAGTTTTGGGTAAAAAGTCCTGTAATTGTACAAAACTAGATTTACAGCCGCCAATGAGCATTGGCAGCCGAGAAGAAAAAAAAAAAAAACAATATGAAATCACGTTATATATTTTTTTTCAGGTTTTGGTTTAAACATGGAATCCCGCATTATTAAAATATAATTATTTTTTTTTTAGTTTATATATCACCATTCGGATAGTGCAATGACTGTTGCGTAAGTGACAAAACGATACCGGAGCCGAGTGGGACCAGCGGATATGAGAAGAGTTCTCCAGTTACAACCCTTCCTCTTCCGATGCGGCCGGTGCTACCAACATAAAAAAAACAAAAAAAAAAAACGAATTTGCCACAAAAAAAAAGCCACCCCTCGCCATAGTTCCCAGCTGGTAACCCTACACCAGGCAATCCTTTCTCTTAACCCCCTCTGCAGATTTTTTCGATTCCAGCAAACGTGTGTTGTGTTCCATATCCTAATGATACAGTGTCAAGGGGGTAGGACCTCTTTCCCACATCTAGGACCCTCCGGCAATGTTTATCTTTTTACGGAGAGGACAAAGGACGCGACCCCTGGCAATGACATAATGGTCCGAGACAGGTACACTCCTTTAAAGGAAACCCCGCTTTTTTGGAAGGATAGATATATTATATAAAAAAAGAAAGAGGGGCCCTATTATTGTTGCAGACCTTGTGAACTTTACCTGTTACCTTAGAAATCTTCGGCAAAGGGATATCATCCGACATCGAAAGGGCTTACAATAGAACAAACGGACTCATCTTTCGTGAGAAAGAATATTGCCGGTATTAGGGTTGAACCCTTTCAGATCTATGTGACGATAATCTTCCCATTAGGTATTATTTTCGTTTTTCAACTGTTATTTTCCTCAGATTCAAGAAATAACGTAAAATTTTTAGAGGAGAAATACGTTACTTAGAGATTTTATAGAAGGGCTGAACACTTAAAAATTTATTTAAAAGTTCATAAAAAATAATGTATTTATGGATATATTTCTTAATTATTACTATTATATGTTTAATAAGGTTCAGTCTATAAAATAACAACTATATTTTGGCGAAGTTTCGAGACTATATTATTCTAATAAATAAAATAAATACACTTTTTTTTTGTTGTAATTACATATGGTATATATTCTAACGCATGTTTTTATATATTTTTATTGTACCTAACTTTATGTTTTGAAATAAATTGTGAAATTTATATAATCTTACTTTAACCTATTTTTTCACTATAGGGCATGATTATGAGAACAATATAGTCTCGAAACGTTCCAAAGTAAGTTGTTATTTTATTGACTGAACCTCATGTACCTTATTAAATATGTATATATATATGAAAAAAGGGAAGAAAAATATCATTTATCCAATATGCTTTATGATTTTGATGCTATTACAGATGCAGTTTGTACTTAGTGTTTTAATTATTTTGTTTTTTAAAATTTATTTATTTTCTAATTTATATATTATACATTTTGAAGTTAATTTTTTATTCCTATTTTTTTATTGTATTATAATTTGATGTTCTTAATTTTTTTTTCTCTTCTTTTCATTTATTTCTTATAAATGAATATTTTTTTTTTAAGAAGGGCCTTTTTAAATATCCCTTTTTTTCTTAATTTATTTAAGTTAATTTTTTTCAAAACAAAATTAATTAAAATGTTTAAAATTATTATAGTAGTTTATTGTGAATTAAACAGCAAGCGACTAATTATTACCAGCCTTGCCAACTGTCCCCTGCCTCTAAGATAAAAAAATTTCCCTTACTTAAACTAATTTTATAAGGTTTTGTTGCTATTTTTTTAAATAGTTGTAAAATATATAAATAAATTATATATAATATATATATATATATATATATATATATATATATATATATATATATATATATATATTATATATATATATATATATATATATATTTACTTAGTATAGATTACGTGCATTTCACGACTGAAATCACTGACCAATTCTCAAACCCATGAATGCTTTTCTGATGGATCTCATAATTTTATTCATACAACGAGCTACCACAAATGGCGTAACGAATTATAACAAATTTAGTTTTTTTAATAAGACTGGAATAATTGTCATTTAACCATTAACAACCATATTTAATTGGCTGGGTAGTACTAGATGATCTCCCACCCACAATTATGCCGATGTTTAAAAAAGTTTAGGACCAAAAAACATACACACAACAATGCCCTTAGAGTTTATTCAACACTTGGAGGGATTTTATAGGGCCATTTTAAATTTTTATTTTTTTCCATAATAAGTACGGGTAAGTCGCTTTTTATGACTCCAGTTTAATTTTATGCCCCTCCTTTTAATGGTTCATTTTAATTGCGGGTACTGTGCCGGATAGAGAAACGGGGTAAGTGCCTGGATTCATTAGTTTTTGAAGGAAAAAAATCATATCGTATTTTATCGCGTCATTCATTTGAGTGATTTGATTAGTGAAGGCACAGTTTTCTTTTATGAAACGTTTAATAAGGGGCTGATTAACCATGATGTAATGGTGTGTAATTGTTATTCCGTAAAATTGAATTGTAAAATTAATATTTCTGTACATTTTTAA
Organism: Euschistus heros; assembly: GCA_003667255.2. NCBI lineage: Eukaryota > Metazoa > Arthropoda > Insecta > Hemiptera > Pentatomidae > Euschistus > Euschistus heros. The sequence continues at coordinate 653,046 of RCWM02000011.1, forward strand.
TAATCATAATACTTTCATTAGTTCTAAATATTCTTAAAAATTAATATGAAATTGTTTATTAATTTGTTATTTGTTCTATTCCCATCATAGTAATTATATTTGAAAGGTCATGGGAAAGATCGATCATAGTCAATTATATATATAGAATAAAAAGAAAAAATCTATTCTGGGACAATACATAAATAAAAGATTAAATTCATATCTGGCCTAAAGACATTTACAGTATAATTGGATAAGTAAAAGGAAATATAGATTTAAATTATAAGAAAAATTGAGAAAAAACAGGAGAGAGGAGAGAGGAGAGAGAGAGAGAGAGAGAGAGAGAGAGAGAGAGAGAGAGAGAGAGAGAGAGAGAGAGAGAGAGAGAGAGAGAGAGAGAGAGAGAGAGGAGAGAGAGAGAGAGAGAGAGAGAGAGAGAGAGAGAGAGAGAGAGAGAGAGAGAGAGAGAGAGAGAGAGAGAGAGAGAGAGAGAGAGAGAGAGAGAGAGAGAGAGAGAGAGAGAGAGAGAGAGAGAGAGAGAGAGAGAGAGAGAGAGAGAGAGAGAGAGAGAGAGAGAGAGAGAGAGAGAGAGAGAGAGAGAGAGAGAGAGAGAGAGAGAGAGAGAGAGAGAGAGAGAGAGAGAGAGAGAGAGAGAGAGAGAGAGAGAGAGAGAGAGAGAGAGAGAGAGAGAGAGAGAGAGAGAGAGAGAGAGAGAGAGAGAGAGAGAGAGAGAGAGAGAGAGGGAAGAGAGGGAAGAGAGGGTGAGAGGAAAGAGGTGAATCAGAGCAAGGTAAATTAAGAGTTTAAAACAGCTCCCATGGCTTGAGTGCGGGAGGTTCGTTTATACAATTTACGTTGTACGACGCGAGGGTGAGGAAACCCCCCATTACAACTGATTGAGCCTAACTCCTCCTCAATGATACAAAATATTGAGATTTCCTCAATTAATGAAGGTCAATTGAGTCCCTTCGCAGCGCCCTTTTTCCCATCCGTATAGAACCTTCCATTGTTTCACTCCTCCCTTGTCCCCTTGTCCAATCTACTTCATCATGGCAGCTACAAATTACCTCGTGTTAACACATTATATATAAAAGCAAAGTGTCGTAAATCCCTGGACGCTAATAATCTATATATTAATATTTATGATGCTGAAGTTTGGCTAGACTTTCGCCTGTGTACAAGTATTAATTTACAAGATTAAGCCGATGTTATAAATTTGGATATCCGCGTGGACACGCCTTTGCTGTTAGAGGCGATCCATCAGGCTTGCTAAAGACCACGTTTTTTTGTAGTTTTTTTTTTTTTTAAATCTCGATAAATCAGTTTTCAAAAAAGAAGAGAAAAATGGAAACAGTAAATTTGTGGGGCTCAGGAGTTATAAATCGATATGTGATGCGCCTGCCAAGACAGGAGTCGCTCGAGCAACGAATAATAAACTGTATCAAAAATAACCAGAGACTAAGAGCTAATGAACTAATGAACTCGGCATCCACTGGGTCGTCCTTTCTTCAAAGAAAACCGATTTTCTCGCCGAAGTGGGCCTCTCCCGGAGAGATAAATTATTCGGTGAGAGTTCATGGCGGGTTCTATTTTGAGGGAGTTAGCAGACGGTCAATTAATTAACAGGCCGAATTCCTTTTGTAGTTGGTTAGTTGACGGTCGAGCAGCTGGTCAATTGGTGAGCAGCGGTCTCATCTCGTCGAATCTATTTTAGTTACTCGGGCTAAATATAACTCGCGATGTCCCACTCAGCTGATGCTGTGCGACCTCCAGGGATCGTGCCAGTCGCAACGTATTGTGTCATCTTGAAACGATACGTTCGAATTATATTTAAAAAATATTTCTGACACCCAGGCTGATCCACAAAATATTTCCTGTGACTCCTTACATACTTTCTTATATATTTCTTAAGAACATATTTAACCAACTATATCCAAACTAAAATCCGAGCCTGGCAATGTACGAGGTACCAGGCCTGATAGTCATGAAGAAGAGTAGCAATCAACTGTAACTTCATTCAAGGTAATGTGAACAATGTTGGAACAAAATAATAAATAAATAAAATAAAAAATAATTATTATTTCAGCAGATATCCCATCCAACTTCTGTTTAGCCTTCAAACAATATTTCCGGGTATTGCAATCTTAGCCATGTATTTATAGGGTAAACCTAGACAGTTATTGACTTGACGCCTTAACTTAAAAATTAAAAAAAAAAAAATTAAATCAAATTCCTTATATTTCCTTCACTCAACTGTGTTAAGACTTTCATTTCTGTCAGTGTTTTAAAAGATATTCTAAGGGTGTCAATGATGGATTTTATATTAGTTATCCCACTATCTTGTAAAATACATTACAGTAATGTTTGGTGTGAACTTTCTTGTTTACCTAAAAGTATATTAATTATTGAAAAATAACTGTAAATTTCAACTTTATTAAACTATTCTTTCTATAATTATAGTGTAAATATTGCTTAAGGGTTTCAATAACCGTCTGGTTTACTCTAAATGTTATCATGTTATGAAGTATGTCATGAAATCGTCTTTGAAGGGTACGTAGTACCCGCGAATCAGAATGTTGTACCATGATGATTTAGTGATTAGTCTTAATTCTAGCGATCGGAATATTTATATTTTTATTAAGCTGATCATTCAACGAAATGGATAAGGAGAATTAAAGTTCAGTTTTAACAATTTTATACATCAATTTTACCTATGTCAAAAATGTGGTTTCACTATAATAATTGAAAAATGTGTGAAAAATAATATACATTTATTTATTTATTTTGTTTTAATGAAATATTTAATATTGACGCCTCTTTCAGCTGTAATTAGTTCTTGTATTACTGTAAAACAAAATATTTTTTCTAAACACATTTTTTTTTATTTGTGTATATATTTTTTTTTTTAATTTGCGAATGAGCCCATTGGAATTAAGTATATTAGCACAGAGGCACGATTTTCCTTTCTTCGTGCCCACATTTCCTTCATTCTTCTGCTGTGGGTTTCTTTTCTCTCTTGAGACCATGTTGTTCTAGCCTTCTTCTTAGGTTTCTCTCCTTCTGTTCAACTTGCTACTTATAAATTTTGGACCCTAAAACTACCCTGTTTGGAATATCCTCTGGTGTGGTTCCGGCTAATTTAAGATCAGTTTTGATTTCACCAATCCACTTCATTGGGTATGTTTTCAATTTACTCCTTTGTTCGTAGAATCCAATTATTTGTCTAGTATAATGTGCGAAGTTTAGAGCATTGTTTGATTTATTGATTACTTCAGAGCCGGTAATGTTGTTTCTGAATTTGGAATTTTACTCCTCCATATTTGTTATTTATTTTTCAAGTAAAAAAATAATGAAATTTAGATCAGGAACAGTCTTAACCTATATTCTCCTACTTTAATAAATCTTAGATTATGACCCCATTAAGTAGTAAAACATTGATTAGCCATCAACGGTATTAATGAATTATTCGATCCGAGAGCACGGTGCCTCCGATTACCCCCCTGTTCCTCGGGACCAAAGGGACGCTGAAGAATACTACCCTTTGATGGGGCCTCGAGGGCTTCCTCTTCCACGGTGCCCCTCAAGTTCCACGTTTTTCAAATCCGACAAAGAGCACTCCCCCCGGAGGAAGAAGAAAAGAGTTATTCCGTGAGAATCTTTACATATAAGACCCGCCACTCGAGCGGCGAAGAGCCTCCACTAGAGACAATGGGCCAATCCCTGACATTGTTCTCCCCGCGGCACAAAGGGGTCCTCCAAGGCACCCCTTTCCGACCTCTTATATTTAGAGCCTCTTCCTAGCCGGCTTTAATTTTCCAAATTCTAATCACGAATCACACAATTCTTTCTTTTACATTTTACATTTTTTTAAAACTCTGTAATAATTTTCCTGAATAAAACAAAAAAAATAGAAGAAATATTTGTGGTTTTTAAAAACTATAATTTAATGTATGTAAAAAAAATAAAATAAAAATGCAATGTATATAAATCCATAAATTCAATTTCCAAGCAGTATATTTCCAACTTATTAAAAAAAAAAATTATTGCATTCTTACTACGACACGACACATATCCATCATTATTCTTAGACAAATAACCAATTCCGCAGACTAACACAGTAACTTAGGAATGTTTGTTTTATTTTTTTAATAAAAATAAATTGATATGCTTTTATGAACATTGAAATAGCTTATAATAGAAACACTGTTAGTGAAATAGACCTTTTAGATTTTAAAAAAGACCTTTTTTATATATTTTCACTATTTATATTAATCTAATAAAAATTTATTATATAAATCTAATATTCGATTTCAAAATTTAAATATATATTATAATGACTTAATTTTTTAAAATTATTATTTTAAGTTATATGTTATTAAATGTTTCTTTATTTTTATCTAATAGCTTTTAATCGACTAGTTGATCTGATACTCATCAACGATCGTTTTGTACTATATATATATTTTATAAATTGAACTTTGAGTATTTTCTATTTCCCTAACACCCTCTCAGTTTCTCTCTCTTTAATAATTTCTATCATGATCATAAATGTGCGTACAGACTACATTATAAAGAAGTTTATGAAGAAAAACTATTTTTTTTTAAATAACTTTTTTATAATGGAATCAAAACGTCGAAATTCCGACAAAATAATGGGATGGGCCCATACATATTTTTTAATACTGTTAATTAAGTAAATTTTAACAAGTATAAATAAAAACAAGATTGTAATTATTTGCGTCAGAATTTTATTATGCTCTAATTATACAAGTTTATATAAATCAGCTTTAGTTTTAAAGTGTGCAAGGAATGTAATTAGTACAGATCTATATTTTTATAATAGTTCTAATTAAAGCCATATAAATAATTTTTTTGTGATTAATTAGGAGCTTAGAACAGTCTTGGTTATTTGAAATAGTTTCTAGAAACAACCTTCAATATAACTTATGAACACAAGATATATCTTATTAGTTTGGAAATTGAAATAATAATAGTTTTAATTTATTAATTTATTTTTTTAATAATTTTTAATCATTGATCATAAGTTTTATAAATTTAATTATAATAAAACTTTCGAAGAAAAATAGTACAAATGGTTGAAAATCGGAGGTGATTAATTTTTATCAAAGATTTTAAAACAATTCAGTAATAATACCGTTTCGAAAAAAAAAAAAAAAAAAAAAAAAAAATGGTATTGCCAAATTAACATTATGCAATATAAATCAAGTAATGGGTTCGACCTGTTTCCATATAAGCTAACATGCCCAGGTTCTATCCGCGACCGCAACTTCCCACGATAATTTTCCTATGATCCTAGAGTCAAGAACTATAGAGGTATTATACCCAGGCTAATACCGTGGTTCTTAGTGGTACGCAATACTTGGCAGCCTATTCTGTGGTTTGGTTTCTGTTCGGGATTTTATCCTTTCTTTCTGCGAGGATTCCCTCTATTAAAAATAACCGTTGAAACATGCCAGAAAATATGCTATTGGACGTAATTATGACCCTAGGATTGTCGAATATTTCTGCTAGAAGTCAGGAAGTAAGTTCTTTGTGAATTCAAATTAAGAATATTCCGACAAATTTAAGGAGCAACCAAAAATACACAGATTCAGGTAATGCAGACATTTCAATTAAAATTGTTAAGACTAATTTTGATAAGAAAGTCAGAGGAACTACAAACAATTTTATGACCAATTATTGGATACTGTTACAAAATATAGCAACAACAGAAATCCCATACTGGCACACCGAATGCTAAAGAGTTGGATGAGAGATCTCCTAGATTAAAATTTTAAATCAACTGGTCAGGAGTATGCAACACCGGGTGCTGTCTCCCTCATCTCAACCCTTGTCATTAATTTTTTAATTATATCTACATTTGCTGATCAAAGAAATATTATGAAAATAATACATCAGGTCACTTATTTTCGTAAGAATCGATATAATATTATTTAGTATAAATTATTATGCGTAGTAATTTTTTGAGTAACAAATAGAGAAGATTGTCTATTTTTTTTTTTTTTACATTTTTAAAAAATGTCTTGGAAACTATTATTTTTTGCGTAACAAACTTTATATACGAAAATTAAAAAAAAGAAAGTTTCAATAAAATGGTTCAATTTCTTTCATATAATGAGTAGTTTTGAAGGCAGAGGAAGTTGGACAAAAAAAAATGAAAATTCTTGAATCTTGAATTTCCAACTAACATACTTTATTTTTTTTTATAAAGTACATTAAGATGAAGTTGAAGGTTCCTGAGAGAAAATCTGTCAAAAGAAAATTTCTCTAGATAATTTTAATTTTTTTATTCGGTTATTTTCGTTCTTTGCAGTCTATTAAACTGCAGTGTGGAGATACAAAATCACTATTATCATTATTATATTTTTATGTTTTAACACTGAATTTGTTTTCCTTTTATTAATTATTATTATTTATTTAACAATCAATACAAAAACAAGAACTATATTTCTAATCATAGGAAACCAATGCCTAAAACTATTCTTTAGTCATATAGTATATAATTTTTTATTCTATTGTAATAGAAACACGTCAATGAATATATTTTTTTATTAGAACCTTTTTAAAAAATGGGAAAATTGCTGAAGATTAACAAATACTAATAACATATTTTAATAACATATATAGTTTTTTTTTTTTAAACTATGATATAGTAATGTATGAATAATTATTTTCTAGAAATAGAAATAAGTTCATGTATATATTTTAAAACTTTTTTCGAGTTAGTCTTTGTCTAGTTTGAAGCCAGAAAGTTTAATTGAATACTGTTATATATAGGACTCTTAACCGAGCGAACAATACTAAAGTTTGAGTTATATCCACAATTTATTCCCATGATGACTAGTCTAGACAAGCAAAAAAAAAAAAATACAAAAGAATATTATGGGATGAAAAATATAGAACTATTTTTATTATTATAATTTTTTTTTTTTTTTTTTTTTTTTTTGAGAGGACAATTTTATAGAAACCGTTAATTATCCATTCTTTGGCTTGGAGTCAAGCTGAGTCGAAGGTTATTATTTTAGACTGTTGGCAGCTCCAGTACTTCCAGATACGGCTGGAGCCTGCCTGGAGTTCCGCTGTTACCTCAATGAGAGTACTAGGGACCGGTTATTGATTACGAACAACCCCTAACATTACCATAGACTTCGAAAAGTGAATAAATGCTATTGTACCAGGAAGCCATTATGTGTTCAAGTGGCACCTCTTATTGCACTCTTTGCCCGCGGGCTGACAAATGCCTTTCACGCATCTGCTCGCTAATTCATATGATATATGTTTCCCCCTTAAATATACAGATGGTCCAACTAAGATAAAATCTGACGTACAGATTTGATTTTATTTATGATGTATAGATTGTTTAATAATTTTTAAATAAATAAAAAAAAATTTAAGATAATTAATGTGAACATTCTTTTGAAAAATCAAGCATTGCTGACGCAATTCAAATTTTTGAAGATATGTACTGGCCATCAGTAAATGAAGAAATAGGATTACTATTTCCAAATGCCGAAACTGAACTACTAAATAAATTAATGTGGCCAGATAATAATACCATTTTATTATACCTTTTATTTTTTTCAATTCTTGAAGGATTTTTATAATCCCAGATTAAAAATTATTTTTCAATTCATTACATTTTTCTAATGATTTTCGTACCCCAAAATATACTAGTAAAATCAACATATAGATAAACGCATTGTTTCTACTCCTTAAGTAATAAAGTAAACCAAGAACCGTTGCTACCGACTTATCACTGTTTTTTTAATATATATAATTTCATAAAATATTACTATTTTACAGAAGTATTTGTTTATCACACAATGTTATTTTTCGAATTAATATATAATTTGTATTTCTTAATTACATAAAAATGTTTTGAAATGATTACATTTGCTTAAGGAAGCCAGAGGCAATGAAGTATGTTTATAGGAGTTGGAACAAGCGGCGTGGCGCAGTGCCTAGCCACACGCGAGATCCCTCCACACAAATCCATTTGACCCTATTTGCCATGCGATATGTTTCCAAGAAAGATGACAAACGATTCACATTAGGCCGGCATTATTCCTCCAACATTTATTACGCGATTTATCAGTAGCCGAGTCCTCCATTGCTCGCCCCACATCAACAGAACGGATACAGTAGTGGGGTGGAGTGCTGACATCTGGCCGAACTTGAGGACAATGGTTGAGGGATTCGGCGTTCATATGGTGGAAGGAATTGGATTGGGCCGATAGTGGAAATGTATTTACATTCGTTTACAGGATGTTGACACACGTGTTCTGTACACATGGGATCGGACATTTTAAACATCGTGCAAATTGGCTTTGGATTTTTAAATAAAAATATATAATTGTTTATTATATGAAGTAATGATTGGGTTAATCATGATACCAGTTGAATAATTAAATAGGGACCTAGGACTATAGCATATTAATGAAGATAATAAACAAAGATACAGTACATTTCGTAAACATTATAACATACCGCACGTAAGGATTGAAAAAGGCAACACAATTATTTTTTCTTTCACTTGAACTTAGTTATACAAGTAGACATCACTAAAATATTATTTTATAGTACTTTATACATTCACTTGACAACTATTGTTGTCAAAGCAAATATGAATATATTTAATACGAACACCGAAGGCAAACCACAGGCCCCTAGAAAGCTGTTGCTTCTATATTAATGACACCGCCCCATCCTCTCTCCCCTAAGAATATTATTCTCTCTGTTTTCATTGAGGTTTTACTGTATTTTTATTACCGTATTTGTATTTTGAATACAGTTATGATTTTTTTTTTTTTTTTTTTAAATCTAACTATTTAAAAATGAAATTTAAAAAAAGCTGCCATGCACACAGTCACGAGTTCGAGTCAAACTATAATTTCAGGAGTGATCGACTTCGAAGTCTGTAGACGCTCCTGGGGCACACCCAGCCTCTATAAAATTGTTACACTTAATTCGGGAAAAAAACTGGAAATTGATTGAATTTAGGCCAAAAAAGCTTCCTTTAAACGCTTCGGATGCTTATTAGGGTTGGAGTTGGTATGAAGCTTATCATGATTAGATAGCTTTAGTCCGATTCAGCAACACACGGAATATTTAGATTATGGATAAGTTTATTTGGGACACAATAAAGACCTTTGGATAGGGTGTGAATGATTTTGAAGTGTTTAGTAACAGTGATTTGCCAGTGCATTAAATTATATCTGGCTGATATAGCAAGGATGAGGTGAAAAATGGTCCGATTCCTGGAGTTGGCACAATTAGAGGAAGTCGACGAGAGCCCCAGGAACACGTGTCGTAGATGTGGCGACACAGGATGCGTCATCATCAATAATCGGGCGCGGCACCCTGAAGCCCCTCCCCCCCCCCCCCCACGTTAAATTGTTCAAACAAATTGAAAAATTACCAATTGGGAGATTGGAGCAGGGGAGAGGGAAACACTCCTAAAAAGCGATTCCTCCTCCAATTGGTGTTTATTGCATAAGCTGGTTGTCGCCCCCCCTCCATAGCCGTTAATAAATTTAGATTAGTACAAATGGTCCCGTATTTTGTCGCTTTATTGGAGGCCGGGATTGGTTCTCGAGTGTTCGTTCTCACGACAATTGCGTTCCTTCCTTCCTGCCACCTGCTGCTCTCTGTCGGTCCTAATCTTTCAATGAAATTTAAATATGTTTTCGGGGTCCTTGTTTCGGAAGTTAAGATAAAAGATCAATAAAAACGGAAAGGATAATGCATCTTTAATTTATACTTGGCATTGTTATGTAACATTTGACATTCTTGGGTTCAGTACTTAGGTAAGGTATTATTTTTACTGGGCCAACGGTAGCGAAAGGAGGTGATTTGGCCGAAATCACGCTCAACGGCCAGGTTTTTCCTCATTAATGGTACTCGCATTATAAAGGCTGGATATACCCCTACAAGAGGGTCTCCCGACGTCGAAGTCGATCCACCGCTGAAATAACAGAAAGTAATTTTCTGCCTTCAGTCGGACTGGTTTGGGCTAAATCAGCAACATATGGAACATTAAGGTCTTTATGGATAAGTTTATTGGTCACAAAATAAGGAGCATTGAGGATTTTTCGAAGGATTTTGGATTGTAAGGATTGGATACGAGATGAATTGGATGGTTTAGTGGAGCCCCAAAGCTCAACTCCATACGTCCAAATAGGTCTTATCACAGTCATGTAGATGAGTCTTTTGTAATTTATTGGAAGCTTTAAACGTTTGTCTAGTAAATGTTGAAGTAGTCTGTAACGACGAGCAGTTTCTTGTCGTTTTAGTCTTGTATGTGGATTCCAAGTAAGACGTTTGTCCAAGTGGAGTCCTAGGTAGCGGATCTGTTCAACAGGGATTGGTGGAATATCATAAAATAATTTTAACATAAAAATTGCTGTTTTTATGTGAAATTTATATTGTCGCAACTTTTTTCCCCCCTAGATGGTTTTCTTTTATTCTCCAGAAGCACCCCATCCAAGTTGTAACTAATGTTAAGTTTTGTTACACCTCCTTAAATTTGTGGACTAGTAATAGAAAAATAATAATATAGCAAAATGAACAGTTAAAACCAGGTTGAACTATAGAAACGGACGTTTATATGTCTAGTTATAGGAAAGAGATTCTATGCGAAACTGGAAGATGTTTACGTAAATTTGACGAACTGGGGGTAGTCGTGGTTTGAAGGGTATGGTGGATAAAGGGGTTATGTAGCAAAACACAATTTTGAGTAAGTTATGTTCAAACTTTTATTTTAAATTTCCTTTTTGAAGAAAAATATACAGAGCCGCTTCATCTTCTTCGTATCTATTTTTGTAGTTGTTTTGAAATATTCAGATTTTGCTACCTAACACTTCTACACATAAATCCTTCATCCTTTAATTCTTCTATAATTTTTAGGGGGTACTGAATCCGAATTTCAGGGTCGCTGCCTCGTGATTTTCTTTTTCGCCCCTGTTTTTACGTTTAAAATATTTAAAATATTAAAGCGAATTGTTGGTTAAAAACTACAATATGGATTGAACTTTTTCTATAACTCTAATATTGAGGATTATTACAAAATGTTTGTAATAATATTGCGTTATCGACAATGGATAAATTTCTAGAGTATCTTCCTAAGTCTCTATGATTTACTCCTATTTCGAATAACAACGCTTCTATTATTGGTTGCCAATGATACTAAATTGAAATGGGATATTAGTAATACAAGCGCACAGCTAATACGACAGCCTGCATTCCGTTATGAAAGGTCGAATTGAAGCATGCAATAAAGAAATACTTGAGTTTCCCATATAGTTAGCAGTTACTGAGCGAACGCAAATATTAAATTACCGAGCTCTGTGGGCCGTAAAGGGCGGATCGACGTCTGAATATATTCGCCGAGCTGTTATGGGCTGTCGTTAAGACAGAAACTCCCTTCATAAAATAGGCGATGCGGTGGCTTTTCAATGAATATTTGTTTAGTGAGCCAGTGGTTATTACCTTAGCATGAATAAGGATTAAACTATACTTGAATTTAATATATAATATTTTTAATAAATTATAATCATTAAAATCTTCTCAACGAATGGGATCCTCCATTAATAACAATTAGACAAAGTATAAGTCTAAAAACTAGACCACAGTAAATCTTTAAAAAAATTATTATACACTAAAAAAAAAAAAAATAATAATGTAAAGACTTATATACATGACAGTAAAATTGGGCATACTTGAACTTCGGTGCTCCACTAAGCCTTCCAATTCTTCTCGTATTTTGATTCCTTAAAATCTGAAATCCTTCCCAAAGTTCTTAATGCTCCTTATTACGCCACAAATCCATTAAGATCTAAATTATTAAAATGTTGCTGATTTGGCCCAAATAAGACACATATCCTTTCATAATAAACTCCATACCCACTGGAATCTACTATCTGCCTTCAAATTTAGAACTTTTATAAATGTGTTATTAGTGAGTAGTTCTTTACATGCCATTGTAATCATTTTCCACATATTTATTTGTTGTATATAATGCCTACTGTTGTAAATATGAATAAATAGTTACAAAAAATAAATAAATAAAACCTTCTGAAGGAAGTTGTTGAGCAGAAACTGTCGATATTCCAAGGGAATATACAACGTCAAATTTCAGGGAAAATTCACGAACACGTAATATAAGTGGATGTATGAACAAAATTCAACGCACTCATCGTGAAATTTGTCCAGGTATGGCCTGATCACATAAACATGGTAGGTTTTAAAATATTTTTGGAATATCGTGTTTTTTGAAACCGGAATCACTCAGGATGGTTACGAGCGCGCAGCCAGAGATTTGATAAACGTAATATTTTAACTTACTATTCTTCAAAAATTAAAATAACATAAAATTCTTGGTTAGAAAACAAAAGATTAAAAAAAAAACAAAAAAACTTTCAGCAATTCCTACACTCAAATTTCTATTTGTTACCTTGTCTATACCGAACTAATTTTTATAAACCTAAAAATGTACAACTAAAAACAAAATTAAAAATTAAAAATAAATATATTTTTAATTGGATCTGACTCAATATGTATATCCACAAAGTACATACGAAATACTGAACGTCCTAAAAAACCTTTATATTAAAGAATCAACACGGCCTCCTTTAATATAATTAAAATATAGATTTCGTAATTAATTAAAATGACTAATAATTAAAAAGAAGAAGACGTTTTTTAAGGGGACTTTGTAAGGGTAATTTTAATAGAAAATGCCCTTTAAAGACCAATAGAATGGATCGATACTTACCTGTAACGTACTTAATCGAATTAGTAAACGCTTGTTTTCTTAATCATTGACCGGCTTTTTAAATAAAAAAAATGACCCTTTGAAGTATTTAGGGGGGAAAATAAAATATTCCTGAAGAGCCTTGCTCAATCAATTTTTTCCCTCTGAACTAGCCCTTCCTTGAATTACTCATCACAGCACAGCCCTTCAATTTAAGGCATTAATATTGGATCGGAACGATCGTTTTCCAATCGATGGAATCTTTCATTGCTCATGTTTTCCGATTTTCCAGGTAATTCCTCAATACTCAGGAAATTTTTAAAATAATTTAATAAATTATATAAAATAAGTTTCGAGTTAAACATTTACCTTGTATAAGCCAACATAATAGAGGTAGTCTGAAAATTTAGTTTCTTTATGTTACCATGGGAACCACATATTAGAAAATTAACGGTTTGCTGCAAAAAGGATTTAGATCTGAGCTTATGTAAAATCTTGGGATAAAAAAACCAAAAAAAAAACCTGTTTATATATATTTGTTATTTTAGATGACTAAGCTCCAATTGTTAGTTATCATATGGATCATAAGAAGGAATTACCTCTCATGTTCATGTTTTCCAGAAAAATTGATAAGTGGAGCTACGCTTTAAGCAGCAAAACCTTTAATTGCTAATGATGACTTTTATAGATTTTGAGTTCTTGTCGAAAAATTAAAAAAAAAAGTAGATTTCAAAAGTCTACAGTGCAGATATGATATTGCAGAAAAAAAACAAAGCTTTAAAATTATTTTATTGTCTATGATTTCAAAGAGAAGTTGAAGTATGCATGTGATACCATTTTAAATAAACTAAGGGAACCCTTCACCTACAAAAAAAAAAATAAAAAATAAGGAAAATTTCGTATACCTTAAATATTTTTAATTTTGTGAGAAAATTCTGAGATTGTTTATACCTGCCTCCAAAAAGAGAATATATCCCTGACAGTGAAGAAGCGCTCAAGTCTATATTGTGCAATTTCAGTAGAGCATTTTGGTTCGTTTTTCGAAATCCTGTGATTTCTCTAGAAATCCCATTATTGTTGAAATATGTACTTAAAGGCCTTATTAACAGAAATTTATCACATAGTAGATATTGCGACTCCTGCGTTGAATATTTGTAGTTAACTCGTTTTAAGGATAATTTGAGATCCATTTTTCACGAGATACTCTGATGTATTTAAACAAATTAATAAACCGAGAAGTGTTCATAAATGTGTGAATTTCGATCAACGAGTTATGTTTTGCATCCTGTTTTAAAAATATATATGAACATCTGAAGATGTAGTAGGTGAATCATTCTGAAAAATATGACTTTATATAACAGAGGTCATATTCCTTCCAATACCTAGGCCTTATGTGACAGATACCTCGTAGGCCAGAATACTTTCGGTGGCGGGGTTGCAAAGGGTTGTTTGGTGGGGCACCAAAATGTCGGCCATAGACTGCATATGTCATCTGCTTTATTTGCATAGCCCAAGCCAAATGGTTACTAATGACAATCATTGTGAGTTGGCCTCTGAAGCCACGCCCACCTCGGCTCCCATTGGCCAGGACTCGTTTGATTGACAGCGGTTCCATCCCCTCCCCTCGCCAGCTCCCGTCCCACAGTCGACCAGTCGCGTCTCTCTGGTCGCAACTGTCAGCGCTCTTCGCCAATCGCAATCAAGCTACTGATAGAAAAGTGGGGTATCTACCCAACTTAATAGAAATCATAGAAAACTGAATTTCTTGAAACAAATACACAAGAAATCGACGCTTAAACATTATGGAGTGAAACGGGAAGAAAAAAGTCATTAATTACCAACATAAAAATTCCTTTATGCTCTTTCTATCAAATTCCTAAAATTATTTTGCAGACAAATGAAACTGAGTCTATCAAATGTTTTTTATTCTGCAGTAAAACCAAATCAGCATTTTCCAAACGATTTCAGAAACATTCGCATTTTCAGGATTTACTATCTAAAAACACAGAATTTTCCATCTCCAACCTATAATTTTTCATTTAAATATAGAATTTTTCTACATTTTCTTCTGAAGTTTTACATCATTTTTACAAACGTGATCAGATGATATGTACGATATCATCAGAATAAATTGTTTTTTTTTTTTTTTTTTTTTTTTTTTTTTTTTTTTTTTTTTTTACAAACTTGAAAATAAAAATTAATTTTTCTCTCTCATTAAATCTAAGAATATTTTGAATTCAACTTCCAACTTACATATGTAATAATGAAATTAATGTTCTCTAGCAGTTTACCTTCATAAATAGGCTAAAAACACAGGTAATCGTTGTGTATGTAGACGAAGATTTGACAGGATAAGATGGGTATAAAATGCTAGGTAGTAAAAATTTAAGCTCTAAAAGTCGTAAATTGTTATTAATAAGAAGATTAAAAAAAAATAAAATAAAATAAATAAATAAAGTATAAAATTCCTGCGATTCAGAGGAATATATTTAACTATTTAGTTTTTTAAGAATTATGTTATAATAAACTCTATTTGATCGTAAAATCTATATTGGATCGTATTTTATTCCTGTAGGTAGTGTAGGTCTACTGTAGGTTGTAATGGGTTATTGTGATACATGAAACTATTTTTTTACTTTTTTAGAGTTGTCAAAGATATACATTATAAGAATAAGACATTAATATATTAATAATAATAAAAAAAGAAGGAATTTACTATAGGGAAAACTACTTGGTCCCTGTACGTATCCTAAAAATCTAAAAATTTGAATTCGCTACTCGATACTTAAGCAAACTATCGATTATATTAAAATTATTCTTTGACAGGGTTATTTGTAACCTTCACAGAGTAAAGTCGGGAGTTCCCTACAACGTACATTAGTCTTAAAGCGAAAATAAAATGAAAATAGACCTTGATAATGTTTGATTCAGTTTTGTAAATAAACCTACAGGTATTGTTTCAATTTTTAAATTAACTTTTAATTCTTTTGTAAATTAATTTAATTTGTTCATTTTGGTCAAATCCAATTATTGTTATTTTCAGCTCTGAAGAAGACCTGCAAGGCAGTTCTAAACGTCGGCACTCCAAATATAAAGATTTAAAACTCGGGTGTGTAAATTATCAACCTGACTGCATCCCTGACCATCTCCTTAACTATTAGTTCATATTATTTCTTTATTTAATATATATAATAAAAAATATATTGTTTAATATATTTTATAGTGAAATATTGCCAATTTGAAGGAAAACCGCTTTCAGCTGGAATATAAGTATAGAAATAATTCATAAAAGGAAAAATTGGATTGAATAATTAATGAATTCCCGTAAGGTAATATTACGCATAAAATAGTCTAATATGTAGATGGGAGGATTGTCTAAGGTCTTGTACACCTATATTTGAGCTTTGTGGCAGTTCGTTTTTTTTTTATTTTTAATGCGTTTCCAACTACGACTTGACCAGATGAAACGCATAACCAATTACGAAGGAAGAAAGTAATTTTACATTTGCTAGAGGCGAAGGCCAAAAGAGGTGAGAATATTCGCTTTTGATTTATCGGTCGTCATCGGGATATTGGTGATTTATCATTGCCCCCGGGTGTAACCTCCCCCCCCCCACGATGTCCCGGTCGGAGCTATAACCGGCGACAGTACTTATTTTACAGCTTCGTAGCTAAACTTAATACAAAGACTAATTCCTGAGTATTATACCCTCCACCTTCGTTTATGACCGTAAAATTGTTTAAATTATAGAGAATAAAATTGAAATTACTGATATGGCTAGGGATGAGGCCTCGTATGCTAATGCCAACGTGGAATTTCACAGTTTTACTGCCTCGAGGGCTCATTGCTCCGCCCGACAATAAAACTCCACAGCGCGATTCCTCACAAGCCGATATATTTATCGCGGGTTGGTTTACGGGCCTAACTAGACCACATCTGGCCCTGGGATAAAGCCATTACTGAGGCAGTTATCTTGCCCTAGGGCTCCTAGAGGTCGCATTTATTGCTCCTTTTACTGCCCAGATATACAACAAAGTCCTTCCAATGTCGGGTATAAAGCGGCGCTCCAATTTATTGTTGCCCTTGTCAGTGTGTCCCGTGTTAATTGGGCATTTCCTACAGAATCCTCAATGGAATATTTGAAATCAAGAGCTCCTTCCACAGCCATCAATATTTATTACGTCTAAGCAAACCTAGGATCCAATCAACCAACTGACAGGGCACTCGAGAGTCGATTAGTACCCAGGGATGCAGGAAGTTGACCGAGCTGACTCACTCCTTCCTAAGATCGATATATATCTATAATCGAGTTCCTTCCTATGCCGTCGATTATAAACTTAACGAGATTATAATTCGAATCGATTCTTAATACTCTTGGTACAACTGGATCCAAACTTCCCCATAGTTGAGGGCCCCTATCAAACTTCTCGCCAAGTTCCATTATAACGCTTAGTGCTAAGGCCCATTGATTGCAATCAGCAACTGATGGGGTTTACAAGGGGGGACCCTTTTGTCCTAACTATTAATGTAAATTTGTATTTTTTTATTTAAATGCTTTATCTGCGATTAAACTTATCATCGGTTAATCTGCTTCAATTAACCAAAATGTTTAAGATCGAGATAGGCTCGGATAAACAAATGCTCGGTGTTATAAGAAAAAATAACACATGACGATTAACGTAATACATGTATATTTTTAATAACGAATTAATATTTATTATGTACGCAATATTAATATACACTGGTAACATTAAGAAGTATCGATATTCTATCTGCCACCACACGATCTTTCCCTCCATTGCCTAAAAACTATAAAATGGAACGATGTTGCATCAGTTCTGAATTCAAAATATTGATATGCATATGACAAATTTTTAATTCGTTTCCTATTAGACCGTCCTCTCCATACTCCAGACTTTCCGTGGTAATGCTCGTTCAAATATTACCTAATGTCTTGTCCAACTATTTATTGATATTTAAATCTGTATACATAAAAAATGATAACATTATGTCAATATCAGGAAAAGAACTACTCACAAGAAGCTTTTGAATAACAGTTCTGCATTAGAAGCTTTCTATTCAGACGCCTTGGAGGATTATCGGAAATGGAGTTTCAGGCAAGTGGAGTGGAGTGAGAATGGAATAGGTTTTTGGTTTGGGCTAAATCGGCAACATATGGAACATTTTAGAACAGATATTTATGGATAAATTTGTTTGTTACATTATAAGGAGTGTTAAGAATTTTGCAAAGGATTCTAGTGACTGGATACGAATAGAAATGCATGGATTAGTTGAGCCCCAAACTTCAACTCCGTATTTATTGGGAGCTTTGAAAGTTTGTCTAGTGAACGTTGAAATACTCTGAAACGACAGTTTCTTGTGTTATAAGGCTGGTATGTAATTAAATTGTACGATGCATGTAACTGACCTTTTTGAAATATAGTAATTTAATTGGGAGCAGCTTCGGATCTAGGAAGCAGAGACTCATATCCACAATGTCTGCAGCAGTCTAATTCCACAACAATAGCCAGATAATCGGGAATTTTAATTTTACGCTAATCTGGTCCGTCAGTGACTCTGAATGAGTCAGCGAAGGCTGTCAGCCCGGATCAGGAAACCCTTTTGATGGATAGGAATTAATAATAAAACTCTTTATGTATGAGCTAGGAGGGAATAGAAAAAAATAAATAAAAAACACACGGAAGGGTGAGTTTTGTATTAAAGCCTTAGGAAGGAGGGGGTGCACAAAAGGGGGGCTAATTGTCCCCATTACTGGAATATTGGAGGGCTCCATTGAAGGCGGAAAGGGTTGAATAGATAGCGCAGCTGCTTCGATATCCGGTCAAGCAAATCCGCTGACTGAGTCAGCCCTTCCGCCTGTGTCCTAATTATTGTGCTGGCTGTGGATGGGTGTAGGTAGGCTGCGAAGGGCTTAGGGCAGTTGGTCTACTTCCCTTTTGTGACTGCTTAAGGTTTAATTCAAACCTTTCTAACTACCTACCTCTACTCCTCCCATTTCAATATAAATGTTACATACATTTTACAAACGCCATTCATTATTCCGAAACAATAGACTAAAAAAGAACTGCCAATGGAATATATTCAAACTTGAATGGTATCGTTTTCTATTTACCTAGAGGGTTGAAGTAATTCTTCAATTAAGTTATTTTACTGGAAGTATTAAAATGAAATTCATAGATTCTTTTTAGTACCAGACATGACAGAGAAAAACATTAAATGCATACAGCTAAAAATCAAATTCAGATTGAAAAACAAATAAATAAATAAAAATATAAATCAATTTCTCCTTGACTGGGAAAACCAATAGATCATCTTCTTTAACAAGGAAATATCAAAACTATTTGTGTTTCTAGGCTAATTGCTCCATACCTATGTATGATGAATATATATTTAAAAAAAAATAAATTAAAAATTTATTTATTTATTTTTTTTTTAATCGACGTTTAAGAATATATCAAGATGGCCTGGATTGAAAGCGTCACATAACGTGTCTTAAAATTTTCAAAAATAAGGAATATAGCTTTTAAGAACCTATGGGAGTATAGAACCGATTTTATTTCGAAAATAATAAGGGATAATTTTAGGACAATTTTAAAGTAATTTTTTTTTCTTATTTATTGATATTTATAACTTTACAAAATAATATACATTAAGTAAATGTGTTGATAGTAAATATAATGGCATGTAAATAACTTGTGAAGAACTACTCACTAGTAGCACTTCAATAAAATCTACACTAAAAGGTCTCTAGGCCATCTCCTTTTCAGACACCTTAGAGGATTATCGGGAAAGGAAAGGAAAGCAAGATGGGAGACTAGTGGATTGGAGCGGTTATGGAGCTTACTATGGAAGGATAGGTATCTGGTTTGGGCTAAATCAGCAACATATGGAACATTCAGATCTTTATGGATAAGTTTATTGGTCACAAAATAAGGAGCATTGAGGATTTTGGATTGTAAGGATTCGATACGAAATGAATTGGATGGTTTAGTGGAGCCCCAAAACTCAACTGCGTACACCCAAAGAGGTCTTATCACAGTCAGGTAGATGATTCTTTTGTAATTTATTGGAAGATTTGAACGTTTGCATAGTAAATTTTGAAGTTGACTGTAACGACGAGCGGTTTCTTGTCGTTTTAGTCTTGTTTTTAAGGAATTGAATAATTTATTTGGTCAGAAATTTCGGCTGTAGGTAATATGTTCATCTAAATTATGAGATCCATACATTTCTGATACTGTTCGCAATGAAAAAAAAAAAAAAATTCTCCCTGACTTGGAAAACCAATAGATCATGAATATGTTGATCTATAATCTACCGTTTTTCCCTATTTCCATTTTAGAATTAAAAGTATGAAATTGATTCAATTAATAATTATATTAAATTGATATTAATCATTATTCGAAGTTGAGAGAGAGTAGGGGTTTCAAATGTGACTTTTTTTCATTCAAACCAATATAGCACCTAAATGGTAAGTCCTAGAGACAAACGTTACATAATAAAAAATATTTTCAATTAAATTTCAGATAGACGGCATATTTTCGTAGTAACATCAATGGAACTAGAGCGTTTCAAAGTGTTACATTTTTGAATGGTCGAGATTCGTTCTGTGGATTAGCTAAGAAATAAGTTTCAATTCTCTCAGATGTGATTCGAACCCACGACACTCTGTTCCGAACGCGCCGAAACCCTCATCCCATCCAGTCTTTCTAAGAAGACAGTAAAAGCGAGATATTGGTTCAACTTTCCTCCTTATTTAGTGAATTCCTATATTTTTATACGTTCACAGAATAGTGATTCATAAAATTGTAATTTCCTGGAAGCCATGTTTTTTTTTTTGTTTTATAAAGCAAATATTTCGTATTCATGTCATATCCTGAATTAAAATTGGGTAATTGTTATCCTGACTAAACTGATGTTCCTTCCCTAGTTTGACCTTTACGGTAAATCGAATGCAAATATTCGCAATTATGGACGAGGATTACAGAACACAATCTCCCATTAAAGGTATTGCAAGGACATCATTTAAATAAAAACCAAGATATATTTTACAAGGATACAGCATTTTTGATCATCGTTTAAAACTGTTGAGAGAATCGCCGAAAACTTGCGGCGAGATAGGCATTCCAACTTAATATTTTGTTTTATTCTTTTGTTTATTGTAAACAGGAAAACTAGAATAAGGCTGCCCATGCCAAGGAACTATAATCTAACAATCACCCTTCCTCGGACTAGTTACCGATCCAGACGTGCTTGGAAGACCGCAAGATCCATCCCAGACCGCACTCTTTTTGTTCTTGTATCTGCGATATCGGTAACCTTGGTACGAGGTTAAGTAGGTTTAATGGACTCTCCGGTTCTAGAACTGAGGCAGGAATTCCTGAATCGATTCAGGAAGGAACAAGACATATGAAGAATGAACTAATAATTTATATAGAAATATAAAGTTTATATCCAATTATGTGATTGTTATTAATAATGCTTTTGGAGTACCTCACTACAACCATAAAGGTTCTGGGACCTCCAAACAAGTTTAATTTGGAAAAAGATGACTCATCATTTAAGGACCATCAATCATAATACTGGCTACCCCACAGGTCAGAAAGCTGGTCTCTGCTCCTTTATATTAAAAATATCTTCTCAATATTAGTATTTTTTTTTTTTTATGACATCGAGTTTTCGCTATGCAGAAGAGTCATTGGTAAAATTTTTAAACAAGATAGCTTTTTTTTTTTTTTTTTAATAGTTTTTTTTAGCTAAAATTTTCAAACAAACTTTCAAAAATAAATAATGTTTCTAGCGTGACCCTCTAGCATAAGAAACTTTTATTTATTTCAATATTTATAATATGATTTATAGTATGTGTAATAGAAAATGAACTAACAGCATTGCATTCCACAGCCCAAAACCGCATGGGATAAGAAATATTTGATATTTGTAGGATTATTTCCATAGAACAAAGAATCCATGAACGCCTAAAAAATAAGTAAAAACTAGTATGTATATAATGAAAATATTAAAAAAAAAAAAGAGTCTTCTACTACCTCCATGGTATGCTAATAATATATGCTAACATGCAAAAAATTCCACCCAATATTTCTTTTCATTTTCATATCTAAAATTTTTATTTCGCTTTAGGCGTTTACTTACCCATATTCTTTAACCAGAGCTTACAGAACTTATTAGGATTATGAGAAACATTAATTTAAAAAAAACAAGCAGCAATTAAATAAAAATTATGAAATTTTAACTTTTTTTTCCATCTTTTCATCATGGATGTTTACAACTGCATAGAACATAATAGGAAATAATTTGTAAAGCAACCACCCATTGGTTGGAATTTAATAAATGTTCTATTGTAGAAGATCCCAGGCCATCTTCTTTTCAGACGCCTTCTAGGGTTATTGGGAATAGAATGGGAAGTTGAGAGACTAGTGGATATGATTATGATGTTTACTATGAATGTACAGTTATCTGGAAATTTAAAATTAAATTGACAGTTAAAATTAATATTTACAGTTTTGCATTAGGCGGGGCATATCTCACAAGAATTTATACAAAATCACCATCGAATGCAAGCCGTGAAGAACCCAAGGTGTGGATATAAACCTTATTAATTGAAAACATACGTAAATTTAAAATTACTTGTTTTTATACTTTTAAATAATGCATGTTTTATTTTATTACTTGTTCACGTTTCATAAGACCTGGTGAAATTTTATGGGTAAACATCTTCAGAAGAATGAAACTTTTATCCAAGAAATGGAAAATATCAATGGGTTGGAATTTTTTGTTTGTTAGTATTTACTTTTTTTATTTTTATACTATTTTATTATTCTGAGTATTCCCGTACCTTTATGGTAACTTAGTTTTGATTTACTAGCAGTTATAATTGTAGGTCTGCTGAGTATTTCTACTGTGCCATGGTTTTCCTCTAATAGAGATATTATGGCTTTTGTTGAAGAATACTTCCATCCTCGGATTATTAATTTTATTTATTATTACAAAGCGAAACATTAGGAAGAAATTAGTGATTAGAGAAGAAAACTTGAGCCTGTTCTTTAATCTGGCGCTGACAGGCCTGTTTGGGATTTCAGCTCTTTAGCGAAAATATATCCTTCGCTTCTCAACAGCTTAGCCTAGGAGGGGATGCTATTCATCACCTGTTCATGGAAGCTCCAACAGCCTGCATTTGCAAACTTATGAATCGGAATTTAATATTAGGGAATATGAAAATAAAATGATAGTGCCGACGGAGACCGTAAGGCGATGTGAAAGGCACCCCAAGCCCTGACATTATCCACAAATGACGAATAATTTGGACCAATCTGGCAACACCTCCGCCGAATGGAATCCTCCATAATGCTCTTTCTTAATGATCCGTGTAAATACGGATCGAAATGGTAATCGGACTCTTTCTCTCGGAGCTCTTTCTGTTTTTTTGTTTTGTTTTTTTCCTCTATCCCGCTGTGGCTATTTATGTATTAAACAAGACAGACGTGATCCTGCCTACGAAGACGAAATGTGGTTTTGAGACTCTTTAAAGGGTTTCGGATTCCTTCAGGCCTTCTTCAGCTCCGGGTGGGTAATCATACCCACGGATTTCTTTGCTACGTGACCTACAATACGGGACTAATGCCACTCTTTGTGGAAACCGCAGGAGGTCTTCTGGGGATGTAACCTCGCAACATATGGTAGGAGAGTTTTTGTTTCTCTGTAGTATTGGCTAGCCATATTTTAAAGTACATCATTATAAAGGAAGTATCTATAGAACACTTTATCGTGCTGGTAAATGAACAAAAGAACGTTGAAAAGTAGCTTATTGAGAGGGATAAGTTGGTAGGATTGAAATAAAACAACGTACCAGCCATATCTTTGAAAAACATTATCCGGGATAAAAAATGGAAATTGTCAAACAGACAAGAAACTGCTTGTCGTTTCCGACCACTACAACATTTACTAGACAAGCGTTCAAAGCTCCCAATAAATTACAAAAGAATTATTTACATGACAGTAATGAGACCCATTTGGACTTACGGAGTTGAGCTTAAACCTCTTAATTATTTTCTTATTCAATCCTTAAAATCCTAAATCCTCCAAAAAATCCTCAATGCTGCTTACTCTGTCACCAATAAACTTATCCATAAAGATCTTAATGTTTCATATATTGCAGATATGGTCCAAACCAGATACCTATCCTTTCATAGTAAGTTTTACTAGTGAGTAGTTCTTTACATGTTATTTACATGCCATTGTAATCCTTATTCTCAAATTTACCTGTAAACGGTCGAATAGAGCTATTTATTACAATAAATAGTTTTTAAAAAAATAGTAGGTATAGTTTATAAAAAAATCTAAAATATAATATAGTTTAAACAAGAAAAAATAATATCGACATCAAATTTCGTGACAAAAGATATAACCTCCCCGGAAATTTTATCTTCCAAATATAAATTCGGTACACGAAAGATTACCCACAGCCTATGGTAGCTGAAGGTCGGAAATATTTTGCATAACTTCGATGAGGGATACGCAAGGCTGTAATAATAGAAGACGAGAATGAATACTAAATTGTCTACTAAGCTACGATATTATGGCGATGAATGTATCAAGTGGTATACTGAACGCAATAGTTCGCAAGCATGCGCTCAAACGCTGCATCATCATCTGTCGATAAAGTTTATAAGAACAATCGTTAATGATTGCGCTAACGATTTTTTCTATAATTGCATCAGCTTCGCATCAAGTACATAATGATTTGACATGTTCTTAATTAAGGAGTTTTCAACAAAAGCTGAGACCACGAAATAAAAAAAATCATTCCTTCAAAAGTAAATACAATTTTTCAACTGAATCAGACAAATTTTTATCTTATATATTTGGCATAAAAATATAATGTTATACATTTTAAAAATCTATTAGCTCTATCGAAGTTCATACGAAATCTATTTGTGACTTATCTATCATTTTATTTCTGTATAATTTTCTATTTCTATTTCATTAAAATACACTTCCAATTTTCAAATCTGTTTTACCGACTACTATTCATCTACTTCCAAGAAAATTGTAAACAATAATTTAATGTTAATATATTTAAATAAAAAAATCATAATTACATTTACTATTACATCACAAGATTTCTTTTAAATAAATGCCCATCTGTAATGATATATTAACACGTGTTGGTAGGTTTTTCACTATTTTGTTATTCCTGAATTATTTGCCACATTTTATAGATTCATCTTTAGTTCTAAAAAATACAATAATTCAAAATAGCGATTTCATACACAGATTAGATCTATTGTAGTGATAGTATAAAAAAAAAATATAAATAACATTTTTCACGCTCAAAAATGTAACATTTTGACATGCTCTAGCTCTGTTAGTGTATCCCGAATCGAATATTATCCAAAATTTTCCTTATCAGAAACACTACATTATAGATAGACATACCGATGTTATTTCGTCAGTTAAGGAGAATTTGAGACTTTTCACTACGAAAAAAAAGGTTATTTTATTTTTATTATTATTTAATATATTTTACTTATTAGGCCGATTCATATTAGTTTTATTTTGAAATTTACATCGGCAAAGAACCATCGGAGCAGAAAACGACTTCCTGCAATTTAGGACGTTGTTGCAACACTATGTCAGATTCCTTTTCAGAAAGCAATAAATCCAAGTTGTTCGATAAATCCATGGACCATCCAGGAGCAATCCATTAGCGAGCTCTATAAACCGGAATTTTATTAATTCTAATTAGAGCTGTGTTGTGGATACAGCTCCTATTGCAAACGGATTGCAATAAGAGATCCCAAAGGGAACGTGGGAGGAGCAACATACACCAACTGGAATACGTTTTCCTAGTTGCCAGGCTAGTTACGATTCCGTCTGTTTGATAATATATAGCTCCCTGGAATATATCTGGAATTGCTGGACAACTAGTTTTCCAGCAATATATTCCGACACGCTGCTTTAAAAATATTCCTTTACGTTTTTTTTTTTTTTTTTTAATTTGTTAACAGCGATCATTCATACTAAAACTACCAAAGCATCGTAAAGCGCATTTCCATATTTTAATTAGTAGAGGAAATGCTAGAGTTTAAGTAACTTCACAACTGGAAAATTGCGAAATGATTTTGCAAGTTATGAGTTTTAATATTTTTTATTGGGGCAATATAATCTGAATTTTATTTGTTCACAGTAGGGTGCACCGGTTATGAATTATGTAGGAGGGAAAAGAAACTGACCTTCTTTGCTCACTGTAAAAATCATAATCCGATTGGTGATCTAGTTTTATTGTGTTACTATAAATATTTTACGTTAGCAATATGAATATATATATTCGTACACAACTTTCAAGGAGACTCTCTATACTGTACTATTGACGAGTCCAGTTCCTAGGGAAAAAAAAAATGATAGCTATGTATAATAGATAGAATATTGTTCTAATATTTAGGAAACATGAATATTGCGCAGAGGTTTCATTCAAGACGTACTATGGTGATGCAAGATCGATACACGCTTCCCCTAACGATGTTCTCAAGTTTGATCTTCAAAGATGTCCAGACTAGTTAATGATAACACTAAATTCTCATAAATTATAATATAACTGTTAATAAAATGCATTAGTCACGCATAACTTCTGTAAAACGTATTACCACATACTGTAGGTATGGTATTCATAGATTCACAACTATTGCAATGAGTAAACCATTCTTAAACAATCCTTAAAACATTGTTATATAGCAGAAATATGCAATATAAACAACTTTATTTTTTTTTTAAGTATAGCTATAGCTATAAATTACAAAATATTAATCTACATAAACATAATTAGACATATTTAGACTTAGTTGAGCTTTGGGGCACCATCAAACCATCCAACACAACCCATTTCCAACCAATGCTCCATATAACGTTACTTATAAATTTATACATACTGATCTAATGCTCAATAGTTTATTTGACCCAAACTGGATACCTATCATTTCATTCACCAAATCAAACTCTCTAGTTTCTTAACTTACTTATCGATTTCTGATAGCATTAGGAGCATCTGAAAAGAAGATGGTCTCGGAACATTCTAATAATTTAATTGATGTTCTACCAATGTGTGTTTACTTTAAAAATTACTGACGTCATTATATACATTATCAACAGAGTTGGGCAAAATTTAATCATAGCTAATTGGCTACTAATTTCCTGGAATCAATCACTTAATTTAATCATGATTAAATATTTCAGTTATTTTTTAGTGAACTAACGGTTATTTTGCTGAAATATTTAATCATTATTAAATTAGATGATCGATTCAAGAAAATTAGTTGTCAAATAGCTATGACAAAATTTTATTAAAGTTTAGCTATGATAAAATTTTGCCCAGCTCTGATAATCAGCCGCATTTACTTGATGTATGTATACAGTTGTAAATTAAAATATAATAAATTAATATAAAATTAAATATCCGATTACCAATAATATATAAATATATTTTTGCTTACAATTTTAATATATCTTTTGTCAATTTATTTTTGACAGATGTGAATCAAAAGGATTTACATCAAAATCTAATTTAATTTCTATAGTATCTTTATACAATTTGTTATAATATTTTAAGTAGACTTAAGTATGAGTAAGTAGTAACTCTAGTTACGCAGCTTAGAGAGCAGCGTTGGGATCTCTTGGGTGTAAACAAGCTTGCTTTGGCGTATTCTGAAATCCTTGTATTTATTATTTTTTCTGTATTATTATATTTATTTTCAGCGTTATTATTATAGTTTTATAATTTTTATATTCTGGGACTGTTGTATATATTGTAGAAATAGATCTATTACATTTTACCGTTGAGAGAGGTAGATGCAATATTTTTTGAATAATATATGTTTTAATATATTCGAAATTGTTTACTTATACGAAGAATTACTTTCAGATATATGTTTTCAAAACGGGGATAAGAAGGAAGAGCCTTCGCAATTTAGCCATCATCAGATCTAAGGTATGTTAGTTGCATCACGAAGCGTTTCAATAGAAAGTAACCAATAAACCCACAAACATTATCATTACGATCTTAGTTTAATAGGTTATTTGAGGTTTTGCCGAACGCAATCAGATAAAATAGTATTATAACGAAAAAAATATATATAATAGTGTATATGTTTATATAGAGGTACTCACGTTGCGTCTGTGCCGCCGAGATAGGATCCTTGTTGCTCTGGCAGGACGCTGAAGACGAAGAAGGTGGCCCTTGGCGATCCTGCATAGCGGCAAACGCAAGTATGGTCGCCATGTTCTGTGGCAGAACCATCTGGAAAAAGGAAAAACATGTACAATTATTCCACAAACATCAAAACTGCCTTCCATAGCCAGGTATAAAAATTAGATTTGTTCCCACCTAATGGAGGTTAAATTGTCGAGCACGGAATGAGAAACGTTTACCGCCTGGGGCCGTGGTACCTAAAAATGTTTTGATGCCTTCCATGGCTGATAATGAAACCTAGCTTAAGCTTTGTGCTCGTCTGTTTTTTTTTGTTTTTTTTTCTGTAATACTCTGGTATTCCTTGTTCTGTAAGGGTATCATTACGGTAAAATATTAGGTTGGCAGGCGGTTACAAAGTTAGAAAAAATTGTATGATCTCACTGATAAATGGACTATAAACGAGTGCGCCATAAAAGTAAATATTATTCAATTTGGAGTATATATGAAAAGAAGATGGCCTCGGGATCTACAGGTATAAAACTTTCATTATGTTACAAATGAGTAGGTTCGCTGCCTAAATAACACTATATTCTGAGTGATATTACAGTTGTGAATTTCAATAATAAATTTTTTAAAATATCTTAAATTATTCCACACAAATTATTTCATTTATTCTCTTCATTAAAAAATAAATGAATACATTTTTAATATATTTAACAAACTAGTTAGTAACAATAAGTAATAACCCTCTAAAGATAGGATAAACCAGACAGTTTTTGACACCTTAATGTACAATAAAAAAAAAAAATTAATTAAATTCCTTTTACATACAACTCAACAGTATTAAATGCCTTTAATTTAGTCCTTATTTTAAAAGATATCCTCAGGGTGTCAATAACTGATTTTACATTAGTTATTGCCACTATCTAGTGAATACATTATAGTAATTATGTTTGGTCTGAATATTCTTGCTTAGCTTACAGTATGAATATTGCTTAAGTATATCAATAGATGTCTAGTTTTTTTTTTTTTAGTTTTTTTTAGCCAATATGAAGGTTGTAGAATGAGTTGAAACAAGTTGAAAAAAGTTTTATTTATTTATATATATTTTTTTAATAACCTAGATTTATAACTACAGTGAGCTCCTATTAAATCGCATATTCAGAAAGTAACGTAACTCAATTCAATTTGGTTTCGATGAAACACTAGGCGTCTAAATATCATAAATAATGGGTCTCTGACAGTAAGTCTGACTGAAACTGATATTTGTACATATACATGTTAAATAAATGGATTGTGTAGAGAGCTCATAACTCCCCCCCTCCCCCCCCCCCCCCCCCATCCACAAACAAATAAATTCGAAAAATCTCATTTAGAACTTTATAAGGAAGTTTACAAAATGGAAATAATATTTGTCATTGCTTATGAATTTAACACCACTGACCGACAGAATAAAAATCGTTAGACTTCACACCGCCTTCGATTACGATCAACGCTCTTCCGCCCCTGAAAGGAAGTAACGTACCCCGTTGCGAAACGACTGAATAAGCACCTCGAAGACACCGAAAGGGTTCCAATGAACTACAAAGGTCCGATGAAGAGCTAGATTGTAGAATATGCGGGTTGGTACAAAGCCTCAATGGGTGTTCAACGGGTGCTCAAAGGGTGGGACCAAGCCTTGTATCAGATCCCGCTGCTCCTGGGCAAAAAAAAAGATCGATATTAAAACAGATGCCTAAGGAAGTGACATCTGGGCAGGTCTATTCTCTTGCTCCATCCCTCTTCCTATGGCAGTTTCTTAACAATGTTTCTATTTCGGGCCAGTCGTCACAGAAGAGTAAAAAAATAGTAACACGACGGAAAATTATAAAGTAGTAAATGTTAAATAAGTTAATTGACTTAATGGTCAATTATAAAGTCTTGTAGTACTATTTAAAAATCGTTAAAGAATTTTATACATATAGTTTTATTCAGAGACAATTATTTCATTAAACAATTAAATAAAATTAATTTATTTATTTATTCGCCTTGGCGTTAACAACTAAAAAGCCGCCTCTGATCTCAGCAACACGTTGGGCGCCTCTGTTAATTCAACCTAACCGGGATTTCCTCAATCAGATTTAATTTAAAATAAATTATTACACTGCACTTTCCCCTTCAAATAAGTTTAATAATTAAGAAAATTACAAATAAATATAGCATAAACTGTAGGTTTAAAGAGCTTTAGAATTTCCATAAGGAATTGAAACTAGACTATTTATTGAAATTTACAACTGTACGAAAAAAAAAAAAGTGAAAAAAAAATAAATGTGAAAAATAATTATTATAATAACATGTTTAATAAGTACTCAATTTTTTACTCATTAATAATAAATTAAAAAACATTTTGTAGCAGTTCAATGAATATTTTATGTTGGAAGGTTTCGAGCCATATTTTTTTTAGAAACCTCGATGGGTTATCAGGAATAGTATAGAGACGCACGTTGAGAGACTATTGGATTTGAATGGTTATGGAATGTACAATACAAAGGAATAGGTATCTGATTTGGGCTAAATCAGCAAAATATGGAACATTGAAGTCTTAATGGATTGTGGCAAAGTATTGAGGAATAAGGATTTTTCGAAGGATTTCGGATTGTAAGGATTAGTTGTTTGTTTGCACTTAACGTCCTTATGTATTTAAAATAGGGTAGGAAGGACGGGTTATACTACAGATTACCAACCTATTTCTAGCCAGGGTGGAAAAAAATTTTAACCCGCTCAGGTGGGATTTGAACCCACGACCTTCAGTACCGAGCGCGCTGAGACCTTCCCCCTAAATCAGTCGGCCATCGAGTCCACTTGTAAAGATTTAATAAGAGATGAATTAGATAGTTTAGTGGGGCCCCTGATCTCAACTCTGTGAGCCAATTTTTTAAAAACTATTTATTGATATTTACAACTGTGTACAATATACAACAAGTAAATTTGAAAGTTCTGTGCTAGAAGGTTCCGAGACCATTTTCTTTTCAGATGCTTTGATGGGCTATCGGGATTGTATGACAAGTACATTAAGAGATTATTAGGTCTAGTTGGTGTTTACTAAAGAAGGATATGTATCTGGTTTGGGCTAAATCAGATATGGAACATTAAGATCTTTAAGGGTACATTTATTTGCGATCCGAAATAACTTCTTGATCATTTCTTATTCGAAACTGGACTTATTTTCCAAGTAATATTGCTTTGAAGTTGTATCACTGCCTTTTTCAAAGAACTCGTTTCGAACAGAAATATTCAAGACGAACATCCATAAACAAGGGTGTTTCAGCCGACATAATGCTTTAAACACAGCCGAAAATCTGCTGTTATTGATGCCCGATGATTCTGTATCTTCACTCGTTATCTGTTGAAAAAAAAATCTGAACTCCCCTCAGGACCATTATGTAAATTCCGAAGCTGAGGCCACAAAATCTCCATTTTGATGTTTCCCTAAAGCTAATCCCACATAATGAGGGTTATTACCCGTGGGACCTAGCGGCAATTAACTAATTGTTTAAAGGTTTGTTTAATAGTAATTGAATGGAAACCTGTCAGTTGAGTTTCAATTAACCGACCCTGGTTTATACATATGTATATTAGTCGTAATTTGTGGGTATAACAGGGGTATTTGTCACAGGGATCGACACAAATAAATCTCCACGTTAAAGTTTAGGAGTTGAAAACTCCTGAAAAAAAAATTGATGATCTGTCAATTTAGGATAGAAATATTTATGTACGTTTTATTTCTTAATTTAATACAGCAACAAATATCTGCACCGAAATTATTTGAACAGAATTTTCAAAGATTTAAAAGAATATATATAACAAATCATTTATATACTCAAATATTATTTAATAACAGCTACTCTAGCTAAAATTTATAATTAATATTATTTCAGAGAACTTATACTTTCCAGCCAATTTACTAAGTTTATAGCTAATTTTGTTTACTATAATTGATCATGGCTGAATTTAATAGCTCTGACGTATATTATTGTTTACTAAGAAATTTCCACATTAAATATTTTATTATGCATTCTTAAATAGTTATTCCATGAATTAAAATTACAGGATATGGCGCCGCAGTCGCAAATTATTCCATTATGAAACGAAAAGCTTATTTTCCTTATTTCTTATGTTCTTATTATAATCTAAATTTTATTTTATTTTATATATTTACTTAATTTGTATTTTTTTTTTCTAACTATAAACTACTGATTAGATACTTCTCATCGTTTTTAACTACTTCAGACAAACGTTCAAAGCTTTAAATTGATTACAGAAGATTCATTTAAGGACAGTAATTAGACCTGTTTTAACACAAAAACTAAACCATCTCATATCCAATCCTTACTATCCAAAATCCATTGTAAAATCCTCAATGCTATGTTGCTGATTAAAGCTAAAACAGATACCAACCCCTTCGCAGTAAGCTCCATAAGCACTCAAATCCACTAGTTTCTCAACTTCAAATATTGAAGTGCTGCTAGTGAGTAGTTCTTAACAATTTATTGACATGTCATTGGGATACTCAAAAATCCTAAATGCTACCAATTTTTCATAATGATCTTTATGTTCCACAAGTTGCTGATTTGGCCTAACCCAGGTACCGATTCTTCCATGATAAGCTCCATGCCCTCTAGTCTTCCAACTCAATTTCCGATAACCCTTCAAAGCTTCTGAAAAGAAGACGGGTTAGGGATCTTGTAATATAGAACTTTTATTGGAGTTCTTCCCATCGCTAGTTGTTTTATAAGTAATTGGCAAGATAAAAAATCCAGTACCGTAAATTTCCTTATTGTATTATTGTACGCCAGTTATGGCGTCTGAGGTATGCTAGTTGCAATAATGGCAGATGTAGAGATGCCTAAAACGTTGTTGACGCATCGAATTCATGGGACAAGGAAGACCAAAGCTGAGATGGTCGGATAGTGTAATAGAGGACTCTAAAAACGTCCTCACAAGACCGTGAGGATTGGAAGAAGCGGTTGGAGATGGTCAAGATCTGAAACCGGGTTGTAGCGACATAAAAAAACAACAACTGCATAGTTGTATAAATGTTTATATTTGTAGCAACCCTATATATCTATAGGGAATTTATGTATGCTTATCATAAATCTGACCTCCAATGAAGCTCCTTAGTTCATTACTAAAGTCTTCCATCAAGAATGACGATTACTGATTATTGGCCTCAATATTGTGAATTATATTCCATGGAACATATCTTCTAACTATATATAATATCCTAGCAGGAATCTCTTGATATTTCCTTGGCCCGCAAGAAGATATCGACTGCTTGGGTGATGGCAGCCATCACAACCTCTCCTAATGCCTAGCTCAATTATAGTTCGAGAACGAAGATTTTCCGAGACGGTCGACTCCCATATCCCACACAACGAGTCCTCGCATCGACCCCGTTCAAATTTCAATGAATTCCCCATCTTCCCTGATGGAGGTGCTTCCGTGCTCGCTCATCGCCTTCCCTTAATCGTGAGAAAAGAGTTTCGATCGTGTTTTCTTCCCTCAAGTTTCCGGATCCTCTTGATGGCCGCCGTAATGGAAGAAACGCCCACAGTGGAAACAAACAATTCGTATTACTCAATCACAATTAGAAATCCATTTGTCATGGAAATCATTGGTCTGGGTAGTCATCAATCAAATAGTCTGCAATGGAAACCGCGTGATCTAAAAGTCTATAAAGTGGAGTCGTGTCGAGTCCTCCAGATAATATATATTTATATATATATGTATATATATACATATTTACTAACTATAAATAGTTAGTATATACTATATATACTAATACCATAATACTAATCACATATACTAACTAGATTCTTTTTTTGGATACAGTTGTAGATTTCAATGTATAGATTAATAAAAAAAATGTAAAATAAAACTTCATCTACTTACCATTTTTCATTTTCTAGTAACATGTTCCAGAAAATTTAAATTCAGATCATTTTAGTCTATTGAAAGCATTTTATTAGTCGTAATAGCTATTTTTTAAAAAAAAGTGTTTGTTGATATTTACAACTGTAAATATTATATACAACAAGTAAATTTATAAAAATTATTACAATGACATGTCTATAACATGTTAAGAACTACTCGCTAATAGCGCTCTAGTAAAAGTTTTACGTTAGACGGTCTCTTAACCATATTAGTCAAAAGCCTTTATATTTTTGGGAACTGAGTGTGAGGCAATTTCATAGACTAGTGGTTTAGAGGGGTTATAGAGTTTAATATGAAAGGGTAGGGATCTATTGTGGGCCAAGTGAGCGACAAATGGAATATTAAAATCTTTATGGATAAGTTTGTGACATTTAGAGGATTTTACAAAGGATTTAGGATTGCAAGGTTGGATAAGAAAAGAATTGGAAGGATTTAAGTGGATACCTAAAGTTCAACTCCGTATCTCCAAATGGGTCATATTACTGTCGTGTAAGTCTTTTGTAATTTATTGGGAACTTTGAATGCTTTTCAGGTAAACGTTGGAGAAGTCGGAAATGACGAGCAGTTTCTTGTATTTCAAGTCTAGTATGTAAATGTGTATTGTTTATTGTAAGAGGTACGTATTATTATGCATTATTGTAGGTATGTATTATTTAAATCTAAGAGGTACTTGATTTCATTTTTTTTTTTTTTTTTTTTTTTTTTTTTTTTTTTTTTTTTTTTTTTTTTTTTTTTTTTTTTTTTTTTTTTTTTTTTTTTTTTTTTTTTTTTTTTTTTTTTTTTTTTTTTTTACTAGATTATCAATACATTTATATCAAGAAAACAAAAATTATATTGATTTAAAAATATTTCTTTAGAATGCATTTAGTAGGTCATTTTTTTCTCTCTTCTCCTTAGCTATTATCCGTAATTCTCTATTATCTTACGACAGGGGTCATGGACAGACGCTAACCCAAATGAATAAAATCGCTTCAGTTGAATCAGAGCATATCTTTAGCGTATGTGGAAAGGAACGCTAATTACAAAGAGCTTTCTAGGATAACACTGATTCAGGCACGAAACTTAGTTTCGTGGAAAATGTTTAGTTACTCGTGGATTTTCCTCAAGGCGGGTTCTGAGATAGAATCTAGATTTTAATTGGTAGGTCAGTCATCAATTTCCATCAATTCAACCAATCAGTTCTAAAGGGGCCAATAATGCGGAGAGTCAATTCCCAATTGTTGAAGTCACTGAGTTCTGAACTCAAATTGATTGTTTTTTTACTTTACATATGTGGGAGAAGAACCATCTTGTCATTTAACGTCTTACTTTCCATCGCCATTATACTTTATTAATTCCTTCTGAATAGTTCTGCCATCCAGTACAATGTTCTTGGAATCCAACATACAAGAAAAGAGCAGCCCGAATAATTTTACTAGACAAACATCTTAATATTCCCAATAATTATGATATCTATTTACTTCATACAAATATTTCGTATCCAATCCTTACAATACAAAATTCTTCGTAAAATCCTCAATGCTTCTTATTATTTTAACTATAAATCTATCCATAATGACCTTAAAGCTCTTAAGCTGCTGATTTGGCCTAGAGCATATACCTATCCTTTCATAGTGAATTCGATACCCCCTCAAGTCCAGTAGTCGCCTAACTTGCTTTCTATTCGATTTCTATCACTAGACTTAAAATAGAACTTACTTCTAAGTTCTATATCAAGTCTAGTGATATACATTTGAATGCCTGTCAAATGTACATGTAATTAAATAATTTGAAAAAAAATATTATATTTATATTAAAATTTATATAAAAAAATATTTATATGAAGAGCTTTTTTCTTGAAAATAATCAGTAACGAATGATACATGTAAAAGAGGGATAAGACGTAGATAGGAGAATATTTCAAGTTCTACAGAATGTTTTGGAAAAATAGAAAATATTTTTTGAGAACGATAAAAATCATTTATATTAAAAAAAAATATATCATATTTTCACCATATTTAAAAAAACAATTGATGAGGTATAGTTGACTGTTAAGTATTAGGAGAAGTAGATAGTTGGGGTATGCAGTCATAAAGATACACAGCAATTAAAAAATAAGTTTTTTAATTTGTAATGCCAACGTTTCAACTTGCATTGCAAGCCTTCATCAGGGTTTTCGACTGACGTAAAACAGAAACCGTTTCTGTTTCTATAACATTTTATGTACTGGAATAATAACTGAAATAAAAAAATAAAATTTATTAATTTAAAATAATTAATTCGGTTTCTGTTTTACATCAGTCTGAAACCCTTATGAAGGCTTGCAATGCAAGTTGAAACGTTGGCATTAAAAATTAAAAAACTTATTTTTTAATTGCTGTGTATCCTTATGACTGCATACCCCAACTATCTACTTCTCCTAAAAAAACAATGAAAAAAAAATACTTTATAACAATATTTGGGTCATATTTAATCATTTCAAAAATTTAATCATAGCTCCTTAGTGGAATCAATCACCTAATTTAATCATAATTGAACTATAAACTATGATTCAATTTTTCTGAACTCTGCTTATAACTAAACAATAATATTTTTAACAATAAAATATTTTTTTAATTAATAAATTTTATTTTTTTATTTCAGTTATTATTCCAGTACATACAATGTTATAGAAAACTAGGAAAATTTATAAACATTATTCTTTGATTTTTTTTTTAGAAATTTTTAGCATCCGTTAAACGAATCAACGCAAGATTACTTTTTTTTTTTTTTTTTTTTTTTTTTTTTTTTAAACCCTACATACTTTATTTAATAGAAACTTTAAAACATCGGGTTCAATTTAAAGATTATCATTTTAAAAGAACAGTATTTTAATTATATGTTAATTTAATTTCTAATCCAAATGTTCGTTTCGTCGTTATTATCATAACATTGCGAAATCTCCGATCCATGTCAGCTATTTCATAAATGGATGTGCGTGAATATAAGCAATAAAAAAATAATAAAATATTATGTATTCGGATACATAATTGCCTTTATCTGTACACCATAGCGTGTGCCAATTTCTAAAGGTTGGCCCGTTGACGCTGCGGACAGAACACGATAGTGACAACCATATTTACCAGTTAATTAACTACACGATGCTAACTATAACAGTCGCTAATTAACAAAAGCTATTAAACTAATTAGGAATTAAATGGAGATATCTCCGTCATTTGTTCCAGGAAGATCGGCCCGAGATGCTCCCGGTGTGTATGACCCAGATATGGAATCTAATTGCTACGCGTGGTTACGGTGGCGTCAAACTATTGGGGTCGTTTGCTACCAAGTGCCAGAACGAAATTTTATTGCTCGAATAAAATGCGGGGCTTTCTAGCATATCATTAGCCGGGAGAAAGACAGCAGCCTTGAGTCAGTCCGATCCGCGGTGAACCTTCCGCGTTCTTCTGTCCGGTGTCAATAACATCATCGGGAAGATACCATCAAAGTAATTTATGAAAATGAGGCTTAGCCTACTGTCAGTGGCGATTGTTTGCCGTAGAGATAAAATGCTATTTCCGTATTGCCTTATTCCCTGCTGTTTATATAATTTAAATCAACTCAGGAGTATATAGTGTCAATACACAGTCCATGGCACTTAATGCAAAATAATTAGAAAAAATTAAAAAAAAAAAAAAAAAAAAAAAAAAAAAAATAGGGTCTTTTTTACTTTAAGCCATCCCAGTTACTTTTCTAAGTAACATGTAATCTAGATAAAATAAAAGTTGCTATGAGATAACCTAACTACCATATGGCCGTTTATATTCAGTATTACGTAGTTATTTTTAACCTGCTTATTTTAAATATGAATCTTTCAAAACTTAGCAAGTTACTAAAAACAGAAGAAATAGCTTTCCAATACCTACAAAGATGTGGATTACTGCACAGAACTAGAAAATGTAGAAGAAGACATTTTATGAAGATTTGTTTTTACAAAAATAGAGCTCCTTTTCATAAATGTTTTTTGAGAAGTTGCAGGGAACAAGTTGGTGCATTTAAATAGTCAACCCTAATATAGGAGCGCACACACAAAGAATTGAGTCACTATGGGCAATTTTAAAAAGAAGAAATAAAAAGGAATGTGGTACAAGAAGAAGCCTGTTTGATTCCTACTTATGTGACTTTGTATATAGGAGAATGATTGAAAAAAGGGATATTTTTGAATGTATTTTTGAATCATTGAGAGACTACTGGCCTCCAAAATGAAAATTTCTATGAATTTATTATAATTATTATAATTATAATTTATTATGCCTACTTTGATTGTTTTTATTAAAATATTTTGAATAAACAATTTTGAACATATGTTCTTCACTAGTATTAATTTAATAATAAGATAAATCACTGTTTTAGAAAAAAGTAACTGGGATGGCTAAAGTAAAAAATACCCAAAAATTGCAGGATTTCATCCTTTGTTTCATGACAAAAGAAAAAATCTCGTTCTTATTGACTACTCCAACATTTACTAAACAAGCGTTCAAAGCTTCCAACAAATTACAAATTACTTATTTACAAGACAGTAATTGGACTTATCTGGAGATACAGTATTGAGCATCGGGACTCCACTAAACCTTCCAATTGTTCTTGTATCCAATCCTTCCAATCCGGAATCCTTAGTAAATACCTGAATCTTCTTATTATTTCACAAACAAACAAAAATCTTAATGTTTCATATGTTACTGATGTTACCCAAACCACATTCCAATGCCATACTCAAGTTCCCATAATCCTCCGAGGCGTCTGAAAAGATGATGACCAAGAGAACTTCTAATGCACAACTTATATTGAAGTAACTAATAAACAGTTTCTTCACAAATTATTGGCCTGTTTTTGTAATAATTTACAAGTCCACACATTGTAAAAATCGATAAATTGGGATATTTTAGATAAAATAATATTGAATAGTGCCTACTTTTAAAATAAGATTACTAGTTCAATAGTTATGAGCAGCTTTAAAAGCGGTGATGATGCACATTTCGCAATCGTATCATTTAAATATTCTAGCGCAGTCCTATGAATTTTCATTGATTTTAATTGAAAGTTTGTCAGAGCAAGTTCGCGCATAAAATGAATTCTGAAACGACTGTACCGTAACTGCAGCCGTTTTCCTTCCCCGAAATAGGAAGATGATCAGATAAGGACTGAATATGCAGCTATTCGAGCAGAACGGGTTGCCAAAGGTAATCTACATACAAACAAGAGGTGCATCGCTGTCGAACAGGCAATCTGCAAAGAATAAAAGAACTAATGATCCAAAAGAGAAATAAAACAAATATCTTTGCCATGTTGGATCGGAGCGAGTTCTATTTGTATGCGGGCCGCCGGAGGGAGCTAGGTGTGTGTTCCGAATGGGCGCTATTTGGCCACGTCTTGTAACCTCTCGCGGCGAGGAATACTTGCAGGTCCTTGATGCAGTGCAGTTTTTTTGTACCTGTTGCAGTAATTATGCCGTCAACCGAGACGTGATGTCAATGCAGGTGGGGCATTTATTTCCCAATCATATAGATCGTAACCCTTCTTCTCTTTTGTGACAACTAAAATAAACAAAGAGGAACAAACCAATAAAAATTGTTTTGGGTTTGTGCAGTGCATACAGTTGAATATATTTATTTAACAAGTGGCAAAGAAGATACAGATGTTTGGCACTGTTTTGAGGCTGTGTTTATTTCAGGAAAAATCAATCAATCTCAAACACTGAATTAACTGAAGAGGGTTTTTTAATGGTTTTTGAAAATAGTGAAATGCGTAAAGAATATCATGAACGAAAAAAGGATTTTTAATAGGAAACGGTTCAATGAGTTATAATTAATAGGTTTATTATATATAATTAATTAATAGTAAAATTAATAGGTTGGGATCTGGTATTCAAGAGGTGGGTGAGGTAATATAAAGCAAAATTAGAAATTTATTAAATTGGACATAGAGTATTTTGGAGTGTAGCTATGATTATTGTAGATAGTTTTATTTATGAAGAAATTAGGAGTTTTGAGGATTTTAAGACGGATTTTGGATAACAATGATAGGATATGAGAAATAGGTGGTTTAGTGGATCCTCAAAGTTCTACTCCGTATTATGAGTAATTTGAAGGTTAGAATTTTTTCGTGGAGGTTGGAAAAGTTAAAACCTTGAATCTGAATACATTACATAAATTGAATACATCAGGTAAATTTGAGGAAAATCATTACGATCACATTTCAATAACATGTAAAGGACTAGTAGCACTTTAATAGTTCTACATTAGAAGGTCTCTTGGCAATCTTCATTTCAGACGCCTCGTGTCCAAGATTCCAAAATAATTCTCTATTCAGTATTAACTAATAATCTGACTGCTAACTGTAAACTGGATGATTAGGGAATTGTTATTTTTATTTGTTTTCTTTATTTCTACTTTTTTTTTTTTATTTAAACATGACTCAATAATATATAAAAATGAGTATTTAATGAGTATAGCAGAAATCCGATGATGGCAGAGGCACAAAACCTAACTCCTACATTTGTATTGTTTATACCCAGGTATATGAGCCTTTTTTGATTAAGTAAAACTTTAGAATTCGTTTAATAATTGTTTAAATAAGAAGAACAGTGGTTTAGTTATGGTTCCACTGTTTGTGAGGAAAGACGATTTGTCTTCACATCTCTGGAAGACAAAGGTAACTGCTTATACAATTACTGGATACTTAGTGGATAAAGTAGATTTAATATTAAAAGTTGTTTTCTTGGGAACAGAACTTCATAAATATACTCGAGAAAATAAAGCCTGTTAAGGGAACAGTGTGTGTTTATCGCTAGGTAGAAACAACTAAATAGCATTCCCCGTGTTCAACGTTGCCTAGGAAAGTTAGTTAGAAGAAAAGCCATTATTTTTTTAGAAAGTCTATACGACAAACGATCCCTACTCTAATTAATCTGGATTAGTATAACATAACGGGCGCGGCCTGGAGCGGGGAGCGGGGAATACGATACAGTCCCGCGCCTTTCCCAAGGAACATGATAGCACATATTGCAACTAGGATGAGCAAAATATTAAACTGCCTAATAAGCCCCAAGACTATTAGCCTGGGGGTGAAACAGAGCGTAATACTGACACCGCCTCAGGCCTAATATCCATCATAACTTTCCAACTCACGGTGGGGAGGGCAATAACGAAAAAAAAATACCACGAAACGACCCCAAACTACAAGAAAACAAAAAGGTAGACCAACTGCCATAATACTCCGATTTAGGAAAATTGATATCCACTTTTTTGGCTGGGCTATAATGAAAGATCTCGGGGAGCATACTGATGAGCGTCTCAGGTAGGTATCGCGCCCCTTCTAATAGTTTATTTAAAACTTCATCTGCCCTCTGGGCTACAATACCGGCTTGTTCTGACCACTTTCCGCTCTCTTCCACCTTAAGCCGAATATTCACATAATTCTATACAAAATATATATGAACTATTTGATTTAATTATATTAACTATTCGTTATAATTATTTATTATTGTCCAAAAAAAAAAAAAAAAAAAAATACCCAACACATAGTAAATAATATTTACTTGAGGTACATCATGATGGTATAGAATAAGCAATATAATTAGGATAGATGTATTATTTGCAACTTATATTAGAGTTTTTTATTCAAAAATTTATTCTGCCTTAAGTGTTTACTTTCCCATATAAAGGTCATTTCAAACATGCTCAGATCTAATTAATTAAAAATCAAAATAATACAAATAATTAATTAAATTCTAATTAATTAAAAACAACAAGCGGTATTATATTATTATTATTATTATTATTAAATTACTTAAATTAATAATTAAATTAGCAGTCACTGATTACTGAAAATAAACAAAGTTGAGAGTATTGCTCATTAAGGATAGATCCTAGCGACAAATGTTCTACTCCAAAAGTGGATAGACCCACAGCCAAAAGACATACCCCATGTCAAAAAAAATAAGTTATGAAATTCTAAATATGATCTATTGCAGTTTGCATGAGATGGAAAGAATGTATTCAAATTCGTATTAGACCCTGGGATT
The DNA here is from genome assembly GCA_003667255.2 of Euschistus heros. Classification (NCBI taxonomy): domain Eukaryota; kingdom Metazoa; phylum Arthropoda; class Insecta; order Hemiptera; family Pentatomidae; genus Euschistus; species Euschistus heros. Next base: position 695,029 of record RCWM02000011.1, read on the forward strand.
CTATTCATCCTCATAACAGACAAAATCTATGAAAACACATAAATAACTTTCAGGCCATTCTGATCCAAGGTGCATGCTAAATATTCACTTACTCAATTATATATGTTCTAGCATTTCTGGAATCGTGTCAAAATCTATTTATGTGATTTAGAATCAAAATAATAAAATTTTTCTTACTCGGTATACTTCTTGAATTTGATACTTATTTGATTTATGGAGTGTTCTTTAATGGTCCTCTCCCAATCTTAAGTAAGTATTTCTGTATATATTATCTACATTTTTATAAGTCTGAGACCAGATGAATCGTATTTATTTCTGTACTTATTTGTTATTATTAATGGACTTTGTTTCAGAGTTAAATTATGTTTCTATTCTATTCTATTCTAGTCTGCCTCGTCGAATACTAGACGTAACTTAATAATAGCTGAGAATCTGATAATCAGTACACATTTTTTTTTTTTAGAATTTTACCTTATAATGTTTTAGGTATAAGAAATGCTTAGTGGGAATTAAGAACAAATCTTTAATTCCAATGCAAACATAGGACATAAACTGCTCCCATTGTGTCGACCAAATTCTCCGAGCCGGGACACAATTAGGTTGATAGCAGAGTTTCACTTTGGATTTATGGTGACTGCTTGAAATTCAATTACGCATTCCTCGTAGGGATCCCATATTTTCGGTCTTATGACACCGCGGCATAGATTAAGACAAATTCGACTTGCGACAACTCCGTAGGATGTTAATGGTACTGTAATTAGTAAGAGTTGCCAAACTAAAACACATTCAGAAATACAATGCACGGGACAATGATGGCAGACGTATATCGGCTCTGACGAGGTCTTGGCCTGGTATTCGCCAACATTAGCATTCCCTGGTCCTCCACACCCTTGACATCGCCGAAGAAACTACAATGGATACCATTTAGACTTTCTATGATATCCTAGTGGAATATTTCAATAAATAGCTATTTTACTCTTTCCTACTCCTGTTTCCTAAAAAGGTATACACGCTTTTGATCGATGATCGCCACAAATAACAGCGCGAGGTTGAACGAAGGCCAACAACTTGGAATTTTCGGTTCGCCCTTTACAAGAAAAATGATTCAGATATCAATAAATTCCTATTATCCGGTTTCCATCAAAACAATTATAAATTTATAACATTGTGAAACCGGCAAATTGATGGGAATATCCTTGAATTCATGTTTATTTAAAAGGTTTTATACAAGGAAAACATATTTTTTTTAATATATCATATTTTCAAATGACTAAAAAATTATTAGAATTCAATATAAAATATTAATTATTAAATGATTACCACTTATTCAAAACAGGCGTACTCAATAATATGAATAATATATTCCTGGTATCCAATCCTTGCAATCCAAAATCCTTCTAAAAATCTTTAATGCTCCTTACTATATCACATATAAATTTATCCATAAAGACCTTAATGTTCCATATGTTGCTGATTTAACTTAAACCAGATACCCATCCTTTCATAGTAAACTACATATCCACTCGAATCCTCTTGTCTCCCAACTTGTTTCGCACTCGATTATAATCATCCGAGGCGTCTGAAAAGAAGATGGCCAAGAGACCATGAGTTCTCCTAGCGAGTAGTTCTTTTTTTTTTTTTTTCTAATAACAATTTATGTACAATTTGTACAAAATTTATACATCAAGTAAATGTGCTGTTAAATATTACAATATCCTGACAAAACTCATCAGTAGTACTTCAACAACAAAATTCTACACTAAAAGGTCTCTGGGCCATCTTCTTTTCAGACGCCTCGGAGGATTATCAGGAATGGTGTAGGAAGCAAGTTGAGAAATTAGGGGATTTGAGTGGTTATGGAGCTTACTATGAAAGGATCGATATCTGGTTTGGGCTAAATCTGCAACATATGGAACATTAAGATCTTTATGGATAAGTTTGTTGGTGACAAAGTAAGGTGCACTGAGGATTTTGGATTGTTAGCATTGTATACGAGAAGGATTTGATGGTTAAGTGTTGCCCCAAAGCTCAACTCCGTACGTCCAGGTAGGTCTAATCACAGTCATGTATATTAGTCTTTTGTAATTAATTGGGAGTTTTGAACGTTTGTCTAGTAAATGTTGAAGTAGTCTGTAACGACGGGCAGCTTCTTGTCGTTTTAGTCTTGTATGTGGATTCCAAGTTAGACGTTTGTCCAAGTGGAATCCTAGGTAGTGGATCTGTTCAACAGGGATTAGTGGAGTATCATTAGTTGTTCTTTAAGTTTTACATATCAATAAATAATTAAAAAAAAAAAAAATATTCTGGACTATGAAATAAAATATGTCTATATGATACTTAGCATATATTGGTCAGACTAGAACTGTCAAGAATCGGCATTTATCCTGTAATTATCTATATTGAAAAATAATTTACATTAATTAATAAAATTATGGTTTTCAGAGGTTATTGAAAATAAATCATAAACTATTATAAAAAACGGGCCAAAATAATTTATAAACCTATCAAACACCTCATTTCTCTGATTAACTGTTGAAGCCTAGCAAAAAGCAAGCTAAAAAAAACTTCGAGTAGGTGGAAATTAATTTTATACCTATCAGTTTAATTTACCTGTTAATTACATAGCTTTTTTTTATCCTCCTCCGAGGTGTTAGGTCCATTTTCTTTTCTTTTCTTCTAATTCCTTAAGCAACCTCTTCTTTTATTAGGTACATGGCATGAAGTCGCTCTAATAACGTCTGTCGTTTTTACTGTTCCAGTAATTTTACAGTTTGATTCGGGTTCAATACTAAATAAGTTTAATTTTATTTCCATTAGTTCATCGTTTTCTGGTTGCAGTTTGTACTTTATGACTCCAGTTACAATAAACAAATATATATATATATCCACCAGTAACATTGGCATGATTATGAGAACAATATAGTCTCGAAACGTCGCCAAAATAGTTGATTTTTTATTTTATGACTGAACCTCAAGAACCTTACTAAACATATATATATATATATATATATATATATATACATATATATACATATATATATTTATTCTACTTCTTGATATTTATAAGTAAATAAAAGCCCGGGAGAGTTATGAGAATGGGTCAGCACGATGGGGGTTGGTCCGGGGATATTAGACCAAGTGGCCTTTTCTGTTCCTGCTTTCTATAAACCACTTATCCTTCTGAATAACAGTTTAACCTCTCAAAGAAGGAATCCTTTGCTTGAGCAATTGGGCAAGATAGCTTCTGTTGTGGGTTTAATCCAGCAAATGTGATCTTATTATCTTCACAAACCAAAGAAAAAAAAAGAAAAAAACCTTTGAAATAATTCTAAAGAAATAAAAACTAATTATACTTAATATAACACATAAACAGCAATATACAACTCCCCGTCAAAAGTATTGTAACGCCCATAATACTCGAGATTTTCCTGGCTTTTACCTTAATCCATACTTGGTTTATATTCATATTAATATTATTTGAGACATTCAGGGGTTAGACATATCAAAGTTTTTCCCAGTTAATAACAAACGATGGAATTTTAGACTATTTTTTTCAAATTTCCTTCGGTCCATGCTTATCATTTTCGTTTCGTTATTTACAAGTATGCCAGGACTAGTCGAAGCAGTCATTCAAGCCAGAGGGGGCAATATGTCTTATTAAATATAAATTAAAAATTTTAAAGTTAAAATTGTAAAAAATGACAATGTTAAAAAGTAAGTTTTTTAACTTTTTTGTTTATTGGAAGAAATATTGTAATTTATTTTTTATTAAAAATTGTTTATGTTTAGTTTAGAAATGTTTATTCTAGACCTTTCTTTATTATGAAAAAAAAAATACGGTTTTATAAAATTCAAATATTTCAAAATGTTGCGATACTTTTGACGGGGAGTTTATTTTATTTATTTAGGACCACGGTTAGAATTATATGAAAGTTTTTATTTATCTTCAGAAATATTTTTAGGGTAGTTTAATTTAAAGAAAAAAAAAAACATTCTGGTTAATGCCTATACCATAATGACAGCAGAAAATATTTCACTAACGTAAGATTTGCCTGCAGAATATTTTTGTTTCCAATTGTTATATGCAATCAAAATTTTAATTTTTTATTTATGGTACAAATATGATCAATATGAGTACAATTTGACATCACACAATTAAATTGTAAGGACACTTATTCGGCTGAAATGAACATTTAAATCTAACTACTCATCAGCGTTGAAAAATGACCAATTGTACAATTATTTTTCAGAGGATAAAAGAAAAAAAAAAACCCACAAAACTTATTAAAAAAAAAAAAAATTAATATATAATTGCAAGTCTTAAATAATAAGCTGATTTAATAAATTTTAATAATTGGAACATTTTTTAGAGGTTAAGCGTAATTCATTGGTATTTTTAAAAATATAAATACTCTTTAAATATATATATATAAATATATATATGTATGTTAATTAAGGTTCTTGAGGTTCAGTCAATGAATAAAAACAACTGTTTTGGCGACGTTTTGAGACTGTATTGTTCTTATAATCATGCCCTACAGTGAAAAAACAGGTATCTATATTTATAAAATGCTTAGGGAAATAGTTGAGAAAGGATACAAGTATAAGAGAACATTTTTTTTTTTTTTTTTTTTACTAAATCAAGGAAGCATTGAAGTATTTCACACCCACAAAATAAAAAAAAAAAATTCCTTTCATGTTTCCGAATGCCTCAAAACAGGTATGCATTCAGGAAACTCAGAAATTCTAATTGAGTACAATTACTAAAAAAAAAAAAACCGGTCTTCTCCTAAAATCTTCAATTTATTCCCACCGGCCGAATGCAGGTCCTACGCTGCACCGTTGCAATAAACCCACATATTTACCGCCAGTCGGTAACTCCGTTCTCAATTAGAGTTACGGTATTATCCGAACATCGTCTCCGTTCCTTGTCAGAATTATGTTTGAACTCGGTTCGTAAACTGAATGAAACACTGTGAGGGTCGTTTACATGTAAATAAAGGCGAATGATTCGCCGGGTTTCGCGGATCCGGGGCATGTTCCGTCTTACATATGGCGTGTAATTACTTTCATGTAACTTACTTTCATGAATGTGATTTCATTTCTTACTTTATTTCAGATTAAAAAAAAAATAATAAAAAAAAATCAACCTCAGACCTTAAAATCGATTCTAAATCCCAACTAGTTGCAACACATGAAATGTATGATTTTTCAGAATAAAATTAATAAAATTTAAATGGAATACAATGGTATATGTTAAACAATTCCTTTTTCCGTTGATGAAAAGTATTTTTATTTTATTAATTAATTTTATTTATTTATATCATAGGGTCATCAATAATTGTATCTTTCATAGGGTAAAAAAAATTATATACAGCTGTAATTCCCGCATTGAAGATTGAATTAATTATGGAGGAACGTTGAGGATTTTTGATTGTGAAAATTGAATACAAGCTAGGATAGTTCTGTTGGAATTTCTAGTCTTTTATGATTGATTTTAAACCCAGCTCATTAATTTTCTCTTTAATTTCATATTATTTTTTCTGATTATAATAAAACAGTTTTTCATATACATTAAAAAAAAAAATTAACACATAAAGTTAACAGAATCAATTTCTCACATTTTTTTTTATTGCATTAGTTTATGTTTTTTAGGATATCGTTCATTTTTAAGAATATCTATCTCAAATTACTTTAGATACTTTAATAGTGGATTACAATAATTTTGTAATGTAGCAAGTATTTCTAGTAATTATTAAAACATCTGTAATAATTAGATATTATTTGTTATTTAGATAAAGAGCCCATTGTTATTTAGGTTAGCAATTGTTTATTGGGTAATCCAGCACAGATATCTGCTTAGTCTTCAATACACTAGAAATAAATATTTTTTTTTTTACAATTTTTTCCGCTAGAGATAATTTTTACACTAATAATGGTTTGATATATATTTAACAATCGAAAGAAGTGGAATTTAAATTTATAAAGAAGGTATAATTTTTTTAAATAATGATTTTTTTTTTATAAATAATAAAAGATGTAGATAAATGTACATAATTCTTACCCTTGGTGCTGTGAAGTTGTTCGATTGCTGCTGAGAATTGCTGCTGGATTTGGATTGCTGCGGAGTTTGTTCAGCGGACTTCAACTTAGCAGGGCTTAATGGACTTCTGGGGGGTGTGGGAGGTTGCGAAGCCCCTGGACTTCGAGGACCAGTAGGTCCACGTCGCAGGCTCTCCAAGATCTTCCCTGAAACGAGAAATTATATATTTTTTAATGATAGTTATTTTTCAAATAATTCTTCTATACTGGATTAAGTGTGAAGTAATATGATAGAATATTTTAATAATTCGATTTTTAAAGTAGTTTCGAAATGGATATCGATTTAATCATTTGATTCGAATATTAATTCCGATCCTTCCCTTCTAGGAGTATCGATTGGCTAATAAAGTTTAAGCACCATTGTTTTAATAGCAGTATCGGAGAACCTTAATGACGAAATAAGAAGCAGACATAATGGAGTACGTTCTGTGTGAACCTGTCAATAATATTCCAAAGAGGTTGGCGAAATGGCCCGTATAAATCTGGCGGGTCTCCCATTAGACAAATTGCTCGGTGCAAGTATTGGCGGGAAGAACGTTTTCCCGCCGGCGGCAGATGGTCGCATTTCCTGTCGGCCATTTGCGGTCACTTTCCCGCGCTGTTATCGGGTGATCGAAATCGCCGCGGGGCTAAACTCGCCGAAGAGAAAATTCATTCTTATCCCAAGAAGAATAAATAAAAGATTCGCGGTTGTAATTAAGACGTTGACAGCGCTGTCAGCGGCCCGGACATTTGTTTCGATAAGGTTTTCTTTGTTCCTTTTTTTATTTCATGATTTCTTCTAACACAAAGATAAAAGTTGAAAAGCGTATCTTATCCACGTACAGGATACGTACGATTGCTGCTTCGAATTCTTGCAGTAAAATAACTAACGGTATCATCAAGAGTTTACATTTCTTTTATTTTATTTTATTAATTAAAACACAACTGTACAACAAAATATATTTAATTTTACTGAATAAAGAATGACTAGATAAAAACTTTTGGTAGCTTGGTACCACCCAGGAAGGCAAAATGAGATACAAGTGAATTCGGGTAGATAAGTTTATTTGAGAGATAATAAGGAGAATTGAGGATTTTACGAAGGATTTCGAATAGCAAAGATTGAAAACGAGATGAATGATGGTTTAGTGGCTCCCCAACGCTCTGTCGAGTAAATGAGTCTTTTGTAGTTGATCCGAAGATTAATTTTAAATCCTACTTATTATTATTAGCATTTTTTTTTAATTAAGAAAAAAACAGCTTTTACTGCAAAAATATTAAAATATGTCACACTCAATAGGTAAAAGAGATTGCAATGATTCTAAATACAAAATACAGAATATATATATCAAGTAAATGTGTTGATAGCGATTACAATAACATGTCAATAACATGAAAATAACTACCCATCAGTAGAACTTCAATAAAAGTTGTACACTAGAAGGTCTCTAGACCATCTTCTTTTCAGACTCCTAGGAAGATTATCGGGAATGGATTGGGAAACAAGTCGAGAAACTAGTGGATTTGGGTGGTTATGAAGCTTAGTATGAAAGGATAAGTTTGTGGATAAGTTTATTGGTGACAAAGTAAGGAGCATTGAGGATTTCGGAATGTAAGGATTGGATACGAGAAGGATTTGATGGTTTAGTGTTGCCCCAAAGCTCAACTCCGTACGTACAAATAAGTCTAATCACAATCATATGAGTCTTTTGTAATTAATTGGAAGCTTTGAACGTTTGTCAACTGTTGAAGTAATCTGTAACGACGATAAATATAAATAAATGTGATATAACCCTTTCATTTACTAAACCGTTCATTTGTTGTGCGTAAAATAGAAATAACTACTAGATTAAAAGAAATTCAATTAAATGTTGGAATGAAGAGATGACGATCCAGCGCTTGGCATACTTGAGTCACCGTGAAATTCCCACAAAAGCTTTATTGGCTGGCCCATACAGCATTCCTCATTTTTCTTTCCTCATATTTCTTTTAATAATAAAAAAAAAAAAAAAAAAATCTTTCACATAAAAAACCAGTCTTTAACGGAAATGAAGAGCAAAAAAAGATACGAAATAAAGGAAGAGAAGAGGGCTATTAGATAAATGGGGGAACCCGATGACAGTACACACACGACGATATGCCTTTTAACCCTCCTAGGATCAATTGGAGCTCACAGCTTTGTGGAAGCACAATGGGACTCCTGCGGCTAATATACGCTGAAAAAACAGACTCGCACACTTTTTTTTGCGGAAAAAACCCCAGCCTGGGACTTTTTGAACCTCTTGCCCCCTCCCCCCTCCCCCCTCCCTGTGTGAACCGGGGGTTAAACCGAACCGACCCTTTGGCCGTACCCTTCGGTTCACGGTTCTTTGAGCAGCTAAACGCCAGATTGGCAACGACAAGTGAATCTGCTTCCATTTAGCGATCGGCTAACGGAATTCTCGAGTACTTCCCAGCTCATGCTCGGTTTGGCGAGAAGACTTTATTAGGATGGCTCGTTTGCAGGATTCCCTAACGGTTGTTTACCGCCAACGGGATTCGAAAATGTTCATACCCTATAACAGTTAGCACTCATTAATAGTTATATATCACGAAATTTTACAATAACGTTAACATCCTCAATTTTATTCTACATATTCTCACTTTTCGAAACTCCTTATTCGATTACTTAAAAACGATTACGTCCCCCCCCCCCCCCAAAAAAAATAATAATCTTTGATTTTTGTCTTCTAAGAATAACACAAATGTGCATTAACATGATACAATAGTATCATAATTTTATAGAAAGATAATACGGAGAAGTAGATAGTTGGGGTATGCAGTAATAAAGATACACAGCAATTAAAAAAAGGTATGAAAAGAATAAATCTATAAGGGTAAATTATTCTTTTCATACCTTTGGTTTTTTATACTCTCTACAATTAAGTCATACCTTTTTGTTTGTTTTCTACTTCTAGCCCTGATGAAGGCTTGCAACTCAAGTTCAAAAGTTGGCATTGTAAATTAAAAAACTTATTTTTTAATTGCTGTGTATCTTTATGACTGCATATCCAAACTATCTACTTCTCCTAATACTTAACAGTCAACTATACCTCATCAATACAAAGGTAATACGTAAAATAAGAGAATTGTAAGTTCTTATGTAAGAGAAAAGATTAAATATAACTGAAAATGCAACCTCGAGAATATGTACAGGCATGAGAAAAAACAAATAATATTTGAGATAATAGTTATTTATTTGACAAGAGTGTAAAGAATCTTTATACTCGAGTTGAATATTACATTTTTTCTGCAACCATTCACAAAAAAAAACAAATATGAACTTTTTTTTATAAATTTTATTCAGGTAGCAATATAAGTACTCATATTATTATTTATTATATATGTTTATTGTAATAACAATTATTGGCGATTTATGTATTAAGGTGGCACTGAATTTTACTTTACACTCTAGAGAATTAAAGTTAAGCTTATGGGATTTTTTACTCACTAGAGAATAAAATGGAACGTTAATCAGCTGTTTTAAATTGGATAATGTTCCCATTATTTAACGGTAGCAGAAAAAAAATACGAGGGTAAGTCAAAAATTATCCGCAATATAGCTATATTTTTGTTTATGTTGGCAGTACTGTTCTTTTGTGTTGATGGCGCATGCTTTGTTTATTCGTTGTTATGTTTATGTTCGTATCAAGCTGGTAGGTTAGTTTTGTTATCGCTGTCGTGCTGTTAATAATGGCCGCTCCACTTTCTATTTGCACCAAAGAAGAGCAACGTTCAGTGATCCGTTTTTTGTGGTCGGAAGGTGTATCAGGGGCCGAAATTCATCGAAGACTTTTGGTACAGTACGGGAACAATTGTTTGCCACAACGGAGTGTCTATGAATGGATTGAAAAATTCAAAAATGGTCGCACAAGTGTTACGCAAAATGACGACCAGTTACCGCCATAAACGAGGAAAACATTGAGCGTTCACGTGAAATGATTCTCTCAGACAGACGGATAACTGTTGACGACGTGGCAAATCGTCTGCAAATTAGCCACGGTTCTGCCTACGAAATCATTTCGTACAAACAAACGCGCTTGGACGTGTGCACAAAACATTTGGATCGCTATGTTAACGAAGGGGACAACTTCTTAGACAGGATCGTTACAGGTGACGAAACATGGATCCATCATTACGAGCCGGAGAGTAAACGGCAGAGTATGGAATGGAAACATCCAAATTCGCCGTGCAAGAAAAAATTCAAAACCCAACCGTCCGCAGGAAAACTTATGCTTACGGTTTTTTGGGACTCACAAGGTCCATTACTGGAACATTATCAGGAAAGGGGCACAACAATAAACAGTGAACGTTACAGTGAGAAGCTTACTGCTAAGCTGAAGCCTGCAATTCGAAGCAAACGCCGAGGACTGCTGTCAAAAGGCGTTGTGTTGTTGCACGACAATGCCCGTCCGCATACAGCTGCCCACACTGTGGAAACGCTTCAGAAACTCAATTTTGAAGTATTGAATCATCCTCCATATAGTCCCGATCTCGCTCCATCTGATTTTCACTTGTTTGGTCCACTCAAACAGGCAATTAGGGGCCGTCGATTTGCCTCGGACGAAGCATTGAAAGAAGCGGTGCATTCCTGGCTCGCATCTCAACCCAAAACCTTCTTCCATGAGGGCATCAGGAAACTTGAACAACGTTGGACCAAGTGCGTTGAAAAGCAAGGGGACTAGGTCGAAAAATGATGTACTTGTAAGTTTCCTATTTCATTTCAATAAAATTTTATAACTATATTGCGGATAATTATTGACTTACCCTCGTAATTATAACATGCCTAGTAAAAATAAAATTCACGAATCGTAAATTTTCCATATCAGAAATTTAATGGATAATATTTTTTGTTATATAATATTTGTCTCCAGGACCTACCGTTTAGGAGCTATGGTGGTTTCAATGAAAACATTTAGGTTTTGTCTACATTGTTTAAGTGTTGACGCTTTTAAAATGATTGGTTTAATCGGATAGAAAATTTTTCTGTCATTTTCCTAATTAAAGGTTTAATAGAAAATATTTTTTGTTAAGTATTTGCTACTAGAATAATGATTAATTGTTAATTGAATTTAATTATTGATTGAAGTAATTTGATCCTTTTTATCCTGAAATCTAGGTTGGGAAAAGAAGTAGATTATAGATAGGCATGATCTATTGTTTTTCCCATTCAATTTTTTCTCCGGAATAGTTAGTTTAATGGGTAATGTTATGTTTTATTGCCTCAACACACGGGAATCCAATTAATCCCAAAGCATTTTAATGGCTAGTTCAAAACAGAAAAAAAAAGAAGATATTCCATTCAATCCAAAAGGTAATTGCAGTTGTCAATTCCAACTTCAATGTAGGGTTTTGATAACCATGCCGACCGCTTTTAACCAGAATGGGTATTAAATCCCCATTCGTGAGGATCATACGTCACGAATCGCATGTTCACGTTAAGTTAAATGGCCATCATAAAAGTATTTCTACATGAATAACAGCAATGTAATCTGCCCTATCGGCCTAAAACCCTTTCTGTAATAGACACCGACGATATGGAATTAGGTGAATGAATGAGCTCGCGTAATGATAAACCAGGGTTCATGTCCCGCCATTGAAGAGATAAAATCCCTTTTTTACATATTACAGAATATAATCATGTGAGGAAGAGAAGAAAAAAAAAATTGTGCGGAAGTTATTATAAAGGAAGACATTTGCTGTATGAGGTGTGGAAAACTGATACACTTGAGAACAAGCCTTAATTGGTCTTTTAGTTGAGGCCCATTTAATTTTGCCATTTTCCGAGTAACGGAGCCAACTACACGAATGGGTGGAAATCGAGAAAGTATGAAATTGAGAACCCCCGGGGGCGCATTATACATTAAAATGAACTCAGCTATTAGTGCAATTAAAATTAAAAAACTACTATAAGTTAAATCTTATTCACTATATATTTTATTTATACTAAATATTTAAAACATAATAAATTTATTCGATTTTTGTTTTTTATTATTATTTTATAAATAAATATTACAAGCCTCCTATCTGGCAATGGGTAAAATAGATGTCAATGACTCCTTACATACAGTAAGTACAATAAAAAAAACTACAACTATACAAAATACAAAATGTAGTAAATATTAATATTAAAAAAAAAAAAATAATAGTATTAAGAAATTCAAAAGTAATTATAACAGAGAGCGAAAAAAATCACACTATATATACAAAACCGTACCGAACTGAGCTTGTCCCACTACAACATTCGAAAATAATACCACTCAGTAAACATCCTTTAGCTGAAGATAATATTTTTACATAAATCAAGATTAGAAGTAACGTCTTCCTCCCATCTATAACAAAATATGCAAATATTTAAAATACTAAAATATTATTCTCTCCTTTTTATAAACTAAACAATATATTTTATGAATTTTTAAAAATCGAAATAAAAAATCTCAAGTTAGTAAATCCATAAATTTTCATTCGAATAATTTTATTTGTGCAAATACATTTTCAGTTGGCGCTGATTTGTTATAAATACGTTTTCGTAATAATTACTCACAAATAATACATATTTAATAGTAAAAATTGGTCTTTTCTTTGTGACGGTATCCTAAACTTCAAAACATTTTTTTTTTTTTTTTATTGCCATCTAACATTGGAAACAGAGTAGTCAAAATTAAAGGAATGGAAGGATTTTGTTTTATATTTTAAATTTCTCTTTTGAGTTCAAACAATATACTTCGATACAAAAATTAATTTTTTTATGACATGTTTTTTTTATTTAATCATTTTATGATATAATCATGTTTATAATATATATTTTTTATATATATAATAAAAGTTAGATGCATAAATATGTTATCAGTAGTTAATATTCCGGTTGGGATTTATATTATATAATATTCCGGTTTAATTTCCTAAAATTAAATTTTTTAAAGCTATAATAGTAAATAATTTTAAATCGACTTATTATTTTATTTTATTTTTTTTTTTTACACACCTATTTCAGATTCCACACATTATGCCTTAAAAAAACTATTTTTAAAAAACTGCATTTCATTGCCCAAGGTTCGTTAAATTGAACACTTCGACTTGACACTAAAACAAAATACCGACAAGTAGTAAATCTATTTGTGCTATATATCACGGTTTAGTTGGGCATTTACTCTTCGACAATGGCATAGGGAAATGGTTTTAAATAACATATTGGCCGTTCAGTTCTTGAAATATAATATAACTGAAAATAAAATAAATTCTAAATGAGCAAATTATAAAAAAAAAAAAAAAAAAAAAAAAAAGATACTAAGGGTTTGTGAAAATTATAACCAACTAACTAAGCACTTTATATAAATCATTTTGAAGAAGCTTAGCTGGTTTTGTTAAGCCAAAAAATATTTATTCACAGTATGTTATAATAATGATCAGATATTTATATACTTATAAATTGTATATATTATTATATTTATTAATGTAAATAAGTACATTCGTGTAATATAAACAGCTCGATAAATGACCAATTAGAGAAGAAACCTTTAAAAAGTTTGTTTATTCAATGTTTAAAGGTATACTGATGGATTTAAATTTATTTGTTTAGTGATTTTATTTTTAGTTAACAATGTTAAAACCTAGGATAATATAATAGGAAAGTTTCGATTATAAAGCATTTAAAACAAAACATCTTCAAATCTCAAACATTGCCACTGCAATTTAATTTAACTTAAATTACTAATTTATTTCTTTAATAATTATCCTTTTTATCTAGATTTATTTTTTCTTCTCTCATATGGGTTATCTTATATATATATATATATATATATATATATATATATATATATATATATATATATATATAATCATGATATTAATCGAAAAATAATAAATTAAAACCACAAAAAGGATTTAATAAGAACGTTTTTTTCTCTTTCTTCCATTAGAACTCGATTACAAAACCACAGAAGCCAGTACAACAAGCGAAGGGGTGGTTTTAATTAGAGGGGAAAAGAAAAAACCCTTTAGCTAACTGGACCCCTTTCACGATTCACAGAGTGTTTAGTAATGATTCGAACATCGTTTTCTTTGTAAATGATTTAATTTCAATTTCTTTAATGCTAAAATTGTAGCATCACTAAAATGAATTTCCTGAAAAATTATGTTTTTTTTTTACTAACTTACTGAACACTTCTTGTTATCTGTATGTTTGACAGTCGTAGATAACGGTTAAAAGAAAAAAAAAATATTCTGTGGCCTCAATCGAAATAATCGCGAAGACGACCCAAAATGTCAAAATTTACGTGAAAAAATTAAATAAAATTATGATAAAATAAAATATACATGAAAGTAATAAGACCCGTTGAACTATGGAGCTCCACCAAACCTTCCAATTCTTCTCGTATCCGATCCTTGCAATCCGAAATCCTTCGTAAATTCCTCAATGCTATTATGTCGCAAACAACCTTATTCATTAAGATCTTAATGTTCCACGTGTTGCTGATTTAGCCCAAACCTATCAGTTCCTAGTAAACTCCCTACCTACTTGAATCCACTAGTCTCCAACCTTGTCTCACACTCAATCTCCGATAATCCTCCAGGGCGTCTGAAAAGAAGATGGCCCAAAAGACATTCTAATGTAGAACTTTTATTGAAGTGCCACAAGTGAGTTGTTTTTTACAAGACATGTCATTACAAAAAAAAATTTTTTTTAGGAAGTTTATATTTAAGGTAAACTCGAACAGACTATCTTTATAAAATAGAAGATAGATAAATAAAAATCTTTATTCTTATGCATATTGTCCCCTAGGAATAATATGAATGTGCAGTAAGATAGTACAATAGTCTAGCTACAATAATTCATGATGGAAGTAATAATAGATATAAAACAAGAGACATATAAGTTGTTATAAAAATAAAAATAGAAAATAGAACTTTTATTTGTGAAAGTGCGTTAAATTTTTTAAAAATATAATCATACCGCACATTGTACCGTTGATATTTTCACCCAGAAAATAGTTTTTAAAATACAATTTCTCACAATTCTTCCCCCTCGATCCCCACTCAACCGCTATGGGAAGCCATATTGAAAGAGATAAAAATATCTAAACCTCAAAGGCTGTGAAAAAGTGTCGAGTAATCTCATTGTGAAAGTCCACGCAGTCCCTGAGTCTCCACTTCTTTTCTCAAACTGGCTAAGAACTTCATACAATTTTTATTAGCAACAGTCTCTCGTTCCGAGGCTCCTTCAAGGTTTTCATTGCGAGTTGTTGGGAAACGTTTAATTGTCCGCCCTGGCCCAAAGTGCAAAGTCAGATGGAAATCGTCTAATGCTTTGTCAACGATTGCAAATCTATGCGCCTTTTTTAGAATCTATAGATTTGATATATTGTGGGCGTACGTACAAAAGGAAAAGCACACAGTAATAATTTCGACTATCAATTCTAAATATTTTTCCTATTATTATGCGTTAATGTATAATTAACAATGCATAAAAATCAATTTACTTTTATGTAGTAAAAAACCGATAAGACAAACAAACATTTGTTTTTCTTTTTAGTGGTCCAGAGGGATTATCTGGAATTGAATGGGAAGCAATTTGAGAGACTAGTGGATTTGAATAGTTATGTAATTTACTATGAAGGGTTAGCTTTCTGTGTGGTAAGATGAGACACTAGTGATTTTTGGTTGATAAGTTTTTTTGTGACAAAGTAAGGAGCATTGAGAATTTTCAGAAGGATTTTGATTATAAGGACTAAATACGAATGGGAAAGTTTAGACGAAAACCAAAGCTCAACTCTGTATGTTCAATTAGGTCCAACTGCTGTTATGAAAATGAGTCTTTTATAAGTAATCGAAATGTTTGAACGTTTGTCTTGTAAGTGTTGAAGAATACACTCAGCCTAAGGATCTCCAAACCAACCCTGTCCCTTCATTTACGGATGGACAAGCCAGCCCCAAGCTGTCTTCATTTTTATTTATTTTATTTTAGTCCTATTTAGTCTTCTCTGGATGTTGTCTGGATATATATATTGTGACCATGTCGTTTAATAGAGTTCTAGGATGTTCATATAATTTTTTGTAAAAGCGTTTGTAGTGGACTCGTATTTGTTCATTAACTATTGGCTTGCTGAAGTCAGTATGTAAACTTATGTTGCTTACCTACCAGGATGCTTGTGTGATAGTCCTGAATGTTTTTGCCTCGGAGATTTCGGTTCGTTGATATGTGTCTTTTATATAAATGTATGGAAAGGGATGGATATAAAAGTCTTAGTCTTGGTTGGTATTCTGTTTTTTTTTCTTGATATGTCGACCGCAAAATTAAAATATATATCAAGTATAAAAAAAACAAAACAATGTGACACCAGATAAAAAAGAAAATCCATTACGAAGGTTTCTATAAACCGTGTTTCCAAACATTTTCCCGATATATATAGAGCTTTTGAAAAGCACGAAATTAAATACAAATTTCAAAAGGGGACATTTATGAAACAATACTGTATAGAAGGCGTATAATGGTGCTGTAGCTGAATGGGTAGAGCAGTTGAGCAAACCGTCGGCGCCACTCGGAAGAAAGACCCAGCGACAGACAGACGGAGAAAAAGAGACCAAACCATGGGAAAGCGGATGAGTGAGGACCATAAGTAACGGTGACCTATGGCGCTGTATCGGAAGCTCTTTAATTAATGATTTCACAATTGGTGAATGTGGACGGCGTGATATTGGGGCTGGCGCCATGGGCTCAAAGGACTAGCCTACCTCTATTGTGGATAGCTTGTCTATTGTGTGGGGCGTTTCGTTCGGGACCAGTCTTCAAGACCTTTCATAGCTCGGGGTAAGTGCCGCAACACTTGCCAAGGTGTCCGCCTAGGTGTCATGTTGTCAGGACTGTCTTTCCGACAGGTTATTTAAAACTTCCAAGATTGGTAGATCCTACTCATTACCAAAAAAAAAAAAAAAGAAAATAAATAAAAAAGAAAAAAGTACATTAAAACATACCATACTAAAACGAGAAAAAACTGCTCTACGTTTACGACATTTAATGTAATTAAACCTACTTGGACATACTAAACTATCAAATTCTTCTCGTATCTAATCCTTAGAGTCCAAAATCCTTAATGCTTATTACATTGTTACTAACAAACTTATTCATTAAGATCTTAAAATACTGCTGAATTAGATCAACCCAGATACCTATCCTTTCATAATAGACTCCATAAGCATTCAAATGCACTTGTGTCTTCTATTCTATTTTAGGATTCTGTGCCCTCCGTGGCGTCCAAAGAGATGATGACCTCAAAAACTTAAGGTAGTTCCTTACAGGCAATCAACCCATTATGAGTTTTATCTTCCCATTAACTAAATGTATTTTTATTTTATTATAGGTACACAGTCGTGAATTTCAATAAATAGCAACAAAAATAAAATAAAAAATTTATTGATCAATATAATATCCATACACGCTTTTAGTAAAATAAATATTTTTCTTCTCGTGCTATTAAGTTATACATTTATGCCGTATATAAACATAAATATATATAAAAGTGCCTAAAAATGTAGTTTAGAAATTAGACTCATATAAAAATAAGACTGCGAATGCATATTTTTTCCCCCAACATATATATGTTTATATACAACATAAAAATGCAGGAACTCAATCACACAACAGTAGGAAAAATATTTAATTTTTAAATTTGTTATTCAAAGCAAGCATTGCGCAATGATAATTGGTAGTTCCTACATCACATGCTATTAATTATAATCATTAATCTTATTATGTTTTCACATAACATAATAATCAAAATTTTACATTATAGATTGAAGCAGTGTTTATGTTTGAAGTTAGGGAGAGAATTCGACAAATTCTATCTTCCCAAATGAATAAATTACTGAGATTTACGTCGGGTCAGACACTTGACCCGTTAGGGGAAATCGAGTGGAGAGGATCGTAAAACACTTTTGGGAAAAAAAAAAACTATTTGAATAGGCGAAAAATAAATAATAATAGGAAAAAATGACCATAAATAGCCAGGCAGTTGACACCTGACCTTTCGGCTATTCACGGAAAGTGAGGGGGAAAAAGTCGCAGGTCTGAGGAAGAGACTAAGGGGAGGGCTAGCTGTCAGCATATTGGTCCGAATGATTGGTGGCCGACAACAATTGGTGCTCACCAATTGGAGGGATTAGCGTGCCCACGTGGCTATTGAAGAACTGCCCCAATTCTACCTGGCGCTGGACCGACACCTCCGAGGGTTTGACCGCACTCGTTAAGCCCCGACACGCTTCCTCACGGTCCATTTCACTTCGGATGGGAAAAAAACTGACCGCCCTGTCAATAGGTTCACTTATTATGTTAGTGTTAGCGTTTGGTGACATACCTGTCAACAACTGAAAACAGGCGTAGAGTCCACTCATGCTGTAGTTAAGATTTAAGCAGACATTTCTTACATTGGGTCTCATACAGTCTCATACATCTCTATTCCAGGTACCATAGAGGTAAAATTATAGTTGTAAAGAGAAAAAGTTTTAGGAAATCAACGTTCGTCATAAATATTAATCAAGTTTTTTTTTTTTTGGATTAAAAATGTTTTGATAAGTTTTTATATCAGAAATGAAATTGATAATATTTTTGTTATATAACATTTGTCGCCAGGACCTACAATTTAGGAGTTATATTCGTTAGAATGTAAAAAAAGTCATGTCTGAAAAGCCAAGTTTCTCTCAACCTATTTCGAATAATCGTCATTTTTTAATTTAATTAAATTATTAATTTAAGTGAAGAAATCCTTTTAATTCTAAAATGTAAATTGGGAAAACCAGTAGATTAAAGATAGACATATCAATAATAAAAACAAATAGTAGCTCAGTTATATGATTTAATATATTTTTATAATGTTAAAATGTAAATACAAAATTTTTAATTTTAATTTAATTAAAATATTACAACAGGACGAAAATTAATTACAATAGAAATCGTATTTTCTTTTCTTTTCTTTTAATAGTCAAACATGAATTAGTGTAATCATACTTTCATTCAAGACATCCTGTCCCCCAAGAGAGGAGGAGGAGCAAGAATTGATTGGTCCTGTGGTCCGCGTTCTAATTAAGGATCAGGACCCTCCTCGGCACAACGTGGTCCCGGCTTTGTACGCATCATCCCACCTCTATTTTTTTTCCTCTTTACCCCGCCTTTCTCTCTTGTACCGTACCCTCGATGTCGTGAGGCGCCTTCAGCGGACAGTTCTCGGTTCTAAACGAGACGTGCATCAAGGAACATAAAAAAAATGCTAATTACAAACCATGAGCATTTAAAGGAGTAACGGCTATATCGAAGAACAGCGAAGAAGAGCGCATTATAAAGAAAGAACAAAAGGAAATCTCAGTGGACGAGGGGTCTCAGGAGTCTTCTTTTGTCGACGAGCAATCTGGCAAAGCCGTTGTTTGAGGGGTCCTGATGCATCCCAAACAAAAGAGTTTTTAGATTTTTAGCCTTCGATTCCGTTTGGCTTGATGTAAAAAAAAAAAATTATATTCCTGTTGAAAAAAGATCTTATATAACTAAAAATTATTCTCCATTACATTTCTAATTAGGAAACTATTAGCAAATTTTCGATCCGATCAATAATAACCGAACTATAGCTGTGAAGAAAAGCCCTAACACTTAAAAAATGTAGGTAAAACATGACTTTTTTCATTGAAACCAACATAGCTCAAGTATTAAAATCAATTATATTTCTTTTTTATTTGTAATATACTAGACCTCATAGGTCTTAAGTGTACTTTTTCCGAGAAAATAAGGAAACTAAGCAAATATTCTATCCGAGCAATACCAAAAGGCAAACCTTGGCTTTTTATATTCAAACCAATATAACTCCTAAACGGTAGGTCTTAGAGAGAAATTTCAGCTAATAAGAAATCTTTTCAATTAGATTTGTAATTAATCAAATAGATTTTAGGCAAATTTTCTATCCGAGGAACAACAGAGCTAGAGGGTGTTAAAATTTTATATTTTTTAGTGTGAAAAAAAAATGTTACATTTAAAAAGTATAGATCACCAAAATACATGTCCTATAAATTATTTTTTTGAAATATCAAAAAGAGAATTTTTAAAAAGAAAGAAATAAGTAATTAAAAAAAAAAAAAATACGATTATGCTGGGACAGGAAACCTGGAACTGACACGAGGCTCTGGGGTGTCTCAATAATCCTGACTGGAGACCCGTAAGTAATTGAAATCGAGCCTACGACCGCCCCATTGTTCCCTCCCGGGACAAAGGGATGCACGGTAAATATAACCCGTCTAACGATTTTTTCGCCCTTCTCAGGAGATCCGGGGGTCCAGAAGAGGAGGAAGTCGCGAAGGGATTTCCAGAAAGGGAGAAACCCGAGCTAGGGGGTCTGGGAACAGGGGATGAGGCACCTTGAGGGGCTAGTTTTTGAGAAATTTCAATAGGACCTGATATAAAAGAGGATCCGATGATTGTTTTTTATAGGGCTCATATTGAAGGGCTAACTTTTATTTTATATTGGAATGGAGAGTATTAGTTTACAAATGTTTGTATTAAAAACATTATTTAATTTACTGTAAATCGCTTCTAAATTGAAAAATAGAAATTTTAATCATTTTTATAAAACTACTACTTTAAGTAATTTCTGTAATAATGCCGTACCCAAGAAAAACTAGATAAGTAGATTTTTGTATAAAACGGAATAAATACTCTGATGAAATATTGGTTACCTACATTCCGTGAAAAAGTAGGCAAGTCGTAATGTCAATGGACCCAAATATTACTATAATTATTTTATCGATCAGCAATTAAGGGAATTAAAAATTGAATTTTAAAATTTAAGTTTTCATCGAAAGCATTAGCAGAGTCAAGAAATTGAATTTGTTTATCATAATTTTTAGTATTACATTCGCATGAAAAAAAAAATAAAAATAAAATAAAAAAACTAGTTAAAATTAACTACTCTATGTTCATACCTAGAAAAGAAATTTTTTTTCTAAAACAGGTATTTTTAAGAAGAATAAGAAATGTTATATATTCGTAAATATATAAGGTAAGTATTCAAAATTAAAAACTAATCATTGAATTTATTTAGATAATTATAGATTATATTATGTATATGTTATACCTAATTTCGGAAGATAGTAGAGACGTATGAATAAATGGTGTTTAAAGTGAGCATTGCGAATTGAAACGAGGGTAAAAATGTCGTAAATATATGAAGTAAGCTTTTTTTTGGCTAAAATTGGGATCGAAAGGTACTAAGGAAGTATTGTCGAAAACTTGGATAAAGTCCAAACTTAGTTAATACTTATTCCATCTTATTGCATTACTTAGACGAGGGATAAGGCATTTAATATCACATAGGACAAATCAGGTGATTGGACATAAAGCTTATCAAAGTCAAGAATCTGGCATCTGAGTCCCTCTTCTAGACTATTGGTTGCGGTAATTCTGTAAGCTTTATAACAGTTCTAATGTTGCGTTACTTTTTTCATTTAGGTTTATAGGATAGCCTAGATATCTTACGTCTCCTTAAATGGTATCTGGTATTTTATTTTTGTTCCATAAATTCAGATATGTGAAATTCTCATCTGGTTCAATATGAAGACTTTTTCCACACCCACTTCCTACTCCTCGATAAGAAGGTGCTAATAACACGACCCCGGTCCCGCCGGGTCGCACACGATGCCGTACTCCTCATCGGGGAGGGGCAGGAAGACACGTACTCCGAGGAGTACGTAAGCGGAAACACTGATCCCGAGTCCTTTCTTAATCAGATATGTACTAAATGCCAGCACGGTTGACACATTATTATGTGCCGGCTCTACCTCGCGCCGTGGCTCTAATCTCTAATGGGGCCGATTGTTCTGCATTGGTCTGGCGGAAATATTTCTAGTCGTATCCCGGCGTCGCCCATGGCAAGGCACGTCTTCTCAGGAAGTTTTCGAAAGACCTTTAAAAAAGGAAACTTCGGTATCCCCAGAAATAAAACAGTCTGTGGGGCATAAGTAATTAATGAAATAACACTAAACATATACTAAATAAGTAAAAAAATATATATATTATTATTTTAAAATAAATATTACTAAAACATAAAATGACTAGACAACGGACAGCTAAATGAAAATTTTACCGTCATGACATTGCGTATTATAAATATGATTCCACATCCCATACTAATCACTCTGCTATCATAACATGGTTTCGAAATTACAGGATTAAAATAAATCCAAACAAATCCTATCAAATCACCTTCATATCAAACAACCAACGTCTTACTGTCCTACTGCATATCATTCCATTAATACTTGTCGAACAGATATTGAAAAACGTCAAACTTAGAATCTACATACAAGACTGAACAACTAGAAAATAGTAGTTTTCGAGTACTGACTAGATAATCCGGCACATGTGAGACCAGAGGGGTGCCGTATTACTGAATGTTAACACAAAAAAATGACAAATTCTTTTTTTTATTCTTGTATAACGCAATGAACTGTTATAAAAATAACAAATATTAAAAAACTATTCGGAAAAAAAAACGGCCAAATAATAGAAAACTAAAATTCATATGTATGTATGTCTGCATAAATTAAACATTAGGAGCAATCATTAACGCGCAAGCATTTATATTTTTTAAATAAACTCGTCGTTATAAGATCTATGTATGCACAGAAAAGCAATACGTACGTTACTATATTTTTGAAAAACTGATACATTTTTATTTTAATTTAGTATTTAGTTATATAGTTTTCCCCTTTATTTTTTTTTTTTATATCACTGGCATCACAATTGAGGAGTTATCTTTCGAAACTAAACAAATCACTATTGGTAAAATTAAAAAAAAAACATTATTTTCTGATAAAGCCTTGCGAACTGCTTACACTATGTTTTCGTTAATTGACATCCATCAAAGATTTAAATAATATGATTGTTTTGGATTTAACATCAGGGTAAGAACTAGAGTAGGCTTTGTGTAGATTTTTTAAAACAATTTTCTGAAGTGGAGATGTTCAGTTTTGAAAGATAATTCCTCAATTTATAATTCTCAAACCAGGTAATTCCATTTTTTTTTTACAGCTGGTCGATATAGAGAAAGTTCCGACTGGATTAGGAAGAGCAATTTTTTTTTTTTGTACGGCCGTTTTCAATGTTATTTAACCACTTTTAAAGAAAATATTTCACCTAAAGATAGTCTAGTAGAAAAACTATTCTATTAATATAAATATATATATATATATATATATATATATATATATATATATATATATATATATATATATATGTATATATAATCTGGAAATTGGTCTGATTTTCGAATTAGACGCTTGAATCAACCTGTACCCACACGATAACTTGATCCAACGAAGTGACAGTTCCTCCGTATCTTACATCGAGGTTGCAGGATTTTCTATAGATATTTAATATAGAGTCTTAAATAGTTCGAAAGAGGGCTGGGAGTGTCGAGATTGTACTGTATTGATCATTTGACCCAAAACAGATAAATTTGACCCACTCAAACCCACAAATTTTTTAAATAGTTTCCCTCTTGATTCTTCTAGGTGTCTGAAAATATTACGGTCTGGATACCTTCAGATATGGCAACACATTTCATTATATAGATTATCGTTCACAATTTTATGTATTCCATTAAGTAAACCAATAAACAACTGTCTATGGTATTCTTATACACACGTAAATATATAAGCAAAAGTGAAAGAAAATGGGCCATGCTCAAATGAATCAAATAATACAAACTATCGATCCTCCATTACGATTTATGACTATCACTACTCGATCATCCAGAAAATTCTTAGGATTCCCGATTGCTCTACAGCGACGATGCCCCATCAATCTCCCAGCCCCCAGAAATATTAATAGCCTCGCGTTGTAAGGAGGCCGACGCGGCTCAAATAGATTCGAGACAATCGGGCCTCGTCTCTTTGTTCGCCGTCGTGTCCTTACTGCTATAGAGTGCCCTCAGGCTTTCATTATATAACTGGAAACCAGTTCATCAATCAAATCTCTAAAGCGGCGCCATACCCCCGCGACCTCTTTTGGTAACTCTCAGGCGCAATGAGTCCATCAATATTCGGCGAAGTGGTCCACACGCGGGAGGTCGTCGTCCTCGGAATCCAAAACACAAAAGTGTCGACATAAAACATAAACTATTAAACGCCCACAACTCAAATAATAGTCGTGATGTATCGATCGGTTTGAGAGTTCGAGACGAAATGGACGTGACAGGGGAGATATCATTAGCGTAAACTCGATAATAACAAGAGATTATAGACTAATCATAGACTATCGATGTATCATTTTGATGATATTTCAGTCGTTAAACTCTCGTTTACAGCTTCTTGAATATTTCTGAGTTGAACGCATTACGTGCGTACAACCTAATTACTGGAAAATGGTGAAATAAATTATAAAATCGTCAGGTGAAAGCTATAAAATAAATAATTATTTAAAAAAACAAACAAACGGAATCATGTCTTTTGGCTGGGAGGTATATATTCTTTTAATGTAAAGTTTTTTTCACCCTCAAAAATGTAACATTTGAACACGCTCTAGCTGTTATTCGGATCGAAACTTTTACGAGTTTTCCCGATCAGCAATTAAATTGAGAATATTTTTTGTCATATAAAATTTGTCGCTAGGACCTTCAGTTAAGGAGCCACATACATTGGTTCGAATGAAAAAAAAATATTTGCGCCGATTTCGATACTGCCCTCGATGCAGCAGAGCAGTCGAAGCTCCGCTCTTACCACTGCCTTCGAGCAGAACGATAATTCGAAAGCATTACACGGCCATCAGCGAGGGTGGAACGTATCTACCGTAGGCTTTTTGCTTTGAAGCCATTTACGATACGGGCGGAGATGGGTTGGCCCAGCTCAGCGCGCTTATTGCCCCGACGAATAGGTTCAGCCGATTTGAGACCGGCTTATGTCTTCATTACTAGTCAGCCGGTTTAACTGCGTCCCTATAAAGTGAGAGGAATTCATTGGTTAATTACTTCGTTGTTCCCAACTGTTACTTTCTGTCGTTATTGTCTATCCATTATGGAGTCCCCGCGCCTCAATATACTTCATTGTCTGCCCCCTTCGTGGTAAAGATCACCTCCCGCCGGGCTATAGAGGCCCTCAAACTCCTTTATATTTTAGAAATTGTTTTCTGGTTTGAATGGTTAATCTTGATGTGAGCCATTATCTCGAGATTGCGTCCTTGCTATTGATTGGGGGTAATTAGTGCTCTTGTCTAATGGAATTAGTCAATATGATATAGAAACGTCGGCTCGGTTCGACTTTTATCAATACACAATTGAGAATTCATGACTTGGCTGGTAGTCTGCCATTGTCCGCTTGGAATGCGGCAATTATCTGTCTTACAAACGGCAGCGATCTTCTCTTTATCAGGGGGGCATATCGGAATAGATAGATACAGTTGGAAACATTCCGATGTTATATGTATTGATAGAACGGGTAGAACAAAATAGAAAAATAATTATACTCTGGAACAAACTACAGTAATATTAACAATAACATCAAGTCAGTGAAAAATTATTGATATTTACATCTGTATCACATACAACAATAAAAGATATTTTGGCCATTTTCTTTTCAGACGCCTCGGAGAGTTATCGGGAATTGAGTGTGGGATAAGTTCGGAGACTAGTGAATTGGAGTGGGTATGGTGTTTACTATGAAAGGACCTGGTTTGGGCCAAATCAGCAAAATATGAACATTAGGATCTTTATGGATAAGTTTTGTTTGTGGCATAATAGGGAGCATTGAGGATTTTACAAAGAATTATTTTCAAAATTTAGAAATAATAATAATAATATAATATTTACGAAACCATTATTGTTTAGTTTAGTGCAAAATAGATAATAAAGTTATCTAAATGTTATAAAATTGAGTAGATAGATAGTTTTCACCTTGGATAAGAACGGGTCACTTGGGAGGAATGTAATTCCAGAGGAGACATGTACAACAGAATAAGAATACTGAAAGATTTGGATGTTTTAACCAAAAATTATCTTCATTGAAAGCTTAACCGGAATCTAACCAAAATTAGTTTTAATATCATTTTTGAGAGGTTAATTATAGAATTTACTTATACATTTTCTTGTGAATGTAAAAATAATAGATTATTGATATTTTCTAAAGCAGAACCTTGACTATGTTTGCTATCCTATGTAATGGTGATCTATCCCAAAATAGTTATTGTTATTAAATAATATTTTGGGGACAAGTTGTTTAATAGTTTATCTTTAGATAGGGGTATGTCTTCTGTTGTGTTATGCTCTTCGTTATATATATCATTATAGTTTGGAAGTTTTAGCCAAAGAAGAAAGCGTTAGCTTCTTCATCGAAACTGTAAGCAAAGTAAAAATAAAATTAATTTTAATGCCATTTTTGAGAGGTTTATATTATAAAGTTGGAGTTCATCAGAAGTATGTCTTTATTCCTTTTCTATTCATTATAAATACAATCGACCATTTCAGATGGTAGATGAAAATCAATAAAACTAAAATCCAAACATTTTGGTTCGTAATAATATAAAGAAGAAATTAAATCTTTGAAAATTATAATTGAGAAATCTCTTAATTAATATTTTTGAATTAAGTAGGGTTTTCCCGATTCTCGGAATTTTTACAGGAATAAGAGCCTATTTAAGGTTTTAATTGGAAATCATCATGATTTTATTTTTTTTTTTATAAAATAATCATCAACCGATATAATTTCTTACTTGAGGAAATTGAAGTTGTTTAAAGAGGTTAATTTTTTTTTTTTTTTTAAATCCCACGACCTGTTAGGGTTCTTGGAAGATTTAACAATGGAAGAGTTATCGTAAGATCTTTAATTAATCCGGGAATTTTTTTTTTCGTCTGCCAAAAGCAGAATCAACTTGAATTAAACGCACGAATTTAAAAAAGTACCTATACAAAATTTTGTTTATTTATTTTTTTAAGAATATATTTTAATGTAACACAAATGCGAATGCAGCTGGTGATATATTATTTTTTTTTGTTAAAACTATTAATTATAAAGTTATAAAGTTTTATTTCTTTATCCATAAAAATCTTGTATTGAAGTATGCTATTGTAAACCTCGTATATGGCTCAGAATATTGTATATTTAAATTTTTATTATTGCTAAAAGTAGTTTTACCGTAGTAAACTCTGTTGCGGAATGGCGTTCGCCACCTATCGGACAGTTTTCAAACTTCACTGTATTCAAGCATCGCATTTTTAGCAACAGAGAAACTGAAAAACTTGATTTTTTTATTTCTGGGATTATAAAGATGATCTGGTTAAAATTTGGAACATATTGGTTCAGTAGTTTTCATGGTTAGTAATGATAAATGAGAAATGGCTTGTACTTTTATATAATAGTATAGATTGTTATGGGGATATTGCAGCGGGGACTGAATATTTTAAGTGTCTCATTCTGAAAAGTATGCACATATTTATGAGTATGTGTCCTCCGGTATCTTTCGTTACCAAGCCCGACATTGAAGTTCGTTGATCCGCACACGATAACGAAGAATAATCTAGCAAACCTGCCACTAATGATCAACGCCTTCAATTATTTGCTCAAAGGTTCGTTAAGTCGTACCTTATTGAGCATTCGCAATTTCCGCATCACATGAATACGCCTTTGATCATCGGGGGGCCGGCATCGCGGAGAACCCTACAAGACGGGGCGATCCCAAGAGAGGACCGCGAACTGGAGGATAAAGGAGAACGCGACCATTAATCACAACCGGGGGAGGTAAAAACAAATGGAAGAGCTGGAAGGGCTCCACAAAAAGGGTTGTGGGACAAAGCACGTCAAAAATCCCCCGCGCGCTGTTGTGTGGAGTTTTTGTTATAGGGAAATCTCAAGGACCGGCCTCTTCTCCCTTAATTATCGCTCCCTTGGCATCATACATCATCCATCTTTTTTTCGGATTATTTTTTTTTTTTTTTAGATTTTTTTTACCTGTCTACATCTCGTGGAGCTCCCTTCCCGACAACCGAAAACCACCTCAACAATATCCCCAGTCTTCCATCATCCTACGTCTATATCATCGCTCAACCTCCTAGGCTACCGGGGAAGTAGCAGGTCTCACGATCCTGCCGTTATATTTTTTTATTAATAGCTACTCTATGAATAATACATATTTATTATAAATTAAAACTATAAATTTTAATCCACAATGATCTCTAGATCTATAAATGTAATCCTCAATAAAAGGATCAAAATTTCATGTCGAAGAAATTTCTTTTTAAAATTATTAATTCATCATTTAATTTCTATAAATACAGAAAGTTAGGTGATAATTATATGAAAAATAATATGAAATATTGAAAGCATTTTTTCATCAATAAACTTCTACAAACCGTTGTTAAATGGTTTTGAGTAAATATTAATTATTAAATAAGTAATAATTACAAATTTTCTAAATATTTATTGAATACATTTTTAAGATTTATTGAATAAAATAAAATAATTATCAAATTTTGACAAATTCAAATTTCATGTTTAAAATAAATACTGAAATGTCCCGATTTATAATATTTTGTTCTCGTTCAGACTTTAAATTTATGTTGTTCGATAACCTAAATTTTGTAGTTTATGTACTGAAAAGTATCCAAAACCATAGCCCTATAATTCCAAACGAATTTCTCAATTTACAACAGGAAGCAATAAGGAAAAAAATATAAATAGCTCGTCGATTTAGTTATAATTAAACATTGTAAAAGTTAATCGACGGGCTGACGACTTAGACTAATTCGATTATTCAGTCGATATTTATCGATACTACATATTTATAATGACCAATAAATTTTCGATGAAATGAACGCTGAGCACAAAAAAGCGGTAACGGCTAACAATTCCGAAACTTTTCACTTATTCCACAGCCATGGTAATCACGCCATTATACATTCATTAGTAGGGACATTAAACTTTATTTAATTGCTTTATAATTGTACCTGAGTTTCCTAACGAGGTACCGAAGTCCTTATTTACATTTGAATGCTACGATCTATGATGAACGACCTTTTTTCCTGACTTTTCGAATAGCTCCTTACCTTTTTTTTTTTCCTTTTCATTTATTTTTTTTCCTCTTCTTGGCTTTTCCCTCGAGAGGAATCCGCCGTAGGCGTAAGTGCCGCAGTCATCTATCACAGTTCCTCCTGACACCCTTTCTTAAATTAGGTTTAGAGCGGCATCAGGTCTTTTCTCGTTATTCTATTGTTCAGGTAATCTTCGTGAGCGTTTGAGGTTCGAGTAGATTCAACAGTCTTCGAGTTTTTGGATTAGTTTGAAATGTAAAGATAATTAGTTTTCTGAAATCACTAATTAAGTGTCCCATCAACATACATCAGGCCCAACTCGATGTGTTTCAAAAATCGTGTGTTCCCACCTAGACCACTCATTAATCAGTTGTTAATTTGTTAATCATAAGAGGACTAGCGATGTTAAAAAATTGAAAAGATGTAGAACAGTAGAAAAAAGAAACAATAAATTGGTACTCATTTTCAAGCAGGAAAATGTAAAAAAACAAAAAAACTTCAAACATAAATTACTCAAGTTTGTGTTTTGTTACATAGCCCCTTCATCCATCAAACCCTTCAATTATCTTATTGCCCAATATGCTGCCGAATTGCTCCATAGCAGATACATATCCTTCCACAATAAACTTTATTCCCATTCACATCTACTAACTTTGCAAGTCACTGACACTTCCTATATTCATTATTTTACAGATTTACTTGATGCGTTTATTTAAGTAGTTGTGAAGCTCAATAAATAAATATACAACAAAAACGAGTTTGGAACCGAGCCTCTAAGACTTTTCTATTGTTATTAAAACCTATGGATAGAATGTTCTACTTCGTTTACTGACACCAATAACAATAAAACTACCGGCATTTCATGTGTACATATTTCTACCACAACTCGGTAAAAAACAATAAAAGGGAGGATTAGACACTGAAGAAACACTTTTTATGTATTTATTTAATAAAAGTAGTCAAACTAGACAGTAATTCGGCCAGGATGTTTATATGCAGCTGAATCACTGATTTTAGGAACAATAAAAGAAAATGAGGAAAAAGGAAAGGCTGATTGTGAGGAAGATATTAGGAAACATTGGGAGAAACATCCAAATTAAGAAGTAACACAGAAGTACGCAAACATGTAGAAAAAATAACAGATGAAATTAGATAACAGATTTAAAAGAAATTGGCTTAAATAAAGAAGAAATTAAAAACAGTACAAGGCTTCCAAAAAGACGGGAGCAAATGGACGGTAGAAGAGAGGAAAGAGAAAAGTGAACAGATGAAGGAGTATTTGAGAAAGCGTAAAGCTAACTTGGTGGCTTAAACGTGGCCATTAGCTGGCCTGTAACGAAAATAATAATAAAAGAAGTCAAGTCAACAAAAAGAATCCGAAAAGGTTCTTTTGACTCATGGTAGTTTTAGTGTTAAATCCAAATGTTCCATAATGTGGATGCTAATAAACCTGTTACGTTTTTTTATATTATTTTGAATCTTGGAATATGTCTGTAAAAGCAAAGATAGCATACTGAATTCGTTTTTGTTTCCCTCTGGCTGAAATGTTATGCTACCATAAATGAACAATCGTTTGATTTTAGAAAAACGCAAGTGAAACTATCCACTTGCTTAACACTAAAGGTGAGATTTAGGTATCACCTTACGCTACTCCTCTTACTCTTGGTACTCCCGGAACGCCGGCGAACTCCAGCACTCCAGCACTCCTTCGTGATCCAGACCCGACACTGGACAAAGCCCAGAGACACTATTAAGAGAGGGACAGACAGTCGTGCCTCGGCCCCTAGGGTTCATTAATTAGAAGACTCGTGGAGTCCTGAATCACGGCTCCTAACAATCCACGAGTCAAAGGATAATGGCGCTCGCTCTCGTTTATTGATTTAATTTTATCAGGGGGGGGGGCTCCAATTGGAGGAGATTTCCTTACTTCAGCCGGGGCCCTAAGTAGTTATATCTTGATTTTTCCCTTTGAACATCTGGCTAATGCTCTTCGAAGGATTTAGATTCCCTTTAATTTATTTGGCTTCGATATATTTTTCGAAAATAAGCATATAATTTTTTTTTTTTTTTTTAACTATTTCATGATGTTCACAACTGTATACATTATATACAACAAGTAAATTTGTGGAAAGTATTGAATGTGAGGCCTAGTTGGAAGCCTAGTGTATTCGAGTGTGCTATGAAACGTATCTGGTTTGGGATAAATGGAATAATAAGTTTTTTAGAGATAAGTTTACTTGTGACATTACCAGGAGCATTGAGGATTTTACGGAATATTTTGGATTGTAAGGATTGGATACGAGAAGAATTTGAAGGTTTAGTACAGCCCCAAAGCTCAACTCCGTATATTCAAATAGCTCGAATTATTGTCATGTAAATAAGCCTTTTGTAATTTATTGGAAGCTTTTAACTCTTGTCTGGTAAATGGTAGAGTAGTCGAGAACGACAAGCAGTTTCTTGTCTAGTATGTAAACAAAAATCCTTACATTTTAGTTAATATCAAAGACCTTTATCAATTAAACGCAACCCTAAATCCGTTAAAAGAACAAGTTATCTTTTGAGCTATAATATTATTTTATATATGATCGACTCAATTTTAAACTTTTTCAAATTATATAAGATTTTATCGGATTAAATTTATGTTATCACTGAAATCACATGCTAACTAGATATATATTTTTCTTCTTTTTTTTTTTCTTTTTTTTTTAAGGAAACCTAGATCGAAATTAGGAAGAAAAAAAAGTAAAACAAGGAGTAGAATCGTAAATCTAGGCCCCAGGGAATATTATGACGTTAATGTTAAAGGGAATGAATTTTATGGGCGGCTCATGCCTAAAACATGGGCAACTAACGACCCAACTGATCTATAGGCCCTGTTTAATAAAATAACAGAAAAAAAATTTCACCCCTTTGTTTAATGAGATCACCGCCTAATTCATACCGCCACGCCTTGCCATTGTATGCCAAAAACTTTCTCCCCAACACCTCTACGACTTCTGTTCTAGTTGTTCGAAAAACTCGGTCTATGCTTAGTCGGAGAGTAATCACACCTATTTAGATGAGGGCTATTATGGTGGTTAGTTTGAAATCGCGAGATACATATTTAAATGTGGATTCCTACATAGCACCGTCAGATATATATATATATATATATATATATATATATATATATATATATATATATATATATATATATATATATATATATATATATATTTTATTAATACTAAATTATTAATTGATCAATTGTCAAATAATCTTTAAATGGTTTAAAAATTTATTCTTCATCGAACTTGTGCCTTCAGTACAATTTAAAATACAAATATAAGTTTTAATTGACGGTTTAGCTATAGTTTTAATAAAACTATAAATAATCAATTAAATTTTATGAAAAAACTAGGAGAATTTTTTGATATAAGATAAACCAGACACAATTTTTTTTTTTTTATTGATTTTTGACACCAAAGATAGTTCTTAACACCCTAAGAAATAAAAAAAATAATATTAAGCAAAATAAATGATTAAAATTCCTTTTAAGTACTACAACCCAACTGTAAAATACTTTCAATACTGTCCGTATCTTAAAAAATATCCTAAGGGTGTCAATAACTGATTTTACATTAGTTGTTGCCACTATATTGTAAAATACATTCCAGTAATAATGTTTGTTGTGAACGTTAGTACAGCCTTTAAAAAAAGGCTGTAAAACTGTAAATTTCAACTTTATTGAAATATTCTTTCTATTATCATACAGTCTTTAATAAAATTTTAAAAAACAAATTAGCTAATAAAAAATAAATATGACTTAAATTTAATAAAATTCATTAAAACACATATATAAAAAAAAAAAATACCTCAATGTGTAGTCCCAAAAATGATTTCAGAGATAAAGTATTTTTAAGTTATTTTTATTAATAATTATCTATAATTTAAACAAAAATGAAAACGAAACTTTTATGTTCATTGTTTGATTTCGCAGAAATATTGTCACCGTTCAATTAAGTTTTGTTCTGCAATTTTTCTTCAAAGGGGTGGAGAAAATAAATAACTATAAATGTTGCATAGCATGTATTTGCAGTTTTCGAAAAACTCAGTCAAGCAATTTTTCCAAAAATTATTTAAACCCTGTTTTCTCTTTGAGGTTTACCTCCTTGATTGAAATGCTAATGTCTTTTCCCCGCTCGAACAGCATTGTGAAGGCATTTTTTTTTTCCCTCATCTCTTTCTCTTCGTGAACGATAGAAAAAAAAAATGCATCGCCATTCTATGATTAAAATTCCAAAATCTGTCAAGAGGATGGGCTTAAATTATACAAAGTAAATTACAGACGAGGGAAAAACCGGACTGGACGGGCTTTGAATGAGCAAGTCATCCAGGTTGTATTAATGACCAGGGCGAAGGCATCTACAACCACGCGCAGTATGGCACTTCAGTCCAACCTTATATAATATTTAGGTTCTATTATATGTTTATAATATAATTATAATAATATTTTATAGATAAAATTTTTTTTTTTTTTTTTAGACTATATTGGATATATTTTTATTTTATTTTACTTTCTTTTAGTATTCAATTATGATTGCCTTATATCAAACATTGAGACCTTATGCGATACTGAAAGAAACTAGATTCGGAATATTTTGATATTTACTGAATAAATTCTATTAACATAATCTTCGTTATCTATCATCAGGCCTATTTATAGACAAGGTTTTCTTCCGCTGAATGAAACCATTAACTCCTACCGTATTAAGTCCTAATATGCAGTCTTCAATGCGTCGTATTATATTTACCAATATAGCGAAATAGATACGTATCATCTACGAATAAAAATAGAGTAACGAAACAAATTGAAAACGGTTAAAAAATATGGAAAAGTCATGACTAAAACTAGACTTAGGGTCTGCCGTACATGACTTACTCATATTTATCTTATAATGAAGGACAATCCATCAAAATGCGTAACATGCAAAACCATACAACTAATGGTTAGACACATTCTAAAGGACTGACTACCTTAGATGGGATAGTTATTTTAAGGAAGTACGTTTACAGAGGAACCTCCCTAATATTCTTGATGGTAATAGTAACAATATAGAAATAATTATAAAATTACTTAAAACCATAAATTATTTAATAAAATAAAATTGCCCATAACTAGAAAAAAAAAAAAATTTAGATTGAAAAAGGACACTAAAAATGTTGAGTGTCCATAAGAAATTTAACCTATCTACGAATAAATCCTTGCCTACCTGTTCATAACCCTTGTTACATGGGTAAAGGGTTAAGATATAAAATATCATAGCTTTTCCACGATTCAAGTTTTTACATTTGGCATATGTTGTTCAAGTGTATCATGTAATTCCTAATGAAGAATGAATTCTTAATTTATGAATGAATGGACAATAAATGGGACTGACCTGATGAGAAGTTGGAGATGGGCACGTTGTTGGTAATGGACTCTGCGACCTCTGGTGAGTTGAGACCATAGATCTCCAGAAGTTCCTTCACCGTCTTCTGAGCGTAGTCCCTCAGATCGGAGGCGTCGGTCGCCTGATGGAGGAACGCCTGGAGATACGGAGGCCTGGACTCGCCATCGCTAGACTCTGACTCGGCTGGACTCTCTTTTCCTCTACCTTTCGAGAGATCCATAGGGGCAGAGTCTTCGTCAGATCTTCTTGGTCTCTTTGCCTCGCTAGCGTCCGAGCTGCTGAGGTCCAGTGCGCAATACTCCTCTTCTTCCTTTTGATACACGATGTTCATAGGATCGAAATTCTTCCTCTTGTTCCTCTTGGGTTGTGTGAACAGGATCGGGGCCTCACCCTCCGAATCTTCGGAGGCGGTATCCGCTCCGTTCATCTGGAGCCTACCGCCCACTAGGAACATCGGCTCCGTCTCTGCCATGTTCACCATGGAAACGCCTGGAATAGAAAAAACAAAATTAATTTTATCCCCGCTTTCACAACATATTATTTATAAGTTATTTTCATATCAGGTAATTATTAAAACCTTTTAATCATCAACCTATTTTATTTATGTGAAAATAGGATGGTTGACTGTAAGATATAATGGTTGAGAAGATGATCAAGGATGGAGTTGGGTTGATAAATTAAATATACAATTTTAAGGTTAATTCTTTGGTAAATAAATTTACTTTATTCAATTAGCATCATTTTGCTCACATCAACTTTCATACCAGCCCTGAAGAAGACTTGCAAGGCAGGTAGGAACGTCCCTATATAAAGTTTATTAAGCTTGGATGAGCAATTTATCTACATGAGTCCATCCCTGAGCATCACCTAAACTATTTTATTTATATCTTCACAATCACATATTGTTGATATTAGTGTTAAAAAAATAAATAAATACAAAACTCAACTATAACAATAAATCGAATACGTACATAACAATCATTTAAAATTAGTTGAAACCTAATTAAACTATTTTGAAAAATACAGTAATAATAATTTTTAAAAATATTTTAATATATTAAACCATAACTTATTGTATTAATATGTATCTACTAAAATTATTTTATATTGATTAATTATATGAGGAATACTTTAAAATCTGTTTAGAAAAAATATTTTTTACATTTTTTTTTTTTTTTTATGTTTAACAATTTGTGGTCTGTTATTCTGATATAAAAATAAAAAAAGTAGTTTTACTTAAGTTGGTACATTTAATGAACAATATGTTTTTATATTTTTACTTTTTCAATTTTTAATGACAAAACTAGAGCTATATATCACTCATTTAAATTTTAACATAAAATTCGGCATGAATTTGGTACTTTTCTGCGCTCAATTTAAAAAAAAAAATTGTATACCCATTTTCAAACATATTTTTATTGTTAGGCAATTTTAATATGATATTTGTATTGCAGTTCTGATTTAGTTTAGTACTTATTTAATATTTAACAACTAAAACTATCCAATAGTCGGCAGTAGTAACTATCCAGTTTCGCACTATATTAAAAATACATAATTTATTAAAATACCACATGCAATAGCCCTACTTGATTTAAATATTTTACACCTTGTAGTATAATTTTTTTAAGATAGAATAATTTTTAATTGAAAGCAAAATTATGAACTATCACAAGGGAATATAATTAGTTGTTTTTAAAATTCAGCTCTGGAGATTTAAATAAATTTAAAACTGAGATGAATAAACAATGTTTAGTTTTATATATAATGTTTCGCCAATTGTTTATTAAAAAATACTGTATTCTATATGTTATATATATATTTGCCAAAAACTTTTGAAATAGCGTAAGGTGTTTTGGTAGCAAGCCAGAAATATGTACATATTTTCTTGTTATTGGTACTGCATTTTTTAATCACTAAGTAAGATTTAAAAAATTATGAATTGGAAAAATTTAAAGTGAATATTAAAAAATATTTATTAATATGTTATACTATGTTTTAAGATATAAAGAACAGAACATAATTGAATTTTATTATTTTTATTATATTTTTAAGATAATGAAATATTAACAAGTAAAAGTAATTTAAATAAAACTGGTTCAAATATAGCTCTTATTCGAAGGGAATTCTGTTATCTATATTTCCTGTTTTTATTTATTTATAAAAGATAAAAAAAAAAATAATTGAAAAAAAAAAATTATCGACGGGATTGAATTGGAACACTTTTATCAACCAATTGGCTGTTAATTTTGAAATGCTGAGATAAAGAGTTTATTGAAGCCATGAAATCGGTAACTGCAGATTTTTCAGATGTCGCACAACTATATATATTTATTATTTTTTTTATTAAACAAAACTTTGGAAGTTGTTCACGGATTTATAAAAAAATTATTTCAGTTTTTTTTAAAGTTATTTTTATGTACACAACCCACACTTGAAACATGCGAAAAATGGAACTTATATTTTACTTAATTTTTTCTTTTTTTAAATCGAATTACGATACTTTAGTTTATTTAAATAAATTTCATTATATTTTAAGTGATGTCAAATCCATCGTTTATCCATTATTCTTAGCTACTGAGACCATAAAATATATACCAACAGTTATATTTCCACGTATTTAGATATATACTTATAATAAAATATATATAGTTTATAAATATAAATGCTCTTATTCAAATGGATTCAGGGCAGTACATTATATATCTTGTCCCTGATTCTTTTATATTATTTGATAAACTACTTGTTGAGATTACAGTACATAAATTCACATCCCACATAGCAATCGTTATTTATGGAATTGTCTACTTTTTACAGTGATCTATATTTTTTTTTTTTATCGATTTTTATTTATTTATTTATTCCCAGCGAGCATTGCTAGTCGATTAAGAGAATTTTAGAGCAATATATCATAGACAAGCATTAAAAAAAAAACAAACATCTAAAATAAAAATATTGTTTTTCTATAATTTTCTAAAGGACATGTGCAGTTTCGAACTC
The DNA here is from genome assembly GCA_003667255.2 of Euschistus heros. NCBI lineage: Eukaryota > Metazoa > Arthropoda > Insecta > Hemiptera > Pentatomidae > Euschistus > Euschistus heros. The sequence continues at coordinate 732,629 of RCWM02000011.1, forward strand.
ACAGTTCCATATATTTTATGTTCGGGGCGGTGGAATGTGGAAAAATACGGAGCCCAACCCACAGTGCTTGGTCTTGAATTACAAACGTCTATGATTTACAAGATGCATTCCGAGGGGTATTGCTTGCTTAATGCCGATAGCCTATGGATTTAAAGTTTTAGCCCGTTGCATTCGACTGAAAAATGGGTCCAGGATGCCTTATGCACTCGTAAAAAAGAAAATTTATATCCGCGCCTTTTCTTCCCCTTTATAACACAGGTAATAAAATAGTCAATGGTGTTGGAAATAACAAGGACCAAGCTTATGTATCTAAGAGCTCAATGAAAAACTAGTAAAAATAAATTAATACTATTAACATGAATTTTTTAGTGGAATAAATATAATTTCATTCAAAAGTCAAATCACAGAAGAGTTTTTTTAGTTACATAAAATTAAATTATAGCCAAAACATATCTAGTTGGACCTCTTTTTATTCTATATATTTGCAGAATTTTTTTATTGTTTTTGAACATTAGAAAAAAAATAAAGAGTTACTAATTTTATTATTAACCGTATTCTGTAATATAGGAGCATCAAAGCTATTTATTTTTTTTATTTAACTAATAAATTTCTGGGCATTTTTAAAAGCATCTACACAAATCCATTGTAACTTAAAAAAATAATTCAAATTAAATTTAGACGTTGTTCTAGAAAGAATATTTTCATTAAATTATTTTGTACAGAAGTGACGAAAATTCATTAAATTTAATAGAAAATAAAATTTTATATTTCTGAAATTATTACTAAAGTTAGTCTGATGGGCAAAGCTTTTCAACTTTATTGAGTTAATTTTATTTCAGAATTCAATATTTAACTAATTTTATATTTAAAAATATTATTTCTTTAACTTTTCATTATGAATATAAATTTTTGGGTGAAAAAAAAGTTTGTTATTGTTCAGCGTTTCACTCTAAAAATATTTACTGATATAAAAAAATAATTGAGCCGGTGATTTGAAGTATGTCCTTACTCTGTTTGGAAAATATTTTTTTTTTAGGATTTTTAATACTGTTCTTAATTTTTAAAAGATTTATATAAAATTAACAAAATAAAATAAAACCTCGTGCATCCAGATGTTTGGTACCCATACAGATCGCATATACCGTTAACGATGACAACCTTTGGCGCGGGTACGGGGTGGTGCTGCGCTCTGACGAGTATAGTTCAAAACAGTTCGGGCATCTCCGTCGAATCAGCCGAACATTACCGAACCGACGTATTTCGGCGTTTTAAAACTCCACATACTGATGTATTAAAATAAAAATGATACAAGAAGCCCAATAAACAAAAATATTATAAAAATCTTTTAAAAGCATTTTTAACATTTAAAAATAAAACTGAAGCCAGCAATATTCAGATGTAATCCTCTTAAAAATGAAAATAAAACCACCCAATTAATACTGTTGTTTTACTTATAAATTTATCTCTCTCTCTTTTAATTATGAATAATGTATTTCGGGAATTCCGTGAATTGCTTTTATTTATTTATTTTAACAAATGTATTATTTTTTTAAAAGGTTTACATTTTTTATTTTATTAACTTCAGAGATATTTACTCGTGCGTTTTCAAAACAATTAAAAAGTCGATAATTTTAAACGAAAGATATTAATAAAAATTATAACGGTGAAAAAAAATAATATAAATGTAATAAATACTTCAATTTATAGAATAATTAAAAACCATTGAAAAATTAAAATATTAAAAACATATGCTATGTTCTTTGTAGTTTCGTTTTGATTTTCACACTAACAATAATATAAATTCAAAAATATTTTTGAACTTCGGGTTCATATTTTCATAAGATCCGAACATTCACATAACTGATAGACCAATCGTTTTTGTGTCCGTGGTTCCATCTTACTTAACGCCAACATTTAATAAAAATATATCAGTTTTAATTTGCATAATAAAATTGATATAAAAGTTTTCGAAATCAACCATTGATAAAAGACTCCATTATCTTTTCCGTACTCACGGGCTGGGACGTCTCGTTCAACCCTGTACCCGTTGGAATAGGTCAGTGCGTAGGGTGTGTAGTCCTTTCGGATGTATCGAAATTTAAAATAATACGAATATTTTAGAAAAATATATAAGGGATTTATATGAAAATAAATTTTAAAATGTTACTTTAATAAGCTATCGGAATAACCCACAATGTTTTAAAAAAATATCTGAATACTGACATTAAAAAAAAAAATGATGGTGTCCTAAAAAATGCTATATTTCAGTACAATACATATTTAAAAATTCAACTTCTTTTCGAAAACACTTTTACCTATAAGCGCGAAATAAAAAAAAAAAAATTATCTTTATATAAATTAAGATATATAGACGATTTTCTAAAAATATAAATAAGAAACGAATAACATAATTAATATAGAATTTTGTCATTGAATTGTAAGTTTGAACTGATTGAAAAAAAAAGTATATATTCCGAAGAAATATGGTATTAATTAATTATTATTCCAATGTAGCAGGCATTTAATAAATAAGAAAATATATTTTAATATAATAAAAAGCTTTTTGAATATTTAGGAACTCCAAATAATTCGTACATTGACAACTGTTGAGCTTTGATCGGGAAGTATTTTATGTCTCATATGATACGGAAATTTTATTTAAATCAATAAAAAATATAATTCATCAACCAAGGCACTAATTTCGAACTTTATTAAATTCCGGCTAATTGTCATGGAAATATTTTTTTTTTTATGTTATAGTTATTATTTTTTTTTTAGTGTAAATTATAAATGAAAGTATTTTAAAAAATATAAATAAAATTATAGATATTTGAATTAGTTGTAGCAGACCGTGATTTGTTATCGTGTATTTGACACTACGCAGCGTAGGATGAAATTAGAGCGTGAAAAGTTTTTCTTATAAAATTTCATAATATTATTTTTGTAATGATATTATATCTAATTTTTGTGTTATATTTAGATAGTAATTTTTAAAAAAATATATATAAATTTATATTTGAATATTTCCTATTATTTAATTTTAAAAAATTCGATAAAATCGGAAATGAAAATGTGGCGTTTTACGTAATTTTGACATTTGAGTAAAATATTTAAAATTAATAGGATGGATTTTTTTTAATTCTATAAGTACGGATTCCTGCAGTGTATTAAGGTTATGAGTACCTTTTAAGTGTTGAGTTTTTTAAAATTAAAAATTTTGTAACATCATGAAGTAAGTGAAGTTGAACTGTACTTTAGAAAGGGTTGTATTTCCCGATTTTATACATTGCTAAGTCATAACACAGTTTATATAAAAACTTATTTACTTACGGACAGACTGTCAGACTGTATCAAAGCACTCACAAGCTGTCCATATATCACAACACACAAGAACAACACAAGCATAAGCACTAGACACTGACTATATTCTTCGTTGTCAGGTTTAGAGTTAATTCATGAGGAAGAAGAGGGCAGGTTGACGCGCTGCAAGAGACTGGATGGCCCAACGTCGGTGGTGGGAGAGCTCCGCGCTAGGCGGATTCTGATTGGTCGGATCGTGGAGGGGTGGGGGAAGAGACTTCCCCACGTACGACGGGGGTTGGTGCAACCCCTGGAGGGTGTCCAGTAGTACTGGAGCGGTTCTGCTGGAAGTAGGGTTCGCGGTATCTCGTCGGTGTACCAATAAGTGTTCATAGAGTCGTAAGTACAAAGAATAGTTCTACGGGTCATTACTATCCACTTGTAGGATTAGGACATTTAATTTTTTTTTTTTTTATTAGTCGTGATAACATCATTAACTTAATATTATAAAATTAATCAGAAAAAATCACCTTCCCAAAGTTAAAAAAAAATATATATAACCGATTTTAAATATTAAATCAAAATTAATTTCTACAATTTTAAATGATATTACAATAAAATAAAATTCAACTGAAGATAAAATAATCGATTTGAATCTTTTCAAAACAACCCCCCCCCCCACCCTCCACCACCATGAATAGATAAGGGTCTGTTAATTTGACGCTATTATACGCGCATCCAGCCACTCTTCCATTTAAAATACCACTCTTTGTGGTAATTGCAACAATATATTTGTTATCTTTTTAATTTTAAATATTTAAATTATTTAATCAAAATTAATTTTTAAATAATATTAAAATAAAATAAAAATTAAAGATCAAATAATTGTTAGATTTAAAGCTTTTCAAAACAACCCCCACCCTTCCCTAGCGCTAATAGATAAAGGTCTATTAATACCTTTAAAATAGCACTTGTAGGTAAGTAAAATAAATTTTAATATTTGTTACTATTCTTAATACTTTTATGTGTTCCTAGGCCCGTAAGTACAAAGAATCGATTTACATTTCTGTCCACTTGTTGGAATGAGACCTTTTTAAATTTTTTTAATACTTGGCGTGGTATTCATTTTTATTTAAAATCTTTGATATAAAAAAAAATAATCAGAAAAAATCACCTACCAAAAGTTAAATTTGAACCTAACCTTGCCTAACCGTTTTTAAAGATTAGATAAAATTAATGTCCATAACATTTTTAAATAATATTAAAATAAAATAAAAATTAAAGATCAAATAATTGTTAGATTTAAAGCTTTTCAAAACAACCCCCACCCTTCCCTACCACAAATAGACAAGGGTCTATTATTTTGACGCTATTATATGCACATTCAGTTACACTTCCCTTAAAAATATCAATTGTTATAATTACAATAAATTTAAATATTAAAATTTTTTTATATATTTCTGTAGGAATAACTAATATCATAAACGTTCCCAGATTCTTAAGTGCAAAGAATCGTTTTATAGGTCATTCTCATCCACTTGTTTAAATTGGACATTTAATCATTTAAGACATGATAATAATTTTTATTTTAAACATTTAATAATAATATAAAATTAATCAAAAACACATAAAATCACCATTCCTAGATATAAATTTAAAAAAAATGTCTATTTATTAATCAATATTAACTTGTGTAAAGTTTTCAAATACGTTAGATCTAAAACTATGTATATATATATATATATATATATATTTAAACAAAAACCCCCAACCTTATCTACTACTAATAGATTTATATATTTTAAAGAAATGTATATTTTTATTTTATATATTTAACATTATGAAATAAAAAAAAAAAAAGTCAAATAAAAATATGCCAATTTTTAAATATTAATCAAGACTAATTTTCATAATATTTTTAAATACTATAAAAATAAATAAAATTTGACTGAAGTTAAAATAATCGTTAGATTTTAAGCTTTTCAAAACAACCCCTTCCCTTCGTTACCCCCGATAGATAGGGGTCTGTTAATTTGGCGCCCCAGAGATAAATAAAAAAAATTCCTTTTATCAAATATTAATCAAACTTATTTCCATAACATTTTTATAAGTTGTTAAAATAAAATGAAATTTAATAGAAGATAAAAAAAAGTTAGATATAAAACTTTAAAAAAATAAAAATTAAACTAAATTAAATTAGATAGGGGTTTTGAATTTGACGCTATTTTTATTGTCATTATAAGTAATTTTTTATCAGTTACTTTTTAGCTAGATTTTGGTTCCTACTTTTATGGGGTAGTTTTATTTATGTAATAAAAATATGAACTGATTTTTCATAGAGGATTTTAAAAATATCTATCGAGGATAACTCCATCTCTATTTTAAAAAATAATCTACTTAAAATAATATATTGTATTAGTACCAATAAATAATAAATATTTTATGATCACTTAATAGTAAAAGGTTGAGTGGAGTAAAATTACTGAGCTTCCCTTTTAGTAACAAAATATCGTATAAGAGGAGATAGAAAAATTGTTTTAAAATATTATTGTAATATAAATTATAAAATTAAAAAAAAAAATATTATTTTAATAGATCATGTTTAAAGTTGTTAGATAAATGTCACGATTTCTAAATTATTATTATTTAAAATCGATGTTGATTTCGAACAATGCAAGAGATAAAACAAAATATTGATATAGTTTATATTGGAAGATTTTGGCAAAATATATTTTTTTTAAACACAGTTTTAAATATAATTATTCATCTTGAATAATTGTTATTTAGCGATTAAAATTTTGATAACTAAAATTGATAACAAAAGAAATATAATTACATCTACCAAAAAAAAAAAAATCTCATTTAAATATGAAATGGGTCTGATAGTCATTAATAAATGTTAATACAATAAAAAATGTTAACTTTATAATATTAAACCATCTTAATTGATAAATTAATTTTAATAAAAGTCTGTTATCACTTGATATACCTAATTTTAAATTATTGTGTTAGGAACATTTGTAGTCCTGTTCTTGGTAGGACTTGTTAATTATTTATTTTTATCTTTTCTTCTAAAAATAATGTTTATAATAAATTATATTCTTAATTTTAATTATAAATACGCATTTAAATTTTAATTAATTATAAAATATTTTCATATATTTGTTAATATTCAGAGAATAATTAATATATAACACTTAATTAGTATCAATTAGATTTATAATACCTAATTATTATAATTATAGAAAGCATTAAAATAAATTATTTAATTTTGATCATTTTAATTAGTATAATTCAATATTATGAATTAATAATTGGTTAAAATTATTTTGGAACTATAAACGTTTGTATAGATTTTAATAATCATTATTACCTTATTATAATTACAAATTGTATGATTAGAAATTGTATGATACAATTTTAATATATTTTAATGTTTCAGCACTGCTCCTTATGTCAATCTTATACATTTAATATTTTTTCAGTATTAAAATAGTACTCAGAAATTATCTCTGTATGTTCAATCAAAAATATTGTTTAAAAATGTTTTTATTTATATTTAAAAATCTTGTATGAAACAGAAAAATGATATAATAAAATGTTTAAAATTTATTATTTTGTTTATTTTCTCCTTTTCACATTGTCCATCTATTATTCCTTGTCACATTCCAATAATTTTTTTTTTTTTAAACTGAAATAGGATTATCTAAGAAATTTTTTTAATGTGGAAAAAACAAACAAACAATATTATCCTACATTTTATATACCTACGATAAAAAGAAAGGCGTGGATAAAGGTGTTATATTATAAATTTAAAGTTTTCATACTATAATAATAATAATTTCATATAAACTATAATATTTTTATTTTATCAAATTAATTCTTTACGCACTGAGAAATCATGCGTTAAAACAATAATTTTGGACAGTTGAGATTTCAAGGTGGAGACACATCATCTAGTATTTTCAAATTAAAAAAAAGAAAAAAAAAAAAAGATTCGAACCGTTCTGTTTAAGTTATTTTTAGATAATTATAACTATACTTTTTTTTATCTGAAATATTTGGTGAATACCAACTGATCAATATTTCATTAACTGAGAAATATTAATAATATAAAAGAAGAAATCACTTAAATGTAAAGAAAATAATGTAAATTATTAAAAACTCTTTGTAAAAACTGAGTTGAGAATCACATTACATTAAATCTGGAACACAATAAAAGAAAAAAAATTAAAACAGTGTATCGATTTCAGTATACAAGAATCTTTTAAAAATAATTAATATGAATTAGATCAACACACACAGAAGGAAAGGCAAATATTGAAACAGCTGAGTAAAGATACGTTAAAACAGCTGATCAGTAATGTAAGCTAAAATGAAAAAAATCATAATAATATTACACAGAAACTGAAAAATACAAGGCCAAAAAATTAAAAAATTAAAAAACTCGGTTTCTGCAATTTATAAGATTTTTATATAAAATTTTTACTGAAAATGATAGTTTAAATTATTTCGATCAGTTTTCATTTTGCTGCTTAAATGTTTTGTGAACATTATGCTGAATGAACATTTTCAAAACGTTCCAACTGTTTATAGCTATATATTAATTAAAATAATTTGATATTGAATTCATTTAATTAAATTAAATTAAATTAATTACATTGATTTATAATTATCAGCTGTATTAATATAACCTTGCCATTCCTTCGTTATTTGTAGATTTGTTAGATGGCGATGCACTGTCTTCATTTCATTATTTTGTGTTAAAATTTGCATTATTTTTTACATTAATTTATGTTCTTGAATCCTGATTGTGTCTGAATTTGAGATGCATTGAAGTTTCTATTATTAACAGGCATTTGAGGCAGTTTTTGTCATATTTGTTATATCATCCTATCATTTTATTATTATTTTTTTTTAATCCTTATTTATTTATATTCCCATTTGTATCATATTGTTTAATTTTTAGTACATTTAGAACTGTTTATTATATTTTATTGTTACTATATTTAATTTTTTTTTTTCATTCAAGCTACAAGTTGTATGAATGTATTCATTGTCGTCCATATTACTCATTGCCTTTGAGTGAAGCAGCTTGTAATTATTTAATTAAAAAAAAGTATTTAAAAAATTAATTTTTTTTTTAAACTAATTCAAAATAAATTTATGAATGTAAAAATACATAAATTAATCCTAATTCCTCAACTATTTTACTTTTACAACTGATCCATTTTAATATTTTATTTTTTTGCTAATTTCTATAAAAAATTTCAAGAAATGCACTAAAACTATGATATGCCCATCATTAAGTATCTAACATAATAATTTTAAAATATTACATTTTAGGCTTTTTGTATTTTCAATGCATAATTTATTTTAGAAATCATTTATAATTTTGGCCTTTTAGAATATGTTTAGTATATAACGAGTCTGCAGAACTCATTTCAGTTTTTAGAATAAACCCATTAAAAAATTATTGGTTTTTTTTCTTGAAATGTGAACTTGAACCGAATATTTATTCTGCTTCCTATTTTATAATCAGAATAAAAAAATATAAAATAAATAGCTCACATATGAATCGTAACATAGTTTTTCATTCAATTTAAAGTATTTTTCACCCGAAGATTTTAATGAGATTAGTTCAGAGTAAACTTTTTTACATGGAAAAAAGGATCAAAATTGTGTTGAAATTCTCTTTGTTCAGAGTCTTTCAAAAAATGGCAAAAATGGTTTTTCATCAACAACCTAAACAAGCAAAAGACTTATAGAAATATCTGTTTTTAGTTATTACTTATTTATTTATTTTTACATTGACCTTTGTCATGTCTTGAAAGTATTGAGATGGACAATTTTCATTTTTCTAAGCTAAATAATTGGTTAAAGTTGATAAAGTTTGGAGAATAGTATATTCGAATGGGTATGAAGTTTACAATGAAAACATAAGTATCTGGTTTGGGCTAAATCAGCACCGCATGGAACATTAAGATTATGGATGTTTGTTTCTGACAAAATAAGGAGTATTCTTCGAAGGATTTTGGTTTGTAATGATTGGATATAAAAAATGGAATTAGAAAATACAAAATTCCGGGTTAAGAAAACCATTTGTGGAAGATCAAAAATATTAAAATCAACAATAATTAATAAAGTAGCATATTTAACCTTTTCCCAACTTGATTCCTAACCATTAAATACAAGAAATTATCAATTTAAACGTACTTTTTTTGAAAAGGATTTGTTTACATTTTATTCTCACACATAAGTCTATAGTATTATTGTCGATGTATTCCCAACAAGTCTTGACAATACAGAAAGACACATTGCTTCATCCAAAAGATCGGAATTTGTGGTCACAGGTGTGGCTCTTGCAAAAACTCCGTCCTAGTATGGAATGAGGAGAAACCGATTTAGAAACTTGGAAAAAAAACAACAAAACAACATCTCTTGGGTCTTTGGAAAAACATTTGGTAAAATGAATGAGACTTGAATTCGTTTTCATAATTAGAAAAAAAAAATTTTTTTTGAGTACTCAAAATCAACAAAGAGTGGATTATTTATTTGAATAATCGAAAGTATATTTGTTTGTTAACACTATATGAGTCAAGAGTTTTGACTCAGAAGTAATAAATTAATACTTTTTAAAATTATAAATAAAATTTTATAATTTTAATTATTGTTATACTGGTTTAATATTATTAGTTCAAGATAGCAATCACGTCGAATGCATTGAAAGATTATAGCCATATTTCAAATGATGACTGATGAGTACACGACTAGAGAGTATTTGTCTTTTGTTTCAGATTTTTAAAAAAATAAAATGAAAACTGAAGAAAATTAGAAAAAAGTATAATAAAATATAATTAAAAACATAGAGAAAAAAATTAACGTATATTTGTTTAAAGTTAGATTTATAGATTTAAAAAACATAAGATACATATTAATTGCATGAATAATAATAAAAATTAAAAATATAAATAAATAAACAAACTCTGTATAAACCATCTGCAAATAATAATCTATAAGTTTTAAAAATAATAAAATGAAAACATATATATATATTTTTTTCATAGATAAACTTTTCTCATTGCATTTATTAAAAAAAAAAGAAAATATAGTATTCTCATAGAAATCCTTTATATTCCTTTATATTCCTTTAAATTCCATCCTTTCATCTGATTCCATACACAATAAACTGCAGCATAAGATGAGAATATTTTGTAATCCGCTTCCCAATTCTTTGGTATTCTCTCCCCCTCAACATTCGTCAAATCTCTAAATAACAACTTCCAAATGCTTTTTTTTTCTTTTTTTTTTTTTTTTTCTCCTATTATCTCCTCTTTCTTTAAATGAATATAAATTAGTTGAAAAGATTATTAATTTCTTTTTTCAGTTTAGTTTTAGAAGTGATACAAGTTTATTTAGTTCAGTATTTTTTGTTGTTGTTTATTCTCTTTATACACGTGATGCAAGTGTATATATTTTCGTTATTCTAGAGGATATGTGTTCTAGAATAAAGTACATTTTTAATTGATTCAGTAAATGATATTTGATAAATAGAAAATAAGTTTTATATATTACTTTTATAAATTTATTTTATCCTACGAGCAGTTCTCCTGTTTTATTTATTTAATATTTTTATGTATAGAGATTTTTTACTGTGTTACATATTACATTCATTAGCATCATTGTTTGTTTGATAATGCCATTGAAGCACTTGTCATTTTCTCGATTGTGACATTCCTACTTTTTATATCAATGTTTTCGTAGCTACTCGAGGAGAGTTGTTATGGATGTTCAAAGAGAAAATTCTCTTTCTTTTCCACACAAACACTAAATCCATCTTGAAACGTCAACTACTTTACAGCTCATGTAGGAGAGGAGGAAATAAGGAAATATCAAAATAGAAAACACTAAAGCAATGTTGAAAGTAATAATATAACATCTGATCCTCTTTTTTACATTATAGAAGAGTATATAAGGCAATACCAATAAATAATACACTAAATCCATGTTGAAATAATGCTAACTTCTGTTACACCTCTTTGTATTAATTAAGTCGAAATAAGAAAAAATATCAAAAATAGGAAACACTATACCCATGTTGAAAGTAATGTTATTAAGCTATTTTGAACTCTTCTAACATTATGAAAGGGCAAATAAGAAAATATAAATATTTAAAATACTAAACAATGTAATTCAAGTTGAAATCATAGAAATGGAAGTTTACAGATAAGGATAAGTCGAACTGAAGTGTCAGTAGATATTAAAATATTTTGTACTTTATTTACAATCACCACCTCTGTTACTTATTGTCCTTGAGAGCAATATAAATATATATATATATATATATATATATATATATATATGTATATACGCACATGGTGATTCCTTTTTAATGTAAAAAAAAAAAAAATGTGTGAAACTGGAACGAAAAACTGTGATATCTCCATTTTTCTCAATTGTTTCTTAAATTTTGATCACATTTTCAGATTTAGCATTAAATTTTCTATAAAAGCAGGGTGCATGCAACCTTGAATTTTAAAAACCTTGGACCTAAACAACAGCTTGATCTTTACCTTATTTAGGGAAATGACTTAAAATACTTCAACGGTCAACGTTTTTCGAAAAAAACGATCTAAAAGATTCCGAATCTCATAAAAACATGCAAATGCAACTAGCTTTCATATTTTATGATTAGGGCTGTGAATTATATGCAATAAAAACTGAAAAATATGCACATACATATGCAGAGATATTGGATAAAATATGCTGTTAAATACCGAAAATATGTAACTATCTGCATTATTAGAAAAATAAAAAAATCGCAATACATACCTGTACTTAAGTACAAACTCAAGTTTAAATAAAGAAAAGAAAAGCATTAAAAAGCTAAAATTAAAAAACAAAAACAAATGTTAAAAACCTTTATTAAAGATAAATAATACAAATTAAACAGGGAACATTAAAGATGAAAAAAATCATGACATTTTTTCCAGAAAACTTAAACAACAATCACAACCAAAATACTTATACTTTAAAATAGAAAAAAGAGAAACCCTTCCGACTTATTCATGCCACTTATTCACTGTTGCAGATTTGAATTGCAGACAAACACTTTTTCAGGTTTTCGAACAAAATAGATGGTCTATAGGGCCTCAAAGTAGATTTGAAACGCTTTACACTGAACGACCGCTCTACATCGTATAAATATAAAGCGTCTCCATCACTCTTTAAAATCTCATTTGAAAGCTCACCTATGTACTTCCAAACAAGATCTTTTGTCTTTGACTTTCGGTATTTTAGGTTAAAAAAAAAAAAAAAACATTTTACGAATGATATGTCTCGGTGAACACTGTCTGAGAGACTGTGTAATGGAATGGTGGAAGGGAGAAGGGTGAAATGAAAAGTGAAGTCATAACGTATTTGAGCGAAGTATGAACGAGAAATCAAACGGATTAAACAATTCTAAGAAAAAAAAATACGATAGAAAGTTCGCTGAAACCGAAGAAGCACTTCGACACATACAAACGCATTGATTAGGAAAAAAAAAAAAAAAAAAAAAAAAAAAAGAATGAGGGGAGTTCTTACAGCCAGTTTTCGGTTTTATCTATATTTTATTTTTTTTTCAGCTCGGAAACATAAAAAAAAATTCAAATGTCAAATGCCGGATATGTAGATAAATATGCAAGTCTAGTTCAAAATATGTAAAAATATGCATTTATGGCAAAATATGCAATTAAAAAATAACTCAAATTTATTCCAAATGCCTCAAAGCATATATATTCTGATAATAGATGTTTTAGTTAGTTAGGAGAAATATGCAAATGCATATATTTCACAGCCCTAGTTATGATCAAATTGATGATTCCGTATCGATTTTATGGAGAAATGTACTTTTTAAACCGCAAAAACATGGTGTTTTCATTCGGGATACGAATCAGGAACTTGTGTAAATAAGACATTATGATAATCGCTTAATGAAAATTTGTATTTTGAACCAAATAAAATAACTTGAAAAAAAAAAATATTGTTGACTAGAAAAAAACTGACATATATCTGTAACGGATTGGAATTTAAAAGTGAGGTCATTGGGAGTTCTCTTCTTTTTGTTCTAATTTCAGACAATATTTTTCACTAAGAGGGAATCACACACTATATATATATATATATATATATATATATATATATATATATATATATATGAAAAATAATATTTTTTTTCTTCCTCAAACATAGCCAACTTGAATTATCGGTTTACAGCCAGTGTGTATACTGGAGAAACACTTGTTTGCCGATATAATCGCCGGGGACCTTGGCTGCCGGACCACATCTCCAGAGATAAAGAAATTTTCAAGGAAAGAGCGGGATAATGGAGAGACAAAGAGAAAATAAAAGAAGAAATGAGAGGTAACAAGAGACCGGGGGCTGAGACAAAGGCGTTATTGTCTGCAGTGACTGGGTAATCCTATCTAACCCCCACTCATCAACATCATCATCTACCCCAACAGTCCCCCTCACATATACAAGATTTCCCACTGGAATCTATTGAAGTTAAGTATATGTGGACGTTTTCGGATGGTGTTATGGTGCCTGAATGATACGTATGTATGCTAAAGGAGCTATTGGATTCCATGGAAATTAATGCTGGGTTTAATAATAATAAAAGTTCTTTATTTATTCTGGGACCTTAAGTCCCTTAAGAATAAAAAATGTTGTACAACCGAGGGCCTTCAGAGCCTTAAAAGAAGATAATATTTTTGTAACAAAATAACAGATAATATTAATAATTAAAAAAAAAAAAAAGATATTCATAAAAGCTAACAGAGAGTTTTAAAGAATTTTTTTTACAAAAACAAAAAAGATTTCATGAATATGAATTGTTCATATTTTGTACAAACTAAAAAGTGGCTGTTGACAGGTTTTGGTAGACAGGATCTGGGTGGATAGCAGGTGGTTAAAGAAGTGGTATTTGAAATTGGAAAGGGTAATTCAATGATTATTATATTTATAATAAAATTTTAAAAAATAAATAAATAAATAAAATCATCTGAGAGGTTTTCTCGAAGAAAAACGCAGAACTGTTAAAGTACTTGCATAGAACCTTCCAGTCAGCAAATCGACTATAGATAGGAAAAAAAAGTGGAAAAAAGTTCGAAACTTGGATAACTCATGCATTAACTAATGCCTCATGTATGATCTTACGAAACTCGTTTGAGCTGAGACTCATCCATCCTACTCTCCAAACCTCTCACCAAACGACAAATATTTTTTTTACATACTTGGAGTACTTATTAAAATATATATATATATATATAATCAAATTCATAGAGATAAATATATTGAGAGTAATGGAGTGTATCTTGATTAATGAAAATTTTTTTGATCATTTTTTCTTTTTAATTTTTAAAACTATAAATCTGCATATATTTACGGAAATTTTTTTTGTATATTTTTTCATACCCATTTACGTCCTTTGTTTTATACATGCAATATTAATTTAACATTTTCTTCTATTTTATTACATCATCTTATTATTAAACGTTCGTTTTATAATAAAATAAATTTTTTTTTTTTTTTTTATTCAATTGAAAAATCACAGTACACAGTTTTAACGCTAATGCGTAGCAAAATTTAAATGTTAGTTCCAGCAAAATAAGGGCTGCTACAATCAGATTGTGTAAGCAATGTAATGCTAAATTACACCCAAATTTCTTTAAAGTATACCACAAATAAGAAATTAAAGTTGCATGAAAATTTCAATTTTTATTTCTTTGAATGGTTTTTTTTTATATCAACCTATTGCAACAAAAGTTTTCATGAAACAGTATTATTGAAGCATATATAAATACATCACCTTATCTATCTCTGAAAAATAAGTTATACAGGGTGTTTCAGGGTTAAGTAGCCAAACTGAAAAATGTAACAAAGGACCTTTCAAACAAGAAAACGATTTGTTTAGGAGAAATTCACTCCTAACGATTTCCATTGTTATGAATTATTTACGCACAGTAAATAAATAAAACTTATTTTATTTGTTTCTTTAAACGTAAACATTAACATTCATATTAAATGTTGTTCAATGTTATATGTCTGCAAACGGTTTGTTTAGTTGATGGATTTGTATAGAATATAAATGACTACTGTGATTCTGAAACAATACCACATACCTAGTGGCGTTCTGCCACTGCTACTGTCGTTCATGTTCAAGGAAATCAACATTTAATATGAATGTTAAAGTTTACATTTAATAAATAAAGTAGATGGAACAAATAAAATCTTTATGTGTGAATTAATGGGTTAAAGGATGTGTTAAGCTTGAATACATGTTTAAAGTAATGTAATATTAGAATTTATATTCGTTTGCAATATCAGTTACAGATGAAATTTACGACCTTGGGAACCGTTAATAGATTCACTTAAAATAAACAAAAAAAAAAAAGTGGGAATATCAACCCTTGGATACCTGGAGTCCCACAGTACGAGTTATAACTTAAGGCGAGCATGAATAGAAAAAAAGTTCTGATAGTTTTTTACCTGACAATTGAAAAGGAGGGGAGCGTTAAATGCCCCGCAAAAGTTCATTCTCCCTCGAACCCTTCCAAGGAGAAGCACAAAAGGTACGCTTTTCGGTAATTAATCTCCTAAGGTTGTGTCACATCGAAGGATAACCCTTTAGGGCAGAAAGCGGCTCTACATATTCATAGAGGTTAGACAAGATAATAGCCAAGGATGGGAGGGATCTTCAACCACAGAGTTGGGAAAACTGGTTCACGAACTGGAGGGTCGGGAGACATGAAAGGGTTTCGCAATGAAGAAAGAATCGAGTTGTAAAGGATTCGATACGAAAAAACTTTTTCGGCAGAGGCGGATACGTACGGACCGGTTTTGCAACCGTAATTTGTCAACTTATCTCAAATGCTCTTTTTTATTTACTTTTATCGTTCCCGTTTTGTACCTTTTCTTTTTTTTGATTCGTTCTCAGGTTTCCATTTTTTTTATTCGGGCTTCACCCTCTTCTATATTTGACGCTCTTCCTCTGACCATATTCTCCTCCTGTGGGGAAATGTCATACAGATTATCTGTCCAGTTCGACTGTAGGAATGTAGGTCAGGATAAAAAAAATGATACTTCTTGTTTTTGTCATCTCTCTCTCCCTTCAGCCGCACCCTCAAGAATAACTTGCCCAGAAACGGACTGTGATGCGAGAATCCTACACTTTTTAAGGGTGGTCGAAATTCTTTCAAACAGAGATAAGAAAAGTTGGCTTTTTAAATATTTTACAAGACTTCACAAAGCTGCAACCAAACTATAACCTACAGTATGAATTCATGATAGACACCGAACATCTTGAATGGTTGAAAGGTCGTAGGTTCGAATCCCAGCTGGGAGGATTAAAATTTATTTAGTGGCGGACCCACGAATAAGATTAAAATGACATATTAATAAGTCATCTTCCTTACAGAAACCTCGGAGGGTCATCGGAAATCGAGTGGGAACCGAATTGGGAGGCTAGAGAATTCAAGTGGTCTGAAGTTCATCATGAAGGTATTTTTTTTTGAGCCAATCTTTGTGGATATGTTTAATTTTCATATAATAACAAGCATAAAGAATTTTAAGAATATTTTGGACTCAAGAAAAATCGAAAGAATATTAAATCTGACTGCAGCACAGTTTTTGGATCGTATATTTCTTTTTGGATGTACGTATACGATATATTATTTTTAATTAAGTAATCAATAATTAATTAAAATAAACTAAAACTAGAAATTATAAGTGATAATTTTGAGGTAAATTTAAATAATATATTTTTTATAATTTTTCCTCCACAATATGCCAGGTTATTAGATATAAAAAAAAAAACAATCATTTTTTTTATGTCTTTTTACTGTTGGCTATCGATATTTTGGTTTTGACGTTTTGGAAAAAAAGATGAACATCCTACTTCGGTATAAAATTTTTTCGGTAGGGAAGTTCTTTACTAGCACTACATTTTAATCTCAGCCTGCGGGCTTATTGTTTAAAACAAATAAATAAATAAGCTCTTATATTGAAGATATTATTTTTTTATGTTTGCCACTGTTTACCAATTAATGATATTCTTAATCAATGAGAAATAAAAAAAAAAAAAATTAAAGAAGATTTGTTGAAAATATTATTTTCTGCCTGAAAATTAGTCCATTATTTCGATATATGTCTGTATGACATCTTGACGGATATGGAAAAACCATAATATCAGAATCTTATATTATGGAAAAAATTAATGGAGTCGACAGTTTCATTTATTTCTTATATTAATATGGTGAAATGGGGCTAAGTCGTTCGAACAGACTGTACATATCTTTATGTAATCTCACAGATATACATATTAATACGTTCTCATTTCCAGAACATCGATAAGCAGTGCCATATTTGAGTACATAAGAATACAAATTAACTCCTGACTCACGAGAAAATTCCTCTTGATACAAATGATCATTATCAAGAATCAACTCGACGAAAACCTCATATCTACTTAAAGATATAATTTATAGCCGCTGTGTTATTTTTCATAGTTATGGTCCCAAAATGCATTTATCATACACGAAAATTCAAATTCCAACCAGCTATTAACGATGTGTTTTCCAAGCGAAATTTTAAATTATTGCTGCTATTTCACACAGGAAATTTAATTTCTATCAAATGTAAGTTAATTTTACCACAAAACAATGGCCCAATTCCAAAAGTGCAGGTAGCAAGACAAAAGAATTTATTTCGAGTGTTAAGCTCCATTAACTTAACGACTCGGCTATATTTCTTTGGACCTTTGTGAAAAACTGGGACGTTATATTTTTGGAGAATTTTTGCACTAAACGTGTGCGTGCAAATGAGACGCTCTATTTTTTTTTTTATCTCAATATCCTAATGAGTCTAAATTGATTCGATGTTTCTGAAGTCATCTGAAGGAAATTAAACTGACATTATAGCCTTTGTTCATACAATTAGGATTGAAAAATTATTTGTCACTTCAATTGGAATTTTTTTTTCGGAGACTATTTTTGAATGTCGAAATAGACCATTTCGTCTCATTACACTCAGTAAGAGTATAATCTTACTTCAATACTCACAATCAGTATCAGTCTTGACTCGGCCTAGTGAGGTTATTATCTAAGCTCAGTACAGGATTTGATAAGACTTTTGTATCTATTCTTAATATTTTATGTTTTTCTGTTCTCTTACCATATTATTTAGTTTCTGTTTAATTTTTACTAAAATCTATTAAATTTTGCATTTATTATTAATTTTTATTTCAAATTTAATATTAACTTTTTTTAACCATGGACAAATTTAAAAATAGCGCTATATACAATAAATCAGACGTTCTAAATCTCAGCACATGTTATTCCAATTTAATACATTCAGACTAGTAATATACATTTATATTATTATAGACCATACAATCCATTTATGTATATATCACACAGACATAAGGAAATCCCTTCAACCTGTACCTGGGCATACCACCAGTTTTGGAAACTTTACTTTTTTTTCAGAACGGAGACGAATAAAACCTGCCCCTGAAAAAATGGAACAGGAAATTAAAATAACTTCTAAACATCTGATCATAAAAAGAATTGATGAAGACAATTTTAAAAACGTTTCCACATTTTTTATTAGGAAGTTTATTAATGGCTTGGTCGGTAAAGTTACAAATTAAAAAAAAAAATTAAAATTTTCTCTATTCTTAGAAACATTATCTGTAAAACAAACCGAGACCTTAATGCAATGTAAGGACTTCGGCCGGATACCTATCCTTTCATAGTAAGCTCCATAGCCATTCAAATCCACTAGTTTCTCAACTTGCTTCCTACTCCATTTCTGATAATCCTCCAAGGCGTCTGAAAAGAAGGCCTAGAGACGTTCTAGTGTAGAATGTTTATTGAAGTGCTGCTGATGAGTAGTTATTTTCAAGTTTTGACGTGTTATTATAATCGTTATTAACACATTTACTTTATTTTTGTAAATATCATGATCTTTTTCTTTTTTATTTATTGATATTCACAAAAATAGATTCAGTAACTCCTACGATACCGAATAAAGAACTTACATAATCTGACGCTAACGTATTCAGACTGTGCTGGAATCTGTTTATTAATTAATTACTATATCTATATGTCTCTATATCTATCTATATGTAAATCCTCAATGCTCCTTGTTATGTCACAAAAGAACTTATTCATAAAGATCTTTATGTTCCATATATTGTTGATGTAGCCAGGCACCTATCCCTTGATTGCAAACTGCCATACCCAATCGAATCCACTAGTCTAGTAAATTTCAATAAATTTATATATAAAAAAAAAAAATCACAGAATTGCTTTTGTGTCATAATAAAAAAAATAAAAATAATACGGGGTGAGAATGAAGTATCAACTAATTTATACTAAATTATCAAAGCAAGATAAGAATTTTTTTTCCTAGCTAGTGATCATTCAAAGACATTTATCTACGAAATTCTTCCAACAAAAAAAAAAAAAACAATCATAAAAAAACAGTTGTAAAACGAACAACGTGAGATCCA
The DNA here is from genome assembly GCA_003667255.2 of Euschistus heros. NCBI lineage: Eukaryota > Metazoa > Arthropoda > Insecta > Hemiptera > Pentatomidae > Euschistus > Euschistus heros. The sequence continues at coordinate 752,484 of RCWM02000011.1, forward strand.
GTTCATTAATGAAAGGAAACCGTATTTTTTTTTTCAATGTCATTTTTTTCCAACAGAAGACAACCATCCATCTTCCCTGGCGAAAACAGATTTTGAACCATCCCAAAAAAAAATTAGCAGTAGCGAAGTCGAGAAAAAAAAAAAGAAGAGAAACAAGGGAAGTGTGACTATGACTTCTTTCTCCGCCTTAATAAATTTCGCAACATCTGCTTGAGCAAGAGACTTTTTGTCCTTTGAAATAGGACAAAGCGATCATTAGTCCAAATTGATATGTCGCAGAGAGCGAAGGCCCCTGAAGAGTTATCTGCCCCTATTCTTCATCCAAGGATTTCGTTTATAATCCTTATCACTACTTGCGTACCCTCAACTAGACAATGGAAACGCTCCCATTTACATATCTTTGCCTCTTCTTAGCCTTAGCTCCTATCGTCTTTGCCGTTCGGAATTTCCTAGTTGAACTTTCCTGACAATATTCCGCCTCGAAGTCGTAAACTACGGCCCACCTTGTGCAACCCCGAGGCGCTGAATACATCCATATGCTATATCTAGCTGGGCTATTGCTAGCGAGCGGGCATGCTCTATGTTAATCCTAGGAAAACATAGCTGTCACGGCCCGTTTCAGCCTAGTTGACTTTGTAATAGATCTTGTCAATAGTCGTAAACGGTCAAGAATGTCTTAACAGGTTTCTGCTATTTTGTAAATTATTTGCGAAATAATAGTTTTAAATAAATGTCTTATTGGAGTAGCGAAGGACATAACTCAATTCATTTCAGTAAATCTGCGAGCTATAAGTGTTTACTAGAGATGGGCCAACTAGTCGGAAAAATGTCGGCCATTTTATTTATTCATCTTTCTACGCTTCATCAGTGACGCAGCTGAGAGAGCAGTGCAGGGATTTCTTGGATCTGACTTGCCTGGGACGTCTGATTGGGGGATACCTAGGATGTGTGTATGTTGTAAATAAGTATGGTTGTGTTTTTAACTTTTAATTTAATACTATTTTTATTAACACTATCATTATTGTCTCTTTTATATTATTAATTATCTTTCTTTTTTTTCACTCTATTTGTTGTATAGTTTGAATTTCTTTTCTTGTTTATTTTCTATTTCAGTTTATTTACGGTATTATGTATTATGAGGTTACTTATTTCAATGTATATATTGTGTGAATAATTCTATTAAGTCATTCACATTACTTATTGCTCTTCCTGAGACAGATTGTAATATCCTCTCAATAAAAGATTTTAATAAAAAAAAAAATTCTAAGCTTAAAGATAGGTTGATTAAAATGAAAACATTGCCTTTTACAATTTGTTATTTATTGTAGGAATAGTAACTTTTTATTTATTTATTTTTTTAATAAATAATTACAATTTAAAAAAGATCATGGTATTAACAAAAAATAAATTCGGTAACTTCTAAAATACCGAATAAAGCACTTACGTAACCTAGTATTTTTTTTTTTTTTTCAATCACATTATTGGTTTTGTGTCATGATAAAAAAAAATATTAATTCTTAATTGAAAAGTTATATAAAGGTTGGATCACAAGAATGAAACTGACATTTTAGAATTTACAAACTTTTTATTTACAATTACACCTAAGATATCTTTTCAAAAATGAAGTCTATAAAGACGTTGTCTTTTTCGGTACGATTGAATTCCAAACTTCACAATTAACTATCTAAGCTAAGGAAATTTTTACTGACTTTTGCTTTATTTAAAAAAAAAAAAAAAAAAAAAAAAAAAAAAAAAAAAAAAAAAACTTACAAAAAAAAAAAAAAAAAAAAAAAAAAAAAAAAAAAAAAAAAAAAAAAAAAAAAAAAAAAAAAAAAAAAAATACTCCGTTACTTACATACTGGCCTGTAATTAAAAAACAAAAAAAAACGAAAGAAAAGTATAAGATAAACGTAAACCTGTAGCTATATGTACAGAAGGATATAAAGCTAATGTAATTACGCGAATATTGCCGATGTCAACCGAATTTAGCCGAAGTTGGGCTTAACAACTTGGCCAGCAATTAGATGAGTCACTAGTGTTATGGATGATTTAACAATCAGCATACATCTTAAAAATATTGACTGACAATATATGATCTTTATGACTGGTTTATATACACCACCGCAGAGTATAAGGGATCTTAGAACGTCTGCCAAGCAATCCCGATAATAAAGTTAGGCTTAGATGCTCTTTTAGGTCCCTACTATTCCTAATGAAGGATCAGATACTCATATTATTGGGATTAGATGTTGAGCAGAATAGCCTTCTGACCCCACAAACGATTTAGGAAGTCTGGGGACTTATTCTTTACAAAGTCAGATGGTACGCGTTAACTGTAAAAACATATTTTTTGTTGACCTTTTACTACAATATTTTTTTTTCTTTGTCTATCACTTCTTCCTCTATATAAGAAGTATATAATGGCCCAAAGCTCGGAATAGCTAATAAGGCCTACTTAAAGAGCGTTCTTGATTAAAAATCCCAAGGGCCTGTGGGACGGAGCAGCGATTACAACCAATTTGGCCCATTACGATTACACAGCCATCAGGATCTTAGAAGATATTTATGAACTGTCGGCTATTACGGGCCAACCTATGGGCTATTAAAGTGGAACCATTACCGAAGATGCCCAGTGGCTGATGGGAATTGGTCCATTATGGGAAAGTTTTCCCAGCAATTATCGGTGTATCGAGTTCGGTCGATATCATTTGAGGGATTAAAATCCGAGTAAGTTAGGTTTTTTGGTGAAATTACTTATTTAAATTTTTTAAATACTTTTAACAGGGCCTTGTTTTTGTATATTATTTCTATTTAAAGATCTGTGCGAATAACCGTGTTGTTTAAGTAGCAAAGTACTTAAGTTAAATATAATAAAAGAAAAATACGATTTCATTCTGGGACAAAGTCACTTAAGAATATATATATATATATATATATATATATATATATATATATATATATATATATATATATATATATATATATATATTTAAATATATAACGGAGACTGTTGTAACTTGAAACCCTGATTTTTGGTGTTGGCACCCCAAATTTAGATGATATAAGTTTTTTTTTTTCTAGTAGCGCCGCGAGGTAATACATATGAACCAATAGTTGTAGAGGATAAAGTTCGGAATTTTTAGTGTTCTTTGAGTATGAGTAGCAAAATACGAAATAAGGTTTTTGTTTCAAGGCAAAATTATGCTCCTGTACCTCTTTTTTTTTTTTTTTTAGGATTTTGTGTTATGATAAAAAGTAAACTTTTTTAATATTGGCTGGCTGCATTTATTTATTTCGTATAGCATTGTTATCTTATTTCTTAATTTTTCAACAGCAAATACATTTTTTCAAATTACTGATGTTAAGTTTGCAGTAGATTAATTAATTCCGTACAAAGGAGACTTGTTCATTTGGGAAAACAATCAAAATGATTAAATAATTATCGCCTAGTCAGCGGTATTGATCGATTCCTAAGAATCGATTTTGTATCATCGTTTCTCGATACTGATTATTTCCTTAAGAATCGAAGGAATCGAAAATAAACATTTGGAATAGACACATCACCAGTTCAAATCTATTTCATATTGAACATTCTAATTATTGTTAGGTATATGAGGTTTTTTAATGAATCCAAGTTAGTCTTGTGCTGATGAAACTTTATACAGTGGACTAATTTTTCACTCTCCACTAAATCAGTCCGTCATGGCTCGTAGTCCTTATGTCTCTGAAAAATAAATTTAGCCTTCCTCGAACCAATTCCTAGTAACTGAGATAGGGGATTTAAATTTGCTTAACCAAATGATTGGGGACTGGATCCAGTTAAGAAGACCTCCATGACAGGGGACAAATGGAAGGGCCACCAACCGCGAGCTATTGAGACTGTCAGCTCGCTTCTGATTGATGCCTCTGCCCTCGGGTTTAGTTTTAATTATTGGAATTGACCAATCCGCGAAACGGCCGAGTCCATCCTAATGAATGGGGGGCAGTCATTGGCTAACTTCATTATTGGTTAATAGCCACAAGTTGCAAGGCTTCTCTGCGTTCTCCTGATGAAGTCAATCTATAACACTGCGTTTTCTGAATATCAGATATGTACTTATTTATAAGGAACATATATTTATATAGACATAGTCCCTAAGTTTATATACACAACCACCCAGTACCACAGACAAACACTGGGCCTAACTGGGAGCTCCCGACTGATACTATATTCAATATATATTCTGTACTACACCGACGCACACTGTATTAATCTATATTCAAAATGATAACAGTGGCGTAATATCCTTCCAACACCTTTAAAACCGTTAAATCCTGACAAATCTCAAAATCGTATTATCAAGGACAAAGAATAATTTGTCAAGAAACAGAATAGCCAAGGATGTCCTTCGGCCGTCCGAAATCGTCAGATCCTGGCAGATCTGAAACCAGTATCCTTTACAGACTTTTGGACCAGTATGTATATCTCAAATCTTGGTCAAAACGATTTTGTTAAAATTCTAGAAACTTTCACAAACTACACTAGTTAATGTAGCCCAGAGCTTGTACATAGATTTATTGGGCATTCGGAAGCTTTATTTGTTTATAGCTGATTTATTTATTTTTAAAAATAAATTAAAAAAAAAAAAAAACGAGTACCACTACAAACCATGAAGGGTCTTGGATTCAATACTTGCGTAAGAATGAACTGTTACTGGTACAACGGTTATGAAAAGAGGATATTTGGTTGAGGTCACCCTTAACCGTAAGTTTTTCCCTAAATTAAGAATACCCAATTTTTTGAACCTAGTTGTGCTCTAGGTCTCCCGAATTCGAATTCGATTCACGGCTGAAGTAACATTCTGTAAATTTTCTTTTTTAGCCAGGAATCGAGAGCGGGGAAACAGAGTTACCGCGTTTTAAAATATAATAAATGAAATAAATTATCTAAAACATATTTTTAACCAAAATTATGCCTCTTAATACATCTCTGTCAACGAGTAAATACTTTTTCTACGACCAGGGAATAAAATACTCATACCTGACAAAAACGACAAGAAACTCCTCGTTTTCCACTTTCAAAACTACCGATTGATTGCAAGAGAATTATTTATATGGCAGTAATCAGACCTATTTGGACATACGGAGTTGAGCTTCCGGGATCCACTAACTCATCCAATTTATCTCGTATCAAATCCTTCGAAACATACTCAATTCTCCTCACGTTATCACATAATAAAGATCTTAATGCACCATGAGTTGCTGATATAGTCGAAAACAGATACCTGTGATTTCATAGTACGCTTCATAACCATTTATATCCACCTGTATCTCAACTTGCTTCACGCTCAATTCCCGATAAACCTCCGAGGCGTCTGAAAAGAATATCGCCTTGGGACCTTATAATATACAAATTTTATAGAAGATGCTACCATTGGCTTGTTGCTTTAAAAATACTGACGTATTCTTCTGAGCGTTATCAGTTGTGTATGTTAATAAATAGCTAGAAAAAAAAAACAACTAACTTTAACTTCCAACCTGTTGATATAACTATATTTCTAAAACTAAACTATTAAGGAGCAAGAGCATATGAAAGTTATAATGAATAAATAGATAAATAAATGTGTCCTGAGATAATTATATGATCCTGACAGAGTTATTTTCCGTAATTATTATAATCCTAATTATTGCATAGAACAATACAATAAAATTAATACAATATATTAATGTATTACTATCTGTGACACTGAAAAAAAAAAAAAAAAAAAAAAAATACTAATAGTGTGTGAAAGCAACCCTTGTTTCTCCTCTACATCAATTGATATCCATACCTGGGTCATTAAAAAAATATATTACATCTGATACATGGGATTTCAATGCTAACATGACAACTATTGTTATTGTGTGCTAAGGACAATAATGTGCCAATGCTATCTGGAACAAGTAAGCTCAATAACTGAAAGGATGGAGCAAGCCATTGTCTACGTGACACAGATGTTCGGCTCATGGGCATATTCAACTGTGTCAATTCAGAATCGTTGATTTTAAATTAATTATTTATATTCAACTTATTGCCAATCAATTATTTAACATGAAATTAACATAATAATGCTGGATTGTGTTTATAGGGTGTAGATGAAGTGGAAAAAAAAAAGTTGCCCTTATCACATTCAGTTAGGTCCTAGTTACACATGAACATTTTTTTATCATTATAGCCCAGTAAAATAAGGGTTTGGCGAAGAAAAAGCTGCGGAACTTTTATTCTCAACGGATCTTTTTGTTTTTTGGGGTGCTGAATCCGAATTTGAAGTTTGCTACCACGGCAACCATCGGCTTCATATTCAAAATCGCAAAAAAAAACCCGTTATTTTTGTTTTTTTTATCTATAACACGATAACGAAGCTTTTTTTGAAGAAAGTCTTCAAATATTAATTGTGGCTGAAACTATTACCTACACAATGAAAAAAAGAAATCCGAAATCGGACCATTTTGACAAATACTTTCGGAGTTATAATGATAAATGTGCCGAAAACCATGGATTTAACAACAGTACGGGTTTTTAGGCGTCTGGGATATTATATTATATGGGATATTATAACTCCAAAAGTATTTGTCCGATTCAAAATGTTTTTTTTTTTCAGTTTAAAAGCTGGTTAAATTTACTATTAGATCCTATATTTGTGACTTATAATTAACATTGTGAAATACCCACACCAGTCTACTGAACATGTCATAATTTACATATTTTGCCAAAACATACATATTCAGCGTGCTAGCTTGGGTGGTTAACAGGATTTAATATAATTTACATATATAGTTTCTGATAGCGAATTTAATCAGCTTTGAGATGGAAAAAAGAAATTTGGGATCGAACAAATATTTGAGGAGTTAGTGTGGCACAAATGTGCCAAAAACACTTGGATTTTACAACAGTACGTTTTTATTAGGGGGCTAGCATGTACATTTTACGGGGTGTGATTAAAACTTCATTTATAGATTCTTATAGTAAATTTAATCAGCTTTAAGATGAAAAAAATAATGTTGTATCGGTCAAATAGTTTCAAAGTTATAGCCAGAAGAGTACGACAAACGTGTTTTCGCGGAGCTGTGGGACTGACGGCAAGATAGCCAATTTCTCCATTCATTCCCAAAAACGTAACTTAGCGAAAAATGGTCTGATTTCGGATTTCTTTTTTTCATTATATCTTCAAAAAAAACTTTGTTATTGTGTTATAGATAAAAAAACAAAAATAACGACCGATGGTTGCCGTGGTAGCAAACTTCAGATTCGGATTCAGCACCCCATAAAAACAAAAAGATCCGTTGAGAATAAAAGTTCCGCAGTTTTTTCTTGAAAACGGCCTTTTGGGGCCTTATTTTATTGGACTATTATCTTTGGTAGGTTTTCGCAGAGAAATTCACTACAAATAGCAGACTAACAGATTTGTTGCAAAAGACTTTTTTTTATAGTATTGTTTATTTATTATTATTATTTTTTTTTACAATTTTCAGGATTTGTTTGAAATGTGGTTCATCAGTCGAAACGTGCTATAGCCAACATATTTTTCCAAAAGGCTGAAATTTATTTCTTTTAGTGTTATCTATTATATTTTAAAAAAATACTAGGATGAATATATGAAAAATTGTCATATTATTGTTGGCTATTACACTATTTTAATTTTTGTTTACTTCTTTTTCATTGAATAAAGCCGCCTCACGTAAATGCAATGAGTAATATGGAAGAAAATGAATCCATTCATGCACAAATAATAATAAAAAAAATCTATTATTATAACTCTATAAGCTCTTATTATTAAGTCGGTTACATCCTTTGTTACAGGCTTGTAATAACCTTTCGATATTATTCAACTTTAAACACTATATAATTAAAATTAGAGTTTTGGTTTTGATATTGTTTTATTTAGTAATTAACTTGTATTTTATTATTGATTTGTTTTGTATTATAACCTTATTATTTTTATAGTTTTTTCTTCTCTTTATTACATACATTTTTATTACCTTATCCGAAACGACAGCTTACTGCAAAATATCACATTTTATGTGGAAGAGAAATAGAAACATCTCTAGAGCTTGTCAAAAAAGCCCCATCACTTATGAAATGTAAGGAAACGTTACTTTTTTCTTTCATACCAATATAGCTCCTAAACCGTAAATCTTAGTAACAGCTGTTATATTACCAAAAATATCCTCCATCAAATTTCTAGCTGGAAAACTGGTCAAATTTTTAAATTCGACCAACACCAACACCGCTAGAGCGTCTCAAAATGTTACATTGTCGAAAATAAAAAAAAAACGTTGCAACAAAAAAGTATAGTTCCCCAGCCAAAAGACATATCAGTGTCAATAAATTAAGAACATTTATTTGTTAAATAACCATAGGCCAGATTCAGTAAACTAATAAAGTTTATATCTTTTGATATTATCAATCCACAATAATAACAATATCTCACTTCGGTGCGTGTGATAATTACACTAATAATAATATCAATTAACGAATTAATATGGAATCCGTATTAGATTTACAAGCCATTTTCTATACAAAAGCCATTTTCTTCTGAAGATATCGGCAGAGAAGATTGATATCGGGTTTTGGGCGATAAAGCAAAGAGATGAAGTTATCGAAGTCCGACCTGCCGTGAACAAGCAGTTATCTATACCCATTGCCGGTCTCACGCTAACGCACTTCCAAGTCGGCAATGAATCATTTTCTAGGCCCGGGACAAAAAGTTTCCCGAACATTTCCCCTGGCTTTGGAAACTGATGAGGAAATATTGAGTCCTGATTGAGATACATCAATACGGTGTCGTACAAGGGTGTAAACGCAGTCCGTGTGTTATTCAATTTAATTATGACAAAATTCTAATTTGAAATAAAATTTATACTGATATATAAAAGGACAAACCATTTTTTTTTCGTTTGTGATCACGATCGCAACGCCTTTAAAGTTTCAGGAAGATTTAGCAATAATAAAATCTACCAATTTCCAATTAATTTGTTACCAAACGAAAATATGTGGATAACGAAGAAGTTTAAAAACTGAACAATAGGTGGAGTGCGTCATTCTACATTAGAGGTTACAAAGATACGGTGTTACCTACAGCTTGAAATTGGTAGTCAAATTAACATATATTCAATTATATTAAATATGTAGTGCAACGTGTGGATCTCAGTGAAATTTGAAAATCGATTGACATGTGGCGCCAATTCTCAATAGAATTTTCAGTGGTAACACTACTGAATCCATCTATAGCAAATTTTAACTACATAATTTTCATAATTATGATCAAGATCGTTTAGTATTAATAAAATAGACAATAATACAAAATTAAATGTACCATGTTGATTGGCAGAAACGAGGTTTGTCCCACTGTCATATTCTTTAGTTAGAAATTAAAATCCATCCGAATAAAATCAATAGACTTATTTTGCCAGAAAAAATTATTACCAAATCAAAATGTCGTTCTATTGTTATAAGCAATGATAATGCAGTCCACTATCCCCAAGAGTTTCTTAACAGTCTCTGTCCATCTGGATTACCCAATTGAAATTAAAAATGCATGATGGCTGTAAATTTTAACGACAGGACTTCTTCAACATTTACCAGGCAAACGTTCAAAGCTTTCGATTTACAACCAAATACTCATTTACGTAACAGTTATCTTGCAATTCAGCCCCCCCCCCCCAGAGCTTTGGGGCTCAACTAAACCTTCTAATTCTTCCTGTATCTAATCCTTACAATCCAAAATCCTTAATGTTCCATACGTTGTTAGAAATTAACTTCTCCATAAAGATCTTAATGTTCTATATGTTGCTGATTAAGTCTAAACCATATACCTATCCTTTCATAGTAAACTCCATAACCACACAAATCCACTAATCTCTCAGCTTGCCCTCTGAGGCGTCTGAAAAGAAGTTGGCCTAGAGAACTTCTAGGGTAGAACTTTTATTGAATTACTACTGATGAGTAGTTCTTTTTTCAAAAGTTTTGACATGTTATTGTAGTCATTATCAACACATTTAGTAGATAAAACTTCAATTGCTAGTTATAATTATCTAGCATCTTTACTTATGAGAGCGGACGAAGCCGTGACAGAGGAAACTAGTGAAAAATAAACCTTATTCTGTGACCTACTGTATGATAATAATGCACAAAAAATTGCAACTTGTGCTGAAATCAAAGTAAAGCTGATGCAATTCGCCTTTATATTAAATTTTTTTTTTCTAAAAAACGCCGAAATTTAACTTATATAATTATTTATTTTTAATTCTTTAAAAAAGGAATTCATGTATTTTGAACATGCCATTCTAGTTTTCCATTTCCATGTTGCTACAAGATACTCCAAGTGAATAATCGCCCCAGGATCCGGAAAATGCCCCAGCGATAAAGAAGCTGAGGCGGATAAAACGACGGCGGTAGAAAGAGAGGAGTGAATATTGGGAGCAGCAACAAGTGGGCCCATTAGGATCCCCCCCCCAACCTCCCCCCCGTCGTTTCCACAACAAAAACACTTTAGCCGTGTCGCTCCTCCGCCATTTACCATCGCAACACGACACATTTATTCCACTCTCGGTTCCCTCTTGGTCGAATAACAGTCTTTATGGGTAATGGAGCTGATCTGAAGGGCCTGTCATCGTTTCTTCTATATGTCACTCGAAAAGTAAATAATTTTGTGTTTTTCTTTGATAAGAATGATCCTAAAACAAAATTCAAACTCTTTGTTCATTGTTAAATTTTTTTTTTTTTAATTTATTAATTTTTTAAATACAAAAAATGTATTTATAAATAACACAGAAGATTGTGAAGAAATCATTGGAAGGTCTCCAATAACACCTCTGGAGTTTTTTAAAAGTTAATTGTGATCAAAAGTTCGAACATGCCTATTGTAAGGATACATTGAATATTAGTTGATGGCTGGGTGCTTGTATTTAAGAGATGGACGGAGGAGAACAGAATAAGCTCATGAATATAGTATTTGTTTTTCAAGTTTTTAAACGATTGGAATATGAATTTGTCTAGAAAGTACATGATAAAGCAGTTCATTATCCTCTTAATCGAGATTAAAAGAGATTTCGAGCTCACCAGACAGTCCTCATATTAAACATTAGGAGTGGAAGTAGGAAAAAGCAGGAGAAGTTACTAAAAGTTGTGGTGATCACATTGGTGATGAATCGAGAAATGAAGTTCTATAAGAATATAAATGGATTTTTCGGTAACTCTACCATATTGGTGAAAGAAAATTTATGATTATAATCCAGATGTATATTCAAGTTAAAGACTTGATAAGAAGTTCTTTATGGAAATTTACGTGTAGTGAGATCAAGTATGGGGAATAGATTCTTCCCAGAGGTAGTCTGAAGATTCGAAGTAGTATGCCACTAAATGCACTATTTAAGTTTCATCAATATTGCTTATTTTACTAGCTCATCTCTCCGAGTGTACTAAGACATGGGCGGTAGATATTTAAAGTTAAGTACTGTCGAGCGTGGTAGTTGATTACTAAGAAAATCTGTGGTAAAAACGGACCCCAGCTTTGTATAACGAAAATACTAGAAGAACATGCCACAACGTGAAAGCAATGGGCCAAGATAAGCGGAGGTGGAGCAGGCTGGCAAAGGCGACCAAAGATCTACAAGATCTGTAGAGCCAACCAAAAAAAAAAAAAAAAAAAAAAAAAAAATCGCTAAAGTTGACTGAATGTTTTTTTTAACCATTTATTGATATTTACAACTGAATACATTATATAAAAATTAATGTAAGGATAATAATTACAAAGGAACGTCAATAACGTGTAAAGAACTACTAACTAGTAGCACTTCAATTGTTCTACATTAGGCCAAGAATTTCGTCTTGAAGTTAGGAGATTAATGAATTCGAATGGGTATGGAGTATGGGTTTATGGATTTATGGATAAGTTTGTTTGTGAAAAAGGAACACTGGAGATTTAACTTAGGATTTTGGATTATAAGGGCTGGATACGAAAAGGACTGGAAGGCTTAGTGGAGGTCCAATAGCTGACCTCCATAGGTCTCATCACAGTCATGTAAATAAGTCCTTTGTAATTAATTTGGAGTTTTTAACGCTTGTCTAGTAAATGTTGGAGTAGTTGGAAACGCAGAGCAGTTTCTTGTCCTTTAAATCTCGTATGTAAAAAAAAATAAATTAAATTTTACAAAACTACAAACACTAGGTCATGTGGAACTGATAGGTTTCGTCCCAACATGAAGCAGTTTTCTTCTTATGTAATGGGGTTTATATGGCTCCTCTTGTTATTTAATTCGATTCGTCTTATTTCTTGTTTCATTAATTTGATATTCATTAAAATAAAACTAACTAAGCAAAAAAATTAAATAAAAGAAGAGAACTAACCGAAGCAAACTAACCTTTGACATCAACGCCGTACCTTGCCTGGATCCTGTATTCAAATAGAATCATTGCTAATTGCCGGGCTCACCTTTTTCATTAATTAGGAAGTTTGCATTCAATATCGAATGAATATTGATCGCTGGGGCCGTTGAGCCATTGTGACAGCTTTATTGCCCTCGGCCGCAGGCGGTTGTAAGTATTCATCGGCGTTGTAATTACACCACAAATGGATGTATCTATAACGCTCTAGTTGAGAGCTTTGTTACCCATTCGATAAGGCTTAAATCGATAATTAGAGCAATCGATATGATCGGATATTGTCAGCAAGAACATGTCTAGAATATTCTAGCAGTTAGAAAGAATAGATTATAATTTAGTAGAACTTTTCATTAAATGTGAAAATTATGTATTGTCTACCCAGTATAAAAGCATCACAATGCCCTCCTATGGCACACACAGTCTTTATAAATAGGTTAGATCTTGTTAATTATTTTGTATAAACCGATAGCAAACAATGATTCTACAGTACTCAAAACCATTTTATTTCAGACGCCTTGAATGGAGCTTATGAATGGTCAACAGGTTTGGGATCGAATCAGTTATCATGAGGAACATTAAGATCATCATGCATATGTTTATTTGATTTCGAATAAGAAACCTTAAGGATTCTTATAAAGGATTACAAATAAAAAACAATATTTTTTAAAGCTATTTATTGAAATTTTAACTGCATGAAAATAAAAATACATCAAGTAAATGTGAAGATTACGACCATAAAGACATGTAAAATGCAATCAAAATTCTATGTTAGAAGATCACATCTTCATTTCAGACACCTTGGGGGGTAATGTGAAACAGAACGGGTAGGAAGTTGAGATTCTAGAGAAATTGAATAGCCATAGAGTTTACTATGGGAGGATAGGTATATGCTCTGGCCTAAATCAGCAACATATGGAACATTAATTCTTTATGGATAAGTTTATTAGTGAGAAAGTAAGGCGCATTCAGGATTTTTTGTATGATTTTGGATAGCGAGGTTGGATACGAGAAGAATTAGATGGTTTGGTGGAGCCCCAAAGCTCAACTCCATACTTCCAAAAAAGTCTGATAACTGTCATATAAATGAGACATTAGTAATTAATCGGAAGGTTTAAACGTTTGCCTAGTAAATGTTGAAGAAGTCGAAAACGAAGAGCAGTTTTCTGTCGTTTTAGTCTTGTAATTTCAAAACTAATTTTTTAAATTCCTGTCAAACTTTAGTGAATATTGGGCCGTAATTCTGGATCATATTGTATTTCTTAGTCTATTCCTCTGAAGCTGTTAAGTATATTGTTATAATTAGTAAATTATTATTATTATAAGTTTTATAAATGTCTTTTTATATTTTTAGAACTAATTTAATTAATTATATTTTTAGAACTAAATTTTTAACTTTTGAAACCCTTCAAATATAAAAAATTTCAATAGACATGATAAATAATTCATTAAACCTAATTGTTCCTCAGAGACCGGAATAAGTGGTGATTTACATTACTTGCGTTGTCTTGATGGAAAGAAACACCCTTTCAATTTAGGCTCTTATTTTGTATTAATTGATCCATCTGTGTAAATTGCGAACAGTAGAAAAAATTGCTGGTCCTGATGGTATTAGTTTGTTTTAATTTTTTGTGGGTGACAATATTTGGTAAACCAATTTTGACAGGTGCATTCGGTTAAGGAATCATCCCCATAAACACTGTTTTTTTTTGTTTTTTGGCTTCTGCAGCACTGATAATGAATGATATTTTTTTCTATGTTCACAGTTCAGTACCAATCACATTACTAAGGTAATATAAACAAGAATTTGCAGAGATGTTTGTTGACATATTACAAAGACAGTAAACAATCCACCTTAGGGATTAATTCATCAGATAAGAAATGGACCGTGATGATATAAAAATAAATAGAAAAACCGAAAGGATTTATTTTCCAACCAGTATTAATTACATCAGGTAAATACTCGCGAGTATGCTTTTCAAGTTCCCAAGGCTTCGAAAAGCCAATGGTTGCGAACTAAATGCGGTTGATATATCCTCCCCATCGGTACCATACCACAAATCACACGACTCCAGTTGAATTCTTAAAGAGCGAACCCTGGAAGCGTAACTGTTCTCCAGCGACCCGTTGAGCCCTGGAACCACTAATCCCAAGACCTCACCCTCCCAACGATGGGATGTGCAGCTCGTGATTTGCCCCTATCTGAATATATGAATGTATTAATTTTAAACAGATAGTGCGCATAGTAGGTCCTGATCGCAATACATCTCATAAAGAGAACAATTGAACATGTGACCACGAAGGGGCTATGCTAATAGATTTCGTGGCTTCACAGAACGGTAATTATTCCACCTCTTATCTAGTCTCCTTTAACTAACTTACCGGTGTAGTTTGTATTCCACATTACTGATAAATCTATAAATCGAGTGTAATTTATACTAGTAAATTAAAAATTTTACTACTATGACCTACTTGGAGTTGATATACTCGTATTAATTAGTAATTTTGAAAATACCTATTAAAATAAGAAACTATACCCAATTATCAATTATAAATACTAGTCATGCATATGTCATTTGGTTAGAGGTATTTACTTTTTTGGTGTAAATTTTTTTTTTCATTTTCATTTTGAGACACCCTAGTTCTATTGCTCGGATTGAAAATTCGACGGGAGCTTTCAAGTCAGAAATTTATTGGAAAATATTTTTTGTTCTATAACACTTGTTGCTAGGACCTACCAGTTAGGAGCTATATTGGTTTCAATGAAAAAGGTTATGTTTGAAACTATTTTTTCTCAACTTTGTTTGGAGTAATCATTGATTGTAAATTTTATATAATTATTAAATTAAGAAATTTGATCTATTTAATTTAAAAGTATAAATTGGAAATTTCAGGAGATTATAGACAGACACATCTATGATCTCTTTACCTAGTCCCGGGAGAAATTGAGTTTTAGCATGTAATATGTTTTACCGGTGAGCTAGTTGGTCAAAAGCGATAAGTTTTTGAGGACACACGGGGACGATACACGTAGCTTGATAGTTTGTTATTAGGAGAGTAGGAACAGTAAAGAGCTCAACTCTCGTTTTAATAAATAACACAAGCTCACAAATGAGTGAGCTCGTTTAGACTCTGTTTCTCCTGTTGTGTATAAAAAAATACTAAACTTTAGAAATAAATAATACAATCATACAGGTAAGCGAAAAAAATAAATAAATAAAGAACATAAGGTATATTAGCATTGTAGCACCTTCTATGACATTAAATACAAAATGTGCTTTGATGCACATTTGTAATTATTTTTTGGGTTAAAATCACAAATTTGTTTTGTAAAACATAATCCAAGCTGAATTTGTGCATTCAGGTATTTACAATCGAAATTTCTTTTAAAACGAAACCTACAAAAAAAAAAAACCTAATTTGAAAAAAACGCACATAACGAAATTGGCAATATCACTGAAGATACTCGTATAACCATCATGGACGTTTATTCCATGTTATTGTTTTTTGTAACCAAAAAAAAAAAAAAAATTGTAATGTTAAAGGTAATAAGAAAAAAATAATTTAAACTAAAATAAGGTACAGTCTGAAAGTATAACGATATTTACATTTAAACACTTTGAATAAGTCTCAAATTGATTTTAGTTAATATTATTTTTATTTAAAAAAAAAAAAAAAAAAAAAATTGAAACCCTTTTTGTGTTAAATGTCCATGAATCCTAAGTAAAAGTTGTTTATTTTATTGTTATTTAACGACAAGAGAAAGGAAAATCCTAAAAAAAAAAAAAATTCTACAAATTAATTATTCTTTTTATAATCGTCTTAGTATTTTTAAATGATATAGTAGCTAATGAAGTTATATGTAAATTCTTCATTTTATATACCTATAAATATGAATATTTTATTATTATATATTTATTTTATTATCTATTATTATTTATTTTTTTCTCCAACCATTAAAACATTTTTAACCTTGAACTAAAACCTGTAGGTGGGAGCATTCAGAGAAGTGAAAAATAATCTTTAATCTGGGATAGAATTCTCTTATAATATCTAAAATGCATAGTAAAACGATGCTGTTGTATGCCCGCATTTATTTATTTTTAGTGCCACAGCTTTAACAGTAGGAAATAGTAATCCTGTTTCTTCCTTTTCCCGTAGGGAATAGAGATCTTCAACAATTTGAAGTTTGACTTGTAGTTGCAATGTATGACTTTATATGTGTAATAATTTCATAATTATTATTAGAAAACTATCATTACACAAAACAGTAACATCGGCAGTATCAATCGGTCCCAAGGAATCGATCGATTACACTGGTCAACAGTACTTTTGTTAAATGGGTAAATGTGGGTGTCTAATATGTATTTTGCTATGGTGATTCCAAATTTGACCATCAAAGTTGTACATGGGGCTCAGATTTTTTGTAAATTAAAAAAAATTTTGTTAAATTTAAAAAAAAAAAAAAAAGAAGTGTTATTTCATATCTATGAACGTGTCTTGATTAATATATTCTATTTGTTTGCTCTAAATAAGGCTCACCACCAATGCACGATAATATTGGATGCAATAGAGCCAAGTTTCAACAGGCTCAGTCAAAACACTGGCCCCCAGACATGGTTCCTGACACGAGTCCCCTCTGGACTCCTCTCAGCATCTGTGAGCCGGCCTAGTTAGGTGACTCTATTATTTTAGTCCGAACAGAACCTCTTAGCATCTTCAATATGGCACATAATTGTGAAAACCATCCAAACAATTTTTGTTATGTAATGTTATGGGAAGCACTACTCCCTTAGTAAAAAAGGCATTTATAGTAAGGAAAATATAGTCTTTATCTTAGGTGCCAAGTGAGAAGTCAGGTGTATTTGTTGGTCCACAAAATACGGGAGCTTATGAAGCATCAAGACTTTGAGTAATGTTTGAATGGAGCCGAAAAATCAGCTTGGATCTCTTTTAAAAATGTGGTAAAAGAATTTCTTGGAAATAAAAAAGCAGAAAACTGCAGAGAGCTAGTTTCTGATTAACAAAATTATAAGGCATTAGGATGTAATATGTCTATAAAAATACATTTTCTTGACTCGCATTTGGATTTCTTTCCTGAAAATCTTGGGGCTGTGAGTGATGAACACGATGAGCGATTCCATCAAGAAATATCCACTCTGCACGATACCAGGGAAAATGGAATCCAAATATGTTCGCAGACTATTCTTTGAAAAGAGATGTACCAGCCGCAAAATACAGCAGGAAATAACCAAAGGCTACATTTTGATTTAAATTACGGTATGAAAGCTGGTTAAATAAAATTGATTGTTTTAACACTATATTATTTTTTATTTTTAAATTACACAAAATCCTTGCCCCTGAGACAAAAATGCTTTTCAAATTAGCAATCAGAGCACCAAATTCTGAAAGAAACAGCCATTGTAATTCATTTAACAGACAAAAAGTTAAATTTTGTTGTCCGGTGTTATCGGTGCTTTTCTGATGAATCGGTGGAATCGATAAGTCCATAGTTTAAATCAGTGTTATCAGGATGTAACAGATCGTTTTAGTATTCTGCGTTTCTACAATAAAATAAACATGCAAAAATTGATAAAATTTAAAAACATAACCCATCCTTCCCCCACTCCCATCCCAGTTGGCAATACAGTAATCGAATAGGGTTCTGCTCAGTAACTGGATTGGGAATTAGAAAGCGGGCTAACTGGCAATTGAGAGATGCTCGCCTCAGATACTAAGACGGTAAATCTCCAGGGAGCAATTCTCCAGTAATGCAGCCAACATATGACTGGAATATACAGACTCAGATATATAGCGGGCTTCGACACCGAATATAGTTCGGCAGTTTATGTTTGTGAATTAGGTTCTTCCCATCTAGGCGGCTAGGGTTCTATCTTCATTTGAATTCGGAGAAAGGCAGTTACAACTGAAACAGTTATGTTTTTTTATAACGTGAAGATTTGCATAGATATTACTTCTGACAACATATTTCATCCGTGAAAGATATTTTTTAAGACTATTTTTAAAATTACATATCTATATATATATTCTCAGTTGGTGCTTCCAAAAGGGGTTAAATACATTTTTTAAACTATTTATTGATATTTACATCTGTATACATTATATACAACTAGAAAATGTATATTTATTAATATACAAATAGGAAAATGATTACAATGACATGTAAAGAACTACTCACGGGTAGCACTTCATTAAATGTTCTACACTAGAAGGTCTCTTGGCCATCTTCTTTTGTCTTGAAAGATTAAGGATCAGGAATTAAGTCTGGTGCAAGTTTGGAGACTAGTGAGTTTGAGTGGGATTAGAGTTTGCTATGAAAGGATAGTATCTCGTTTGAGCCAAATCATTAACATAAGTAAGAGTAAGATCTTTGTGAATAAGTTTGTTTGCGACATAATAAGGTGCATTGAAAGATTTTGGCTCCAAAGCTCAACTCTGTAAGTACAAATGGGTCTAATTATTGTCATTTATATAAGTCCTTTGTAATTTATTGGGGGGCTTTGAACGCTTGTCTAGTAAATGTTGGACTGGTCGGAAACGGCGAGCATAAAATTAAAATATATTTTAGTTTAATTGCTTTTAATTAATTACCCTAAACAATAAAAAAAAAAAAAAAAAAAAAAAAAAAAAACTTGAAAAAAAAAACCAAAAACAATTAAACAAAAAATATTGTTAAAAAAAAAAATCATGAAATATTGTTTTTTTTCCAATCTAATACGACTTTGCCATAGTTATGCATGATGGTATATATGGATCAATACAATTAAGATTTATATATTATTTCCACATCTATTGGATTTTTATTTTAAGACTAGTTTTAATTGTTAAACATTTATCATCAGTTCTAAAAATTTACAAAGAAATTTATATTACAGATAATAATAATAATAATAACTAATTAAGCATAATAATATATTTAACACTCTCAGGGGACTAAGCTAAGAAATGCAATATGATCCACTATTACGGCCCAAAATTTACTCAACCTAAGGACAAAACAGACTCTTTTCAAAAAAGCGATGCATATTCGATGCATATGCATATGCATATGCATATGCGATGCATATTTAATATGAAGGGGAAGGTGTCCTTGAAGAGCGTACTGCGCGGCGTTGGTTTTGGAAGTGGAGATACGACGTTGAAAAGGAAGAGGGGCTCCGGACGGCCAATAATGGATATTGATGAGGTTCTGAAGGAAGCTGTTGAGTCAAATACGTCCACAAGTACTCGCGAACTTGCCAGGGAGTGTGGTGTGTCGAAAGATACTGTTAGCCGCCATCTTCTCTCCAGGGGGAAGGTTAAAAAGACCTGTAGACTGGTCCCTCACGAACTTACTCCTCAACAATCAGCTAAGAGGCTGGAAATTTGTGAAAATTTAATGAAAAACACTTCTGATATGAGATTTTATTGGAGGATTGTTACCTTTGATGAAAAGTGGGTTAACTGGCGAAATCCGAATACCCATGAGCAATGGCTAGATCGCGGCCAAACTGCTTTACCGGTTGCTCCAAGAGGGCAATTTGAAAAAAAAAAAAAAAATCCATGCTTTGCGTTCTTTGGAATTTCGAAGGTGCTATTCATCACGAATTTGTTCCTGATGGATGCTCTATGAATTCTGAACTCTACTGCGAACAACTGGAAAGATAGTACGCAAAGTTGTCAGAGCGTTATCCTGCTCTGATCAACCTAAAGGATTTTTATTCTAACAAGATAATGCTCGTCCACTCTCTTCCCGTCGAACCAAAGAAAAGTTTATAGAACTTCATGGGTTCGAACTCCTACCTCATTCACCATATAGTCCAGACCACGCACCTTTGGATTACTACATGTTTCGATCCATGGCCCATTTTCTTCAAGGGTAAAAAAATTTATAATTTTGCGGAAGTTGAAAATGCTGTCAAAAAGTTCTTTGACAGCCATCCCAAGGAATGGTCGAATGGCATCGAGCAATTGGCTAGCAGATGGGTAATGACGGTAGATAACAATGGACTATACTTTGAGTATTAATTGTATTTTATATCAAAGAAATAATAATACAAATATTTGTTTGAAGGACGGTCATTTTTTTTTATACACCCCATTATAATACAAAATATTTGAAGGCAATGTTCATGAATATACTTATACAAAACATGGCTGCAAGTAATATTTTCAAAACAAGGTACCGAAGGCTTAAAAGAAGTTGGCTGAGGAATCTGTATCATGCTTCACATATTATTGTATTAATTTATTGTATTTAGCACATTCGCTGATTATCTGCAGTTAAGTATAAATATAATTATATAAAAAAAAAAATTATATTCACTAGTTGGTATTTTATTATAAGAACTAAATTGTGGTTTTTCATTTAGTGCAGTTCTTCAAGGAAGTCAAAAGAGCATTTATCTTCAAATTAATTAAATCGTAAAAATATAGAGATATACATAAAAGAAAAAAAATTAAATTTAAGATAACTGTTTACAAAAATACGGCTGATAAATGGATTCTTTACGTAAAAAAAATCCGGGAAAAAAAATCATAACTGGGTCGAGTTGAAAAGGCTACAGATAATGAAAACCGTCGAAGGACGAGGCATTATTTCGCAAAATCCATTTTTATAATTATATAAAACAGTGTTTTATAATTTTCATATTCTGATTTAATACCATCTACTGAATTATGTTACTTTATTTATAAGTTAGAATTTCTTGTTTTTATATGGATATTTTGGCGGGGGACATCGAAATGTATAACTTTTTTTTTACTTTTAAAAATATAATAATTTGACACACTCTAGTTGGTATTCCTCGGATCGAAAATTTACCCACAGTTTTCTGATCAGGAATTTAAAAAAAATTATTTTTTGTTATTTAACATTTGTCACTAGGATCTACCGTTTAGGAGCTGTATTGGTTGGAATGAAAAGAGTCACGGTTGAAAAATTTATTTTCACTCATTGTAGATAGTAGATAGACATAGTAGATTATAGATAAACATAACTATGATCTATTGTTTTCCCGGTTAAGAAGAAATTTATTTTTTTTATTATTTTTTTTTTTTTATATCAGCGAACTAGTGCATCGGTACATGAAATTTTCGATATTCTTTACCATATACCAAAATATTTATTCTCGGTACAAATACCTTTAAAAATAAATAGTTAATAAAAAAAATATAATTTGAGAGCTACAAAAACAAACTAAATATAATGAACAACAATGTCTTATGTCATATGATTGATTACATTCTCACATTATGTGCAATGAGAAAAAAAACATTATATAAAATAAAGTAAATAAAAAATGAGAAGAAAAGAACTGCTATACATAAACAATATAAAGCATACCATATACATATAAATAAAATAAAATTGTAAAATTAAAAATAAATAAATAATAGTGACATAAAATTTAAGTTAAATTGTTCTATTATTTGTATTTATTCTCAATTTGAATTTTGTTTTTAACTAAATCTTACTGTGCTGTATTTTCTTGAGAATTCAACATAACATGATAATAATTTTAAATGTAAAAATAATTATTAAATCTTTGATTCTATTTAACGCAGCTCTGAATTAATGAAATTAAAAAAAAAAAATTAAATAAATGGTAATATTGTTTAGAATAACAAAATTTACAGATTTAACTTTTTTTTTTTTGCTCTATACAGAAAATATTTTATAACATATCTGCCATCCTTGAGATATTCATATCTTTGACGCATATTCAAAGCCACATTCTGTTTTATATATACACTTGTTTTTGTTATTAAGGAACGAATAAATAAATAAAAATTTAAACAAATTACAAATAAGTAAACGAAACTAATTCTGAAAAATGTATTCCTGCCGTTTGTTATTGTTGACGTACTTTTCCCTTTTTCCCTGAACAATCTATTCTCTCTACGGCTGAAAAATGTCTAAGCATTAATTATATTTTAGAAAACAAATTCGAAATGTTTTTACGTAACCCTTAATAAATAATTATCCTTGAAGGAGGATAAGCAAAAGGAAGGAATCACAGACCAATGATGAAAACACTTTTCTACTGAAGATGCCTTATTGTTTTGTATTTTATAGTCCTATAGCCAAATATTATACTTAAAAAGTCTATATGAGATTAGCAGCACTGATAAAAGGCTGATTATGTTTTTCTGTTTTCAGCTGATGATTCGTTTACTGTCAACCGAACTTCACCTTCTTTTTTCCTGTACACGTGCTCAGAACTAGTCACGATTGTAAAACTCTGCAGACAGATTTTGTTACATCTGTGGTTAGATTGTGATTAAAAATCACTAAAGACACATTACATGCTTTGTCATACTTTGGGAGTAAACTTGGTGATCAGAATAAATCGCAGGCCCCGCATAAGGTATGTCAAGTATGTTAAGATCTAATTGTTAGAAAATAGTCAAGAAAGGAGGGGGGAAAAAAAAACCTTTTGATTTCTCATTTCCATGTTATGGAGGGAGCCAGAAAATCATTCTGATGATTGCTACTTTAGCAGTGTGTTGATATTACTGGCCATAACTCAAAAAACAAGAAGGTGATAAGCTACCATAGCCTTCCGTCCGCCAGTGTAGGGTTGCCGGTCCCCGTACTACTCAATGATTTATAATAATAATTTAAATTCTATTAGAATAGAATTTCCAATGGAAGTACTTTGCGGGGTTCAATTAAAGATAGGTGAACAACATGATGGAGAATTCCAATGTATTAAAGAAAATGTATAGCCTAAATTGTTTTCTCAGACCGAGCTTTGCGATTTGGTTGAGGACCTGGGATTAACAAAAAAAAAAAATTGCTTGGATTACGACTAAAGAAAATGTACTTGTTGGCAGGTTGAACTAAAAATTATGTGTATAGGAAGAGAGAGCAGCAATTTTCCAAGTTTTTTTGAACAAGAATATGATTTAGTGTACTGCTCCGACAACTCAAAAACTAAGGGTGATAAAAATACACTAAGGCTAGATTTGGACTCTGCTCGTAAAAATCTATAAGGATCAATAATAAAAGTTTAAAATTTTTTTCTTTAAAATAGAAATATAGTCTCTGGAATCAAATTCATAAGTGATGGAATTTTTTTTTTTTTTTTTTTTTTTTTTTTTTTTTTTTTTTTAAATTTTTGAACATTAATTTATGGTAATTAATATATAGAATACATTATTATTATTTTTCATGTTATTTCCCTCATCTTGTCCAACTAATGTAATAGAAAAGCACTGATATTTTATTTAAATTACGTACGTATCACCTACATTACAATAACCTGACATATTGGACGTACGGAGTCAATCTAAAATCTTCGATGTTCCTTACTAATCCACAAAAAAACTTATCCGTTATGATCTTATGCCTTAAATGTTGATATTTTGTTACAAACTTTATAATAATAAACTCCGTAACCAGAACAAAACCGCTGGTTTCTGAAATTCCCATTCGCTAATCGATAATCCTCAGAAGCGTCTAAAATGGACTTAAAACAAACCTGAGACCTTCTAATATATAACTAAAATAGAAGTGCAAATAACGGGTAGCTGCTCTACAAGTATTTGACATGTTATTTTATATTCCTTATTTTTCACTTTTACCTAATTTATTAGTTAAATAAAATATCACTTCATAAAAAAAGAAAACCTTCCTAAAAGCAAGCACGGAGTGGTGGGAATATTACAGTTGTAAATTAATATTAATCGATATTTAAAATTTATAGTGATATCATTATTTATAAAAATTAAAGTTACTATTATTTAAAAAAAATTATTTTAATAAAATCATTTATTTATTTTTTTGATATTCAAATCCTAGTTTTTAAAATCTAAAATATTTCGAATAACACAAGCACACGCCCTGTAACGTACTACATAATCCCCTAGTTTTGCAGAGTCCTACTAGGGTGAGGGTTGTTTAAATGATGCATCAGCGTTCAATCAATGTCATGTGGGCTTCACAATCATCCGTTGATGGCTCACCCTTTTGTCTATTCACTCAGTTTATTTCTTAGCTCCTAGGCGTGTGGTTTATTTAAAAAAAACGTCAAAGGGTTCTTCAAAATTCTACAGCCAATAAAACTGTATTACTTAAACATTTGACTGAATTACATTTACATGAATCGGTAAAATTTAGAAAATAAAATTTTCTTTAATCAATCGTTATTTTCTCGTAATGAAAATGTTGGCACACTGTTATGTATCAAGAGGAAGTTGTCGATTATGTTATAATGGAGATGTGCTGAAGCCAGATGCTACTGGAACAACAAAACACATGTATCATTGCTCGAATAAACTCTCTTGAGATTGTTAATATGTCATAATTTCGTTAGTTTATTGTTGTATTCTACAAGAACTACCTTGTGATAAAATGCTAGAAATTCGTAAAAATGGCATTACACTGATTGTGTTCTACCAATTGCCGATCAGATCCGATATTTTACAACAGGGCCTTGTAAAATACAACGGTAAAAGAACGAAATAATTTTTTTTTTTCACATTCGTTAGTTTTCTATAGTGGCGTCGATATTTACAAAACAAAAAAAAATAAAAATATTAATGTGTAATACTCCACTACACTATTGTCTCCTGCATTTCTTCAGCTGACGGTGGCATCCTACAAGAAGTAGCACGACACATCTACCGTTCCTCCAGAAGATAAATATCCGCATAGGATGCACAGAACGGGCCGACAAAGGGGATGCAGATAGGGCAGGTATTCGGCGAAGGCTCTAATGCTGGAATGCGCAGCCCGTGGATCTGGAAATGGGAAAATATCCAGGGCTTATCTCCAGCAACTGGAGGACAATAGTTGTGGGGGAGCAGTAGAACAGGTTTAGTGCATTTGTGAGCTGTTCAGTTTGCTCTTATTGCATCTCTCATTAACCTAGGCCAAGGGGCTCTCGTAATTAGACTAAAGGCTATGCCTCTTATGGGATATCTGACAGCGGCGGTGCGCCTTTACTCTGCGCTCAGCGCAAATCTAGATGCGCAATCACTATGGCTCGGCCTCTGTTCATATCGTTCATTAGGTACAACATTTTAGCTCAGAACCTGAAAACATCTTAAAATTTATATCGGAATTGTATTCCTTAGTAAGAATTTTTAAATAATTTTTCTAGTGCCATATTATCTTCAGAATCAAACTTTCTAAAGCAATTACACTCTAACAAGAAACAATGAATAAATGTACATATGAATTAATAGTAAAATAAATAAATAATTAAAGGCTTAGCGAACCCGAAGATTCCACACCGACACCACCTATGTCCACAGGACTACCATCAACCCCCTCAAAACCCAAATCCCATACATCGGCCTTGAAGCAATCCTCCCATCTACATTTCGATCTACTCATCGGTCTTTTTACCAAAAACTGATTAATTTTTTCATAATTTGGTCATTACAAAATTCTACTAAATTACCATACTAACCGGCTGCTATTACCTGAATAAATGTCCCACAATTACTTAGAAACATATTTTATATCAATTAATGTAGTCAATCAGCTTAGATTTGTTAAAAAATTATAAAATATCGTAGTCATCAAAATCTTGGTTTTAAATATTTTTATTAATTATGCTTGAAAAATTATTTGTTATTATATTAATTAATAATATTTATCATCTATAAAAATTAATAATTTTCAGGAAATAAAATTCTCTACTACATTGTTATTATTATTTTTTCTTTAAATATAATCTGTGAATTTTTATACATTACCTCAGAGATAATGTAACATTGAGAGTAGCTCTGGTGCAATACCTGAAAATAAAAATAAAATGTAATTCATTTATAGGAAAATGGAATTGTTAGTTTATAGCAAATATAAATAAATAAATGCACTGCAGTGCTAAGCATAACGATAACTGACATTTGTGGTTAAAATAAGATTTTTATGACAAATAATCCATTAATGTTTAATATTATACCCTGCCACGTAAAGTATTTTTTTATTGATTAATTCATTGATCTTTACAGCGGTGCACAGCCTAGGTCAATTGTAAAGAAACTATACATATGTTACTAGAGCTTCTATAAAATCTACATTAGAAGATCCCTAGACCATCGTCTAGCTTCAGTGGATTACCGGGAATAGAATAAAATGCAAGTTGGGACATTAGTGGATTTGAGTAGTTATGAGGCTTATCAAAGGACAGGTATCTGGTTTGGGCCAATTCTACGATTAATCTAAATCAGCTGTAACGTGTGCAACAACAAACTAAAAATGTCAGTTAAAGTCTTTCTGCTTGGAAGGATTGATCACGTATATTTACCCTCTGGAATTCCATCATTCCTTGTATCAGACAAATAAAATCCAATAAAACATTTGAGTACAGATTGTTAAATTGAATTGTTTTGAAGTTCTAATCTGAAGACAGAAGTTTTCCCACAAAATCTTATCGTGATGTTTAATAAATTAATAAATAAATAAAGTGTAAAATTGCAGACGATCTCGCACTTTTTGCAGAATAGAGAAAGAGGTATTAGTCACATAGATACCCTACAGATGGTTGCAAGGAAAGCGGGCCTACAAATATCATGCCAAAAATCAGAACTCATGACTACTGAGAGTTTCCTAACAGGCAAAATTTACAATAAAAAGAACCTTTCCCCCAGGGCAAAACTAAGGCATTGCATTGTGGTGGTAAAGCCTGTGATTTTGTATGGGATGGAGACCTCATGCTTACCGAACTAAGAAGAATAGAAAGGAGGATTTTAAGAAAAATCTATGGGCCCAGGAAAACATAGGAAGGTTACAGGCGAAGATCTAGCGAAGAGATTTACAAAGAAATCGAGGATCTGGAAACTGATGTAAGAATCTGAAGGCTGATGTTCTCTATGTGCACATGAAAAGGATGAAGGAGGAAAGATTAAACAAGAGGATCTTTGACAGGATTTTTTGGCTACAAAAGTATGGGAGGATATACGAAGCCAGTGAGAGAGAAAGTAAAGAAACTTAAAATTGCGGATGCAGACTCTCTGGATAGAGACACGTACAGGAAGACACTGAAAAATCCCTCCTGTATTAGGGGAGAAAAAAAGAGGGGTACTAAGTGGGCCGAAGAAAGAAAAGAGATGTATTCGAGGATCATGAAATTTCGATGGGATGAAAGGAAGTCAAGATCCCGTAAACAGCTTAACCAATGATATTCGGTGTGGTCCTGAGTGGCCGTTACGTGTAAAATGCTGAATTTTGATAACATTAAAATACTTCTATTTTAAGTGCATCCTTGTTATCAAAGTTGATGCTTGCTATCTACATACTCACTTAAATTATTTAATGTTCTTGCATTTCTAGAGACCTGTTGATAGGTGTTTTATAATTTGCGATAAATTTAAAACAAATTCTTCTTGCTCTATATAAAACATTTACATGCTTATTCCATATATACTTTGTATTGTATTGGCACAGCAATAAGCATTGTCCCATAGGTTTTTTAAAATTTCATTTATATATTATCTTTATTATTTTTTTTTTTTGGTTCCAGAAGAAAATTATTTTTTAATTATATTATATTATAAACACTTAAAAAAAAAAGGAGAAATAATCATATAAATAAATAAAAAATAATATATAATTAGAAATTCTCATAATTTGAAAAATTGTGGAGGAAATATAACTATAAAAAAAAGATTTCTAGAAATTACAAATTTTTATATAGTTAGAAAGTATCTCGTTTCCTTAAGATATTAAAAATATCGAGAAAAGAAACTGGGGAATCTTCTAAGCCAAGTGTTTCTCTGAAAGTAGAAAGTTTGAACATTTTAATTTATCGCTCCACGGAACTTTTACTTACTCCCATCGCTTCTTGTATTAGCGAATCCTGTAAATGAGCGTTCTCTTGACCCCTAGCGACAGAGGGCTGACAAAAGGGGGGGAAAGAAAAGACCTAAAACCCCGAGAGAGGGTTTATCGTTCCGGGCCCTTTTTTTATTTTCTCTTATTCCGTCTGGAGCGAGGTATTCCGCGGATCCAAAAACTCTCCAGTCGCCGGAAGGTCAGGAGAAAAAATTCGGCGGCCGAATCCTGAGGAATTTGCCCGGTGGTCGATGCTCCTTTTTGGCAAGATCTGCTTTTTATAAGTCCCCTCCCCACTTTTCAGGGCTGGAGCTGTTAACAACGTTGCAGTAATTCAGCGAATACTGGAGAACTGGAGATAAGGTGGACAACTGGCCTCCAGTCAGCACTCTCCTCTTATCAACCAACTCCCATCTGCGTCTCCTACTGCAATATAATTTCTTACCTTGCAACCTTATATTGTTGCATAATTACCGCATAATTTACCGCATTCCGCCATTAATCTTATTGCTCTTTAAGGATAATCGATAGTTTCCAGCTTGGAGGGCGATTCAAGAAAACCTCATCATTTCAGCGAAGTGTCATAACACATTAGACTCAGGAAAATAAATAATAGATTTTCACATTTTTTTTTTTTTCTTTTAAGGAAATCTCAACTTCACCACCTCATAAAAGTCAGTCATTTAGACTTTTTCCTAGATTCAAAGAGTATTTTAACATGTAAGGATTTAATAAAAACACACCTGATATGAGGCGTCGATTTTCGAAACGAGAAAAATCAACTATTTCATCAACAGGTTATTTTTTTCCTCACATAAGAGACATAAAAGAGAAGAAACTGCTTAACGTTTCTGCTTACTTCATTTAGATTTATTCCACATTTACTAAACCAGCGTTTCAAAGTTTTCATAAAATTATAAAAGACTTATTTACATGACAGTAATTAGATCCATTTGGACATAAGCTTGAGCTTTGGGCCGCCACTAAACCTTCTAATTCTCCCCGTATTCAATCTTTACAATCCAAAATCCTTGATCCTTAAGCTCCTTACTTTGTCACAAATTAACGTATTCACAACGACTTTATTGTTCTATCTGTTGCTGATTTAGCCCAAACCATATACCAATCCTTTCATAGGAGACTTCATTAACACTCGAATCCATGTCTCCCAATTTGCTTAACAATCTATTCCTGATAACTCACCGAGGCCTCTGAAAAGAAGGTGGCCTCGTGGCCTTCTCAAATAGAACTTTTATTGAAGTGCTACCAGTGTCTAGTTAATTCACAAGCATTATCATGTTGATATGTACGTAATTATCACATTTACTGGATGTATGTTGTTTTTAATGCACTATTGTAGTATTATTATTACATCATATGTGTGTGAATATGTTTGTAATTTAAAGAAATTAATAATATTTAAGAAATAAAAAAATTCCAATAAATGTTAAAAAAAAAAGAAAAAAAAAAAGGTTTTCGAAAACTAAAAACGGATTCTCAAAAATGATATGTGTAACTAGGTTCAATGGAATCTTTTGAATCCGCAATATGAATTTTTAAGTTGTGTTTAAATTTTCCTTTCCCTGTCCAAATTATCATTTTTCTTTAAAAATTCTGATTTGTAATTATTTATTTCTTCTTCTCTCATTCAGCTGCATTTTGAGATATTTTAGAGCAGTTCATATCTTATTTGTATATGCAAATTTTATTCCCAATGGCTGGTTCCACTGTCGATTGAGAACTGTTTCCAAATGTGGAATCGGGTGCAGATAAAGATGCAGAAATCGCCTTTGATGCCGCCGGGTATGTGTGTATTGGAATCCCATATATATTTTAGTATTTATTGAAATGCTATTGGTAAAATAATGTTGATACTTAATTTTGCAGTTTGTGCACGAGATTGCAAAAGACTTGTCAGGGAACTGGCCCACTGAAAGATCACCATTCGGCTATTGCCTTTTTCAGTGCTTGGACCGTTTATGAAAAAAAAAAAAAAAAAAAAAATGAATGTTACTCGTGTATGTTAATGACGAATTTATTTGTGGAATTTATAAAATTTAGAATTCTTCGCGACCTTAACTTTTAACGTTAAAGAAATTGCAACATTTTTGAAGGTTTGGAGAAATGTATTTTAGCTAATGCAGATTATTTTACCGCATAATTTATTTCTACAGTAATTTGATAATTTGAAATTTAATAATTGGTTGCAAAGTGGCAACCATCTAATGTTATGGAAAAAAAAAAAAAAAAATGAAAAGGTTCTGTATGATTCAAATAGTTAAATTAAAAAATATATGTAAAAAAACATACTCGATAGTGAAAAGTATATTTGGCGAAAGGCTTCGAGTGTTTTAATATCTTCGGTAAACAAATGATTTTATTAATTTTATTAATAGCTGTTGTTCAAAATAAATCGAGGTTTTGCGGCATTGTTATCACCTAAATAATCAGTCGTTCACACCCGTGGCATACTTTTTACTAGTCGTGAAAATTTTCTATTTATTATATTTCTAGACAATTCTTCTTATGGCAGTAAATATTCTAAAATATTTGGCGGAGGTTCAATGGATTCGGAACGACTTGAAACGTCAAGGAAAACCGTGTGCGTCAGAACAAACCGGTCTATCGCTATGAATGCTGTTACAATTGTTTTGTTTTCCACTTTATCCGATCTGAATAAGCTCAAGGAACGGTTATTTCGAATAAAGATCATGTAAATGATCCGATTCAAGAATAATTTTGACATAAAGTTAATGTGTATCGTTTAAATTTACTTCGGATTTGACACTGATAGTTGAATTAAAAAAATTCAGAATGAATGATGAGCAAAGATATTAACGTGGTTCAGAACAAAACCTCATTTTTCAAATTTTTAACGAGCCATTGCAATAAATGTCCTATATTAGAAAGTCACAAGGCCATCTTCTTTTCAGTCGCCTCGGTCGGTTAGGAAGCAAGTTGGGAGACCAGTGGATTCGAGTGGGAATGGAGTTTACTACGACTAGGTGTGTTGTTAAATAGGGCCAAATCTGTAACATATGGGACGTTTAGATCGTTATGTATATGTTTATTTGTGACATAATAAGGTCATTGAGGATTTTACGAAGGGCTTTGGATTGTATGGAAAGAATTTTTATTAAACATTATTGCCAAATGGGTCTAATTACTGTCATAAAAATAAATCTTTTCTTAATTCATTGGGAGCTTTGAACACATGTCCAGTAATTGTTGGAGTAGTCGGAAACAACGAACAGCTTTAGGTCGTTTATGTTTCGTATACTATTTATTTAGTTTAACAAATAAATAAAAGTAATATAATCATAAACAATATATAAAATTTCCATTCAGCCTAGGGATCCCCGACCACTTAGAAGGGTCAAACAAGGCCTAAAGAGATCCCGACGCTATTCTTTCAGCTGCTTCACTGGGGTCAAACTCCAGCGGAGTATTTCATTATGATTCATTATTATTTTATCCAATAATAATATTCATGGTCACAAAGGTATGGTATAATATAAAGCAAGAAATATATTTAAAAAATGTAGGTACTTCACTTCAGTTAAATTGTTATTAAAAAAGCTCTAAACATGTGGTGCGACATGAGGATTCCAGTGAAGTTTAAAACTGACCGATATTTGCTTGGCTAGCAATATTCTACAACAGTTTGCAATGGAAAAACTAATAAAAAACAGCTGTACCAAATTGTAACTACGAAGCTCTGCAATAGTAAAGTTTACAATAATAATTTTACACTTTAGAGTTCGAAATAAAAATCATAACCAAATCATATAATTTCGTTCCTTTGCTTTTTGATATTGTGGGTGAACATATGAATTGCGGTTCTTTACTTGTAAACACCGGTAACGCAGTCCATTATCCGGGAGAGTTTCTTAATGGTCTCTGTCCGCCTGGATTACCATTTCATAAATTAAGAATGAAAAATGTTCAATTATTCTTTTACGTAATCAGATTTATTTTGAATAGGTTAAAAATTACTGTTGTGCATGAAAATATAATTGAAGAAATAATGCTCAAATGCATACTTATTTACAAGATTTTTATCAACAATCAAACACAACTCCAATTGTTACAATTATCTAAGCTCTCTACTTATGCGGGCGAAGCATATATAGTATATAGCATCATATACTTGCACAATAGCGATGTATAAAATCTGGAAGATGAGCCCAAATTATAACCAATAGAAATAATTTGGTCCAAAAATATAATAACGGTTTATATCTATGACATTTGTATGAACTGTTTGTTTTTTTTAAGATTTTCCCCCTATGGTTCAAATCACCAATAATATTCTCATCTACAAATACTACATTATTCATACTGTTTCAACACATGTAGAGATAGCCGAGACGACGACTATAATTGTAAACTACGGAGCCGGCCAGGGACAGCTGTATCGTAGGTCTTCTCTCCTTCGATGTCGCTCCATGATGTAGTAAACGCCGCGGATAGTTTATGTTGCATTAACCGCTCGGGACAAACAGCGACACAGCCTCGGCAACATGTTGCACAGCCAGGACACAGATGTAGCCCCGGCCCCGATCAATAAAGACACTGCCATCGGCGATCCCCCGATCCACCGATAGCGATAGACGATCGCCGTGTCCAATGGAATGCGATCTCAACACTAACTAACACTCGCAAGATATTTACTGCGCAGTGGAGGAGGTGTTGCAGGGGACAAGGTATAGCGCCGCCCTGACACTAAATCATAGCGAGCTGGGTTAATGCTCGTAACTTGCTCCCAGTCTTCGATAAACAGTTCATTATCGTCAGTATTTCATCTGCTGCCAACACTCCGCTCAATTGGGTCTTAATCCTCCAGTGGTTGGAGATGTCTGGCTGGAACTCTAGAGAATTATAACTGGTAGCGCTTGACGATACATTTTTCACCCAGTCCCTCGCACAATATATTATAGATGTAAGGAAAACCACTTCATTCATATCAAATGCGGGGCATAATAACTGGCTATCGGTCAGATACAAGAAAAATAAAATAATATAATAGAACTAACGGTACATAAATCTAAAACTCAAAAAAAAAAAAAAAAAAAAAGACAGCTAACTATGCAGTAGACTGAAAGAACATGACGGTTCAACTGCATTAAAGTTCGAAAATTCGGTTCAAAATACGTCTGTTACGTAAGTATAAATTAGTTAAGTAGTTAAAAAGATTCACATATAAAAGAGGAAAAAACAAACAAAAAAAAAAAAACTGTAATAATGCTATAGCACATTTATGAGAAGTAGATAAAGACTCAGTAAAATTATAAATATGAATGAATGAATATTTTATTGCTTTATAAATAAAATTTTAGAGCAAAGAGTTGTGAGCTGTTATACAATTTAAAATTATTTAAACAAAAATAATATAAAATAAGAAAATTATTTACAAACTAAACGAGAGATATTTACCTAAAATTTGATCTAACTATATACATGATAGATTATTACAAAAATAAAAAATAAATGGCAAACTTTTAATACAAAAACAAAAAAATAAATGGCAAACTAGTAATAAGTTAAAGTAAAATATTTCTTAATTTTAGCCAATATTTCATAGAAAAAAATAAATTATTTAAATGTATTTCATTATCTATTATCATCCATGAATATAACCGAAAGCCATCATTTTCTGTGGAATGAATTCTTTTAAGAAACCTTTTCCTGTATATTTCATAAACGGAACAGTACATTATTAAATGGTAAAGAGAATCTGGTCCCGAGTTACACATCGGGTAGGGATTTTCTGTATTAAAGTTGTGAAATATATTCTGGAGATCTTGGAGCTAAACGGAGTTGTCCGATCATTCTTAGTTTTTGGATGTTTGAATTCCCGACCAATAAATACTTCTCACCATTTCCAAGAGAGCTAAGGTGTCTGTAATGAGTGTTGTAGTGGGAGTTGACTGTATGTTCAATGTCCATAGACAAATAATGATTCTCAAATGCTATGTTTAGGCTTGTGATATTTGCTTTAACAACATTCGCATCCTGCTTATTCCATATATAATTTGCGCCGATTCTTTCCAATTGTAGCATTAGTTGTTCTGCCCAATTAAAGTGCAAGGAAGGATTACCAATCAATTCGACAAACCTGATAAAACTAATCCTAGGAAATTCATCAGCTGCCATATTAAAAATTTTAATCCACCATGTTAGCATCCTTGCAAAAAGTTTTACTTGGGTGTGTACCTGTTTCCAGCCTAACATAGGAATATGGGGTGTTTTTTTGAAGATGTAAAATACCCTTTAGGAATGATAATTGGGATCTTTCAATTATGTCTGGGTAAGCCACGCCCCACACTTCTGACAAGTACAGTAGAACACTCTAAAATATATAAATAAAAATGAATAAATAAAAATATTTAAACAACTAAGGAAAACTGGCTTCACAGGCATTCAGGGAATCAATGAGAAATCCAAAGTTGTACGTTTGTAGGAACATTCGCCACACGGACAGATACAAAATCGTTACACTAATGAGAACATCCGCTGCTTAAGGTCTGATGCCTAACAGCTAACGTCTAGTCTTGGCAAAAAGTGGGGTTAAACTAAAGCACACACGAAACCTCAACCCTCCAGCAAGATTTGGTACATTATTTGCAAACTGCATCCGTCTGACAGACGGATATTCCGTTTGAAGTGCTGAGTTACCTAAGATGCAAACCAGCTCTACACAGTGTTGCCAGAGGTAGGGATTTCTCTACTGTAGAGGGATTCATCACTTCTTTGATTGGATTCTTAAAAAACTTCGTATTTTTAGGCGTTTTCACTATTCAAGATGAAATACATACTACGAAAATTGTCTCGAGTCCTACTTTTTTTCTTATTAAAATCAAGTCAGTGTGAAACCATCGATTGTTAACTTGTAACTAGTTATAGGTTAATTTACAGTTTGATTTTAATCATAAGCTAACAGCACCCCCATCGTTAGAGTTAGAGTTTTGCCGTTATGTTCAATATTTTTAATGTGGTTTTTAAGGTTTGTTTATTAGAAACTTCTTAGTTCCAACAACTATTTTATTGTATTATTAAAATTAGATCCTTTTATTAAGACCTTGTGTCTTTATATAAATTAGATTAATATTGTGTATGTATACGGGATTCAGATAAATTCGTTACCAATCGTTTATTTTTCTGTAATTTGAAACTATGTTCCTTGTATTATTTTATTATTAAAATAAATGTGTACTATTTATAATTGTTAATTTATTTCACTTTATACATTTTAATAACAGTTTTTTAGGGGTTTAGTATTCTAAATAAAGGAGCAAATATATTTAGTTTTCAATCTAAATGGGTAGGATGTTTTTGATTGTAGAGAGTTGTAGGGATATTTTATATGTAACGTAGGGATTTCGTAAATTTAAATCTGGCAACACTGCCTTTACCCATAATGCCTATTAGAAATCACAATTAACAGCTGAATGATAAGAGTGAATTTTTTCTATTATAAACAATTAACATGTCTACACTAATATTAACTCCGAATATAAAACAAGATCGGAACAAGGTCTTCAAATGAAGTTTTCCTTTGACACAGGTGAGTGTATGTCTTGTTTTAACAGCTAACAGTTTGTATTCAATCTAAATATAAATTGTAAATAAAACATTTGTTACAGAGGAAAACGAAATTGAATCTTTATTTCATTAGGTAACAGAAACCATCACCATAAAACTACATAATAATATTAATTCACATTAGAATCTAGTGAAGCGGGAATGTAATATTAGAAATATTAATATTATTTAATAGAAATTACTTTTTTTATTTATGAGGAACAATAAAATTATTACGAGATTTAACAGACGGACGGATACACTCTTGAAACCGAGTTAGTCCCCCTAAAAATATGTACTATGTTATGTTAATTGAACCCACAGTTGTAAGCCCAGCAGGAATGAGAGACTTATAACCGGCCCGTTATCTAAGAATCACCCATACCCATTATGTAAGCTAGAAAACATATTCTATTTTTATTTGTTGAAATATTTTTAGTATTGTTTTGGCGCAAATAGCGTAAATAGTTGTATGAATAGGCTTCTTATTTGAATTTCAAGTAAACAAAACATCTGCCTTGTTACGTCTCTCTACTTCTGAAGAGGCGGGGACCAATTTTTTGTACGTTTTCTAGAATTCATTAAAGGATTTTGAAATAAACTTCTTCCCAGTTTAGCGTGACCGAGCAAATAATTGGCGGGCTATTTTTAAACGGAAAAATAATACATTAAAAAAAAATTTCTCTCAGTCCTTCAGTCTCGTTTGGTTTTGTATGGAAATTTTTCTAAATTGTCTTAAAAGGGTACAAATATAATCTCTGATAGTATTTAGATATATTTATATTTAAGAGTCTTGCCAAGTGTCCGTCAGTTCTTCTATAATCATATTAATCGTGACGTGACATTATTTTTTTTTTAAAAAACCGTCCAAGGTAGATCGCATTGTCTCTTAGAAGCTTCCTAAATTTTGCTGAAGACATTTTTTTTAGCCATTTATTGAAATTCACAACTATATACATCAAGTAAATGTGATGATGATTTCTAAAAATGACATGTTAAATGCTTCTAAAGAACTACCCATTGGTAGCACTTTAAAAGTTTTATAAAATAATTATTCTATATCAGAAGGTCTCGAGGCCATCTCCTTTTCAGGCACCTCAGAGGATTATCTGGGATAGAACGTGAAGCAAGTTTTGATACTAATGGATTGGCATGGTTAAGAAGTTTGCTATGAAAGGATAGGATCTGGTTTGGGCTCAATGAACAACATATTGTCATCCCAGAATTATCTTGTTCTAAGTCCATTTTTAGGGTATATAGGGTTATATACACCAAAAATTTAGAATAAAAAATCTTGTTCTATATCAATCTAAATAACAGTATTATCTTACCCATAATCGAGTATTCAGTAAATAAATGTTCTATAACCCAAGTTTTGTGTCTACTTTAAAGAATTATGTTGTTCTGTTGATAGCTTGAGCAATTATAGTGTTCTATAGACCGTTGATTTTGTTCTATATCCATAAAATAAACCAAAACAACTCCAAAGTCAAGGAAGGCAAAACCGAAAGAGATAAAATAAATTATATACTTACACTTTATTTACATTTGCTTATTTTTTTTACTTCTTTATTACTTTTTTTGTAATAATAAAATTTATATAAAATAGAAGAGTTTTTATTACAATACACTGTCCCAATCATTAAAAAAAAATTATTGAAAATAAATTAGTTCAAAGGGATATAGAACAATTTATTGATCTAGAAATGTTCTATAGCCCGTATTTCTTTTAAGGTTATGTAAAAATAGCCATTTTTGTTCTATATCCAAATGAATAAAATCGTTTTAGTTTTCAATCAATGCAATCAGCATGTAAGTTAGATAAAATAAAATATTGTCTAATGTACTGGGAATATTTAACTGCAAATGCATTTACATATTATCCCAAAATAAAAAAGTAATTTAAGAAATAAACTTCAACTCTGATTTCCCAAAACAAGGGTTTTGGGATATAACACAACACAATTCTGGGATGACGATATGATGCACTATGATCTTTATGGATAAGTTTGTTCGTGAGGAAGTAAGGAGCGTTGAGGTTTTTTCGAAGGATATTGGATTATTAGGATTGGATACGAGATGAATTGGATGGTTTAGTGGAGTCTCAAAGTTCTACTTCATATGTCCAAATAAGTCTGATTACTGTCATGTAAATGAATCTCTTTTAATTAATTGGAAGATTCGAAAACAATGGGAAGTTTCTAGTTTTATAATATATGGATTGCTAAGATTTAAAATTTATTTTTTACATGTGTAATATACTAAAATAGAATTTCTTTTATATATTATATTTTATAATATTCAATTGATATTGGATCCTTGAAACCAAATATTTATAATATGGAAAATATGATAACGAAACAGTTCAGCAAATTAATAAATGTTGTTCTACACGTGCTGAACTGGTTTAGTAAAATATAAAAAAATGAGAAAGTGATGAAGTGTGCTCAAAATGTCTTGTTTGGGATAGCCTTGATAATTTGATTTTGGAGGCATTGAATTATGGGCAAGGTATTTTTTTTCTTAATGAAAAATATTTTTAGTACTTTTAGTAGTGACATGGAATTATCAATTTAACGGCCTAATGTTAGTTATGAAATTAATTAATTTAACGTTAGTATGTCCCTCGCGGCTTCGCCCACTCTCATAAATGAAGACTTTATACTATTTTAACTAATAATTTAATTTCATATGTTTATCGATAAGAATCTTGTATTGAAGTATGGATATCTTATATAATAAAGTACTATATTTTCCTGAGGCCATCTTCTCTTCAGGCACTTCAGAAGTTTATCTCGAATAGAATATGAAGCAAGTTGTGATACCAATGGATTTGAGTGGTCTTGGATTTTGCTATGAACGGACAGGAATCTGGTTTGGGCTTGATAAACAACATATGGTACAATAAGATCTTTGTAAAGTTTTTTTGCGACATAGTTAAGAGCATTGAGAAATTTTTGAAGGATTTTGGATTGTTAAGGTGGGATACGAGATGAATTGGATGGTTTGGTGGAGCCTTAAAGCTCAACTCCGTACGCCCAACCTGGACTAATCACATGTAAATAAGTCTTTTGTAATTATTTAGAAGCTTTGAACGTTTGACAAGTAAATATTGAAGGAATGGAAAACGATGAGGTGTTTCTAGTCATTTTAGGCTTGTTAGCTTAAACATTAAAAACAAAAAAGGTTTGATTTTTTTTTTTTTGATCGAAGAAGGAGGCCCGGAATACAATCAGGTTTAATATACAACATATCCAAGGTCAAAGTACAAATTTAGATTCCATATTTTTAGCTCTGACGAAGACATGCAAAGCAAGTCGAAACGTCAAAACTACATTATAATTTTTTTCTTTTTAAATTGGATATTCTTTATAAATATAGAGTTATGTTACTATATTAAAATAACCAAACGCACATACCCTTTCATAAACTAATTCAATCAACGGCACCTTATCTGATTCTTCCGACATTGATGAGCGGACAGCCATCCAGAAGTCGCAGTGGCAGGGTATGCTCACAGCTAATGGAGACTGCCCAGATGAAGCACAACTTCCACAGAACAGTAAATCCCCGGCAGATATTTATGGGTCTATTGCCGCGTGGTCTATGGTTCTATAGCGAGTCTATTAATCCATCTTGTACCGCCTACGGGTCTTATCTCGTCGGGATAACTCACGGCTATCTCTTACTTAGCTATGAATAATTCACTCAAGAGCTGGTAACTATACTTGAACGATTGATAATGCTCTCCTCTTCGCTCTTAGCAGAATCGAATGGACAGCTAAATCCACCTATCGTTCTTTTTATAATTATCTAAATTACATTTTCATTTTTGGATCTGCCTACGTTTAAACTATGGTGTTTATTATGGGCTTGAGTTTAACGTCACCTTTAAGTTTATTAATAACTTTATTTATTATCGTTTACAATAACATTTTGTACAAATCAGTAATTTCATGCTCCGCAACAATTTTGATATTGTTTCAATGAGACCATTAAAAATAATCGTGATAGTCATTAAAATGTTAAAACTTGAAAAGAACTACTCATCAGTAGCACTTAATTAAAAATTCTACACTAGAAGGTATCGTGGCCATCTTCGTTTCAGACGCCTCGGAGGATTATCAGGAATGGAGTGGAAAGCAAGTTGAGAAACTAACGGATTTGAGTGATTATGGAGCTTACTATGAAAGGATAGGTATCTGGTGTGGGCTAAATCAGCAATGGATAAGTTTATTGGTGACAAAGTAAGGAGCATTGAGGATTTTTCAAAGGATTTTGGATTGTAAGGATTGAATGCGAGATAAATTGGATGGTTTAGTGGAGCACCAAAGCTCAACTCCGTACGTCCAAATAGGTCTAATCTCAGTCATGTATATGAGTCTTTTGTAATTAATTGGGAGCTTTGAACGTTTATCTATTAAATGTTGAAGTAGTCTGTAACGACGGGCAGTTTCTTGTCGTTTTAGTCTTGTATGTGGATTCCAAGTAAGACGTTTGTCAAAGTAGGTAGCGGATCTGTTCAACAGGGATTAGTGGAATATCATTTAAGGATACTATAGGACAGGAAGTCGTAGGTATACTACGAAGGGTAAACGCTATTTGGTGGGATTTGTTTGGATTTATTTTAATTCTCCATTTTTGACACCGTTCTTGAAGGTTTAGGATATGGGATTGCAGTGTTTGAGAGGCAAGGGATAATTGTTTACTGATAACACAAATTTGTCATCAGTGTAAGTGGTGAGGATAGTGGTAGGATGAGCTGGGATGTCAGCTGTATACACTGTAGAGGATAGGACCTAGGATACTACACTAAACACTAAACACTGGCAGATTGGGTAAATAGAGAAGAATAGGAAAAGTCATGATTAACTTTGAAGGTTCTATCGCTAAGATAGGATTTTGAAATCTTAAAAAATTTCCACCTGATTTATGTAGGAATGTAAGCTTTGTGTACAAACAAAAGTTATATTATTTACCACCCTCCTCACAAAAATAAACTGTTGTTGAAATGTACAATTAAAATATTTAATTATGTTAAAAGGAAAGCATAAAGTAATTATGCTTATAAATAATTATGTATAAGAAACAAGCAGCAGAAAAAGCTGGATTACAAATCTCCTTCGAGCAACCTGAGGTAATGACAAACAACAAAAGTGTACCATCAAAGTTATATATATATATATTTTTTTTTTTTTTGGTTTGCCTTTTGTCTTTTGCTGAGGATCTATACTTTAGTAATGTGCAACGTTTAGACACGCTTCAGCACTGTTGGTGTTCACGGATCAGTATCCCCATCAGAAATTTAATGGATCATATTTTTCGTTATATTAAATTTGTCGCTAGAACCTACCGTATAGAAGTTATATTAGTTTAAATGAAAAAGCCATGCTTTGCCTATATTTTTTAAGTGTTAAGGATTATTTTTCCCAGTTTTCTAAGGAGAAATTGAGTTAGACTGTTGGACTTGAGAATTCTCCTAAACTGCGCGGTAAGTGATCCGACCTGAGCACGCAGCATTTATTTCGTGGTGGTCTGAATGAATCTAGATTTTCCCACTAGGGCTAGAAAAGGTTGGTAAACTGTAGGATAACCCTTCTATCTTACCCTAGCTGGAGTACATAAGACAGTTGAGC
The DNA here is from genome assembly GCA_003667255.2 of Euschistus heros. Classification (NCBI taxonomy): domain Eukaryota; kingdom Metazoa; phylum Arthropoda; class Insecta; order Hemiptera; family Pentatomidae; genus Euschistus; species Euschistus heros. Next base: position 793,894 of record RCWM02000011.1, read on the forward strand.
CCCAACAAACAACAACATCTGCCGTTTAAACAGTGACACTAAATGAATATTAAGACTTTGACATCATAATTAATTTGGAAGAGAATTTGAAATACGATAAAAAATTGATTTATTTTTAAAAACCCAATTCAGTTATTAAAAGAGAATATCGTTGACTTTTATTATTTATTATGGTATACTGGGTGCTGAAGATCCTTGAAACGTTCGAAGAAATTGAATGCTAGCATACCTGACAGCTTGTTCGAATAATATGTAGTAAGAAAAAAAGTTAACAATTACCCACAAAATGTCAGCGACGGAAACGCCAGACTCAACGTCATACGTAATGTTTGCCCTCTCCAAACCGGTCCTGAGTTGGGATTGGTGTTGTGCGACACGTCTTCCAAACCTCCTGCTCTTTTAATGGCCCTTGTCCGTTTATTAATTCATAATTATGTTATCGCCGGGTAATTTGGTATTTAATTACAGTTCCTGACACACATCAGCTTGTCTTCAGGCTCTTCTGAAACGATTCGCTAAATCTTGTTCAACACATGCTGGAGCGATTAACTAATATTAATCTTGTACATTTTTTAACGTTCTAAAGTAAATTATTCATAAAATTTTGATAAGATAAGAAATATGTGCTTCATTATTGCGTCAATGAACTTAAAATATTAATTTCGTAATGCGAAGTAAAAGCGGAAGGGTAAGCGATGGCCAGTGGATCGATGCCGACAGATAAGGCATGACCCCAAGATCCTATCTCTAGGATTAGTCTTCCAGAGTGTCCTGCTTCTGGGCTTCTTGTATTCCTTCTTTTTTTTTGCTCTCGTCTTCCTCCTCCAAGAGTCTGGTTACCATCCGGTGGTGTTCCTTACCCCAAGTAATCCAACGTCTGTCCTTTCTTTCCTGTTTTACTGAACGAGTACTTATCTGATTTAATTTGGTTATAATGGTTATAAAAATTTAATTCTCAGTTTATGAAGTTTCAAACAAAAACGTAAAAGTAAGTATTTTTCAATTACGAGTTTAATGTTTTTTTTTTTTTTTTTTTTTTTTTTTTGAGGAAGTAATATAATCTGCCTCAAAAAAGGGCACTGATATAGATGGCTTTGTGGATCCATTCAGACAGTATATATAATGAGAATAAATCAGAAATAAAATAAAGTGACAAATAAATTCAAGTACCTGGGGGAAATTAAATGTAGCGATGGGACGGAGAAGGAAAGCTTAAAACAGAAAATAAGTAAATTGGAAAGACTAAGCTCCGTGACAAGCAATTAATGTAATAAAAGGAGCCTGTCAATAAACGCGAAGATAAGCCACTACGATACGGTCGTCTAACCGGCGATAGTGTACGGAACGGAAACCGCTTACCTCCCCAGCCTAAGGAAAATGTTAGAGACAGAAAGAAGAATACTAAGAAGAATTTATGGCTCAAAGAAGACACAAGAAGGCTACAGGTTGAGAACTAATAAGGAAATATACAGAGAAATAAATGATTCCGAAAACGGACCTAAGAATAAGAAGATTAAGGTTCTATGGGTATATGGTGAGGATGCACCCCAAGAGACTAAATAGAGAAACCTTCTAAAAATGAGAAGATACAAGAGTCCTGGGGTATATCAAACAGATGGAGGAAGAAACTGAGAGGCTGAAAATAACAGACCAAGACAGTTTCGATAGGGATGACTGTAGGAAAAGACTAAAAGAAATTGAGGTCCTTATGGGAGAGGGAGATGCAAGAAAAGGGATGGCGAGGACCGAGGAAACGGTCCTTCTTCAAACGGAAAGAAAAAGGAAAAGGTGAGAATAGAGAAGGAAGGAGAGAATTTTTTAATAGATCACGAGGCCACTTCCTTTTAAACCTGCGAGAAGAATTGTTGCGGTTTGTGCTGCTGGTAAGGGATTGCACTAGTGGATTTGGATGGTGAGAAAATGTTTGATGAAATTTTGAAAATATGATGGGTATGGATATTAGAACAGAAGGTGTATTAGGAAATAAGGGATTAAGTAGAATTTTAAGTGCGTAGTTGAGAAGACGTAGTAATATTTGGACTGAGTTCCATTGTTTGACAATTGATAATACATATAGATTAAATAATTTCATTATTATTATTATTTTTAGAAATATACTTATTTATTTTTAGAATATAAATAATGATAAAATAATTAAATGAGCCGATACAGCTGATCTTAGCACTGTCTACACCACGCACGCTGATGACTCATGTTTGTAATCAGTTAATAATGATCCCTTCATTGCACCCTAAAAACTACGGGGGTAGTTTCTCATATCATAAACCCTCATGAATGGTGTAGAAATCGGAAAATTAAAATAAATCCAAACAAATCTCAAATAAATGTCACCCTCCACCGTAAGCCTACTCGAATCAACTAGTCTCTCAACTTGTTTCGCACTGGATGTTCGAAAAGTCTTCGAGGCGTATGAAAAGAAGTGGACCAAGAGACCTTCTAATATAAACCTTTTATTTTATTCATTTTATAGAACTTTTATAAGTGCTACCAATGGGTATTTGCTTCACAAGTAATAGGCATGCCATTTTTAAGATAATCATCACATTTACTTGATGTATTTTAATTTTATATTATATTGCATACAGTTGCAAATTTCAATAAACAAAAAAAAAATATATTGACCTTTCTATTTTGATTTTATTTCACCTTTAGAATTTTATTTATAATGAAGAATGAAAAAAATTATTAAAAAATAAATGTGAATTTTATGTCGCGAAGTAAGGAATGTAGGCATATATAAAGTTAATTTTTATGTTGGAGTCCGTTGGTGTTTGGTCGAAGAATGGGCACGTATGATGGAAAAAAGGCTTGTTTTACAGACTTCATAGTCGATTTCACGACAGACTTCATGGACATAATAACATACTCATTAATGACAATGCCACGACTGACATACCTAGAATTATTCTCTACGCCTTAAAGGCCTGTATTATTACACTTTGAGCAAATTCATTTATTGTTACTCAAATAACAGGTGCGAACAAAAATTTGGAAGAGAAAACAAAATACTAGATGGTGTATTGTCGACTATACCTTTAAGCTGTAATCCTTATTTAGAATTCGTTATCTTATTCTGCAGGATCTAATCAAAATTTTCAATTTTCAGAACCATTATTGAACTAGAGTTCGTATAAATGATTTTTTGCTTTTCAAAATCCACCAAGCGTTAGGGTACATTTTTACACGTGTTACTGTTAAGAAATCCTACGGTTTAGTCACAATATAATTTGCATACAGGCCCAATACAAGGGAAAGGTAACCTAAAAACCTAAATCATCATTTTTTATGATAAAAACTTTTTTTTCCCTTGATAATGATTAACGTAATCACATAACAACCTTCGTTCAGGACCTGCGTTAATAAATCTGTGTTCTTGCGCATTGTTGTCTCTCCGACTCCCATCCCATTTTTTCCTGTATTGTTGTGAATACGACGCGGATAATTTCTTAATTTGATTAACAATTCAAAATGGAAATAAGACTTGTGTAATCCTTCTTATCCCTTCGTGTTTCTTATGTGAAACACAATTTCACACATAATTTTCATTTAATTTTTTATTATTATTATTTTTAAATAAATTACAATACCAATGGAATTACAGAGTTTTAATTGCAACAATGAAGCCTTGAATTTTCCTATCTGATACCATTGAGAGCACGGCGGTTTTGAAATCGATTGTATCTGCAAGGTGCATGCTCTTATCTTCGTACTCATTGTTATTGCTAACGTATTCAGACTGTGCTCGAACCCGTTTATTAATTAATTACTATGCCTATATCTGTTTGCATTTATTTTATATTTACGGTTAATCTTTACAATCCAACATCCTTCGTTAAGTCCTCAATGCTCCTTATTATGTTACATACAAACTTATTTATAAAGATCATAATGTTCTATATATTGCAGGTTTGGCCCAAAACTGATACCTTTTATAGTAAACCCCATACCCAATCGAATCCACTAGTATCTCAGCTAGACTCACACTCAATTCCCGTTAATCCTTCGAGGAGACTAAAAAGAAGGACAAGAGACCGTCTAATGGAAAACTTTTGTTGAAGAGCGACTAGTGAATAATCTTTACATGTTATTGTCATTGTAATCACTTTCCTCAAATTTATTTGCTGTTTGTAATGTATACAGTTGTAAAAAACAATAAATAGTTTGAAAAAAAAAATTATGGTTGTTTAATAGTCAGGATTAATATACAACACTACATAGTTCATAGTTAAGTTTAAAAACTAAAACGTTTTCACTTGCTTTGAAGGTCTTCTTCAGGCTAAAATTACAAATACTAAATCTGACTAAATGGCAACAAAATAATTAGAAGAGGTATATTTAGAGACTGGATCTATGTCTTTTAGACTATTTATTAACAGGAATTAACTAAGAGAAATAAAAACAATTTCACAGTGACTGGGAAAAGCAGTAGATCATGGTTATGTCTATCTATAATCTACTGCTTTTCCAAATTTACATTTTAGAATTAAAAAATTTAAGTTACTTGAGAGGAAATATAGGTTTTTCATTCAAACCAAAATAGCTCCTAAACGGTAGGTCTTAGCGAAAAATATTTTTTAACAAAACACATTCTTCATTGAATGTCTGAGTAGAAAACAGTTGGAAAATATTCGAACTGAGCAACAGTAAAATAGTGTTTGTCAATAAAATCCCTATTCAAAAATGTAGGCACAACGTGAATATTCTCATTTACACCAATATAGCTCCTATAGGTCCTAGCAATAAAAAATATTTAGTAAAAAATATTTTCGATAAAACTGATTGTGAAACATTTCTAATTTTGTCGGTCCAAGCAATACGAACAGAGCTAGTGCATGTCAAAATGTTACATTTTTGGATGTGAAAAAACAAATTAAAATAAAAAAAAATACACAAAAGAAGTATAGACCCCAATAGTTAGAAAGAAAAAAAAAAGAACTATGAAAGTATGAAATAGTATCAAGATTTATTTGAATGGTACATATTTGATTTGATTGAACTTGATCGATGATACAAATTTTTATAACTGATTTTTAAAATATAAAAATTAGTCATTGTTACTCTTGTCTTTGCATCTTACTATTCACCTGTTCTAATATTTTCATTGTATTTATGTAAATACCTTATTATACCTTTTTCTATTAAAAAAAAAAATTAAAAAAAATACTCTATCTTGACAACTCAAACTACTGACAAATAAGTTCACTTCATTTACCCTAGGATATAACAACACACTTTTTTTTTTGTATACTTTTAATTTAAACAATATGAAAATTATTCTTGAATAACAATCTTATTCAATTCTCTTGTTTGGATTCTAGATTATTGTGGTCAAGGTCTGCGAAACATGTATGATTGTCGGCATTTTTCACGGTTGTTTCCTCAAACCACAATGTGACATTGTGAACGGTGGTGCAGTTGAAACCGAACTGGCGGTTTTTTTTCTGTCAAATTCCTTATGATTTGTTTCAGTAACTGGTCTGAAGAGATTTTATTCGTATAGGATAGCTTAATTCGTGACTGTTCCTACAGCGTTATATGAACAGCAAAAAAATTAATTCTAATTTTACTCATTACATAAGACAATTTGTATTGATAATTATTAGTTGAAATGCCATTTATTTTAATAAATATTTTTGCTGAGTAACGATTTAGAACTTCAGGAAGGAATAACCTATAAAGAAAATAAAATAATTTAGGTTGAATGTACCAGTAATAATTCAATTTTTTCCAGCTGGATCAGCTGGAATGCCTTCGAAAAAAAGGCAATGGAATTTAGAATACATATACAACAAATACTCCCTCTCATGGAATGCAAAAATAATGCATTATGACACAGTAATCGAGCCAGAAGCCCTATATGCATGTGAAACACTGTCTAACATCAACCATGTTCCAATGGAAAAAAAAAAGAAATCAAGGAAAGAAAGATTCTAAGAAAAATTCTTGGATGTACATAAATATGTAATTTTCATTTTTAAACATATAATAAACAATATAGTCCTAAACTCCAAAGTCATTCAAAATCATTTAAAAAAATAAATAAAAATTACAAATAATTACTTAATAAATAACTTACAAATAAAGTTGGATCGGACGAAAGTCTTGTGTCACGTCGCCAGAGACTTCCGTGCCTTCCACAAAAATAGCACCAACAGATTATATATACTTTTTTGATTTTTGTTTAACTTCGCATTTATAGAGTAAAATTTAAGACTCAGGTGCTTACTTTTTAAAATGAAACTTGCTATAATCTTTTTCCGCTGCTTAAACCCGCCAAGACTGGAAATTGCAATACAATAGGGAAAAGTACAAGGAACAAACTGCTATCATTCCAAAAACGGTATAATGAGAAAAATCGTTAAAGAAACCACAATGTAAAGAGTCAAAAAATAAAAGATATATGAGGAATTAATGGTTAAAAAAAAAGTAAGAAGTTTATGGAAGATAAAACAGAAAATTTTTTCGATATCATCAAAAAAATTTCAAAAACTCTACAGCAAAATTTCACCCACAGGAGAGCTAAAACGAAGTTAAAAATTATTTTAATTATGAAATCATAGATTTAGGTTATTTTAGTGTATAGAGCGTACAAAAAAAGAGTAAATAAAAAATAAATAAATAAAACTGCTTAAAATGTTACAAGACATTAAAAAAGGGGAGAATGGGCAAAACTTTAAGATTAATATAAAAAGAAAAAGAGGCTACGAAAAAATAAAAATACTGAATACTAATTTCTACTTAAATAATTTTGGTTTAGATAGGTAAAAAATATTTGAATTTCAATAAATAACAAAAGTGATAAAACGAACAACTAATAATGAAGATTTTCTATAAGAATTCTTGAATGACTTGGTTATGTTGTGGTAACTGGCATTAATAAGCAAACTTTTCACACCCGGGGTTATTAATGCTTCTAATGGGCGATTTTATTGTAGAGGAAAATAAAAGAAAAAAAGGAGAAATCTTCAGGGAATGCTTCCGAGAAAACTACCCAAGAGAAAGTTTTGTTAGTCAAATGAATGCAGTGTGGTTGTAAATTCATTACTACCTTATATACAATGCGGTTGTATTTCGTAACGGCACTGTTACTAAGGAGAGGAATTTCGTTTATTTTAGATACTATTTTATCGTTTATATAAATTTACATGTCATATCCATGTGCCCATAATGCGTCGAAAAAACTATTTAGGTGACTTGGAACCTCTCGTAACCACGAAAGTTGTTTAACTGCTGGTATAGCTTCTAATCGACAACGAATTACGACAAATGTTGAGACAAATTAACATACAACAAGATTCCTACTCACGACTCCTCTTGTTCCAACAAACCGACCGAGGAGAAAAAAAAAATAGAATTGTGTAGTTGTTTTATTGTCTAGATGCAACTGGAATTCATTAAACACTAATTAGATGCAAAGTTGAACAAATCGGTAGAAACTAATATTTTAATATTTTCGGTTATTATTATTCATTTTTAAAAAAATAAAATATGACAGAATATTGAAATAATTGCTTTTATGAGCAATAAGTAATATGTATAGTTATGCATCCATTCATAATATATACAGTCAGAAATGAATGTAAAAAAAAGAGAAAGAATCTTTAGCTATATAATATATACAATTAAATAAATAAAAATCTGATAATAATAAAAATAAAAACTAAATCGTACTCTATATATAAAATGTACACTTAGCCTTGGTATCCCTGAACCAAACCTGTCCCTTCACTTATGTAGATATATGTCGGCCTCAAAGAGATCCCAGCGCAACTCTCTGGTTGTTAAATCCAGTGGAGGCTGAGTTTGAACACTTAGTAATTTTTTCTGAGTAAGAGGGTATTAGTAGAGAAGCTGGCAATAGCCAGAACTCCAATAATAAATATTAACAAAACGTCTCGGAACCACTGCCATTTTAATCTGAGAGGTCGGTTATCAGATCATGTGGAAATGGATAATGAATAATCAAATAGAACATAAAAACTTATTATTATACTATACATAAATAATACAAAGCACCATACTTTATAAGTAAATAAACCATACAATATATAAGGTGAAATAAAAAAATAATAGTAATTGAGATTAAATTAAATTTAAAGTTAAAAATACAAACATACTTTATTTTTAGGGATCCCCCAACCAAACCTGTTCTTATGTAGGAGCAAACTAGGTCCAAAGAGATCCCGGATCTTCTCTCCCAGCTCACTAGTGGAAAAAAAAACAAAAAAAAACAAAAAACAGTGGAGGCTGAGTGACAGTGATATAGTACAGTCACTCAGGACATGAGTAGAGAAGCCAGGAATCTATGTAGAACTTTATAATACATCTCGAGCCTTAACCTGCAAGAAAGTTTATGGAGGTGTGTGGAACTGTATAGGGATCGCGCTGGTCGATTTGGATGATGAGGAAATTGTTTTGAATTGCATGTTTTAAATTTGAACATTTTACAGGTATAGATACTAAGAAAAAATATTAAGATCATGTTAGGTTTTGTTGGTGATAAAGTAAATTAAACGTAAAGTAGGGATGCCACAAGTAGTATCTCTCCTCATCGTCGATTTGTATTTATATTTTAGCACATTTTCTGATTGTCAATTGTGAATTATGAAAGTGAGAAAAAAAAAAAAAAATGACCATCTTCAAGTACTAATCGTGCGTAAGTATAAGAGGTATAATTTTATTTTATTTTAAAAACTAAGTCGTAATCCTACGACTTCCTGTCCTACAGTATCCTTTAATAAAATTCCACCGATCCGTGTTGAACAGATCCGCTACTTGTGACTTCAACTGGACCAACATTTAACTTGGTATCCTCATACAATACTAAAACGTCAGGAAGCTGCTCGTCCTTTTCGACTTCTTCAATATTTACTAGACAAACGTTCAAAGCTGCCGGTATACTACAAAAGACTCATTTACATGACAGTTATCAGACCTATTTGGATATGCGGAGTTGAGCTTTGGGGTTCCACAAAAACATCTAACTCGTCTCGTATCTAATCCTTGCAATCCAAAATCCTTCAAAAAATCCTTAACGCTCCCTACTTTGTCACAATAAACTTATCCATAAAGACCTCAATGTTCCGTATGTTATGCTGATTTAGCCCTTTAATAACCATTCAAATCCACTAATTTCTCAACTTGCTTCCCATTCTAATCCTTCAAGGCGTCTGAAAAGAAGCTGGCCTCGGAACCTTCTCAAATAGAACTTTTATTTAAGTGCTACAAGTGGGTAGTGGCTTCATAGTCAATTGCTCTGAGATTTAAAAAAATAAAATAAAATAAGCCTGAAACATGTTCAAGACAGGTGGGGAAATTCAACATTGATGATATAGAAATTGGCATTAATAGATGTTGCAATACGGATAAAACATTTCTTATTCTTTCAGCTTTTACTCGTTTAAATACGATTCAGCGATACGCGATATAATAGAAAAACAACCCTATCCATCATGAATTTCTCCTCCATAATGGTCCCAATACTATTGTAGATTGTAGATTGTAGATTATAAATCTCTCCACCAGGGCAATCTGAGAGGGGAAGAAGAAATAGAGGTCATGTTAGAAGACTCAAATTATTGAAGCACTTACTCGGTTTCCCAACCTAACGACTCATTGTCCCACCACCGTATACGTCTCATTTGAATAGAATGATCGCCTTCACCCGGAACATTTTTTTAAATCTTTTTGTTTCAAGTCCAAATCATGCCGAACAGTTAACCCCCAAAACGGGCCAGTCATTATGTTGATCGTTTCGTTCTATTGAAGAGTCTATTATAGATAGTTTTTTAGTCATCCGGCATCCTGACTTAAGCGGAGGGAAATTTTGAGCGTTCTGTTCATATTCATGACGCTTCCAGGATTCGATGAGCAATTCTTTTGTCCTCGAGTCGATTGCCGTATTCGTCAATAAATGGTTTGAGAGAACTATTCGATAGCTGTGACGTTAATACTCTATCCTGGGAGAAAAAAGAAAAAATAGGAAAATTATGGAATCACTAACACCACCTATTAAAATATATTAAATTAGCCCTGTCGCGGTTTGGCCCGCTCCCATAAGTAAAAGGTAATTTTAACTAATATAATTAAGTTTTATTTATTTATCGATAAAAATCTTGTATTGTAGTATAAAATTAAACATTATTTCTACAAAGATACTTTGGCCCATATCAGTAACTTTTATCCTGATTAAAATAGCACTGATTAGGTAGTTGAAGATAACACAGGCCAACAAAAAAATGTTTTTGAAAACTTTTTTTACTTTAATAGCTGATTTTTATAGATTTTTGTGTGCTGAATCCAAATCTGGTCTTAGTGTTTTTGTATCACCCATAGTTTTAGAAAAATTCGCTTTTTTATATAATTTAAAAAAGCATATATAACTATTTCATATAAATATAAAGCATTATATAGCTGTTTCATGAGGCCTAACTTTATATGTAGAGGTGCTAAGAGAATGTTTCTAGGATCTACAAGGGTTTTGCGGAGAATATTCTCCTCGCCGGGTTTTAAAGACTCCCTCACAGGCCAGTTCTTTCTGCACCAATGTTGATCCCTTGCTCTACTGTCCCATTCACACAAAAAATATGGAAATTTGGTAAAACCGCCTTGCTGACCAAGTAGCATGTTACTTTTAAGTCACCACTTATCATCCAACCATGATCCGAATAGCCAATTTTATTCAACACTATTTCTAGGTTTTCATAGCTCTCTTTCAAATGTATAGAATGGCCAACAGATATAGATTCATAAGTGTCACTATTGTGTAATAAAACAGCTTTTAAACTAGTTTTGGAAGAATCAATAAGCAGCCTCCAGTCTTCTTTTTTGTATTTAACACCAAACTCTTTGATCAGACCTGGAATGTCTGAGCAGTACACTAAATCACCTTGTTGTTCAAAAAATTTCGAAAACTGCTGCTCTCTCTTCCTATACACATATATGCTAGTTCCAACTACCAACAAGTTCTTTTCTTTTAGTCTAGAACCAAGAAATTCAGATTTTTCTTTTGTTAACCCGAGATCCCTAACTAAGTCGTTAAGCTCAATCCGAGTAAACAGTTTAGACTCTGTAGCACATTAGAACTCGTCATCATCTTGCTCATCTATGTCTATATCTGTTTCAGCAGTGCTGCCAACTCTTCTACATACAGCACAAATTATTTTACAATTTTATTTGTAGCATATAAAAGCTGTTAAATTCTGTAATGAATCAAAAAATTTAATATATTGATGTGCAAATGTGAAAAAATGGTAGGTTATACGGCTTAATAAGTGTCATATTTGGATTTAGCACCCTAAAAAACAGAATAATAAGGTGTTTTAAGTAAAAATGTTTTTTCATCGTTGTCCTGTGTAATTAGATATCAAATTTTTAATTTTTATCTAGGAATTGATAATCCAGATGAACAAAGACTATTACGAAACTTACGGATAATGGACTGCATCATCAGTGCTTACTACGAAAGTCCTATAGATCATATTTTTACACTCGTTAACAAAAAACAAAAGATTTACCTTGATTTGACGATCATTTTTATTTGGAAGAAATAATTTTATTGATTTAAACTGGTTGGATTACCCACATGCTACATCACTTATCTATTTAATTTTTAAAAAAATTTTAAAATTAAATATTAGTTTATTTTGGTATCGATTTCAAGCTGTATATATATATATATATATATATGGTATATATATATATAGCTATATATATATATATATATAAAACCGTACCTTTGTAACCTCTCATGTATAATGGCGCTCGCCACCTATCGGTAAATTTTCAAACTTCGATGAGTACCTATATATTACAACTTTTTTAATAACAAAATAATTGGAAATCAGTAGTTTTCGCGGTTAGTGACTACAAACGAGAAATGGTTTAAAAGATTACACAAATTTACAGATATTTTCATGAACAATTATGTAGGAGCTTTAACAAACTATTATAGAATATGGCAGCAATTCCAATTCCAGACATAACTAAACGGAGGTAGAATAGGAGCTGGATGAGGGACCCCTTAGTCTAATCCCTAATGTAGAATCACGCCTGGAGATTGTACCACTGGTTGCGGAGTCCCTCATACCTGATCATGTTATGTTTTAATGTAAGCTCATATTCACAGGTTGTAAGCAAATTATTATGTTAAAATAAAAAGAAAGAAAAAATGGTTACAATATTTTTTTCTATTTTTTTAATTTGTTCATCATCTGATAAAATATAAAAAGTAAGATTTACTTATCAACAGAAAAAAATTTAGAAGATAGTTTATTCTGGAACTATCAGAGGAAAAAAAATAATGAGTACATACTGCTTAAAAGTCATTTTTGGTCTTTAAAACTATATATAATAAATACATTAAATAAACATAAAGAGGCAATAATCATTGTAACAATTTAATCAATTAACCTTTAGCCATACATAAATATTGACATGGATAAAATTTACTGCATGTTTCCTAGATATTTAATGGAAAATATTTTATGCTTTATAAAATTTGTAACTGTAACCTACCGTTAAGGAGCTATATTGGCTTGAACGAAAAAAGCCACGATTTTCCAAAACTTTTTACGTTCGCAACGAAAATTAGACCAAAGTTTTGATGATGATTAACTGTTTTTTCCATTAAGGGAGAAATTGTGTATTTTATCATTTTAACAGCACTGAACAATCTATTTGATTACGATAACACCTAATAATCACAATTATAATAAAGAAACAAATCGAAAAAATAATTCTTAACAGATTATCAAACAATATTTTAAAAAATATACTAGTTAATTATTAATTTAAAGATAATATTGCAAACGTTAGGAATTGAAGAAAATATACCTAATATTTGGATTCTCTTGCCTCGTGTGTCTGAGCGCCAATTGTGTGAAAGATATCAGTTTGTGAAATAAGATTCCGGCCGCAGGATTCCTTTTATTTTAAAGTGCTTGCGATAACTGTCATATTCAGTTGTGGGTAAAAAATATCTAAAGTGATACGACCTCTGTTTGAACTATGTATAGATATATTCGGAAATAAATATTTAAAATTCTAATGTCTAAAATGTCAGTTAGTTGGACTTAAAATAATTTTTTATAAGACATTTTAAGAAAATTATTAAACAACAATAGTATTTAATATATATATATATATATATATATATATATATATATATATATATATATATATATATATATCAGTACCCTGGTGTCTGAGCTGGCAAGCACTTGCTGCAGGAGTCGGTGGGCTTACTAGCCTGGAGTTTCGGGGTACCCAGTTTTTGTTCTGAGGAGGACCCCATTAAATAAGGGGTCGAAACGTCAAAAGGAAAGGAAAGAGGAGAAGGAAGAAATAAAATATGTATATGGATAATTAATATTTATTGTTAAATATAAAGGACCAAAAAACCCGATTATTGTTAAACAGTTAATTATATAGTTTCTAAGGGTCGACAAAATATAATTTTGATATATATATATATATATATATATATATATATATGAAATAAGTACCATAAAGTGTGTTAAAGAAGAAACTGGATAATAATATTAAATTCATGTCTATAAAATGTGCCAAAAATTTATAATACTGTGCCAAAATCGAAGAACATAATACTAAAATAAAATTTAGGAACATTGACTAGTCAGCGATAAACTTATTTTTTAAAATAATGTGAACACCAAAGTAGATAAAGTAAAAAAAAAAAAATCTTTTATGGCTGTTTACTGAAAATCATGTTTTTTGACTTTGTGTGTTCCACTAGTATACAGTTGTAAGTATTGATTAATAATTTACAAAACAAATGGAAAGTAAGGAAATAATATATTATAATAATTATTATTTGATTTTAGTTAGTTCGTGTTAAATTCAAGGGATAAATAATAAATAAGTATAGTTGATAAAAATATCTTAATTTTTAGCTCAATCACGACTTATATAATAGCTCTAAACAAAATAAAATAAATTGAAAACATATATATTAGATATCGATTTCGTATCTAAAGCTGCTGATATTCCGGGATGTGATGAGCCCTGACGTAACCCTGACGAAAATACACCACACCAAAAACTAGTTGCTGTCCATCGAGAAAAACTAGAAAAAGATGACTAGAGATGACTCACATCCTCAGTGAAGGCGAAAAAAAAAATCATCTAAGGGGGGATATGATTTTTTTTGTTTCCCACATTTCTCAGTGAAGAGGTGCGGTTTCGTCTGAGTAGACTATTCTCACGAGAACACACCGCCGCTTCGGTCACATACTGTCGATCACTTTCGGAAAATAGTTAACCTGATATGGAAATTGTTCAGTGACACCAAGGCCCAGCAAAATTGATCCTAAGTAATCTCTTGGTAATTTTATTTTAAATTCGTAAATATAATCATTCAAAGAACAATCAAAAGTATCTTTAAAAATATTTTTTGGAGTCCTATTATAAGGATATAATTTTTGAAATATACGTTTCCTGAGATGCTAATACTTCATACTTTCATACAATTTGCGGGATTTCATGTTTAAACCAAAACTGATATAATTATTAAAGAGATTATTTACCTCTTTATCACAACCAAACCTGATACATTACTTTAACTCTACGGCATAGTTTCGGCCAAAAAGTCCAATTAAATAATATCCCATTACCCAGATTTGTTACAGTGTGATATCTTGGTTTTTATCTTACAGGGAGACGTTTTTACTTGTAACTGACAGATTTGGATGCCGATTTTTGTGAGGGTAGTAGAGACCTCTAATAGTAAAAAACTAGAGTCATAGCCGCTAATAAGCATTGGGAGCAGTGAGATAAAATAAAATAAAAACCAATATGAAAATCACGTTATATTATTTTTTTCAGGTCTCAGTCAAGATAGAGACATAATTTTTTACATAAAATTATAGTTTTGAATGCTATCTCTATATATTTTATCTACACCTTTAAACATTACTTCTTTATCTCTTTGTTTGCGGTCCGACGAAACAGCCATAGAGACCCATTTAACAAAATAACTGTTAGCCAATGTTATTAAATATGAAAAATATATGTTTTTTTGTTTTGTTTTGTTTTTTTAATATTAGGTGAAGGATCGATATATAACAATTTGGTATCTTGAAAACGTCAGCGGTTTCCATAAATCGACTTCAAATCATTAATTCTTTTATTTTAGTCTTTATAAGTTTCAAAGGAAACTGTTCTATGCAATGGAGTGTACAGGTTGAATGTTGCGGTTATTGTATTCAGGAGATGGATAGGAGTAATTATTTTAAGAATATAGGAAGGTTTTTTGGTTTTTAATGATTGTAAGAGGATTAAGAAATAGCCCAGAAACGAGAGGTAACTTTTGACAGCCTGAGGATCTATCGACGAATCTACTTAAACTTAAGATGAACTCTCACTTTTTATGCAGAGCTCACCAAACAGTCTCCAATATACCAAGCACTCTTAATCGAAGCAAGCGAAAATAACAGACGGAAATTTTTTTGAAGGGTACTTTGGGGAAGAGAATCACGAAATTTATAGAAATCTTTCATGATGAAGATAAATTATTTGGAGATTGGAGCGATATGGTTTTCCAGAATAGGTATTGGAGAATAAGGTACGCTTATAGTACTCAGAGTCTGGCGAGCTTAAAATGAGGCTAAAGAGATTAATAAATTACTATATAAAATTTATTTTTGGGATCTCCGGGCGCTTTCACATCACATTTCGGTATTCTGAGTTAGGGTGGCTTTAACGAAGTTTTCGACAACAATAGTTCCAAGCTACCTTCTATTCCAATATTTAAAGTCCGAAAACCATTCGTATATTTACGACATTCTCACCCTTCGTTCTTCCATTCATCATATGATACAAAATTTCAGTCAATTGATTCGTACCTCCCTTCTCATCGAACAGCCTCTTATTTTGAAATTCCTTACTCATTTTAATTCGCAATTCTTTCCCTCCCGCTTCCTTTAAACATCACTTATTCATCCTCCCCCTCGTTTATTAGTCTTCCGAAATTATGTTATAGGCATTGTAAGGATGCTTTGTATATAAAATCGAATATTTGTTTAGTGTATTAATTTCTATCTTATATATTTATACATATCTTAAAAGAGGACGTATGGTATTTTAACTCACAGATTTGAATGCCGATTTGTATGGGTAGTAGGGACCTATGATAGTGCAAAACTAGAGTTATAGCCGAATTAGGAGCCGAAAAAAAAATTAAAATATGAAAATCACGTTTTATTTTTTTTCTCAGCTCTCAGTCAAGATAGAGAAATGATTCTTTCACGTTTAATTGCAGTTATGTAAGCAAAAAGCATTTGATAAAAAAAATACTTCCGTTATGCTCAAGACATCACCCGGCTTTAGGGTGCTCAAAAAATGACCTCAAGTCTCTATTTAAGGCATCATCAAACTCTTATACGTGAAATTTTATCAAAATAAAAAAATACAAACTTTTTACCCCTTTCGAGGAGGCTAAAATTTTGAAGTTGATATTTCATCAACAATTTCTAACGGCCATAAAAACTGCTGCGTTCAACAGATTACAATAGTAATAGCATCACTAAAATCAGCATACATTCTGCTTTTTATCCATGCATGTAACATTGGATTTACTCCAGATTTTAAAGGACAAAAACTGATGTCAATGAAAAAATTCTGAGGTCAGCTATAACGAGATATCTCCATAAGGGAAAATCCTGTGACCTCCGGATTTGGGCTAAACTATGCAGTTTTACGACTTCTAAATGACCTTAAAATTTGTTTTTAATCGGTGGTGAAATGTGTGAGACAGCGCAAATTCCTTACATTTTTTCAGAAATTGGTAGAATCTTTCTTCAAGATAAGACAAAGTTTAGTTTCATCACCTTTTTTGACATGAGGAATCTGAAAATAATAACATTTTTTAGTTTAAAAATTTTACTCACCCATATTTTTATTTCAAATTGCATTGAAACCCTAATATTGATGAATAATCTAAAATTATTATCAGGTATTGGTTAAAAAAAAAACTCCCCTTAACTATACTTTTTTTTAAAATGGTCTTATTTGAAATTTATTGGGTAAACATTAAAATAATAATAGAAATTTATTATTTTAGAACGTCTTATTTATATAATGTAGGTGAGGAATATTTTTAAACTAAAAACTGATATTTTCAGATTCCTCATCTCAAAAAGCATGTAGAAACTAAATTTTGTCGAAATCAAAAATATATTTTTTTTACCTTTAAAATTTTGAATGATTTTAGAAGGCAAGATGCTGTCAGTTTCTGAGAAAATGTAAATAATTTGAGCTATCTCACACATTTCGCCACCGATTATGAAGAAATTTCTGTCTGAAGTGTACGCAGCCAGAGCTTTTTATGATACATTTGCATTTGTAGTTATTCTTAGGTGCAGAATGTCCTACTGTAAAGATTAGTATTCTTTAAAGAAAAAGGTTACTTCGAACTTCGGCTATTGACCGACCCCTTTTAACCGGTGAGTAATACTGGTAATAATTATAAAAGTAAATATTTATGGTGGCTATCCATACTGGTCCAAAGCCCATCATCTCCGTGGAACCCTATACAGTGAATCATCTCCCATTATCTCCTGTCCAATATTTACTATTAAAATCTGTTTTGACTTCGGTATTTGCTGAGGGATGGCCTTTGCTTGCTCATTAGTGCTTTAAGGGTAGTCGGCCAACAAAGGATAATTGAATGGGCTTTTTAACGTCCGCTGGGAGACCTTTAGTCTCTAGCGAGGGCAAATGCCAGAGAGGAATCCTATAGGTTAGGGAACCGCCCGATTAAAGTCGAATTGAAACTGTTTTAAAGGTTTGTACAATGCATTTTGTTCGTTTGGCGATCAAGTATCCGAAACTGAAACAAAAGCGGCTCAAAAAATATTAATTTATTAACAGATGCGTATAATTAAGGAGGGATTAGTCAACGATCTTAAAATAATAAAATAATTTAAAAACACTTTATTTTCATGCTAAAGTTTCGTTCATAACGGTGGTGACCAATTTTAGGCCTTCAAAACATATCTGTGGCACTTATCAATAGCCGGTCAAGTCCATTATGTGTGTTAGAATTTTTTTGAGGGTAACCAGAAAGATTTTTTTTTGTCAAATATACTTAGTTATGAAGCTATAACAGAGATAAATACTAATTTCTGAATGATAGTGGAAAAATTCTTTATTCTTAAGGCAAGATTTTGTACTGATCAGACTAACCACAAGTTACAATAACACAAAAAAAATGTAGTGAGATAAATACAAATTACAGAAAATCAGGTAAAAAAAACTGTAAATTAGGAAGAAACAAAGTTTAAAAATATATTATATTAAAAATAGACAATTAAAATTTATTGATAATTATGTAAAAAAAAAAAAAAAAAAAAAAAAAAAAAAAAAAAAAAAAAAAAAAAAAAAAAAAAAAAAAAAAAAAAAAAAAAAAAAACTAAATAGATATACTGTAAATGAGTAATTACTGTCTCAAGGAGATATTTATACCATGAATCTAGGAAATAATTCAATTTAGTTAACATTTAAATAACAAGGAATTAAGAATAAATATTGTAAAATTAGTTATTGACAAAACCAGTTTAAAATATTTTATAAAGACTTGTACCATTAAAAAAAAAACTAATTTCTCTCAATCTTTTGTTTTAATATCTATTTTAAATTTATAAGTTAGAGCGTATCTGAGATGTTAATGACTGATTATTTTTTGAAAAAGCAAAATAATATTAATTAAACAAATGAACATGTTATAAATTTATATATATATACTATATATATATATATATATATATATATATATATATATATATATATATATATATATATGTGTGTGTGTATATATATAATCTAAACATGATTACCATGCCACTGGTAAGTCTTGTAACAGTTTATCTGGAACAATCAAAACATGTTAAAACTCATCCAAGTACTATTTGTCTCGATCTTGAACAGATGCCAACAAGGATCTTCTATGCCAACTGAGGGAGTTATCACAAGTCGCTACTGAACTGAGGTGTGATCTTGAATCAAGATATGTGTGGGTGGAGAAGTTTTGTTACACATTAAAAGCGACACCTTCCATTAAAAAAAAAGTAACTATTTTATCCACCTATTACATTTAACCTAGAATTCTTTGGTTATAAAAGTTTCTACGTGGATGTGAAAAATCAGTCTAAAAAGATTTTTTACTAACCGCCTTCATTCACTCCTATCTTATTTTGGTTTTTCATTGATCGCGTGAATAAATTGTACTGACCCTTAATTATTTCTTTATAATGGCTTGCATTTATTTTTTCTGAAACTCTTACTTTTTTTAGTTCCAATCTGAAATATGAGATCTTTGATTAAAAATTTTCAATAATACTATGATGCTTATTATTATTATATGATAGCCGAGGCAAATAAGAATTTAGGATTTATATTATTGCTAGCAGTGATGCGTCGGTACCTAATTTTTTTTTTAATTTGCAGTATCGGTACAGTTACAAATAAATCGATTTTTGATTCTCGTTGCAGGTAACCCATTTAAAAATAAATTGCTATAAAAAATATTAATTCGTATAATAGCTAAAGTATCATATCAAACATATTAAAAAAATAATAATTATTCAAGAAATAAATATATTAATGTGTGTGTGTGTATATATATATATATATAGAGGAGAGTGCCCAAAACCGGACCCCTGTTTTTTGTTTTTGATTTAAAAAAAAATAGAAAATAGTAAAAAATTATGTTTTAAAAGCATGTACTATTTATTTACTTTGTAATGCTGAGCATCATTTACCTTTTAATTTTATAAAATCTAATTAAACATTAGTAGAAAAAAAATTATTTTATAAAACCTTAAACTTTTTCAATTTGTGATATAGTTGTCAAAATCGGACCCATCGTGAAAAAAAAAAAAAAAAAAAAAAAACAAAACAAAAAAGGTATTAAATCAAAGAATATTCAATCTAGTTTCAAATTTAAATATAATATAACAATCAGAATAAAATATAATTCAATACAATGAAGATTTTCTTCTCAAAAAAAAAAATATTTTTTTTTTTTTTTTAAATTCATTTATTGAAATTTACAACTGTACAAAATATATACAACGAGTAAATGAGTTGATTAGGATTACAATAACATGCGAAACTTGAAAGGAACTACTCATCAGTAGTCATAAAAAAACATTGCGGATACAGGGGGGGAGGGAATTCTAAAGAGTAGAGGATCGGACAAGGAAGGAACGTTCGAATGCAGTACTTCTGTGGGATGGAGTATAGAGATCGGAAAGACGAGATCTTGTATGCAGTGATTTGATAGCGGACTTGAATTTCAGGTTACTGTAAATAAAGAGAGGGTGACGGGTGTCGATAACTTGGTATAGATAGGTGCCTAGGAAGTATTTTCTGCGGAAGGAGGGGAACAGCCAATCTAACTCAGTGTTGAGATGCGAAACATGGGAACGTCTCGAGGTTCCGAAGACAAACCTAATGAAGCAATTCATGATGCGTTTTAATCTGTCCTCAAGAACCGTCGAGAGCCCGCCATATATCACACAACCGTAGTCAAATTGGGGGAAGATAAGGGAGGATACTAGGAGTCTGCGTGTAGGTAGGGGAAGGAGGTGACGGGAGCGGTGAAATAGTTTTAGGATACCGATCGACCTTCGGGAGATTTGTGCAATATGGGATTTCCAGGAGAGGGTTTGATCAATGGTTAAGCCTAAATTTTTAACAGAGGAATGGAAAGTTATTGGATGACCATTAAGGAATCAAAAAAAAAAACTTTACACTAGAAGGTCTCTAGGCCATCTTCTTTTCAGACACCTCGGAGGGTTATCGGGAATAGAATGGGAAGCAAGTTGAAGGACTAGTGGATTTGTGTGGTTATGGAGTTTACTATGAAAGGATAGGTATCTGGTTTGGGCTAAATCAGCAATATATGGGACATTAAGATCTTTATGGATAAGTTTATTTGTAACAAAGTAAGGAGCATTAAGGATTTTGGATTGTAAGGATTGGGTACGGGAAGAATTAGAACGTTAGTTGAGCCCCAAAGCTCAACTCCATATGTCCAAACAGGTCTGATAACTGTCATGTAAATAAGTCTTTTGTAATAAATCGAAAGGTTTGAACGTTTGTCTAGTAAATGTTGAAGAAGTCGAAAACGACGAGCAGTTTCCTGCCGTTTTAGTCTCGTATGTGGATTCCAGGTTAAACGTTTGTCTAGTTGGAGTCAAGGTAGCGGATCAGTTCAACAGGGATCAGTGGGATATTATTAAAGGATACTGTAGGACAAGGAGACGTAGGTTTACGGCGAAGGGTAATTTGGTGGGATTTGCTTGGATTTATTTTAATTCTCCAATTTCGACACCACTCTTGAAGGTTGAGGACATAAGATTGGAGTTTTTGTGAGGCAATGAAGGGATCATTATTTACTGATAACACACATGTTTCATCAGCATACGTGGTGAGGACGGTACTAGGATGGGTCGGGATATCAGCTGTATACACTGTGTAGAGGATGGGACCTAGGATGCTACCTTGAGGAACACCTGCAGTTTGGACGAAGAGGGAAGAATATGAAAAGTTATGATTAACTTTAAAGTTTCTATCACTGAGATAGGAGCGGATAATAAGGAAGTATGTAGAAGGAAGGAATTTACGGAGTTTGTAAAGCAGCCTCTGGTGCCAGACTCGGTCAAAAGCTTAAAAAATGATACAGAATGTATTTTAAACAGAAACATAATTTAATTCCTTATCGACAATAAACGCAGATGTACGCATCTTTTTCAGCTCCAGTACAATCCACATGGGCCCACAGTGAGCAAATAACCCAATGTTACCAAGGCACTAGCGAAACAGCTCTTCTTCAAGATCATTACCCAAAACTGTAGGTCTGCCTCATTTTTTTTTTTTCCTGCCACTTCAGGTGTGCCATACTTCATGTTGGAAAACCTCATGAGCGTTGTTGTCGGAACATTAAAATATTTACTGGCCTTATTTTACCGAGATGCTTCAATTGCTGTCGTCATTTTAGATGGACTCTATTTTCTTTGGTCAGTTTTCCCCATTACCTATTGGGAGTGCGCTCCACTACATATCGGTAGTTGCCTAAACAACTGTTTACAATCGGTCAGGATATAATTCAAGATAATGTAGTGTCAGAAGACCAGGGGTCCACTTTAGGGAGAGGAGTCCAATTTAGGGCATTTTCCTCTACACACACACATGTTACCGGCAAAACGTGAAATTAGTTAAAAACTGGATTTTTCTAGATTTCACAAAGCTCTTTCATTAGATAATACCAGCTACCGACTAGTTAATACTAGTTTTAGTTCGTTGAAAATGGTATTAACTAGCCTACTAACTACGATCGAGCTTCGTATATATAACTTCGTTTCGAGACTATTTTGTTCTCATAATCATACCCTACAGTGAAAAAAAAAACAGGTTGCCATAAAATTATATAAGTTATACAAGTTATTTAAAGTTAGCTACAATATAAGTATATAAAAACATGTGTTAGAATAATAAAATATATATATAATTACAAAATATAGAGGAGTATGAAGCTACTTACAAGGTTACTGGTGGATATGCTATTGTTATCTACTACTAAATTATAACAATTCTAGTACCCAACTGAACTGGGGAAATTTCTGAAAAAAAGGTAAGTGTTGGGAATTTCCAAAACTATTTGTATTGGCAGAAGGGATTTCCGTGTAATATATAAATGAAAAAATGATTTATATATGATATGATATTAATATAAATGTATACTAATATACATTCAGACTAATAAGGAAATTTTCCCAGTTCAGTTGAGTCCACCAAATAATATAAATAATGTAAGTAGTTTCATACTTTGTAATTATATGTAGTTAAATATTCTAACGCATGTTTTTATTTATATACCTATATATTATAACTAAATTTAATTTTTTAATTAACTTGTATAAGTTATATAACTTTATTGTTACCTGTTTTTTTCAATGTAGGGCATGATTATGAGAACAATATAGTCTCGAAACGTCGCACAGTGGGCAAAAGCACCAATCTAGGTGGACAAAAGTCAAGTCAAAAGTTTGGAATTTCTGAGTGCTTGACCTTTTTATTATTAGTTGGTAAGACACTTAATACTAATATTTCCTGCCATACAGTGTTTACAAATAAATAGTAAATGATAGAATCATTCCTGATTACACAAGTGCCTAATAACCAACAGTAGATTGTCTTTATTCGATGGTCATTTATTATGTTCAAGGTGTGTGTAGCTCAAAGTATTTTTGCTTATATTCAACAATGGACATTGCTGAGACAGGTAAGACATTATATTTCCATATTCGTTATTGAATATACATTGGAATCTTCCTGTAGAGTTAATTTAGCAATTTGTAAATGTATGCCCCTATTCAATAACGAAAAACTATATAACATCCAAGTTACCCCAAGGATTCGTTTGTAGGGTTAGTTTCACCAGTTCTTCTAGTATTTAAATTTTGCAAAGATTTTTTGCGTTTTGGGTGATACATAATTTTTTTCAGGCAAAACACTCCGAGTCACGAGGAGGAAATTTTTTGAAGAGTGGGTTAAGTTTCCCAAAAAAAACCGCCTAGACCACTTGCTGAAATTTATTATTACTTCCGCTCATATTAAAAATCAAGAAGATGTCGAGATTGAGCCTTTAAAAGTTAAAATTTCGCGTATTTCCGACAAAATTTCGGAAAGGTGGGACAAATGTCACAGAAAACTAGAAATTTTTTTCAAAAAATACTCTAGTTGGCTTGATTTAGATAACTTGGATTTTAGTATTTCAGTTATCCAACCTACCTGTCAACGCTCAGGACGCCCTAAAAAGTGTTTCGAACAAGCTAGTGAGAAAACAAAAAAAAGAAAAGTCAGCGAGTTATTGAATGTATACTGTAAAAAAATTGAGTTACGCTGCACAGCACGCGCTTTATGTTTCTGGTAAGCGTGGTGCTTTCAAAGTTTTGAAAGAAGCATCTACTTCTCAACAGCTATCTTCTTCTACAAGAAAGTCGACCTCTACCAACATTCCATGTTTTTCCCCTGAAGAAGCTTTGGCTCTCTTTTCCGACTGCAATTTAACAAAGGCTTCATATTGCTTGCTAAGAAAAAAAGCGAAAGAAGTAGGTCATGATTTATATCCTCCCTACTACAGATTACAACATGCCAAAAAAGTTTGTTTTCCGGAAGAATATATTACAATTACCGAATGTAGGGCTGAATTGCCATTGCAGGAATTACTAAATATAACAACTCGGAGGCTATATGAACTGCAACACCCTGTATTGAAGCAACTAGTTGACAAGGGAATTTATGAATATAATTTATACAGCAAATGGGGTTGCGATGAAAGTGGGGGGCAGAGCAAATACAATCAAAAATTTCGAATGACTCTAATGATGATGAAAATACTTTCATGTTCTCGCTGGTACCTATAAATTTGCAATCTTTGAATGGTCAATCCTGTGTATGGCAAAACAGAATACCCGGGTCAACTAGATATTGTCACCCCATAAAATTTATGTTTCAAAAAGAAACGGTCTCTCTAATATATTCTGAAACAGAACTGATTAAACAAGAAATTCAAGTCTTAACACCTACCAAAGTTAATGTCGAAGATAAGGAAATATCCGTCATACATAATTTGGTGTTAACTATGTTGGATGGTAAAGCATGTAACGCATTGACAGGCACAAAGTCGACTCAGACATGCTACATATGCAAAGCAACCCCAAAAGTATTTCAAGATCCGAGTTGCTCACTCCCACTACACTCCGAAGAAAATTATAGTTTTGGTTTGGCTACATTACATGGATGGATTCGGACTTTTGAATTCCTCCTAACCATTGCATCTAGACTAACTTTGAAAGAACGAAAAAAAACTTTGAAAACCGAGGAAGATCGAAAAGCATTTACTTAGAATAAGGCAAAGATTCAAAAAGAATTCAAAGTCCAGTTAGGTCTTGTAGACCAACCAAAACAAGGATTCGGTAACACCAATGATCATAACATGGCTAGATGCTTTTTCAAAAATTCGGATATAACTGCTTCTATCACTGGTTTAGATGAAGCTCTCATAAAGCGATTCGGGGTTATCCTTCAATGTCTTTCATCAGGATACGAAATCGATGTAGAAAAGTTCAACGAATACACGTCTGAAACCAAACGGCTCTACTTAAATTTGTATTCCTGGTATTCGTATCGTAATTTTCGTACCAAGAAGTATAGATATATTATATAAAAAATTGCTATGTTATTAAAAATGAATTAAATATCTTTTATAACATTTTTTTTATCTTTAAGGAGAGGGACTGGTGTATAATAATTACGTAATTTGATATCTCAAAACTATCACCAAAGTCAATGGTAATGATCTACGATGATCATTCCTAGGAATCAACTTCGTATCATTGATTCCTTTTCAAAGAACCGATAGAATCGAGAATCGACACATCCCTAATTGCCAGAAAATGTTTAAAATAATAATAATAATAGAATATTGAGTGCAAGTGAACCAAACGCAGTCATGGTCTATTCATGTTGCGAAACGATCTAGTTCTGAAGAGGGGTGATGTGTGATACTCCTCCAACCAGAAAGTGGATTTCTGAACGAATCTTCTGTATAATAAGAGAGGACATAGATTCTGATATGCATAGATGACACAATCCGCGTTTTCAATCACTATGGAAGAACCATCTTCCAAAGTGATTGAAAACCGTTTAGATGCAGACGAAAAATCCAATCTTGGGACCCTCGGTTAACCCGTTTAGCAACGAGTGACTCACGGCAATCATTGTGACGTGCCGGAGTGCCACTTCACAGTGGATACATCTGTTAGCCGTCACTGTGATTTATAAAGGGTGTCCGGACGTGGACGTGTATTCGCTCGGATAGGTGTCCGCCGAACCGATGTTCCAACAAGTTTCGTCGTATGATGGATCGTGGAGGATGGTAATGTAACTTTCTTCATCAACTTAATGAAGATTATTCCGCAAGAGAAACGGCCGAAGCTCCAATCAGGAAGTAAAAGTTCAGCCGCGTATTTTTTATTTAGTTTGCAACAGAGCGAATGAGAATGCATTGATAACTGAACCTCATTTCACACAAAGACAGAAGAATGATTAATGACTCCAATATCAGGATCAATTCAATTTAATAATGGATAGATGATATTCTTAATTTTAAAATTAATTTAATAATTGTAATATGTAATATTCTCAGGTTGAATCTATAGAATCATATCCCTATACTGTTCACATTCATATAAACAGTCCCCTTGAGCTTCGCATGATGGTATAGAAGAATTCTAATACAAGTAGAATTATTCTTAAAAATTCCAAATATTAAAACATAGCTGACAAGAGATTTATAAACTATTGAGTAAGGAGTTCATGTTTCGTTCTTTTATGCGTGTATCTTTTAAGAGATTTTTTTATTGTAATTACCGATTTCTTGGATAAGTGAATTTTCTAAAATTGTTTTTTTTCCAAAGTATGTTTTGGTTTGATTATAGAAGTGAAGTTGGATAGCGAGGGTAATCATTGATTACCCAATATGATTTTGTTTTGGGACTTAATTTAGATTTTTTGTGAAAGTAAGGTAACATCTTGTATATAGCTTTTCTTGCTTTGTCTATTTTATTATTTATGTGGTCAGTGTAAGTGAGAGATTTTTCTAGGTATCTTAACAAGGTATTTTACAGATTTGGACCAGGGGATGACTTCTCTGTTTAATGCAATATATTTGTTTATAAGTGGTAAACATTCTGTAAAAATAATGGCTTCTAATTTAGTTGTATTTATTTTCAGCTTCCATGTTAGGCAGTATTTATTGTTTTTTTTTTTTTAATTTGTTGCGAAACCTGTTTACTATTTTGTCAATGCGGTAAGAGTCTGTGTATAAACCTGTGTTATCTGCATATGGGGATTTTATTACATTAGGGTGTGTAGGAAAGTCAGATAGGTACAGGTTGAAAAATGTTGGGGACAGGCAGGAACCTTGTGGAAGACCGGTAGGAAGGAGAGAATTACAGTAGAAACTCGATAATTCCTCATGAATGGGGGAGGGAGGGTGACGAAATGACAAATTACAGAATTTTTCTGGTAAAGTAACAAAAAATTATTTGAAAGTATATAATTATAATTATAATTTGTTTACAATTTATTGAATATAAAAATTACTATATGGACATTATAAACATTGGACTTGAATGAAAATGGCAAAAACAAGAAATCCTTGGAACTCAACCATTTTTTAAAAAATGAAGTTAAATACAAAAAACGTACATAAATGTATAAAATAGAAAAAAACAGACATACATACCACATTCATTTAATATATATCTGTCGTGAATGTAAAAACACGAACTCTTTCATAACACATAAATCAGTTCTTAAAAAAAAAAAAACAGATATCTGTTTTTGTTTTTGCTCTATTAAATAATTTACATGTATAAATATAGACGTATTTTTTAGTAACAAACCAAATGAGGCGGTTTAAAGATTAAATAAGTCGCAAGGGGAAAAATACATTACATACGTATTTAATTTTGTTATTTATAGTTGACGAATTACATAATAATCGAATTACATAATAATAACTGTTGACGAATTACATAATAATCGAGTGACAAAAATGACAAAAGTTTCCACTGTACTAGAATTGATCTAATATTTGCAACTTCTATAGGTTTTTTTTTTTTTTTTTTTTTTTCCCATGGATATGTGGATACTTTGTGTTGCAACAATTTTTTCATAGACAAAAATGTAACATTGTGCCATACTCTAGGTCTGTTGTTGCTGCTCGGATCTAAAATTTGTCAACAATTTCCTGATCAGAAATTTAATATAAAATATTTTTGTTATATAACGTTTGTCACTAGGACCTACTATTAAGGAGCTATATTGGTCAGAATGAAATAAGTCACGTTTTACCTAAATTCGTGTTGCTGGTTTTTTGATACGCTCTAGCTCTGTTAGTGTGGCTCGGAACTAAAATTTCCCACCAGTTTTCTTATCTGAAGCAGTAGATATAAAATCAGTAAATTATAGACAGACATATTTAAAGTCTTTTTCAATTTCAATTTCGCTATCCTTCTAAATGAAAATAAACATAAATTCAATAAAGACTTGCGAGTCAAAATAATATATCAAGTAGAAAATAGCCCATAGTTAAATATTTATGAATCATTAGAAATAATTAAATCGTTTAAATGAACAGATCAACACTTCTAATAAGCCCCATTTTAAATCCGTTTCCAATAGGAACGGAAAAATCCATTGAGCCATAGGGCAAATCCCAAACTAAAACCCCTAAAAATTAAACCTACCTTGCCTCTTTCCCCCCTAAACGATGGATATATATCAGATATCTGTTAGATTTCCTCAAGTGAGTACCAATATTTGATTTCTTGTCTTAAATTTTTGAAAACTTTAGTATATATAATCCATGTATCTTATTATTTTTTTATTTATTGTTCGCCCTACCTTGCCTTCAGGCAATACAGGTTTAGACAATATTAACCTAATATTGCCAAAATATCACAATTTACAATATAACACTATACATAATAACAATATATAATTATAATACAAACTTTACATAATAACAATAACAATAACTACAATAAACATGTGGTAACGTAACTAAGAAGTCCGATCTTAGGCTGCTCTAAGGCTGTCGAAGAAGACGGTGACTCCTTCGCTGTCCGGCGGCCTCCCAGGAATATGTCCTCTTCTATTAAGGTTAAAATGGGATGAGCCAATCGCAGTCTTCCCCCCGTAGACAAAAGCTTTGTAGTTCGGGTAGTTTTCTTCAGTCATTAGCTGAGGGAAATCATTCTCCGAGAGAACATATAGTCCGGTTTTCATAATGATATGCTCAGCAGTTTCTGGAATTCTACATCTGGGACATAAGGGATCTATGTCTATACCAAGGCTATGGAGTTTAGCCCTGAAGACCCCATGTCCTGTAAGATATGTATCATAGTGTTGATGTGTTTAAAACTTTGAATGTTCTAGAACTGAACATGAATGATTCGCAATAGAAGTGGCAATTAATTCATCAATCCTAATTGCATTGATCCTTCTATAACATCATGCGTACCTCAAGTGATCAAGTAAATTGTAATTGTTAAATGCGGATTCGTTCTAAATTATTAAACACGTATGTCACTTTTACAAAAAGGACTCCCAAAAATAATTTATTCAATTCCCGAACTTGTAGATTAATTAATCAGAGTAAATTATGTGAGAAAATGTGCGAAATTGTGAATTAATTAATTAGTGATCGCGAATGCGCTTTTAATTTGGCGCCGACTTCTCGTCTCGGCGAGTTTTTAATTGCTGTCACAAAGTATGCCCTAAAATCATTCGGCAATTTATTTTTTTTATATTTCCTTTTCAAACGATTCTGGTTACACGTGCAAGAATTGAAAGCGAATGGGTTCAAAACGATGACGGAACAAATTAAAAAAAAAAAAAAAGGAAAAAAGCGTTAAAACTTGATTCTGAGGTAAATTATTCAAATTACTTTGAAATCTGTCGATGCTTTCAGAATCCTTTCACGTGGCCATCACTTTTATTGCGGGTAATCAATTTAAATAATACTCAACACATTTATTTAAATTGATTAATTATATTATTAAACGAATACCTGTTCGTTCCATTACTTCACGTTCTAGCCGGAATACTTTTTACACTGTCTTTGTAATATCTTTTTTAAACATTCAATTTTTTTACATGGATATATCTTTTAGCTGGAGAATAGATTTTTTTGTAACGTTTTTTTCACTTTCAACAATTTAACATTTTGACAAGTTCTCTAACTATGCTGATGCTGCTCGTATAGAAAATTAGACGGCAGTTTCCTAGTTTACATTTAAAATCCAGTTGACATTTTGGTTCTGCATTTTGTTACACATTTAAAGAGCTTTTCAATAAAAATAGACATATAACCCACCCCCCCCCCAAAAAAAAAAAATAAAAAAAAAACACACACACACACACACACACATATATATATATATATATAATATATCACTTGAGGTACGCATGATGGTATACCATAGAAGGATCAATACAATTAGGATTGATAAATTAATTGCCACTTCTATTGAGATTATTTTATTAGAAAACTAGTTTCGAATGCTAAACATTCATCTTCAGTTCTAAAACATACAAAATTTTTTCAACACATCAGTACTTTGTTGCATAGATTAAATACACTAAAGTTGATTTACTGATGTGTTGAAAAAAAATTGTATGTTTTAGAACTGAAGATGAATGTTTAGCATTCGAAACTAGTTTTCTAATAAAATAATCCCAATAGATGTGGCAATTATTTCATCAATTCTAAAAATAATATGATCTAAAATTATTTGGTATAATATTTTGTTAATAAAATATTTCTTAAATTATGTAACTATAAATTATATTATAGTATGAATATAATTTTAATTTTCTTTAAAATTGGATGTACATCCGAAAGTATGTATTTGTATGTTGGTTAATTTTTAAATTATAAAAATATAATAAACATCTAAATACTGATTGAATAAATTAATTGTTTAAAACTGTTTCAATCTGTTAACACCTTTGTTTAGTAATTAATACTCTAATAACAGAGTGAAACACTAGAGTTATGGTTGTCAGTGTTAACCATCTTTGAGTTGGCACGCTTACTACCTCCTATTTTCTGACCCATTTAACGAATGCTTTATTTTTAATGAGACTTTATATTATGAAAAAAAGCTTATATTTATATTCTTATATTTGTATTCTCGTGATCCGGGCTTATGGTTGATTTTTTGACATGGATATATTATTTACACCATTGGTTGGTCTAAATCGAGTATTTAGAGGATAACTTCACTAATAATACCACAAATTATTATTCTTATTTAAACTACCATAAGTCTTCAATTATTATAAAAATAGCATAAAACAATCTAAGTTCAAAAACAAAATATTCAAGGAATATGCAACACAATTAATAAAAAATCACAAACAGTAATTATAATTAAACAATACCTGTGATGTAATACCATGTTGAGTAAAAGAAAATAAATAAATTCTATAACAGCATCTTATAAAATACAAAATAACTAAA
This sequence comes from Euschistus heros, assembly GCA_003667255.2. Taxonomy (NCBI): domain Eukaryota; kingdom Metazoa; phylum Arthropoda; class Insecta; order Hemiptera; family Pentatomidae; genus Euschistus; species Euschistus heros. Next base: position 825,035 of record RCWM02000011.1, read on the forward strand.
AAACTGATTATTAATAATTCGATTACAAAGGAATGTAGTAACTAAAATAAGCTGCTATCTTTTAAAGCGGTTAATTTATATAGTTTAAACTTAAACCACCCTCATTTTCAATGGGAAAATAAATACCTAAGAGGTATACCTAGTTAAGATTCTTTATAAATACCTGAGAGGATAAAATCCTATCATAACTTCTTCAGGGTTATACTTTAAATTTAAGATACTCAGATTAAAATCAAAGTACAAAGACAAATGTCAAAAGAACAAAACTAATCAAATAAATCTTAAAATTATTATCAATATTTGACACATAATGAGAACCTAAATAATTAATAAAAGTAGGTAAAGAACCAGAAATTAAATATTCGCTTCAACTTGAATCTCTTAGTGTAAAAAAAAAAAAAAAAAAAAAAAAAAAAAAAAATAGGTAAAACTAGATCAAAACTGTCACAAAATGATACAAACCTCACCTTTCTATTCCAATCCGTTGTAGATATATGATAAATCCAAGACTTTTTCGAGGAAACCACGTTTTTTTTTTCATAAAAGCTGTAATATCTCCATTTTCGGATTTAGCATTAAATTCTCTATAATAGCTGAGTACCTGTAACCTTGAATTTTACAAAATTGGTATCTAAAGAACAGAATCTTCACATTATTTGGGGAAGTCACGAAGTCTTATACTACTTCAACGCTCACCGTTTTTCACAAAAACTTATACATTTATTCAGCTTTCAAATGATATGTTAAACGTAATAAATTTGTTTCAATTTCATGGATAAATTTACTATTGAAACCGAAAAAACATGGTGTTCTCATTTGGCATACAAATCAGTTACTTATTTAAATAAAACAGTTTGATAATCCTTTAATAGAAATGTGAATTTTAAACATAATAAACTCTTCATTGGAATAAAAAGCAAAGAAAAAAATTATTGTTTAATAAAAAATAAAGGAAAACTGTCAATAAGGCAACACCAGATCAAAGGATCTTATGTTATTACATCTATTTATTATTATTATTTAGGATCTATTTTATTAGATTTTCAATGTAATGTTTAATATCCAATGATAATGAACATAGACCTCAATTTTGCCGTTAGCTTCTGAATGCAGATTGTGTTGAGGAATACCACTTTTTGAGGTGCATTTTATGGGCAAATCAGTCTGTTTTTACAGAGGAAGGCATTTCTACCGTTCCATGTGGAGTATCGTTGGTTTATTCATCTTTGTATTGCTGTCGAACAGTGTTGAAAAATCATAGTTTGCCCAACAGATAGTTTTTTACACTAAGAGATACTTACCCTGTATAAGAATCAACTTGAAGATCTTAGAATAAATTAAAGCCTTATCGTTAACTACATAAGTACTAAATTAAAGTGAAAACCATATTAATCCTATGAATTCAATTAAATAATTGTAAAACCCTCAAAAAATTCTATCATATAAAGATATGGCAGTTAATATATAGCCCAATCAAGCTCCTAAAAACGTTTTGTCTGCATTTTTTGAGTGTTGGGGATTTTTCGATACGCTCTAGCTTGTTTGTGTTGCTCGAATCCAAAATTTGCCAACAGTTTCCTTATCAGAAGTATTAGATATAAAAACGGTGGAATACAGATATTTATCCACGATACACATTTAAAAAACAAAATACACTTAACCGAGTACTCAATAGTTGCACAGATATAGAAAAAAAATAGTTCTGACATATATAAATCAATATAAATATAAATATATGGATTTGATGATAGTTGATGATAGACTAAAAGTCTTCACAAAAGTCTTTATTTGTTAGACGTTTCGACCTCAGAGTTATGAGGAAGAGAGGAGAGAAATAGGAGGTTGAATTTATCTTTCAATAATTTTTCTAAAATATCTCGGGACTTATCTTGTTTATGTTCTCTTATACTAATATGAATATTATTTTTTTTTTTTTTAATATTAATTTAAATATTGTAAAATCCTATCAAATATCCCTTAATCGCAAACCAATGACTTCCTGTCTATTATGTATTATTAAGAAATATCAAATAAAATTTGAAAAATGAAAACTTGTTATAGTTTTAAAATAACAAGTTGTTTAGTTTGTTCCTTTTGTTTTTTTTTTTTTTTTTTTTTTTTTTTTTTTTTTTTTTTTTTTTTTTTTTTTTTTTTTTTTTTTTTTTGTCAGGAAGAAAGAATTACTTTATTTTTTATTTGAAGGATCAGTAATTTCTTAAATTATACATATCTGGCAATTGGAAGGTTTAGTGTATGATGGGGTTGTGTAACAAAAGTCTAAGTAATTTATGTTAAAAGTTTTTTATTATTTACATTTAGCAGGAAAATATTACATTGCCCCACATCTTCTTCATATCTCTTTTTACAGTTATTTTAAAATATTCAAATTTTGCTACCTAGCAATGCTGCACATAAATTCTTCATCCAATGAACTAGATTATATTTTTTTTTTATATGTGAGACAATCTACCAAACACTTCAATTTTGAAATCGTTACAAATAACCTTACGTATTTCTTTTTAAAAATAAATATTATACATGTAAAATAAATTAAGTAAAAAATAAAAACACAATATAAAAAAAATTGTCCTAAGGAACCGGTTAATAAAACTATAGAGAATATGGGTAATACGGCATTTTAAAATAACAGATTGCTTAGTTGGTTCCTGTAGATAATTTTTTTTTTTTATGGTTGGCAGTTTAATTTTTCTTTTCTACCAGTGCCACCAGAAACTAGCGAAGCACAACCAACCCACCCCGACTCAAACGAACCATCACATCCAATAACTTCATTATCTTCTTGTCCAGTGAGCTGTACGCTCCGGAAGGGGGCAACCCTTTTCAATTGATGGAGGCCAAATGTGCATAGGAGAGATGTTCATTTATCAAAACTCCATCTCCCGGGTATCAATGTTAATTCGTATTAATGATAAGATAGGAACGGAAATATCGACATCTGCTTATTGTTGTCAGCGGCAGATGGATCACGGTGCAGCACAAAAAAGGCTTGTTCCTTTAGATCGGGACTCAACAGATAATGGATAGCATCATTGGATGGTACCTCGGTGATGGTACTGCGGTATGTAGAGATACAATTATAACCAAGGTCGAAATGTTGCATCTGGTTTCAAAAGACAACAATGTAACTATTCAGAAGACAAAATTTTAAATGAATTTCTTTTTGACTGTGGAAAACAATGGTTCATGTATATGTCTATATATATACAGCTTTTCCCAATTTACATAATTAAGAGGATCAATTTATTAAATTAATAATGAAATACCCTATCCTCTACACGGTGTATACAGCTGACATTCCAACTCACCCTACCACTGTCCTCACCACTTACGCTGATGACACATGTGTGTTATCAGTAAACAATGATCCCTTCATTGTCTCCTAAACACTCCAATCCCATATCCTAACCCTTCAAGAAATTTGTCAAAAACGGAGAATCAAAATAAATCCAAAAAAATCTCACCAAATAACCTTTACCCTTCGTCGTAATCCCACGACCTCCTGTCCTACAGTATGCTTTAATGATATTCCACTAATCCCTGTTAAACAGATCCGCTACCTAGGACTCCACTTGGACAAACGTATTACTTGGAATTCACAAACAAGACTAAAAAGACAAGAAACTGCCCGTCGTTAAAGATTACTTCAACATTTATCAGACAAACGTTCAAAGCTCCCAATTAATTACAAAAGACTAATATACATGACTGTGATTAAACCTATTTGGACTTACGGAGTTGAGGTTTGAGGCTTCACTGAACCATCCAATTCATCTCGTATCCAATCCTTACAATCCAAAATCCTTCGAAAAATACTAAATGCACTTTACTTTGTCACCAATAAAAGTATCTATAAAGATCTTAATGTGCCATATGTTGCAGATTTAGCCCAAACCAGATATCTATCCTTTTATAGGAAGCTCCATAACCACTCAAATCCCCCAATTTCTCAACTTGCTTTCCACACGATTCCTGATAATCCTCCGAGGAGTCTGAAAAGAAGATGGCCCAGAGACCTAGTGTAGAATTTTTATTAAAGTGCTACTGATGGGTAGTACTTTTTATGTTTTGTCACGTTATTGTAATAGTTAACAGCACATTTACTTGATGTATAAATTTTGTAAAGTTGTTAATTTCAATAAATTGTTATTAAAAAATAATTAAATAAAATTAACAATCGATGAATATTCTAAATACACAAAGTTGAGAGAAATTGGTAAACACCAACAGAGTGAGAGCGTGTCAAAAAAGCTGTGATATTTAAAAAAATCACTTGAGGCAAAACCTCACTTTTTTCATTTAAAGAAACAGCTAAATTCCTAATCAAGAAAATATAGTTAAATTTTTGATCTGAGCAACAAAACAGAGCTTGCGCTTGTACATGGAGGCAAAACGTGAATTTTTCTATCAAAGCAATATAGCTCCTAAATGGTAGGCCCTAGCGACAAATTTTATTTAATAAATTTTTGATTCGAGCAACACCGACAGAGCTAAAAACAGGTACAGCAAAAAAGTATAGTTTCCCATCCAAAAGGCATATTCTTGTCAAACACCAACCATAAGCCTGAATCACGAGAATACTTAAATATAAATCAAAGTTACAGCTTTATTTTCAAAATAAAATCATATTAGAAATAAAGCATTCGTTAAATGGGTCAGAAAATACGGAGCATTTGGCGTGCCAACTGAACGATGGTAAGCACGCTTTCGACACAACGTCTACATGACAAGTAGCTCACTCAGTTATTAGAAAATGTATTTTATACAAAGGTGATGGCATGTTCAAACAGTTAATTTATTCGCTCAGTGTTTAGGCATTTAGCCAAAAATTATAATTTAAAAATTAAAAACATACAGCTTACATACTTTGGGAAATATATCTAATTTCAGGAAAATTAAAGACCCCATACAAACTATGGAAGTGAAGCCGGTGGGAAAGAGACCAAGTCGAAGAACCTCCTATATCCACCATATAGAAGGAACAGGGAGGTGTAGAGGAAAGACTTAAGAAGAAATGAGAAAGTGGAAGATAAAGAAGAAGAGGAAGATATTATAATTATAGAGAAGAAGATAGTCAGGGATGCAGTCAAAGTAACACCACGTCAAAGAAGAATTCTTTAATACGTGCCAACGTTTCGACCTGCGTTGCAGGTCTTCTTCAGGGCTATAATGAACAAAATACTAGAAGTGACAAAAAAACAGATGTGACAAAAATAACAGACCGATAAACTATTTATAATATGTTTATAAACGCAGGTCGAAACGTTGGCACGTATTAAAGAATTCTTCTTTGACGTGGTGTTACTTTGACTGCATCCCTGAACATCTTCTTCTCCATTCATCATCCAGTCAACCACACTTTTATCATCATATTATAATTATATAATTTATAGTTACATGAATTAAACAACATTATATTAAAAAAATATAATACCACTTAATTGTAGGTTATTTCATTAATTTTTTTATGAATATAGCTTTTTTTAATCCATAATGTTTGTAAACGTTTTTTACGATTCAATTGTACAGTTGTACTTTCTGTTAATAACGCTATCCTTTACCTCTGTAACTCGAATTTTCATTTGATTTAATTCTATTACTCGTATTACAAGTTTATTACTAACCTTGGTAAGTCGAATTTAATCAAGAATGACCTTTATAACTCGAACTATGCCTAAGTCAAATTACACGTAACTCTATGGAAATTCGTAGTCTCGTGGAATTTGAGTAAACGACATTCGGCTAATATAATGCATAATATATTATTATTATTATATTATAGGCTTTGAACCTCCAAACCAGTTATTTCCCCTACTACTTGTTGGGTTATGCAGGTATCTAGGTTCAGCGTTCCTCTCTCACCGGTTGAGTCAGTGGAGGCAGAGTGAGATCTCTTTAGCATTAAACATTCCTGAACCGAGAGAAGCTGGTCATTGCCAGTATATTATTTACACGAAATCAACATTATGATATTAAATAATGTTTTTAAATATCAGCTACTTAAATCAATTATGCTACATATACATAAGCAAATTGAACTTTAAAGCCATCAGTAACCTACCAATCTCTAAAGATAATCAAGATAGCCTTTGGAATCTCAACCAGTAATTGAATGCACAGCCTATCTACCAACCTCATAAGGCGAGACAATTAAAAAAAAATAAAAAATAAAAAGCAGACTCTCACTTCCAAAAGATCCGAACAGACAGCCTTTTAAATTGAACTCCGTGACTAATGATGGAAGGAGAGTTTTTTTTCTAAATTGCCGCAGAGGACAATCTCGGAATCTATTTAGTCATGTATTATTGACCGGGGTTATATTTCATCCTTGTTTGCCGAGGTCTCTTTCGAAATCGGATATGGGAAATAATGACTTTTGTGAAAATTATCTATCACCGCTGTGATTGATGGGCGGGGAAGGAATTCCCTCGGGTGATGGATGAGGAAGTTGCGTATTGAACATTTGAGGACTTACTCGAAGACAAATGGTACGGGGTCCCCCGGACCGGATTAGCATGACAAGACCCTGATGAGCTCTGATAGCCATCCTCGGTTCCCATCTCCACTTTCCCATCTTCACGAGCCCTAATAGGTCGGCTACCTGCCCATCGGATTCTGGTATGCTGTATATCCTTTTACCTCTTACACATAATAAGAATTATTTCAAATTTCATGCATATATTGTGAAGCATTTGAGCAACGATCAACCGAAAGCATTTTAATTTTGAATGAATCTGTGGCACTTGTGAACAGTCTAACAAGGGGAGGACACACTCAGTCTCTCACGGATCTTGTTGGCAATTTTTTTTGGAGGTTCCTGGTCAAAAAATATTAGACACGTATTTTGCCGTTCCGACCAATGGGCCCTAGAAGCCGAGAAAAAAAATAAAATAGCATTAAACTAATTTATTTTTTATCTCGAGTTTAAAAAATGATATCGACATGATTCTTGCACCAAGATTTTCAGTTTTGATTGCGAATTAAAGGAAAAATACAGTCGCTCCATAGATTTTGGTTTAGGTTAATTAAATTCTAAAAAAAAGGAGGAGGGTCTCAGCTTTCTTTTGATGTATATAAATGTAAAATTCGATGAACAAAAACCTATTAAAAAATTGGAAAATCCGAAAAACATTTTGATTTTTAACTTGAGTTTGAAACCAGATAGGATGATGAAACCAAATACATTTCAAGCGTATTACCACCCTATATTTTGTGTAAAAAAATAAAGTTGATACGATAAACCGTCTAAGCGTAATTCATGTTTTTATCAATTTAAACAAAAGTTGCCTACCATTTGGTCAGGCAAACTTTGAAGCTTAGAAACTTTTATTTTTCTATTTGGATGAAATTTCGTATTTAAGGGTTCTCTTGAATGCTGAATTCGAATCCGATATCGGTTCTTGTGAAAAAATTATATTGAATATACTTCACTTAAAAAATATTAGCTTTTACACTGTAAAATGTGATAGAAAATTCTTATAGTCCTAGAATTCCATCTCAGCACCCTGAAAACTCAGGAAACGTAGGTATATATATAGATATCAATAAAAAGAAAAGAAAAAAAATATATATATATATACTAATTGGGAGAAATAATTTTTTACTTTAATTATTATTAAAATAATTATAATTATTAATTATTTATTGTAATGATATTTTATTACAAAGCTTCAGTTATTAGAACCCAGTAAACAAAGATTACAAAACGGGTTAGAGATGTGTTCTGGGTTTGGAGAATAAAATAAAAATTGTAAATACTTAACAATCAAATCTAATATGTGGTTGTGTCTGTATATAATGTAAATATTAATTTGTAATAAGTTATCATTACAATAAATAATTAATAATTATAATTATTTTAATAATAATTAAAGTAACAAATTATTTCTCCCAATTAGTATATACATATTTTTTTTTTCTTTCATTTTATTGATATCTATATATATATACATACGTTTCCTGAGTTTTCAGGGTGCTGAGATGGAATTCTAGGGCTAAAAGAATTTTCTATCACATTTTACAGTGTAAAAGCTAATATTTTTTAAGTGAAGTATATTCAATATAATTTTTTCACAAGAACCGATATCGGATTCGAATTCAGCATTCAAGAGAACCCTTAAATACGAAATTTCATCCAAATAGAAAAATAAAAGTTTCTAAGCTTCAAAGTTTGCCTGACCAAATAAATGGTAGGCAACTTTTGTTTAAATTGATAAAAACGTGAATTACGCTTAGACGGTTTTACGTATCAACTCTATTTTTTTACACAAAATATAGGGTGGTAATACGCTTGAAATGTATTTGGTTTTACCATCTTATCTCGATTCAAACTCAAGTTAAAAATCAAAATGTTTTTCGGATTTTCCAATTTTTTTAATAGGTTTTGTATAAATCAAAAGAAAGCTGAGACTCTCCTCTTTCCAGTGATACCAACCAGTGAATTGTGTGACAACGTAATGGCGATTTAAAGGTACGTAACCCATAATCGGTTTTAAAATTTCATTTTCCTGGAAGAGGGTGAAAAAAATGATATTTTTTGATTTTGTTGATTAACCGTTTTTTAGTGTTTTTGAAGGTGCTGAATTAGAATCTGACCTCAATTTTTGTGAGAAAAAATCTATAGAGGTAGTTTGCTTGAAAAACTAATCATTTTTTTAGAATTTAATTAATCTAGACCAAAATCTATGGAGCGACTGTATTTTTCCTTTAATTCCAAATCAAAACTAAAAATCTTGGTGCAAGAATCATGTCAATATCATTTTTTAAACTCGAGGTAAAAAATAAATTAGTTTAATGCTATTTAATTTTTTTTCTCGGCTTCTAGGGCCATTGGTCGGAACGGCAATGCATGTGTCTAATATTTTTTGGCCAGGAGCCTCCAAAAAAATTGCCAACAAGATCCGTAAGAGACTGAGTATGTCCTCCCCTTGTAAGTGCATTTTCCGAGTAAAGTTTGTATGTGAATTTTTTGGGTGAATCTCACCAAAAAGCTATTTTTTTCTATTTATTTGTGTCTAAGGGACTTAGTTATAAGATGAATGTAGAGAAATATTAATTTGTGAATCATTTTTGAAAAAAAAAATTGGGTATTTCATAAAATACAATTTTTTCACTTGACACACTATTCACTAGTGCCACAGATAATAATTCAAATGTAGTTTGACTTTTGCAGATTTAAAAGTCAAGTACCTAATTGTTAAATTATTGAATCATTTCGAGTTAAGTTAAGACAATTTAGGATACTATAATTTAAGACACTTTTATTATATATTTTTTGAGATTTATCAATATAGTAAATAGTTTAAACTAAAAAAAAAAAAAACTAAAAAAAAAAATAAACTTTAGGTTTAAAATATGTAATTTTAACAATGTATTTTCAACAACTAGGTATGATATTTTATTAAAAGACTGATTTCAAATATTAAAACTTCTTGTTCAGTTCCTAAAATATATATATACATTTTAAACATCAGCAATGTGATATACCGAATATAATAACTATGTTAACATAAAAATATATCTATACCAGTGAAATTTTAATACTTCATCAAAATCTTTTTCATCGCTCAAATTCACTAGTGTAATTCCTATTCAGTTCCACGTACCCCTCTCTATATGGAGTCCTGGCTATGGCCAGCTTCTCAACTCAGGCCCTAAGTGACTGTAGTATAGCGCTCTCATTCAGCCTCCACTGGGTTTTTACACCAGTGTCACAACAGGGAGAGAAACGCAGGGATTCCTTTGGACCTAGCTTGTCCATCCACATGTGGTGGACAGGTTTGGCTGGGGATTCTTAGACTGGGCTTATATTATAAATAGAATATGATAGAATTTATAACAATTTTTTGTTCACTATTATAACAATTATTTATTTCAACTTTTATATTGTATCATTATTTGTCCCCTTCTTTTTAATAATTTCTTAGTAAATTTTGTGTGAATGGAATCGCAAAGCCATTCATATTGCTTTTTGCCATTATTTGAGACACGTTTTTAATGTTTACTCAATAATTTTTTTTTTGGTTGTTAATACTAAAAATTAAAGTATAAATATATATCTAACTATATAAGTTTTGAATACATGAAAAAAAATAAAAAATAGATTGCTCACAAAATTATAATCGTAATTATGAGGTATTTTTTGCAACATTGAAAACATAAATAAATAAATAAATAAATAAATACATATATATATATATATATATATATATATATATATATATATATATATATATATATATATATATATATATATATATACGTATACAGTACATAATAATCTAGCAACATTATTGTATGTTAAGACACGGTGGCCTATTTGTCCCAGAATGAAGGCCATGTCTCCGTTTGGTAACAGTTTTTATCTTACAGGTGCATCTCCGTCTTAATCTTTATACATTATCATGACCTCAAATACTAATGGAGAATCAGCCAAATCATTAAATAATATAAATTCGTTTAACCTTTCATTTATTATCTTTGTGACTCGTCTGTGATGGATTTCGTATATACTTTTAATCGGTGTGTTGGAAACTGATCTTCAAACATTCCTAAACTAGACATTAATATTAATATTAAAATAAATTACAATATTTACAATATCCAATAAACAAAAAAGTTAGAAAACTTACTTTTTATAATTTTTAATTTTTTACAATTTTAATTTTTAAATTTATGTTTAATAAGACATACTGCCCCCTTAGGCTTAAATGACCGCTCCCACTAGTCTTGGCATACTTTTAAATAACGAAACGAATGATAAACATGGACTGAAGGAAATTTGAAAGAAATAATCTAAAATTCCATCGTTTGTTAATAACGGGGAAAAACATTGATGTGTCAAATCCTTAACGTCTAACGTTTGATAAATAATATTAATATGAATATAAACCAAGTATAGATTAAGGTAAAAACCAGGAAAATCTCGAGAATTATGAGTGTTGCAATAATTTTGACGGGGAGTTTGTATTAGAAGATCCAAAGGTAATTCAAATAGCTCAGAGGATTATCAGGAAAAGAGAGAAGTAAGCCTGAGTGAATATTTGATCAAGGATATATTAACAGCATATGGAAAATTAAGAACATTATGAATAAAAAAAAAAATACAACTAAAAAAAAAAAAATAAATGAAATAAATACTTGATAGCTTTTAATTATTGACATTAATCATACTCTTTATATGTTCTACAGAGTGTACCAACCTGTCTGGCAAACTTTAATAAATTGGTCAAGGTGTTAGAGGCTTGGCATGATCCGATGAAAAAATGTCCTGTGTAATTAGCATAAATGATCGCGGGGTATTTACCGTTCTAGGTCGGAGCCAATAAACTCAGTTATACATGATTACAGCTAGTTTTTGATTTACAAACAGAATTTTCAAAAACCAATGTCTCTTCAGTATCCGAAATAACTGTAATATGTTAGGCTTCGAATTAGTGACGGATCTAAAGAGAAAAATTTGAAACGTAGAAACTTTAAAATTGAAAGATAATCATTAAAACATTGAAAATTATAAAACGCAGTTCCCTAAGAATAATAATGATGCACAATTACAGGTGCAATTATCTGGCCGATTACTTAAAAATTACATTCTTGAGGTATTAGAACACATATTGTCAACAGAAAAAAGAAATACAATAAAATACAATCGTGTATGAAAAGATAAAACAATTATAAATGTTTAATTAACTAATTAAATAAGGAAGATTGATTATCTAGGTGATGTAGAAATAAATGATGTCTTAAAGATGTTAGAGATGAACCTCTACGAATAGGAATGTGTAAGGAATTCCAGAAGGAGAAAGACCGAATGATAAAGGCTTTTTTTAAGGAAGCAATTTTATGAGAGAAGTTATACAGATTAAAAGGTTGGGACCTTGTGCTCTAGAGTTGAATAGAAGAACGCAGAGCTAAGAGGTCAAACATATATAAACGCTTGGTTTTTAGTGATCGAAATAGGGAAGTTCCCTAAAAGCCATCCAAGCTCAGAATATCAATAAGTAACGTGTAGACCGCCTGGGGATCCCGAAGATGAAGTTTATGAAACTGTTCTTCAGTCCCCTCGATCTCATTATGAGATCACCAGACAGTCCCCCATAAACCTAGCACCCGTAATCAAAGCAAGGGAAAGTAAGAGATAACACTAGAAGCTGACGGATACTTTGGGGAAAAAAAATTCAAAATGTTTAATGACTAAAATACAATTTTTTTAAGATTTGCGCATTATGTTTATTCCAAAAATTATTAACATGATTTTATTATACATGGCCATTCAAGATGGATTTCTGATGGTTTCTTTCATTGGAAGAACTCAAAAGTTTTGAAATTTTAGTGTATGTGTGCTGAGTACTAAGGGACTAAAGATATTTTGTTGAGGTATTCCAGATTTGTTTAGTTGACACGTTTCCTATTTTTACGTCAATGATGTGATGGAATAGCTAAAAAAAAATATTTATATTTTTTCAGATAAATTAGCCAAAAAATCAAGAAAAGCTAAAGTTATTCAAAAGCATATCACTTATTAAAAAAAGTAATATAATTAAAACAAAAAAATAGGGGCAACATTTTTTTGTCTTAAGATACACCGCTTTGTTTCATCAATGGTACAGATTTATTAGTACCATTCAATAAAATGTTCAAATAATTTCGTTGCAAAGATGTATGGATAGGCCTGTAGGATTTAGCAAGTGATTGTGAAAAAAAAATATTAAATTTGTTTTTTTTAATACCTGTATGCGGAAAAAAAAGTTTATACTTAATAAAAAAAAATTTAAATATGAATATTATTTTTTCTCAAGAATTTTAAAGAGCAGAAAATGGTACCTTTAGACGATTCAGAAGCTTGAGCGCCAGTGAACTCCAATTAAATGTCAAACATCGGATCTATTTGTGCCGAAGAAAAGGTCGCCTCTAAATTAGCAGGATTGGGACGTCTCATGCCAAAAAGAATATATCAGTTGGGATAGGCATCTCGGCGGAATATTGCAGCTTTATATATATATATATATATATATATATATATATATATATATATATATATATATATATATATATACACATATGAATACTTGAAGTTTATTTATATTACGAAGAGTCGTAGAATTTTATTAAGAAAATATAACAAATATGACAACAAATGTACAGATTTTGAATGATTCATTTGAAATATTATCAAATGTATATTTTTAAAATCATATCTATTTTATGTTTACAACTGCATACATTATATACAGTAAATTTGTACATGCATATATATAGTAAATTTGTGGAAAATGATTACAATGACGAAGGAATTTGATTAAGATGCAGGAATATGACTAATGCGACGAAGGATTATATGGAATTGAGTGTGAGGCAAGTTGGGAGACTAGTGGATTCAAGTGGGTATGGAGTTTGCTATAAAAGAATAGGAATCTGGTTTATACCAAATCTGCAACATATGGAACATTATGATCGTTATGGATAAGTCTGTTTGTGGCATAATGAGGAACATTGAGAATTTTACGAAGGATTTTAGATTGTAAGGGTACATCTAATACTTTCGAAAGAAGATCTGCTGTATTTTTAATACATTTTAAATGAATTTAATCCAATAAAATTTTATTAAAAATTTTGAATCGTAAAAGAAAAATTACCATTATATCCCAGGAAGTATCTTAAGTTAACATAGAAAGTATTGTTTTAAGGCCAACGATGGTACAAGGAGATGATTTCAGCAATCACTCTAAATCGCTCTATGTTTTCTCTAGTTTAAACTGGGTACCTTTATAGAGCCGGTGTGCTCAAGAAGGTTCTTCAGACCCTGATATCGTTGAAATAACATAAATTAAATATTCTCCCTTCAGCAGGACTCAAACTCGTTCCTTGAAGCAAAGTAAGTTGTCCACTCAAATAAACTGATCTCTATCGTTGTTTTTGTGTCATCTGGATTTTCGTGAAGAGAATCCAGAATTCCCGACCCTCCCGCGGAGTCTTGGGGAGAGGAAGGGGATAATATTTTCGAGGAATATAGTCCTAATAGTCCTTTATATAAAAAATTGTACTTTTAGGTATGCAAAAGTTTAGGTAGTTTTGATTAATTTATATATTGTTTGTGTTGAGCTAGTGTGCTAAAATCATTCTTTGCACCTTAAAGCTCCGTCGCTCGCTCATTGGTAGCTACAAAGCGTCAAAACGTTTGACCATTTCTACTTTTTAGCATAATTTCTGCTGCACGGTTGGTTAAAAAGAAATGCTTGTTATATTAAAAATTTAACTAAACTAAACTGTCTACAACTTAAGCAGAAAATAAGCTCTGCGGGTTAAACGGAGACTTAGATACAAGCTTTCCGAATTTCGGAGTCCTTGTGTTTTTTTTTTCCATATTTTTACTACGGTCAATGTTCCTATTTATAAACAGCTGACTAAAACATTATTATAATGGTGTCGAATTCGGAGAATTAAAATAAATCCACTTATATAGAATACTAAATAGGACATCCCAGTTCTCCATTGAAAACAAACTCCACATATACAAAACCATCATTAAATCTTTCAGGAACTATGGACTTAAACAGCAAAAAGATCGAATATCAAACTCGAACAAAGTCCTTCGTACAATCGTAAATGCTCCATATTATGTCTCCAACAAAACCCTTCATAATGATCTCAGCATACCTTTTGTATTTATCCTGATACCTCTTAAATTCTCCAAATTTCATCAAAATCTTTCCAACCCTCTGGAACATTCATTATCCAGTTCGACACATCCTTATAACCCATCTCGCAGATTAAAACGGCAATGGCCCCGAGACTTATTGTAAACATTTATTATTGGAGTTCTGGCAATGGCCAGCTTATCAACTCAACTCCTGTGCGACTGCCATAACGCTCTCTCTCATCCTCCACTGGATTTTACTAGTGGGGCAGCTGATAGAACAATGCTGGGAACTCTCTGAGCCCGGCTTGCCCTCCTTAAGGGGGGAGAGTGTTCCCTGGAATGTTTGTAAATTTTGTATATAGAGTATGAATGTAGTTATGATTCTTTCTTTTCTTTCTTAATTTTTATTTTTTTCATTCATTAGTTTCAAAAATCATTACCTATTTTATATTATCATTTATTATATTCTATTTTCCTCTCGTGTATTCTATTTTATTTATTGTATATACCTATTTTTTTATTTTATTTCTTCTATTGTTTTATACGATTGGCTGTTCATTTTAATTTTCTTATCATTGTACATGTTGTATGAATGAGTCCCTGTCATCAATATCACACATTGCCCTTGAGTGAGGCAGCTTGTAATTATTCAAATAAAAAGTTAAAATAAAAAAAAATAATTAAAAAAAAATATCCTAACAAATCTCATTAAATAACCCTTACTCTTTGTCATAAACCTACGACTTCCTGTCCTAAAGTATCCCTTAATAATATTCCTCTGATACCTGTTGAACAGATCCGCTACCTAGGACTTCAACTGGACAAACGTTTAACTTGGAATCCACATACAAACTAAAAAGAAATGAAACTACTTGCCGTTTTCGACTTCTTTAACATTTACTAGACAAACGTTCAAAGCTGCCGAATTACATGACAGTTATCAGACCTGTTTGGATATTCGGAGTTAAGCTCTGCGGCTCAACTAAAACTTTTAATTCTTCTCGTATACAATTCTTACAATCCAAAATCCTTCGAAAAGTCCTCAATGCTGCTTACTTTATCACAAACAAACTTATCCATAAAGAACTTAATGTTCCTTGCTGATTTAGCCCAATTCATATATCCATCATTTAATAGTAAACTCTATTACCCCTCCAATCCACTAGTCTCTCAACTTGCTTCGCATTCTATTCCTGATAACCCTCCGAGGCGTCTGCAAAAAGATGGCCTCGAGACCTTGTAATATAGAACTTTTATTAAAATGCCATCCACCAATGGGTAGTTGCTTTACAAGATATTGTTTTGTTATAATAATTTTCCACACATTACTGGATGTATATGTACTATGCTGTTGTAAATATCAATAATAAATTAAAAAAAAAAAAAAACCCATTATATTATAATAGACTTTAAATAGAAAAAATATGTGCCTCCTTATAATCTCCGGTTGATCCGACCTTTTGGATGTTATACTCTTTGGTCCTTTAAGGGTTGAATTAGTAAGATCCTGCTGTATTTATATTTATATAAGTATACATAAGTATTTAAAAAGAAAATATTGAACAGTTGTGATTGTAAATGTCTTTATTAATATCTTATGTAGTTTTTTTTCTTTCTTTTCTTTTTTTACAATACCAGAATTATTTCTTTGTTTTATTTAAAGTTAGTACTATTTTTTCGTTCGTCTTTCTTTTCTATATTAATAAATATATTAAATATATGTATACAACTACTGATTTATTTTCTGATAATATAGTGCTTAGTGTTTTTAAAAATAAAATTGTTTACCTATATTCACAAAACTTGAATATTGCCAATTTTAAAAGGACTCCCAAACAATTTCTGTGTTCTAGATACAATAAAATTGTAATCTGTGCCAAATTGCGACCTTGTTTTTGTTCTGTTTCCATTTCCACTTGCCAAAATATATCCGTCGCTATTTCGTACCGGAATGTTTTTTGTTCTCTTTACTCATGAGGATAAATTAATTTAGGCCCGGTTCTAAAAATGTTTTTAATTCTCATTTCTCTGGCCTTCTTCGAACATCTATCGTGCTGAGACCCTTTGAAAAATAAGAAGAAGAAAAAAAAAATTGACAAGATTAATAATTTCGTGGACGTGCTCTCATAACAAGCGCTAAAATACGACATCAAATTTTAAAAATATATTGAAATATTAAAACTAAGTGCTACTATTGAAAAGAATATCACACTTCAGTAAATATGAGCTTGTATTACATACTTTGAACTTAAATAAAAACTAAAAAGTTGATGTTAATGTATACAAATTTGCATTCATTTCTATTTTATGCGTATATTATACATATATTTTTGAATTTAATATTTTTTTTTCTCGTGTAACGTAAAGGATCCTCATGGCAACATGGAGTGTAACGTTTTTTTCAGTCTCAAAAATGTAACATTTTGACACGCACTAGCTCGGATCGAAAATTCACCGACAGTTTTCTCATCAGAAGCAGTAGATATAAAATCAGTAGATTATAGACAGACCTATCAAGAATCTACTGAGTTCCCACGCAGAAAAAAATTGTTTTGTTTTTTTAACAAAAGATATTTTTCAACCGACTTTAAAAGAGAGGAGGTTCTTAACTCATCGGTTGTTTTTTTTTTTTTGTGTGTGTGTGTGTGTATGTTACGCGATTACTCGGTCAATTCTGAATGAATTTTGAAAACATTTAATAAAAATTACGGTTATATAATCTTATATTTTAAACATTTCTATAATTATGATAGTCTAAAATCTCCATGGTAACTAAATCTAAATTATTAACAAAATAATTTACATATATAGTCAACTCTCCATGTGTCGTACTTCGATAAGCTTAATTTTTAAATAAGTCGAACAAAATCTACGGTCGGAAGTACATTACACTTAAATTTCATCTCAAAGAGACGATTTCAGATAGAAAACGTTAAAAGTTGTGTAAATAAGTCGAACTGGAAATAGGGTTCAAAAGAGAGAACTTCTAGGACCACCTCTATGAAATGAACTATTAGAAGTCATCGCCTCTATAACTCGAACTCAAATTAAAAGAATTTCATGTTTAATTTATATTACGGTTTCCCGTCATTGTTTATCATTCCAGTACATAGTTACACCAGTCACTTATTATTAGTTATTCACTCGAGTGGTTTTACCAGTGGCCATTGAAAATTCTTTCAATAGTGGAGAAATGAGAAAGAAGTTGGGCGTTGGTTGCTAGTGAATTCCGAATTCCGTGTAGTTCTCTTTCAACCATCCTAAAGAATAAAGAAAAGATCGCCACTGGTGGAAGGCGTTAAGTCAACTTTTAGGCACCCTCAGAAACCCCTTTTAGGCAGTTCAGTTGAAAGTTATATGATAAATTGGTACCGTGTATTTAATTTTCTGAATCAATGATTTTATATGTATGTACATACAATATTCCCATTAATGAAAATGTACATAATGATTTCAACTACAATTTTGTATTCAATTTTCCCATTTAGATGCAGATAAGTGGAATGATAACCTCGATAATTCTTTGTTCAGTAAGTCGAACTATTTTTCAGGGTAGCTTGAAGACCGAGAATTGACTGTATAAACAAAAATACACTTACCACTAAAAAGTAAAAAATAAAAATAATTTTTAGAAAAAAAACAAAACCGACTTCAAGATTAAACCTACATATACAAACTTTAACTAAAAAAAAAAAATAATACTTTAATTGCTTCAAAACAAAAACCATTAAATGAAAATCAACGAAATTATCGATACTTAAATACCTATTCACAATTTATGATCAGTTATTTTTAGAGTCGGTGCCAACCAAAACAAACAGAATTTGAAAAGAAATGGTAATTGTAAAGATGCTTCCACTGTTTCATCACCGCCACACCACTGTCTCCGGCCATTCGAAAGTTTATTGCTAAGGCACGATTAAAATGCCCTTCTTGGCTGGCACCGACTCAAAAAATAACTGATATAATAATCTTGAAGTCAGTTTTGATTTTTTTCTAAAAATTATTTTTATTAAATCCTTTTAACCTCTGCGGCTACTATTCGAAATCTGGCCAGATGGAGAATGAACTTTTAGAATTTTGACGCTCCCACTCTGGCAAGAACATGTTGGTAACCTATAGGATAACCACTTCTTCCAGCCCATTAGAACGCTATGCACCAACAATCATATTTTTAACCTATTTTACAAACATCTATTACCTCTCTTACTCCAGTAACAGAAAAATATATAATTTATTTATTTTTTTAAAAATAAATAACAAGATTTCAAAACATGATTTCTTGTTGCTATACCGAAACACCTGTTTTTATAATTGGAAGTCAATAGCGGATATTTTTTATCCCAATTAGAATATTTTAAAGAGTTAGAAGTTGAAATATGGTTTCAGAGAAATTAATTACTCTGTATGGGTTAAAAAAAGTTTTTATTTTTAAAAAGTAGAAGAGAAACGATAAGCGAAACAAATCAGGCATCCCTTTCTTGGAAATATTCCCGGTAGAGTCATTAATGAGAAACTCCCAAAACGCAGCGTAATTTACGACGCAGAGACCCTTCTGGATGACGAATAACCAAGCCTTCAGGCGACGCAATTTTTCGCTTTGGTGGAAGTCCGTCGAATTATGCAAATCGGCGCAGAAAAATCTCCTGCATTCCAACACCTGCTAAAAATCGGGATCAGCTTTCTACAAAATCGCGGTAATTATTCCACAGAAGCGGGCTTGGAATATAATGTCGAGGAAGGTTGGAGGAAGAGTCGGAGTTGTTAAGAGGAGTTCACACGATTTGTTTACCCCGGGCAATAGAGATGTGAGAAAATAGCCACCGGCGAAAGTAACGCGAGGAGATACCTTAAACGTGTGAGACGAGAACTTCTATGGAACCTTTGATAGCAAGAACGGACACTCATTAAACGATGTGAGAAAACTTAAAACAATAAGCCATATCTGCTCCAAGAGGAAGGCGGAAAAAAAAATGAAAAATCGACACTATAAAAGGGTCCCGTTTCAATCTCTGTCAGAGATAGAGAAAACTGCTTTAAACAACACTGTCGGACATCTTTACATCGAAAATCTGTTTACATCGAGTTTTATTTTATTTTATTTGTTAATTAACTTATGAATTTTCTTATGTAATATTCTTAAAATATTATACATTATATATGTATTCAAATACGCCTATTATCGAAATATGGAGTACGTAGAAATATATGCACCCATTTAGTTTACTGCAATGTTAGTCCAATAAAATAAGGGCTTGGTGAAGAAAAAACTGACAAATTTATCAATTTATTTCCTGAATAATTGTTGTTAAACTAGAGAGGGAAATGTCCAACAAAATCGAAACATTTTTCATCGCCAGCTGTTAGCTTGCTTGCCCCATGCACTCTCACTTAAGGTGGTCTTGCGGTGGCTAAAAAGTTTGTTGAAACTTAAAAATTGAGTTGAAAAACATACAATTCCCTCAGAACTATGGCTACTGGCTGAGTTAAACAAAAAAAAATTAATTATTGCTAAAATTTAATCAAAACATAATTATAGCTATTTGACAAATATTTCCTGGAACAAATCACCTTTTTCAATCATAATTCAGTATTTCAGTCAATATTTTTAATGAACTAATAGTACAGGAGCCGACGACAGAAATTTTTTAGGAAGAAAAACCACTGCTGCCGTTTTCAAACACGGTCAAAATGACAGCAGCAAGCAAAACGAGGTTCTGGAAGGCCATTTTCAATAAAAAAAAATGCTGAACTTTTTTTCGGAACAGATAATGTTTTTTTGGGGTGCTAAATCTGATGTTTGATTTCAGGCCAGCCGTCTGCTTCATATCGGTAATTTTCCTATAACACGACAGCAAAGCGTTTTTCTAAGAATGTATTTATCTATTAATTGTAGCTGAAACCAGTACTAATGGTATGGAAAAAAAAAAGTTATGGTCTTGGAAAAAATTGAAGAAATTGGCCAAATCGCAGTCAGTTCCACTTCTCCGGGAAAACACGTTTGTCATACTCTTTTGGCAATACCTCCGAAACTATTAGTCCGATCCAAAATTACTTTTTATTAGCTATAAGGCTATCACATATGGAGTTTTAATCATACCCCTCAAAATACACATGCCAGCACGCTAAAAAAAAAAACCCATACTGCTGTGAATTCCAAGTTTTTTGGCAAAATTTTCTTAATGACTCCGAAACAATTCGTCTGATCCAAAATTTATTTTTTCCATCTAAAAGCGGATTAAATTTACTTCTAGATTTTATATATGAAGTTTTAATCAGATCTCTTAAAATATATATGCCAGAACGCAAAAAATCCTGTACTTTTGTAAAATACCCGGGTTATTTTTTTTGGCATATTTTTCGCTCTAATACCGCGAATATTTGTCCGATTCTTAATATCTTTTTTCCATCACAAAGCTGGTTAAAGTTACTACTAGACCCTAAATATGCAATTTATATTAAATTCCGTGGAAACACCCACGCTAGCACGCTAAATGTGTATAGTTTGGCAGAATATGACAAATATGACACTTTCGGTAGGCTGGAGTAGGTGTTTCATAGGAGTTAATATAAATTACATATATAGGACCGAATGGTAAATTTAACCAGCTTTTAGATGAAAAATTAAATTTTAGATTGAATATCATACCAAAAAAACTTGGATTTCAAAACACTTTTGAAATTTTGGGTATGATGCCTACGGCTGCCGTGGTAGCAACCTTAAGATTCGGATTTAACAGCTCAGAAAAACATAAAGACCCGTTGACAATAAAAGTTCGGCAGTTTTTCTTGAAAACAGCCTTATTTTACTGGAATGTGTAGTAAATTGTTACTGTTTATAGTTATTTTGTTTAAAAATAAAATTTCTATATAATGAAAAAAAAAATGTGAATTTTTAAAAAATACAACAAAAATAATAATTATGTTGATTAGTTAACTGTTAATTATATGGATATATTAAATAACTACACTTTAACACGTGGTTAAAGTTCAATCATTTATTACGCAGCACTTTTTAAGATAAATAAAAAAAAAAAAAAATGAAAAATAAATAAATAAATAAATTTTAAAAAAGTTAAAATTCCTGGATTAAATAACGAACAAAGGCCATTTTTTCATTTCGATTTAACCTATTTTTAAAAGTAGAAATATAATTGAAAAAAAATGGCCGTCTAGTCGGCCCATCACTAGTTTATAGTTTTATTTGTTCAGTAATTCTAATTTGAATTGATTAGTGGATTTCGTTATGTTAATTAACATTCATAAACATAACAGGTCAGAAGAAAAACTTAACAATTTTATTTTTATTGTCATAATTATGGCTAAAGTTGGCAACGCTGTAATTACATCACAATCGATAAAATCGAATATTTTATTTCATTTTCAAGTCAGCTCAGGAAAAAATGGAGAAGTTGGAAAGGCTTCGACCAATTAAGTAGCTTCCAGAGCTTGTTGAGAAATCCTGTTTCGGAAGTATTCTTCCTTAATCCTGTTAGCTCTATTGGGGTTTATACTAATCGCATTTCACTTCCTCCTTTCATTCCTTTAAGAGGGCGTTTACATAAATTTCTCATATCCATGTTCATAAAGGTATTACTAAAATCTTCATAATTAGTACTATATTATATATTATTATTGATTTAGTTATACATGGGACTAGACCCTAGATTATATATATATATATATAATAATGAACATGTGGTGGCTACCGCGCCTTATGGTGGTAATTTAAAGAAAACCGAAAATTCTGCATTATTTTCCGAAAAACAAACAAAGCACACTTCTGAGCAGTACCACTTTTATTCAGGATGTATAAATATATTTACTAAGGAGATGAATTTGTCAGGGATGCAGTCAAGGTTGAATAAACACAGCCAGTTTTTAAATGAAAAACTTATATTTTGGCGTGCCAACGTTTCGACCTGCCTTGCAGGTCTTCATCAGGGCTAAAATAACAAAAAATTGGATGTGACCAAGATGATACTAACATTAAATAAAAAATAATAAAAAAAAAATAATAAAACATAATTTAAAAAAATGAAAAAGAAACAAGAAAAAAAAAATTTACAGTTAACTAGATAATTGAATACAAAATAGTAGTGAAGTTTAGTCGAAGATACAGTTGTAATAGAGTAATTAAATAATTTAAATTGAATAATATGAATTTAAAATTTTGTAAAAACTAATACAACAATACAAACTAATGTAACAATTTTATTAACAGATGTTTTTTATTAGGAATTAAAAAAGGTATAAGGGATCTATATGAAAAGGAAAATGGTAAGATAGAAAGGTAAGGAAAATAATAAAGTTGGCATAACAATAAACGAAGGACGAGGTTGAGAAAATATGAGAAATTGAAATAAATGGACTTATTGAAGTAGTCTAGATGAAGGCTTGACTAACAATGACTGTTAAAAAATAAAATCAGGGAAAAGGGGGGGGTGGGGGGGATAATGACTTGCAGAAAGTAATTAAGGGTGGCAGTGGCTAATATAACATATGAAAGGGGCGCATGGTGGATAAAAACCGAACTACATTTTTTTAAATTTTATTTTTTTAAATTTTATTTATTGTTGTATTAGTTTACAAAATTTTAAATTTATATTATTCAATTTAAATTATTTAATTACTCTATTACAACTGTATCTTCGACTAAACTTCACTACTATTTTGTATTCAATTATCTAGTTAACTGCAAATTTTTTTTTTTTCTTGTTTCTTTTTCATTTTTAAATTATGTTTATTATTTATTTATTTTTTTTTTTTTTTTAATGTTTGTATCATCTTGGTCACATCCAATTTTTTGTTATTTTAGCCCTGATGAAGACCTGCAAGGCAGGTCGAAACGTTGGCACGCCAAAATATAAGTTTTTCATTTAAAAGCTGGCTGTGTTTATTCAACCTTGACTGCACCCCTGACAAATTCATCTCCTTAGTAAAAACTCACAGTCAACAATACAACCATCATCATAAATATATTTAATTCTTCAACATCCATAAAGTACAGCAATGATTTTATTTATTTATTTTTTTAATTAAAAGAAACGAAATCATAAAATATTTATAGAATCTATTTAAAGTGAATTGTATAAAAGTTAGGGTAACATCATGAATTCGAAATATAATAAATTTCTCAGTTATACTTTGAAATATTTGAATTTTATAAATCGTATTTTTTTCATAATAAAGAAAGGTTCTGAAGTCTATAATAAAAAAAAATTGCTAAACTAGACGTAAACAATTTTTATTTAAATAAATTACAATATTTGAGGCGTGGAGATGCAAAAGGGGGTAAATCCATTTATTATCATTTTTAATTTTTTTTAGTATTTTTTTTTTCTCAAAGTTAGCGACCTCTTTAAGGTGGTAAATCGTTCACCCTTAAAAACATGCTAAATCTAATCTAATTTTACTTTCAAAGTTTGGGTTGAGTTTCGTAAGCGGTTAAATCCTGTTCTCAAAACAGCTGTGACAAAAATAGTAATGAACATTTTAAAAGATTTTAGCTGTCGATAAATGTTTACACGTGTGAAAATCAATTTATTGTGTTGTGTTAAATATGGAGATATCCAAAAAGTTTAAAAATTTGAAGTTTAGGAAAGCTGAACAATATTTTACAGATATGTTTCTGATGTTGTTTAAAAACTTCTGATCCAATAATAATTGTTTAAAAAAAATCACGCCAATTATGCAATTATTTGGGTTTACTGAAATGTTTTAAATTTTTAATTTATATTCAATAAGACATATTACCCCCTCTGGCTTGAATGACTGCTTCCTCTAGTCTTGGCATACTTTTAAATAACCAAATGAATGATATGAACTGAAGGATGTTTAAAAAACAAATAATCTAAAATTCCATCGTTTGCTATTAACAGGGAAAGGCATTGATGTGTCTAATCCTTAATCTTTCACGTTTAATAAATAATATTAATATGGATATAAACCAAGTATGGATTAAGGTAAAAATTAAGAAAATTTCGAGAATTATGGGTGTTGCAATACTTTTGACAGGGAATTTATTTTCTTTATAACAATATAAAGTTAAAATACATTCAACTATAAGATTTAGGAATCTAAAAATTATAATAAAAAAAAAACAACTATTTTTTTGTCTTATAGGCTGATTTAAAAAGCCTGTTGGACTTAATATAAGTGGCTCTTGTGAAAAAAATCATGTAGTAATAAATATTTACTTAAACGTGGTTTCTTTCCATCACTTTGCTCTAAGCCAATAAATGAAAACATAAAATAATTTCAGGAAAGTAATAAGTTTTAAACAAAAAGAACAAGAAACGTTTTGAATAATTTATTTGTATAATTATAGGATTACATACGCTTGTATGTAAATATTTAACTGAATATTAAACATTAAAACAAGGATTTCATAAATTAATTTTTAGGAATATAATTATTCTAATTTTATTTTATTAACAATGTTGATGACGACAAAATAAACAAACTAATTAATTATTCGAATCTACTTTTTCGTTTTTCCCATTAATTTAACATGTAATATTATTTTAATTACTTTATATTGTAATTTAAATTTCTTTTAAATTTAATTTTAATTATATTTTTCTTGTTTTTTTTTATGTTTCTTAATTATACATACGGCAGCTAGGTCGCCATTAATTGTTCATTATAATTATTCTTTAAAGGGTAATGACCCCAAAATGAAATTTATTTTCATTTCATTAATTTGTATAATTGTATCTCGGGAAGTAGAAGGAAATAAATTCTCATTAATCTCCTGTTATCGTAATGATCAGTATTTTAAAATATTTAATTTTTTTACTAATAAAGGAAAGAAAAACACATGGTATTTATAAGTCTTCCAATATAGCTATATTACTCCTAGAACTTTAAAGATAATTTAGTTAAAATTTGTTACAAATTAGTTCAGTAGTTTTGGTGGTTTGTGATCACAAATGAAAAGTGGTATGCCCTTATATATATTAGTATATATGTGTAGAATATTATTTTTATATCGGTATAAAAAAATAATAAAATAATTATACACTCCAATTAACAGCAAATAAAAAATGTATACATAAGGGAAACGAAACTTTACGACTTCGAAATAACTCTCGAGCAAGTTCTTATCAAGTATTGAGGAAACTAGGTGTGATAGTTCTTAAGGCATTCCAATATTATTTTTATTTTACATCTTTCATTCCTTATAGAATTCCAGTCCATCCAGTAAAGTAGAAAATTGCCTTATAAATAAGCTTCCTGCTTAAGGTAAAAACAGGTAGAAATTAGCATTATAATCCAGGAAAAAAGAGTTTAAAAAAAAATATACATATATATAAATATATATATATATATATATATATATATATATATATATATATATATATATACATATATATAAATACAGTCGCTATTCCAGAATTTTATAAATATGGAAATTTTCACACTCAATTGTTAAAATATGAAAGAATTTTTGGTATCAAATTTAACAAATGATTTAATTATTTGTTTATACATAATAACAGGCATATAAAAAATATGGCGACAACAGAAATTACTAAAGTAAAATTTGAAAGTTAAAAAAAAAAAATGTTGTTCTTTAAGCTGTAGGCTTGTAATTTATTTGGTGTAACTTTTTTTTTTCACAACTAAAAACGTAACATTATGATATAGTATAGGTCCGTTGGTGTTGATCGGATCAAAAATTTGACAGTTTCCTGATGAGGTATTCAATTGAAAATATTTTTTGGAATACAAAATTTGTCTTTTGGACCTACCGTTTAGGAACCATATTGGTTTGAACGATATATTTTTTTAAATTTTATATCAATTTATTGAAATTTACAACTGTACAAATATATACATCAATTAAATGTGCTGATAACGATTCCAATAACATGTCATAACTTGAAAAGAACTACTAATAAAAATACTACACTAGAATGAAGTGGGAAGCAAATTGAGAAACTAGTGGATTTGAGTGGTTATGGGGCTTGATATGCAAGGATAAGTATCTGGTTTGGGCTAAATCAGTAACATATGGAACTTTAAGTTCTTTATGGATAAATTTATTGGTGAGAAATTCGAGCATTTAGAATTTTTCGAAGGATTTTGGATTATAAGGATTGGATACGAGATAAATTGGATGGTTTAGTGGAGCCCAAACTTCAACTCCTTACGTCCAAATAGGTCTAATCACAGTTGTGTAAATAGGTCTTTTATAATTTATTGAAATCATTGAACTTTGTCTAGTAAATGTTGAATTCTGTAACGACTTGCAGTTTCTTGTTCCAGTCTTAGTGATAAAATTCAAGTTTTTACGTTATTTTTGCTTTAACAAATTTAACATTTTGAAACAGCCCAGCTCTGTTGATGTTGATCGGATCGAAAATTTGCTGATTTTTTTCTTATCAGAATTTGTATTTTGTAACTCTTAAATGTAAATTGGTAAAACAGTATATTTTAGATAGGCATATCAATGATTGTTTGTTTTCCCAATCAGGGATAACTTGATGGTTAACATGGATGATATCAATTATTTTAGGTATAGTACTGTACACAAATGAAAAGTTTCATATTCCAAGATCGGTACTGAATCACTGAGAAGGCATTCGGGACAGAAGACGCTGGTTTCATGAAAAAAGAGTTTATGATGAAAAACTAAAATGTCCAAGTCGCCATTGAATCCCGACTGCGGGTGTAACGACCTCTAATGGAGCGACGTAGCGATGTTCCTTTTGAGCCGTAATGGTTCTAGAGTTCCATTGAGTCGAGTGTGTGAGAAATGAAACAGTTCTCCATAAGAGGGCAGTAATGTCGACTCCTGCCCCCCTCCCCAGGGTCGGTTCTATAAAACACATTATTTATCAAGCAAACAGAGAGCGGCTAGACAAAGGCTAGGGGGTCTAGTTTGCATCTCAATGGGCAAGCCCTTCTTCGCTTTTTGTAATTAATATCTGGCCCTGGAATCGCAAGCTCTGGAGGGAATTATATTTCATGGGAATAGGGTTCCCCGGCCAACTGCCCCTCCACAACCCTTCCTTCCTTCTTCACAAAGGGATGCTTTTAGCCGAGCAGAGCGATTATCTGTTGGGGAGAAAAAAGTATTAATCTCCTTCTCGTTTGATATGTAAAATCTAAGTATAACGGACGGATACTGTACATAACTTCTTTAGAATTGGATGACTCCTTTCATAAGATATCTCTGTGGGAAATGATTCGCTAAGTATATTTTGAAGTGCATCGCTCAAGTGGCAGGGAGATACATGATACATGAAACCAGTTGTGGTTAACTGATCCTACTACGATTGTGTTCTATCTCGTTTGGGTCGGATCTTTGATAAAAAAACACTTCATTAATTTATTTTACTTTAATTAGTGTCTGTTTTTGTCTGTTTTATTGAATTTTATCAACCGTCTTCAAAAAGAAGAAGTTCGTAATTCCACTGTATTTTTTAATTATTTTTCCGTATGTTTTTTACGCAATTATTCTGTCAATTATGAATCGACTTTGATAACTTTTTTTTGATCGGTAGGTCATAGTTCAGAGGTGGTTCCATAAAAATTGTATTCAAATCACTCAGCGCTGTTTAAGAAAGAAAGAAAAAAAAAAAAACTATAATCAGAAATAACGGTTATATAACCTTCCACTATAAACATATTAATCAATGGTGACTAAATCTAAATTATTAACACAAATAAAAATAATAAAAAAAAAAAAATAAAAAAAAGCGACAGATTAAACCTAAATGTACAAACTTGAACTGAAAAATAAGAAATAATATTTTTATTACTTCGAAACAAAGATAATTAAATGACAATCAACAAAATTATCGATACTTATATACCTATTTACAACTCATGATCAGTTATTTTTGGAGACGGTGCCAGCCAAGAAGTGCAGTTTAATCCTGCCTTTGCAACAAACTTTCAAATGGCACGAGGCAGTGGTGTGGCGGTGATGAAATCGTAGGGGGATCTTTACAATTACTATTTTTTTTTTCGAATCCTGTTTGTGTTGGCACTGACTCTAAAAATTTCGTATATTCTCCTTTAATGCTCTTTGCCTCAAAGAATTTAAAATATTATTTTTTTACTTTTTAGTTCAAGTCTGTACATGCAGCTTTAATCGTGAAGTCAGTTTAGGTTTTATAATAACTATCTTTTTAAAGATTTTTATGTATATTTAGGAATGAATGAAAAAAAAACTTTATTCTTAGGCTAGTTGTCATCTAAGAATCACAAAAAGGCACAATGATATGTTACTATGATCAGGCTTTATTTAAATAATTGCAAGAAATTTAAATGTATGAAATGTTTATATTCTATCTGTTAAACAGATTAATACTTCCAATAGTCCAATATTAAATTAGTTTCTAAAAGAAAGGGAAAAAAAACCAATCAGTCATAGATAAAACCTAAATGTTTTAAACTACCTTTTTCCTCTTCATCTTCCACCCTGGATATTTTCCACGAGTAAAAAAATCTCCGATTTACCTCCTTAGCTGGGTGCCAATATACTTGGTTTCTTGTACTACATTTTTAAAAACTTTAAGATATATAATCTATGAAACAAAGTGCTGATGTTTTGAATTTTAGTATGTTTTTAGAACTGATGATTTGATACTAGTTTTAAAATAAAATAATTCCAATAGAAGTGTCAATTAATTCATCAATCCTAATTGTATTGTTCCTTCTATGCCATCATGCGTACCTCAAGTTATCCATAGCGATCTAAATTTCCGAAAAGAAGATTGTCTAGGGATCTCCTAATGTTGGTTTTATTGAAGAGCTACTAATGGGTAGTTTCTTAACAAGTTATTGAAACAATTCTTCTACACACTGACTTTTTGAGTAAATATTGTATATAGATGTAAATATCAATAAACAGATAAATAAAGATACATATGCAACTAAATATATCAAAATATAAGAATTTAATGTTATTAATGTTTTTTCAACAATTCATATGAATTAATGAGATGTTCTATTATCATTTTTTTTATCATGAATTAATCATTTCATTGCTTCAAAAATAAAACGAGGATATTAAATTTAAAAAAAAAATTTAAACTCATTATCATAACGATGAACAAGGCTATTATTATTAAAATCATATGAAAAGTCATAATTTCTTTTTTTTAAATCCAAACAATAACTACTTAAACGATATATATTTTTTTTTAAAGAAATATACCTAATAAGGTTAATAAAAAAATAAACAACAATAGGGACAATAGGATATAATTTTTTTTTCTTTATTTTTAAGAATTGAATTGTGTCCGTTAATTGTTTAGGATTAATGTTGAGAATTTTTTAGCTAAAAAAATTAGCATTTACTGAAGAACGGTGTGTACTTGCGGAACATATTTATTGTTGAGTAAATTACTTATTCAATAATAATAATTTTTTTTCATGACTTATTATTCATGCTGGTTTTAACTGCTTTTACATATTTTTAATCTGTTTATGATGCATAATGGTGCACTTGAATAAGCTTATTCGTTTATCGCTTTGATTTTTTTTTAGTTTTTAACTTTACATACATACTAGATATGAAACACAAGAAATTGCTCTTAGTTCCTGACTACAGCATTAAAAGCTACCAATTCTTGAACTTCAAGTTTAGGTTCAATAAAAAAAAAAGTAAGCGCAACAGCCATATCCAAATTGTTTTAAAAACTTCTCTATTTAATACTCTTTAAAAAAATACCATTTGCAGGCACGCAGCACATCTAGTTTTTTTTATTTTTTATAAAGTAACAAAAGTGTTTTTATTTGGCTGTGAAGTCATGAGAAAATTAAGATGATTTTAGGGACGAAATTGTACATCCTTTAAAATTTTGAGGGGAAAACGGAAAGAAAGTGATGGTGAAATAAGGAAATTTTGTCCAATTAATTACAAAAGACTTGACATGACAGTAATTAGACCCGGAGTCGAGCTTTCCAATAAACCTTCCAATTCTTCTCCTATCCATTTTTTACAAAATTAAAATCCAAAATCCTTCGTAAAATTAAAATGCTCGTTATTATATCACAAACTTATCCTTAAAGATCTTAATGTTCCATATTTGGATTGATTTGAGACCTTTTAACTTAGAAATTTTAATGGAGTGCTATTAGCGCTACACTTTACATGCTATTGACATGAAATTGGGATCATTTTCTTCTTCAAAAAAAAAAAAAAAAAAAAGAGAAGAAGAGAAATTAAAAAAAAAAAAAAAATCTGATGATTTTTGATAATAAGTGTAAAAGAACGACTATTTTAATACTTTTATAATGTATATATATACACTTTTTTTTTTTTTGGATGGTACTAGAATTTTTCAAGATAGAAACAACCACTAGGAATCAACTCCTAACAGATCCTAGTACCAAAGCTAATAGTTGTACCATTGAGAGTTAAAATAAAAAAGGACAGGGCGGCTCCAAGGAGGCGAGCTTAATTTGCACACAATGGTTGAGTTCCCCGGAATTTACAATTCAGGTAACAACTAATACCTGTGTAATTACAAGCCGGAGCATTAGTTAGGATGGTACTGTCTCGGCGCACCTAGTGCCTTTCTATGGACCCATCCCTGTCCGAGATAGTTTATAGATTTTATGACTTATATTGTGACAGGTAAAAAAAAACTTTATTTCTCCCTTATTGGGAAAAACAATAGATCACGAATATATTTATCTATAAACTACTGCTTTTCCCAATTTACATATTATAATAAAAAGAATAAAATTACTTAAATTAAAATTAAACAAAATTAATCTATGATTATTAGAAAAAAAAAAACTAAGTTCAGAGAAAATAAGGGTTTCAAAAGGGACTTTGTTCATTCAAATCAATATAGATCCTAAACGGTTAGTCCTAGCTACAAATGAAAAAAAAAAAAAAAATCTAATTTCCATTAAATTTATTGACAAGAGCGGTCGTCAAATTTGCTATCCGAGCAGCATCAACAGAGCTAGAACGTTTCAAAAAATCACCAACTCTTGAAAGATGCATAAGTGACTGTTTTTATCCAAACCACTTCAGCTCCTAAGCGATAGGTCCTTGCGACAAACGATATATAACCAAATATATTTTCCATTAAATTTATGATCAGAAACACTAGTGTAAATTTCCGATTCGAGCAACACCTATAGAGCTAGATTGTTTCAAAATGTTATATTTTTGACTGCAATTAAACGTTAGACCAAAAAGGTATAGGCCACCTGCCGTAATGTATTAGGATTAAAAAAAATTCATTAAATAAAAACAGTGTTAAAAAAAAAATAATAATAACCAAATTTTAGATTAATATAATTTATTGCAGTTTTGCAATAGATGGTGCATCATCACTATGGACCTGTACCCTATCCAATGCAAGACATAACAAACCTAAGAGTTGATGTAAAATCTAATTAATTACGAATTTTATAAATTTTTCAATTGCCCTGGTTAAAATATACTGGAACGTAAGCAACTAAAAAATTTTAAGCTTAAGAAATGAAATGAAAAGTTTTTCTCCCTCACTCATACTCTCTATCTCTCTTTCCCTCTCTCCCTCCCTCTCTTCCTATCTCTCTCTTGCTGTTTTATTTATTGATATTTTTATTATTCTTCTTTTTTTTTCATACTTAAAGTTTTTTTTTATATTTAGCCCTAGCATAATTTTTGTATATAATATAGATTGTAACATTCTTAGTTGTAAAACATAAATATATTTTTGACTGTAATGTAACGCCACATTTTCTAACACAATGAAAAATCAATCAATCTACCTCTATCTCTTTCTCTCTCTCTCTTTTTTTCCTCACTCTCTCTCTCTCTCTCTCTCTCTCTCTCTCTCTCTCTCTCTCTCTCTCTCTCTCTCTCTCTCTCTCTCTCTCTCTCTCTCTCTCTCTCTCTCTCTCTCTCTCTCTCTCTCTATTTTTTGGTATTTATATAAAAAAAAAAAAATTGTAACAATTTTAGTTAAGATATATGTATATATATTTTTTGTCTGTAACATAGGGCCACAGGCCCTAAAACAATAAAACATCTCTCTCTCTCTCTCTCTCTCTCTCTCTCTCTCTCTCTCTCTCTCTCTCTCTCTCTCTCTCTCTCTCTCTCTCTCTCTCTCTCTCTCTCTCTTTTTCTCTCTATTTCTATCTATGTCTCTATATCGCTCCCTCTATCTATGTCTCTATATAACTCCCTCTATCTCGTCCTAAGTATATATTTAACACTAAACCTACAGAAACTTCATGTATAGATATTTCTTCAAAATTTTCTCGGTATAAAACAATAATATGAGAGGAGTTAATATTGAATAAACACTTTAGATATATTTTTTAATCAAACGAGTAAAGCCATAAAGCTAAGTAATGAATATTGCTTCCAAACACTTTTGCCAAAAAGTCCAAAATCGTTTGAGCAACATGGTAAGTTTAATGTTACCCATCTATTTATAATATTTCCTTTATTGATTATGTTTCCATTCGTAGTGACGGTTTCGTTCCCTTACAATATTACTGGTCTTATCGGGCATACCCATACAGTACCACTCTGATGGGCAACTAGGACAAAAATTACTTTGGCTTGGAAAACTATATGATTATTTTATTAATCGGATGTTTTCCCGCCCTGAAAATACGGGATAACTTTTATAAATAATGACGACAGGAGCAATAAATATCCGACAACAGATGACGTCCTTTAATGCTATTATAATCATCTTAATTATTTACTATCCAATATTTATAACATTTAATGGTTACCTGTTGTCAATAGACAGCGTGTTATTAGCAAAGTTTGATTTATCGCCGCCATCCGGATAGTTAGATCTATGTAAATTCCACTATTAATAACATGTGACATTTTAATTGAGGTTAGTTTTGGGTAAGCAGGGGGTGTTTAGATGTTTATAGGACAGTTAAAAATTGATATCCTCCACCTTTTTTTAAATAATGAGGAGAGAAGTATGTAGGACCGTTATGCGTAAACATAACCCATCGAGGAAGCATTAACGCTCCAAACCGGCGTCAATCATACCCCGAGAGGGTCCCGGCCACTTAGGGCACAATTGATGTTCGGGGCCTCAGGATTTGAATAAGGACACGCGAAAGCCTCCATTAAATGCAAAATAAGAAGACTTTGTCAATTATTGAGGAGGCTTTTGTCATTATGTTAATTAGTTCCGAGGCTAATTGTGCCAATAATTGTCCCTGTAGGTATTTAGTACCGCATTGTCTCCCCCGAGATATGGTCAATTATGTCGATAATGTCATGATAAGGAGGCTTTTATGTAGCCTTTGGTCTCCGCCATTATCTGCCGTTTCCCAGCTGAGGTCTACTACTTCAACGATTGTTTTATTTTTTTTTCTAAGAATAATACTGACCTACCAAGGTAATAATAGATCAGGACCTTCCAAAGATTACCAAAGAGTAAAAGAATAATAACACATATATATCTTTCTTAATGTACTATTTTGTCACCCTAATTATAAAACCTTTTATTAATAAAAAATATTTTTAAAAAATCCAATCTACATATGTACCTTGCCTTGGAGAAAAAAACTACCAAACATACAGGGATAAACGCAATATCTTTTTTTTTTTTTTTATATACATTTATTGAAATTTACAACTGTACAGAATATATACATCAAGTAAATGTATTGACAACGATTATAATAACATGTTAAAACTTGGAAAGAACTACTCATCAGTAGCAATTTATTAAAACTTCTACACTAGTGTATCTTCGTTTCGCCTCGGATGATTATCAGGAATGGAGTGGGAAGCAAGTTGAGAAACTAACGGATTTGAGTGCTTATGGAGCTTACTATGAAAGGATAGGTATCTGGTCTGGGCTAAATCAGCAACATATGGAACATTAAGATCTTTATGGATAAGTTTATTGGTGACAAAGTAAGGAGCATTGAGGATTTTACGAAGGATTTTGGATTGTAAGGATTGAATACGAGATGAACTGGATGGTTTAGTGGAGCCCCAAAGCTCAACTCCGTACGTCCAAATAGGTCTAATCACAGTCATGTATATGAGTCTTTTGTAATTAATTGGGAGCTTAGAACGTTTATCTAGTAAATGTTGAAGTAGTCTGAAACGACGGGCAGTTTCTTGTCGTTCTAGTCTTGTATGTGGATTCCAAGTTAGTCTTTTGTCCAAGTGGTGTCCTAAAACGCAATATCTAATCAGGAAAGAGTATTCAAACTACAAATGTCTTATAAACTCACATGGAACCATTATAACAGAAAAGCACTATCTCTCAATGATAAGCTAATACACTATAACTCAGACATTATACCAGACGCCGTATACGCAACTGAAACCACGATAATAAAAGGGAGAACTATGATTAATGACTTCGAAAAAAACAAGAAAAGAAAATACTCTAAATAATACATGGTCCATTTTTAGAAATAGGACACGGATTAAACGACCGACATAGAAACTGTACAAAAATTTAGGCACATCCGAAATGTTCAGAAAAAGACGCAAGATATTCTGTAGAAACCTTTACAGAATGAACGAAATTCGATTTAAAAAAATAATTTTGAACATAATAAGCTCAAACTAATTTTTTAGGCTAACAGACTAAAAATTACTTAGATCAACAGAAAACATTACAGGAAGATATTATTGATAAACAAGAATTCCGTTACAGAATTAAAATAGTGAAACAGGAAGAAGAAAAAAAAAGTGAAAATAGTATTTCGTTCAAGTTCTCACGCTCTCCTTAAGGGAAATAATAATTATATATTTACACAATTAGGAATTAGGAATTATTTGCTACTTTTATTGGAATTATTATTCGAAGACTAGTTTTAGAATGTTAAACATTCATAATTAGACTTAAAAAATACAAAAAATTCAAAACATCATTACTTTAGTACACAGAATATATATATTAATTTTAAAAACCTTAAAAGACAAGAAACTGCTCTTCCTTTCCGACTACTCTAACATTTACTAGACAAACGTTCAAAGCTTCTAATAACTAACAAAAGAAATATTTACATGACAATAATTAGACCCATTTGAACATACAGAGTTGATTTTCACTAATCCGATTCGTCGCGTATACAATCCTTTTGATCTAAAATCATTCGAAAAATACTCAATGGTCCTCACTTTGTCAAATTCACATCCACTAATTTTCATAAATCATATTCAATTACCGATATTCCTCCGAGGCATCTGAAAAGAAGATGGTCTCGATATAGAACTTTTAATGAAGTGCTCCAATTGAGTAGTTGCTTAGAAACAAATGCACTTGTTATTGTGAGCATTATCTTTGAATTTAATAACTGTTTTTTTATTTTAATGCTTACAGCTGCGAATTAAGATCAACAATTGTAACCGATCCTTTTAAATTACAATTATTATTTAATCAAGTAATAAAAAGCGGATTTTCTAAATATGAAAAAAATATAAGATATAAAAAAGATATTTTAATTGTTCACTCAATGGTTATTATAAAAGGGAAAAAAATGATAAAGAAAAACTGGTGTAGGATTTTTACATACTTAAATTTTACTTACAAGTACAAACATTTGTTTCTTTTTCTAACTCACCTGAAAAAAATAAAAAGTTGTTAATACAAAATATTTGTTTTACTGATAACATATATTCATTTATATAAAAAAAAACAAAAATTTTATTATCTATATTTCTGAAAATGTTTTGATAGATTAATATGTATTAAAAAAAGTGAGTAGGTTTCCTTACAGCAACATAAGAGGACGCTGGTTTACAATCCATACATTTACTGGAAACTAATACTTATAAAATAAAGTGCCTTTTATTTTTTTAGTATGGAATCCAATAATATTTAGAATAGAAATATAGTTTTTGTTAATAAACAGTTAAATAAGCCATATTTTATAGCGGCCTTACATGCAAGAAGAGGTTTCCCCACTGGCCTGATTTAGCTAGGGTGTGGTTGGGATGGAAATATCTAGTAATTACATATGCAAGTGGGGTTTTGTCAGCACTTGGATTTCATTGATGTATGCCTAGGGGACTTAGCGCAATTTGCATAAGGGTATTTTAAATTGAAATAGTTCTTGCCACATTGTTATTTTATATTAACATAGAATTTATGCAGATGCGGTTAAAATATTATTTTTTAGATGAGAAACTATATGTATATATATATATATATATATATATATATATATATATATATATATATATATATATATACATATATATATATAAAGTACACTCACAATACAAAGGACAAAATCTAATATTTAAATAATAATTAGGTATATTTAAATTTTTATTTATCTTTTTTATTTTTTTAAGCAACTTCAAAAAAAAAAAATGTAGAAACATTTTGGAATAAATATTTTTCTGTTATGCTTATTTAAAAAAAAAAAAAAAAAAAAAAAATTGCCTTAAAGTTTCGAATTGATTTATAAATTCATACAATTGTTTTGAAAAAGTTTTGAATTATGTCTATCTTTTTAATTTGAACTTCATTTGCCTCTTTTTTTAAGTGCTATGAAAAATCTTAAATTGTATGATCTTAATAATTGTATGTTACAAAAATTAACTTAATACTCTTTTATTTCAATTTAATGTTATCCTCATTAATAGTCATACAAACAAATTCTTACTTAAAATAACTACTTGGACAATCTATGTTCAATATTTGGACTTGGCTAAACTGTCTTATTCTTCTTATATCCATAATAATGTCAATGCAAAATTATATATTATGAAAGCATTCGATAAGTTGGTGATTAAGACTTGTTACATCAGCATTAAAAGTTCACGGTATGCTGCGTCCTTTTGAGCAGACTAAAAAAAATAAACTGTACAACTGTATATATTACATACAACAAGTAAATTTGAGAAACATCATTTCATTGATATGTTTGTTTATCTCGTTTAACGTCACTTTATGATGCTATGGCTAATCGGACTATGCTACGGTGGGAGTCCTAAATTTTGCCTATCCGGGTATAATTAGGATAGGGATCTTTAACGAGTACCTGACATCGCACAGGCTCGGGACCCCCATTTTACGTCCCTTCCGAAGGACGGCATAGCTCAGGATTTTTTACTCCCTTTAAAAAATCCTAAGATCATCTGCCGGGCTGCGAACCCACGATCTTGGGTTTAGTAGGTTGTTATGCTAACCACTACACCACAGGTGACCCCATTTCAATGATATGTTAAAAATATGTAAAGCACTACTCAATAGCAGAACTTAAATAACAGCTCTACATTTGAAAGTCTCTTGGCCATCTTCTTTTCAGACACCTGGGAAGATTTTCGGGAATGGATGTGAGGCAAGTTAAGAGACTAGGTTAATCAAGGAAAAAAAAAATCAACAGTATAAAATAAAATAAAATCAGATCTAGTAAATTTGAAGACAATTCTCATTATTACATGTCAAATGATTTTAGAGCAGCTACCCATTGGTACTTAATATCATTTCTATATCGGAAGGTTCCTAGGCCATCTTCTTTTCAGAAGCCTCGAAGAGTTATCTGGAGTAGAAAAGAAATCAAGGTGAGATTTAGTGGATTTGAATGGTTATGGAGATTACTATGAAAGGATAGGTATCTGGTTTGGACTAAATCAGCGACATATGGAACATTAAGATCTTTATAGATAAATTTATTGGAGACAAAGTAAGGAGCATTGAGGATTTTACGAAGGATTTAGGGTTGTAAGGATTGGATACGAGAGGAATTGGAAGGATTAGTGGAGCCCAAAGTCCAAATTGGTCTTATTACTGTCATATAATTATTGGTTTTTTGTAATTTATTGGTACGTTTGAACGCTTGTATAGTAAATATTGGAGTAGCCAGAAACGACGAGCAGTTTCTTGTCTTTTTAGTCTAGTATGTATAATGTAAATTAATCATTTATGTTTATTTTATGTCTAGTAAGATGTTCTTTTAGTTTTTTTCTTCTTCATTAATTTTATATATAATAATAAAGCTATCCTTTTTACTTACTGCACTCACTTGAGGCAGATTGTCATGCATACTTAATACATCTTTTTTTTTTATATGTATTAAACAAAAATATAGATTCCTGGATAAAAAAAATGCTTAAATAGAAAAAATTAAAGAAATTCCCATAACAATTTATATAACCATATAATATTTAATAAAATATATAAACTAACAGGACCGGCCGCGAAACTAAGTCACTAATGACTTAAACATAAGAGAGAGCAAACTGTCATTATTTTCTTAACATAAATCTCCCCGCGAGCAGAAGTCATCGAAGACCCACCTAGTTGGACTTAACTTACAAAAAATTCACGTCCGGTGTCGAGAAAAAGAAAAAGATTCATCAGCTTTCTAATCCCCTTAAAAAATTACTTCTCATGCATATTAATATTTTTACTTTCCCCTCTAATTTTGAAGCATCTATAATATTATTTTTTAAAAAAATATGTACATTTATGTATACTTGTGTGTATACATTATAAATTATACAGGTTGGCTCGTTAGTAATATCAAAATTCTACAAATTCAACAGTAATAAATAAGAAGTTTTTTATGTTTAAATATGGTTTTCTAAGAACAATACTACCCATTATTTTTTAATACGCTTTATTAACTTCACCTGAATGTAACGGAATCTGATATCATAATTTACACCAATTTCCAGCTATCTGATTAACTTGAAAATTTGCACACGTTTCAAGGACTAATGGCAATACAATAGTTACACAACTCTAATGTCCTAACCGAGTCTAGTTAAATTACCCCCAAAATTGAGGGCCTGTCTTGCAAAGTGAAGTAGTAATTTTTATGTTTTTATATGGTCCGGATGGGTCCGGAGAATAAAATATCAAAAATAAACTAAATTTGATAAGGGGCAAATGTTTTGGGGGCAGAAAAACCCAAACATTTTGAAATATTTTACAAATTTTGGAAAAAAAAAAAATGTTTTATTTACAAAATTGAAGTTTATAAAATAGTGCGTCTAAAGACATCCCTTAAGCTGAATTTGATATAGACGTTTAGTCATAATCAATTGTCGAACATTGAAGAATTATGCCAACTTTAAAAAGTTAGTTTTGGGCATGTCCGTCTATAACGCAGAAATGGCTAGTTCAATCAAAAAATGTTATATACTAAATGTTAAAGATGATTACATTGCGTGCAAGGTAGGATTTTTAAAGTAAAAATTTGCCCATTCCTACTCTGAGATATGACAAAAAAACCATTGTTTGATTATGGATAAACTGTAAAAAAAAAAAATGCAAACAAATCATAGTAGAATAGTAGAGAGATTAGCTTCGAACCTTAGCCTAAAAAACTAAAAGATCTGACTGCTGAAAACTGTTCACCGCACTTAGCTTTTTAGTTAGGTTTCCTATAAAAGCGTGTTTTTCTAGTTGTTTTAAACTATAATTTTTATTTTAATATAATTGTATTTGTTTAAAAAAAGTTGTAGAGCCCACCTGGTACTTCAAACAGTAAATAAATAAGATTTTAGTGATTTATTATTTTGAGTTACAGGATCGAAGTTAATGGGTGTGTACAGTGGTTTTATTATTTATTGATTATGTACTTGTAATATATCTAGGTTTGCCTTTGTTTTATGAATTTATAAATAAATAATAGATGGATGTGTATTTTTTATGAGTATTCTATTGGTTACATACCAGTGCACTGGTATTCTGAACTGGCTATTATACAAGAAGTGAATAAGCATTCTGACGTGGAGTTTTGGGATACCAAATTTTATGTTTCTGAAGAGGGTTACATGCCAAAATATTCGAGATTAAAACATAAAATAAAAAACTTACTTGATATAGAGAATATTAATCGATTTCTAATTTTAATAATAATTAAAAAAAACAACAATGAAAAATGTCATTGAAAACTGGTTTTAGTTACCTTAAATAAAATCAAAACAGTATCCCTCAATGTGCTAAGTGAGACATTGTTTTGTAAAACTGCTAAATTTTGTGAAGTTAAAAAAAATATATTATACCCAAAAAATATGAAAATATTCTGATGTAATTAGTTAAGTAATAACTAAAAACATCTTCTATATGTATATTGCTTGTAATTAATTACATATACTTATTGGGTTATGATTGCTATTTGCTGTTTACCAATTTTTTTAATGAATTATTATTATTATTTTT
Organism: Euschistus heros; assembly: GCA_003667255.2. Classification (NCBI taxonomy): domain Eukaryota; kingdom Metazoa; phylum Arthropoda; class Insecta; order Hemiptera; family Pentatomidae; genus Euschistus; species Euschistus heros. The sequence goes on from RCWM02000011.1 coordinate 865,784, forward strand.
TTTTATTATTTCCAACTAATTGACATTATGTTATTTTTTCAAGAAAAAAAAATAAAAATAAAAAATAATATAATGGTCGGGTTGAAGGTATTGAGAATCGATATATTTTTGTGTCAACTCAATGTTTTATATGTACATCCGTATTTTCAACATTTATAAACACATATGTACGTAATAAAAAGTTGTGCACTATATATATATAAATATTCAATATGTAAATACACATGTCGATACGGTTTTTTTTTTTTTTTTTTTTTTTTTTTTTTACTTAATAAAAAAATAAAATAAGGATCTGGAAGAACTGCAAAGTTGTTTTGTTTTTTCCTATCAAAAGACCTTTTCGTTATTTATATAATCAATTTATTGTTGTAAATTGAATTAGTATTTTTTTGTAACTTGTGAGATAGAGAGGAGGAAAAAATTGTTTGATTAAAAAAGTAATCATTTTTTTAAAAAAAAGGAATTTGGTATTTTTTGATTGAAACGCCGCTTGGTAAGTTGTTTTTTAAAGTTTTGATTAAGTTTACGCTATTATAGGAAAAAAAGCAGCGTGGATTCCGATTGGTTTGTTGCTATAGTAAGTCGAACCTAGCCGTTTCCACTGGGCTTGAAGCAACCGGAGAAATTTTCTATAGCGGAAAATTCAAGCTTAACAATGTTACCTGTTCAACTTAACACATATGAGGATTTATGAAACGCAAAATTATATAAAGAATGAAGAAAGTACACATATAACCTAGTCTAGAATCTACAAAACAAATATAGGTAGGAAATAACTAACAAACAGATAAACACGGAATGAATCATTAATGACGGGACCTAAGATTTTCGTGCTGGAGTTCACTAATAAGGAAATAATAATTTTTGAAATTTTACTTTTTTTGTTTACTTCAACACAAAACCAACACGCAGGTAATATACACTAACTGATGTATATATAACTAAGGGTTTTCCCTATTCACGGATTCGTATTCACCTGTTTCATTATACTTTTACGTGACCGGGCAATTCTAAGGTGATCCTGTAACTCTTTAATTACAGAGAGAACTAACGGAAATATCGCATGCCTTAAAACCCGAGTAATTATCGTGCACAATAATTAAGATTCAAAAGCAGAACGACAAAGGTAGGGAAAACTCCGAAGCAATTACCTTTCTAGGCTACATCAAGAATATTCTGGATATGGGATGTGAAGTGAGGTCATTAGGGAAGTGCCTTGTGCAACTCCCAAATGATTACAGATTTTTAAGTATGTCATTAAAGGAAGTTTTTATTTTATTTTTATTGAATTGCAATGGTGAAAGGTGTCATCATCATCAAATACTATATAATACTATATATACTATAAATACTATATCCCTATCAAATACTATAAAATACTTGAATTTTATTACTATTTGAAGTCAACAGATCTGAAAAATGTTCCATGAAGCATAGTTTGAATATGAAAAGTAGTACAAACATTTTTCAAAATTATATAGGTATCTAAATACATTTAAAAAAATATGCCTTCATTATAAAAAAAAAAAGTTTTTTATTTTTTTCTGTTCCCTATTTTATATAATTTATAATTCTGTTATATATTTATATATAATTAGGTGTAATAATAATGCTATGTTAATTGATGGTACAATTTTTTTTTTTATCTTTAAAATTAAATTGTTCAATTTTTCATTTATATCAAGTGGTTTTTTAAAAATATATACTGTATTGATATTTATACAATTTATTTATATAATGTAATATTTAGACTGCATACAATTTATAAAAGTAAATATACGGTGAAATGATTACAATGACGTCTGTAACTTGTAAAGAACTACTCATTAGAAGTAGTTCAGTAACTGTTCTAGATTGGATGGTCCCAAGGCCATGTTCTTTTCATAGGATTTCATAGAAGGATAGTTATCATGTTTGGTCCAAATCTGCATCATATATGTCATTTAGATCCTTATGGATAAGTTCATTTGTGAGATAATTAGGAGAATTTTATGAAAGGTTTTGAATTGTAAGGATTGGAAACGGGAAAAAATTTTGTGGAGCCCAAAGCTATTGTCCAAATATGTCTAATAACTGTCATATAGATAAATCTTTTGTAATTAATTAGGATCTTTATAACGCTTGTCTAGAAAATGTTGGAGTTAAATGGTGCCCAACATTACAAAGTAAATATTACATGATTTTAAAACACGATTTTTTTCTTCTATTTTGAAATCAAAAAGAAAACAGGGGTCCGGTTTTGGGCACTCTTCAAATCTTTAACTCTCCTAAAATAAAGCCTCTTACTCGTAAATATTGTTTCAACCATCGAACAAAAACTAAAAGTTTTTTAAAATTAAAAAATAAATACAAATGGTACAATTTTATAACTATAGTTTCATAAACAGTTCAATAAGTGGAGTTAGATCAATGTGAGATAACACTAGATCCAATCAAAACTTAACTCCAAGATCTCCCCTACCCAGCTTCGATCGTCAGCAATCACTGATGAAGCAGTTGTCGAACAGGACCTGGCCGACAGGCTGACTGTGTAATTAAACTTCGAACTGCCCCAAGGCCTACGATTACGCTCAACACATGGCCACCGTCCAACAATTAGAGAACATGCTGCTAGTACGCTGCCCCCCTCCCTCTTACACCCCTCACCATTTCAGAATAAAAACCTGGAGGGAATTTATTGTAAGCGGAAGTCGTTTGTAACCGCCACCTTGATAAGCTCCTTTCGGAAATGACATTTACCTAATTCATATTTTTTACTCCGGAAGTAGATGGTCGTTCGTCTTGGAGGATAGCCCGACTCCTGTTATCCTGTTATCCCTATCTACGGCTATTAATGCTTTGTCTTTTTTTCTTTTTAGTATTCCTGTTCCATTCATTCCTGTTTAGGGAAAAATATTAGATATTTCTTGATCTTTCCTGAGACTTGATATATCTAACTGTTTAGATATTTTAGAAAACCTTAAGGTGCCATTCTTTCCTTAATGCTAGCAGTCACGCTTCGCTTCCGTAAAGATCATTAATTTAAATGTTTTACAAGTTTATTAGTAGGCTTTAGTTTATTTATTTCGACTCGAGAGGTAAAGATTTAGTCTCATTCCTGTTGTTTCCGATTCTTACTATCTAAAATTACCCCTATCTGGTAATAATCGATTAAACTAACTCAAAATAAGACATTGTCTCAACTCTGGACAAAATATGTAAAAATAAGTGAACACAATTAATTTTTTTATTTTTTGAAATTGGGTAATCAGAAAGGAAAATAAGAAAATATTACAACTAAAAATTTAATAGCATTTATTTATGTATTTTTGGTTCTTAAATTATTCTCTAATTATTCCCTGTGCGACTATAACGCTCTCACTCTGCCTCCTCTGGGTTTTTTCACCAGTGGCAGAGCTGAGAAAGTAGCGGTGGGATCGCTGGGATGGTAAAAAAAAAAATAATTAAAAAAAAATTGATGGTTGTTGTGAAGATAAGTGAAATTATAAAAACTAGCTAAATATTTACCTTAAAAGCAGGATTATTTAAATCTGCGATGTGACAAACTGGTTACGTTCTGCTTCTTAATAAGACTTTAAAGTATATATTTTGCAGCAATTGGTAATTTTTGTATAATTACAGGATTTAGAGATATGATCCAAATTTCCCTATTAAAATGTGCATACTTTTGACTTTTTTACAACAGCCAGGAAGAATTAGAGTAAATTCAATCATACTAAAATTGAATTATAGCTATTCATAACTAATTTTCTAGAATCAATCACCTAATTCAGTGATGATTAAATCTTTCGGTTTTTTTTAAGTCAACTAATAATTATTTGACAGAGATTTATTCATTATTAAATTAGTTTTAATTCCAGGAAATCAGTTGTCAAAAAGCTATGATTAAATTTTTCCCAAATCTGCAGCCAAAATCTGGCGATTTGATGCGATAAAACCAGATTGTTCTGTGGCGACAAGACATAAAGAGCATCAATAAAACAAAATGTTCAAGCTCACGTCACGGACCAATAGCTCCAACCACCCCCTTTTCCTTAATCACGTGTTCTCGTTGCCCTATTAAATTGCGAAGCGATGCCCCAGCGGACAGAAGTACCGATTCGGGAGGGAAGGAAACAAAAGGGAACCAGATCGCAGAGCGTTTACCCTTCATCGCATTGTTTCGTAGGCGCACCCTCTCATTTGCATACGCGCACCCACAAAGAGAGCAACAATGATTAATGCCCTGATTCCTTATGCAAGTAAATCCGCACTGGGACAATTGCCCTAATGGCGATGGGCAGATGCGAACCCTAGCTAACGATGGTCCCCCATTGTCGTCTCTCTTCGGCTAGGATTGTTGATTTATCATCCCACTGTATTAGTACTTCTGCTTAGCCTCCGGGGAAAGGCCTTCTGTATTTTTGAAAAGTATTAACATATATTTCTGTTTTTCCACATTGCGCTAACCCTACAGTGGGTGAATATATTCTTACACTTTCCATCTCTCCTCAAAACTCTTATTTAAATAAATATACTTTATTGGAATGAACAGTTAAGATGAAATGAAAACCAATAATTATTCGAATGGGTTTATAAGATAATTAACAAATACAAAAAAAAAAATTGTTAAGAAAAAATAAAACAAAAAACAGATAGAAGAAAACACCAATATATATACGGGCGATTTTCGGATTACGGGCAATTTTCAGTACAAACTTTTTAATAGTTTTTACGGTAGTTTAATATTTTTTTTTTAAATATCAACACTTTCTATTGTCGTTCAACTGTTCAAAAAAGCACTAGCTGGTGACTCAAGGGGGTTATCGTGAGAGGGCCGGATTACTGGAGGGGTCGGACTATAGAAGGGCCGGACTATCGAGATAGTAATATTGTTGTAAAAGTAGTCCCGTACTGAATAGATATTTAAAAAAACGTATCATTTTGTGATTATTTGATTCTATAAATTTCACTGGTTCTCTCTCTCTCTCTCTCTCTCTCTCTCTCTCTCTCTCTCTCTCTCTCTCTCTCTCTCTCTCTCTCTCTCTCTCTCTATATATATATATATATATATATATATATATATATATATATATATATATAAATTTGTTCTTCTTATGTTATAATAATAAGGGGTCAGTTAAATTTGTATCATGTCAATTCTCAATGAGCGGCAGTTTATAAATAGGTATCCTATTGGATTCGACTTCCTGGTTTTAAATTTTCAGTCTTTTTTTTTTTGTTCTCTTTTTTTTAGAACTTTTTTTTTTCCTCAAACATATAATTGAGCGAAGAAGAAATAGAAGACACAAGAGGGACGATATGTGAGAACAGAAGACATTTCACGAGCTGTAATGAGGAGGTGCTATGAGAGGTTTGGACCACAGCCAAACTGTTCGATGCGATTGAAAACAGTTGTCGGTAGGTTTCATTTTTAACTTTAAAGCCCTCAAGTATGTCCAGTTATCCTCTGACATACAATATATGTGTACACATTATATTTATCCTTTAGATACTGGAATTTTTATGTATCTAAGTAATCGTAACCAAACAAATTAAAGACTAGGAAATGTGGATTTAATGGACTGTTAAGAAACGCAAAACAAGATCGTTTTTCTTTTTAAAATTAACATAAACATCGTATTGTTTCCGATATATATATATATATATATATATATATATATATATATATATATATGGATAAATTTCTTGGCTGTTACTATTAAATGTTTAGTAAGGTTCTTGAGGTTCAGTCAATAAATAAAAACAACTATTTTGGCGACGTTTCGAGACTATATTGTTCTCATAATCATGCCCTGCATCTTAGTTGGAATGTCCTAGTATTCTTCACACTTGCTTGTTTTCTGTTGGATTTCTGGAGTTCCTTCATCACTGTAATTGCTTCAGGGCCGTGAGTTGTCTTGATATCTTCATAAAATCCTATTCTTTGACTATAGATATTTTCCAGTGTTGACTCGATATGAAAATATGGATATATATATGTTTTTATAACATATAAGGATAAACGTACAAAAAACTGGCCAAGATACAAAAAACAAAAAACTTTTTTTCGTTCTCAACATTCACTGGACAAACGTTCAGACCTTCCGAATTATTACAAGAGAATCATATACATGACAGTAATTAGACCTATTTTGACATACAGAGTTGAGCTTTGGGGCTCCATTAAACCATTCAATTCGTCTCATTTTCAATCCTTACAATCAGGAACCAATCGAAAAATTTTCAATTCCCCTTATTTTGTCATAAAAAATCTTATCGATAAAGGTCTTAATGTACCGCATTGTGTTGATTTTGACCTTCTAATGTAGATCTTTTATTGAAGTACAGCAAGTGAATAGTTCTTTTCATGTCATTGACATGTCACTGCAATTATTTTTCTCAAATTTGGTTGTTGTTTATAATACGTCACGAAACAACTCAAACTTGTAAGAGTCCACCTCTGCAGCCACCATGAGTTCACAGAAAGTACCATATTATAAGGTTTTGACTTCGATCGTATTTTTGTTTGTTTACAACTACAGTATCCTGGAGGACATCAATGGCGGAAGCGTTAAAACAGCATCCTTAAGGACGAAAACTAATATCTAATTGTGGATGGAGAGAGTGGCCAAGGATGTCCTTCGGCCTCAAAAAATCGTCAGATCCTGGCAGATCTGTAAAACAGTGTCCTTATAGTAGATAACTTAAAAACCGTTAAAACAGTATCCTTAAGGACGAAAAACTAATAAAAATCCGCCATCTTAAAACAGCATCCTTTAGGACGAAAAAGCTAATTCTAATTGTGGAAGGAGAGAGTGGCCAAGGATGTCCTTCGGCCTCAAAAAATCGTCAGATCCTGGCAGATTTGTAAAACAGTGTCCTTATAACAGATAACTTAAAAACCGTTAAAACAGTATCCTTAAGGACGAAAAACTAATCAAAATCCGCCATCTTAAAACAGCATCCTTAAGACGAAAAAGCTAATTCTAATTGTGGAAGGAGAGAGTGGCCAAGGATGTCCTTCGGCCTCAAAAAACCGTCAGATCCTGGCAGATCTGTAAAACAGTGTAATAATAAAATTTATTATTAATTAGGATACTCCTTACAATATGAGTTGTCAATATTAATAAATAGATTTTTTTTTTTTTAAATATGTTTATATTTTGCTATTTCCACTTGCTTTATGTTTAAAATTTTCAGTGTACATATTGTGTGAATGTATTTTTTGTGTTCCATATTAATTACTGCCCTAAGGTGAGACATATCGTAATATTAATTGAATAAAACACTTTGAGCTAAAAAACAGAAAAAAATGAGAAAGTTTATCAGAAGTTTGATATTTTCTTATTTGCACTTCCATAATTTGAGAAAATATAGCAAAGGTTAACAGAAAAACATTTAACAAGGATTTTGTTGCTTATGTATTTAAATTTGGTTTCCAAATTCTTAACATGAGAAAGTTTATCAGAAGTTATTAGCCAGATATCTATCCTTTTATAGTAAGCTCCATAAACATTATATTCTAGATAACCCTCCGAGTCGTCTGAAAAGAAGATGGCCTCAGGACCTTCTAATATAGAACTACAAGCTATTGACAAGTTATTATGAAATTTATTCTCAAATTTGCTAGTATTTTTTATTCTTTTTTTTTTTCATATTTACTGAACATTACCGTAAATAGATGAAAAAAAAAATATTATAAAGCCTGAAAACAAAATTAAAATCAAACTACAACTGCATCTCGAATACAAATGAATTTAATTTAAATACTTTTAATAATAGGTTAATTTGATTAACTTTAAAATATTGTTTACATCTGTAATTATATATTACAATCATTGAAATTAAGAAATAAAACGTATTATGTTATGTTGACATATTCTATCGTAAAATATGTTGGTATAGCATCATGGTACAGGGAAACAAACCCCAGAACTCAGATGTATGGGCCACTCCTGACCTTAACTAGTTTTCAGAAGTTACACTAGGAGATCTCACATTCAGCTCCTCTCTTTAACCTTTGCCTTACCATATTTATTTTGTTGCTACCCTTTTCACAAGTATGTTAACATGTCTATTAAATTTATCACAAAATAATTTGTAGTTATTCTGAAAATGGTTTGTGAAAGTCAAGATACGAAAATATGTTTGATTTTGTTAGAACCGTAAATTTGGTTTTATCCATGATATAATTCTTTTAATATTCACATTTTTTGGATAATCTACTCTTGGTGAGACAACCATGTGGATATAATTTTTAAACTCGAGATATAATATAAGTTATAAGATTTGTGCTCTTTTTAGTTTTTTCTAAGCACCTAGGGCCAATTGGCCAATTAGAATCACATAAAGAAGTTATATGGAATTCGGCTTCAAAGTTTCAGCCTTAGCTTTTTATTTTTTTCCTTGACTGGTGGAATTCAATAATTATTTCAATAAATTTATTTTTTAAATAGCACATAACATTGGATTAATATGACTACAAATTACAAAAAATAAAAAAAAATGTTAACATTAATCTAAGTCTTATGATCAATTAATATCACAATTTCAATTTATAGGAATTGAGTAACTTTCCAGAATTTAAGAATAATTAGAAACCAGTTTGGTTAATTGCTGTCAAATGGAGTAATTCATATTACCTTGCCACGGTGTTATAATTATGTGGAAAAATTAATTTTTTTTTAATTTGTTTTTTTTTTTAGTTTAATTTATTGAAATTGGATTTGTAAATATATAAAATTATGTTCAATAATACATCGCGCAGGATATAATTTTTTTAACTCATTAAAATAATATAGCAGACGCGATTAAATATTTTATATAATAATTTAATAATTTCGAGAAAAAGTTAAAAGGCTACTAGAAAAAGTTTAACATATTTGGTCTCAGTGAAAGTCACTTTTTCTTTACCATTTTAATTTTTTTCCCCTCGGAATACTCTATCTTATAAAATCCTAGGTGAATTTTTGTAACAATTTGAATATTTCATATTAATGTTATTATATTAATATTTTTTTTTAAATGTTTATTGAGATAAATGTACAATCAGCCTCAGTAAAGTGCAGTAGATAAAGAGATAAATTTATTTATTCATACCATATATACAAATACACACAACTAATAATAATTAAAAAAAATAAAAAAATAAAACAAATAATCTTATCTTAATATTAAAACTTAAAAAAGTACCAACTACTAGCTGAACCTTATTATTCTATAATACCTCCTTGGGTCAGTTATTAATATAAAACTATGTAAAAAATAAAACTTTATTTTTATATACTTTGATATTTACCACTGTATACAATATATAAAATAAGTAAATGTATGGTAAAATGAATATTATGACATGCCAATTACTTGTGAATAAATAGCAGCGTTCCAATCAATGTTTTACATTACTAAGTCCATTGGCCATCTTCTTTTCAGAAGCCTTGCTGGGTTTTTAGGTATCAAGTAAGAAGCAAGCTAAATCGGCATCATATGGGGAATTAGATCGTCATGGATATGTGTGTTTGGGACATGATAAGGAGCGTTGAGTTTTTTTTATGAATTATTTTGGATTGTAAGGAGAAAAAAGGTTTAGTGGAGCCGCAAAGTTCACCTCTGTATGTCCAAATGGATCTTTTTAAACTAATTTAGAAGGAAGTTTTATATAAACTGAATAGCTTATGCGAAATTCATCGATTTTTAAAATTATAATATAGTTTTTACTATCGAAAATTGGTATTTTTATTATTTTTGATTATTAACTTTGTAAAAGAAAATTTTCTTTTCTATAATAATAAATTCATCTAATCTATGAAATTCAAATAAAAAGTTATATACAAAACATTTTTTAAATAAGAACTTGACAAGAAACTGCTAGTCGTTACAGACTACTTTAACATTTACTAGACAAATGTTCAAAGCTTCCAATTAATTACAAAAGACTCATATACATGACTGTGATTAGACCTATTTGGACGTACGGAGTTGAGCTTTGTTGCTTCACAAAACCATTCAATTCATCTCGTATCAAATCCTTGCAATCCAAAATCCTTCGAAAAATCCTTAATGCTCTTTACTTTGTGACCAATAAGCTTATCCATAAAGATCTTAATGATCCTTATGTTACTGATTTAGCCCATACCAGATTCTTACTCTTTCATAGTAAACTCCATAACCACTCGAATCCACTAGTTTCTCAACTTGCTTCCCGCTCCTTTCTCGATAATCCTCCAAGGCGTCTGAAAAGAAGATGGTCGGGAGACCTTCTTATAGATTTTTTATTTTCGTTTTAAGTACTACTAGTGAGTGTTATTGACAAGTAAATCTAATAATTTCTTCTTTCTCTTATTGTGCATGGGTGATTTCAAAATTTCGGTACAATTTAAATCACAAATGGAAAATGGACGTTTATGTATAGCATTTACTCAACTAGGTTGTCACAACTTGATAATGCTTGGATTTCGAAAATATTTAAGGCCTTCTCTTATGGTATGCTTATTTTATAGTTTGAAAATATTAAGGGGTATTGTTTTCTATTTTTTATCAAAAAATGATTTTGTGATTGATATTTAGCCTTCTTAGCACGATATACACCATCATAAAGAAGTGTCACAACCCTCTAGCTCACTCCCTAAATTATTTTTGAAAATCCCTCCATCGCTCTCTAAAAGGAAAATTTGAAGGGTGTTTTGTATAGGGCAGCGCTATTTCTGGTAGACCTGACTACTGCCATCAGTTTCAAGACGCTGAGTTCATTGATAGACAAGTGAAAGTGCATTTCCTCCGCCCGGCAAGTACCATATTTTAATTCATCTTCACTCCCTAAGGTGTATCAACCCATTGAAAACATGATATTTTTTTTTAGATTCAAGATAAATTTAAAGGCCTACTGAAAAACAAATAGATACCATGTTTTACAAATAGGCCACGTGTATAACGTGATACCAACGTTTTTTTTGGTTAGAACTCACTCCCTACAACTGAGTGAGGATATCGTGTTATATTTGAACTTAAACTGCTTCAGCGTTTATCTGCTTTAATAAAAATAAATTTCTTGATTTCTCCCTCTCATACTATGAAATGTGGGAAATTTTTAGGCACTCAGCACAGCCGGACCATAAACACCAGCCCAAGAGGAACCGATGAATTCAATTAATGCTACTCGTTAATATTTTTATTTTTAAATGTTTTTCAATTTTTTATTTCGACTTAGTTATAATGAAAGTTCAAGGAACATTATTTTTATCAAAACAATTTTTTTTTAATATTTTCGTATTTTATTTAATACCTATTGTGATAGTCTTTATTTCGTAGCTTATTTATCATTTACAATCTATTTAGATGTTATTGTTTAAAAGTTTATAGAACTGTCGTTATTAAGTGCAATTTTATATTATTTTAGTATTTTTAAAGTTTAGTTTGAACTTTTTAAAGTAGATGTGACAGTACGTACCTAAAAGGCTGAAAATGTAATTCATGTATACCCCCAAGTTTATAATATACATACCTCGCTTATTTGCTTTTCTTTTCTTAAATGTAATAAATATGATATTTTCCCCACTCCCTAGATTATAAACTCACTTCCTAGTCGTGGTTTTTCACTCCCTAGATCCAAACTCACTTCCTAGATTTTAATAGTTATTATTTATTTAATATATCTAGAAACATTGCAAATTATAACAATTTGTGAAAAAAAAATCAATTTACATGTTTTATGTAGTGAACATTTTTTTTTATTGGAATTATCCCGAAATATTGAAATCACCCACATATATACATACAGTTGTAAATATTAATAAATAGTTTAAAAAAAAAAAAAAAAAATTCTAAAACAGGCCTAGGAACCTGCTAGTGTACAATTATTATTAATAATTTTTATTGAAGCACTACTGATGAGTAGTTCTTTGCAAGTTTTGACATGTTATTGTAATCGTTATGAACATATTTACTTGATGTATGTAGTTTGTACAGTTGTGTAAGTTCAATAAATGGATATTTTTTTTTTTTTTTTTTTTTTTTTTTTTTTTTTTTAAGTTGAGTATATTTACCATTGAAAGAAATAGGACATTAATGCTATTTCCATTTTTCATTTAGTCTATTATATTTTTGTCTTTTTAATGCTGCATAAGGAGACATGACGACCTAACAGGTGCTTTTTCCATCTTAGGCTATGCATACGAAAATAACAATAAATAAAGTAGAGGCATCCAGTATATTGTCGTTTCTTCCCAATATGGCGCATGACCTCTTTCGCCGTAGTCGAGCGTTCTGTCTTCTTAAAGGGCAGAATAATTAAATAACTTGCCGAGAACGCATTACCGTAAGTTTTGAACCTTCGGGCGTAATATATGCCACAATGAAAAAATTCTTGAGACAAAATAGACTCTTTTAGGGTAAGTGTACCATAACTAGACAGTGCTCCATTAATTAACATTTTATGCAACAAGCTTGAATAAAAAGATTCAGGGTTGATTATTTTAACTTAAAATTTGACGGTAATGTGCCAAGGTAATCTGGTTAGCTACGCTGCCATCTTGGTTTTTGAGAATTTTAGAGGCAAAACCAAAAAAAGTAAGGCTAATCTGCGTTGATTTTGAAATGTTAATACTTTTGGTTTTAGATTTGTTATCGATAATAAATGAGTTTTGAAGTAAATCTAAAATATTTTCTACTATATACATCTCTGAAATGCGGTAAATTTTAGTTTAAAAAAAAAACTGTAATAAATTGTTGTTATTTAATATTTAATGATTATTATGTTGAACAGATCCGATACCTAGGACTCCACTTGGCCAAACGTCTTACTTGGAATCCACATACTAGACTAAAACGACAAGAAACTGCTTGTCGTTACAGACTTCTTCAACATTTACTAGACAAACGATCAAAGCTACCAATTAATTACAACAGACTCATATACATGAATGACTGTGATTAGACCTATTTGGACGTACGGAGTTGAGCTTTGTTGCTTCACATAACGATTCAATTCATCTCGTATCAAATCCTTGCAATCCAAAATCCTTCAAAAAATCCTAACTGCTCTTTACTTGGTGACCAACAAACTTATCCATAAAGATCTTAATGTTCCTTATGTTACTGAGCCCAGACCAAATACCTATCCTTCCATAGTAAGCTCCATAACCACTCCAATCCACTAGTATCCCAACTTGCTTCCCACTCCATTCCCGATAATCCTCCGAGGCTTCTGAAAAGAAGATCGCCAAGAGACCATTTAGTGTAGATTTTTATTGAAGTGCTACTATTGAATAGTTCTTTACAAGTTATTTACATGCCATTGTATTCACTATCAACACATTTACTTGATGTATATATTTTTGTACAGTTGTAAATATCAATAAATGAAAAAAAAAAATGTTTATTATAGATTATATGTAGATTTTATGATCAACTTAGACATGTTTCCCTTTAATGTATAGTCATTGCAAGTTATTTATCTCTATTTGGCCAAGGATTCAATTTAGGTGTTCAAATGATAGTTATCCCCGACCGAATTCCTTGAACATGGCTACCTCTAACCTCAGGTGTCAATTTGTATTAAGGACAACCCAATGGTTCTAATACAATTTATATGATAATAACCTAGAACTTTGTATATCCTTTAAACCTTCTGAGATTTTCGAGGCACCCCTTAAGCTACAAGAACCCACTGACAGTATTAACCAATGAGCAGGGGAAGATAAGATAGATAGATAAATAGATACATAATTATTTTATTTATTAAAGATAATTCTCGTACAAATGTAAGTCTGGTACATTCTCAGACTATTCTAAATCTATTTACATAATAGGAAGGAATATGAAATGAAAATACACTTATTACATACAAATAGATGAATTAATATAATAATAAATTATTAAAAAAAATAAATATAAGGATGAGATCTCTCGGTTAACAATTGAAGTCCACTAATGAACTGGTAAGTTTATACATACTTGTATGAATACATATAAAAATTTTAAATACTGATTTTCATTTGTACAGATATTTTACTGATATAATTATAAATAATGTTTATTTTATCAGTATTAGGAATATTTAAAATATTTTCAACATTTGCAATGTCATTGGTGTTCGTGATAAAGGTCTGCAAGTAGGTTTTTTCTGGGTTCATTGAATTCAGAGCAGTGCAGTAGGTAGGTGGCTCATGCAGTCCTCCACAAAATGCTCACAGAAAGTACAATTTTTGTTTCCTTCAAGTGAAAGTATCTTGTTCTTCAGGTACAGCTTGATGACTGCCGGGCTGGAAACTCTTAATTGACTGACAATTCTCCCTTTATGGAAGCCAACTTTAAACTATAAATATTTTTCTGGTTCCACAATGTTAAAACTGCTAATATACCTTTAGATTGGGTTAGCGGCTGAATTTAAAGCCTTGTTGATATCTATGGACAAAAGGTGGGTCGTTAATTTTTGCAAAATATCATATTCTTGTCATATCAAATAATTTCCCTCAATACGTAAAAATTCCTGTTTGCAACCTGGGGATTCGAAGATAGATCTCACTTGTGTAACCCAATTGAAGTCATATTCCTGCTTGTTTCCTATTTTATCAAGCTGAATGAGCCTGTTAAAGCAAACCGACGGAAGTCCAGTGGAGGAAAAGTTAGACTGAAAACAGAAAAAAAAAAAAAGGGCAATGCTAATTGGATCAAAAACTTTCCTTAATTTTCCGTTAGTCGCGTGCCCGATACGGACAAGAGTTGTCGCGTGGCACCTGTGGTGTGTTTTTACCTTTCTTCGATGAAAACTACTCAAAATGTATTTTATTTCTGGTTTTAATGTTTTAAAAAAATATATTAATTCTCCAGTGAAGCCATGCTGAATTCTAGAACCTCACAGGTGTTTGTGTATTTATGAAGATGATTCATTAAAAAATGTTTACGAAACTCTCTATCTTAGTACTAAAAAAAACATTATATGAAATGAAAAATAAACTTTATTCTGGGGCAAACTGTCCCCCAAGAATAATTAAAGTGCACATTAAAAAGATACAATTGTCTGGCTTCGATTAGTTAAAAATCAGCATATCAGTATTACAAATTATAAAATTACAATTATGAGAAAAAAAATTAAAAATTAAAATTAACTAAAAAAAAAAAATAAAAATAATAATAAATAAAATGCAATCAACAGTAAAAATTTTAGCACACTTATGTACATTTATTATATATTATTTACATTTTTGAGGCAGATTGAAGATCAAGGAGAAGGGTAAATAAAAGAAGTTAAGGAAGAGGCTTTGAGAATATTGATAGGTAAGGAATTCCAAAAAGAGTTAGCACGAATGACGAAGGATTTTTCAAAGGAGGCAGTTCTATGTGAGAGGGTATATAGGTTGGAAGGTTGGGAATGGTATATAGGTATTTAGGTGGTGAATGGAGGAACGCAGAGTAAGCAGGTCTAGAATATAGGAAGGTATATTGGTTTTTAATGACTGGAATAGGAAAGTGCCGAGGAAGTATTGCCGTCGAAAATCAGGAAAAAGTCACCCTAGCTCATTGTACCGACAAGATACGTGAGACCGTCTGTCGACCCCAAAGATGAATCTTATGAAGCAATTCATTAGTCTCCTTAGTCTCATATCTAGCTCAACATACAGCCCCCATACACCAAGCACCCGTAATTAAAGTTAAAGTGGGGAAATATGAGAGAGGGTACCAGAAGTTGGCGGGTACTTCGGGGAAAGGAGTCACGGTATCTTTGGAGCTGTTTGAGGATCATGATGGATTTTTTGGTAATTTGGGAAATGTGGTTACTCCAGGATAAGTGTTGATCAAAGGAGATTCCGAGGTTATTATGGAAATTTGACACTGAATTGTATGGTTATTGAGGTAAAGTAATGTATAGTAAGGGAGGGAATTAAGGGTAGGTTTTGAACCGATAAGGATAGCCTTGCTTTTCTCTGGATTCAGGCGTAACTTATTTTTCACTGCCCATCCGCTGATGTTCTCAATATCATTATATCATTATATGAAGCAGGTGTTAACATAATAAATTCGTTTAACAAATAAAAAATGTTTTTAAAGAATATACGTTTGGTATAAATGTGAATTATGACAGGGGAAAAAGGTCATAGAGAGCTGGGGAAATTTTGTCCAAAGAGGGGAAACTTACCCCATTCCAATGAGGAAAATATTTTATGTCACCTGGCAACGCTGCCTAAGATTCCATAAGAAAACGATCACAGTTTTGGTATATTTATCAAAAGTGAACTTTAACAAAACATACTATATTTATTTTTATTTACATAACTCGAGGTAAGTTCCTAAAACTAACATAACTCTCGCCAAATGTACCAGCTTATTTTGTTTATCGATATTTTGATAAGAAACCTCCATGCTTGAGTTTTTATGAAAAACAAGAATGCATGAAATAACAGAAACATTTAAACAATAAATCCAAATAAAAAATAATATTTATACATAATATACGTTTGGTTTATAAGTGAAATTTTACTGGGAATTTCAGGGGAAAAAGGTGTTAATATATATATAATATTTTTTTATATACAAAACTCAAGCTAAGTTTCTGAAAAGTAGGTTTTAGCGTTAATTAGGATAGTTGCCAGAGGGCGCTACGCCTGGACGGATTGACAACCTTCCTGTGACTCTCATTAGATATCCTAAAAATGTAAAAGAATTTTTCATCTGAACATCTAATTTCTTATCACACCAAATTTTTCACACCACTTTTAACTGATTGCTGCTAAACTCTTTGAGAGATGTTTTGCGATTCAGCGGTCGACCTTGGTTTCATTTTATTTTATTTTGAATTATCAATTCCGACCTTATTATTATAGTGTTCCGATTGAATAATCATTTATTTCCTTGAATTGTGGTAGATTTTAATGTTCGATAAAATATAAAAAAATTCGAGAAAATCAAAGTCTGCTTGAAATTTTAGTATTTTGAGCTATGGTGTTATAGACTAATAGAAACGTTTAATCGTGCCATTGTGAGATGTCATATATTTTCCACTTAACCTCCTTATAGCTATAGTTCATTTTCTTTATATATCTTGTCTTGCTTACTCATGATTATTTTTATTTTTCCTAGGTATATTGTAATTATTTTTAGCACTATGTGTATGTATGTATTCATACGTGGTGGTTAGAGCTATGTAATGTATATTATTACCGCGTCTTCCAATTTTTGTTTATAATTCATCGATGGTGACAGATACAATGAAGCATTTATTTTGAATACTCTGGAGGCGAAGTAGACTACTTGAGAAAAATTTCCACATAATATTTCTTATCATATATTAGGTCATGGATCCTTTTTTTTTTTTTTTTTTTTTTTTTTTTTTTTTTTTTTTTTTTTTTTTTTTTTTTTTTTTTTTTTTTTTTTTTTTTTTTTTTTTTTATAAAATCCTTTTTTATAAATAGTACAAAATAATATCTGAAACTGATATTTGGTTGTAAATTTTATTCCTATTTATATTTCATTTCCGTTTCACGAAATAAATTTTTTATTCAATACTCTGTTATATTGGAAAGTTTTAGACTTAGGCCAACCATCCAAACATTTAAAGTTATTCTAGGAACTGTACTTTCACCAACTTTATCGATTTCTGTAAGACTTATTTTTACAGTTTATCTTTTATTTTAAAATAATTAATTGAAATAATGACTTGGCGATAACATCTTCATCGTTACTGAAGGTGAAAGGAATTATGAATTTTTTTCCTTAATAAATATATAATAAAATTTTTAATTGATGAGGAATCTAAGGCAAATTAAAAATGCACATTATTCGAGTATACAGGTTCCTTGTAGTTTATGACACTGCTCTCATACAATGCTATGTAAAACAAAAAGTAAGAAAATATGAGTGGTTATCTAACAAAACTTAACATACCCAATTCAGAGAAATGTAGAAAAAGAGCCAAAAACTTACTCCAATCCTCCACCTGCTGTTAAATTCAAAACAATTATATTATTTAAATTCTTGATAGATCTACTAACAAAAACTATGTATAGTAGTGTGCAGCTCGCATGGATTTATCAGAAAAAAAAAAAAAAAATTCGAAAGTGGATATGTTCAGTTGTGAGGAATAACTCCTCATATGCAACTATACTCCTCATATATGTATATGTATAAATGTATATATATGTGTGTGTATATGAATTTATACATATACATATATATATATATATATATATATATGTATATATATGTGTGTGTATATATATATATATATATATATATATAGGGTGTTCAATATTCGATGGCCACCCCCTTTTTTTTCCACAGTTTTTGAAATTTTGAAACGAAACTCTCAGGGTCATAAATATTTCAAACAAAGTTTTTTTTCAGGTTATAGTCTGCTCTCCAACCTTCTCCATTGACCCTAACTTTGGAATTCCCAGTGGGATGAGGTAAATTTGTCGACGGATTTCGATAGAAAACGAAATTTTGAATCGATTTTATACCGGTGAATATTTTTATCCGGGGCACCGTTTCGCCGCAAATTGCGAAAAATCATTTTAAGAAAATAGCAATCTAAAACTGGTAAATATATAAGCAATCTACAGCAATACCAGTTTTAAATTGCTTATTTTCTTAAAATGATTTTTCGCGATTTGCGGCGAAACGGTTGATTGACATGTGTGAATAAAGAAATGAAGTTTTAAAAAAAATTTGTTTAATTAATTCGAATTATCATTTTTA
Source organism: Euschistus heros (assembly GCA_003667255.2). Taxonomy (NCBI): domain Eukaryota; kingdom Metazoa; phylum Arthropoda; class Insecta; order Hemiptera; family Pentatomidae; genus Euschistus; species Euschistus heros. The sequence continues at coordinate 884,456 of RCWM02000011.1, forward strand.
ATAAATCCTAGTCATATGATCCTTATAGAAAAACAATATCTTTTTTTTATCTTTTGGATATTGTTAGAAGGGATTTTAAATAAATACAGAATTTGAAAAAAAATTTATAGCACGGATCTAAACATTTATGAATTAATTTTCAGTCTGAAAAAAAGTAAATTAAGGTACAATAGAAAATACAAAATACTGCAACTATGAAATATTCTGGATGAAAAAAATTTGCAAAACCGTCCATTCCATATCTTGGAGCTCTTGGAAAATATCTATGCAGACGTGTTCCGCGAACGCCCACTAAGCAGATGGTCATATCTGTGATGATTTGAACACTTGTACAAGACAATGGGACAGTACTCGGACCAATTTCAACCCGTGGTACAGTTCTGAGTACTTCGGGGTACTCAGAACGTACAAATGATCGTACATATTTCATACCGCTTGTGAAGTGAAATCGATTTACTTTGAGCTTTATATCACACGTCATGAATGAAAGAAGTTTTTGAACTAATATTAGAAATAAATTAGGAGCTTAGTAATTTGATCCTGTATTAGATAATTAGTGGCAATCATACATATAAATTAATTTAACACGATTTGTGGATGATATTAACCTGTAAGGTGATTATCCGAACTAACCAAAAATAATATCGATTTGAGGTGTGGCTATGTCTTTTGAATTATATGTTCTGTCTAGCATTGTATCTATAGGCCTAGACTATCACAGAACAATAATGTGTTTCATCGGATAAGCAGGACTGATATTAAAAAAATAAAATAAAAAGAAATGTTTTTAAAGGTGGATAAATTTTCGTTTGCATCCCAGATCTGTTTACTAAAACAATATATAATATTACGATATTTTTGAATTTCAATGAATAAAAAAAAATCTTACCAGAATCTTTCGATTCACTGTTTAATTTCAACTTTAAGATCAAAAAAAGCAGGACTGAATACACACATATGTGGAGGATTAACAGGGATATTAATAGGCGAATATTGGTTGTTCTTTGATGCGTACTTGACACAAATTCAAATATTTTTCCAAATATACGCCATTCTTATAAGAATATAGCCCAGTAAAATTATGTTCCAAAAGTCCGTTCCCAAGTAAAAACTGCCGAACTTTCATTTTTAACGGATCTCTATGTTTTTTAGGATGCTGAATCCGAATCGAATCTGAAGTTTCCTACCACGGCAGACGTCGGCTTCATGCCCAACACCTCCCCCCCAAAACGCCTAAAATACTGGTTATTTTAAGTAGGTATACACATTTATCGTGCTAGCATAGGTGTTGCACGTTGTTTAATATAAATTAAACTATAAAATTATTTATATAAATATTGGGGTCTTTTTTACTTTAGCCATCCCAGTTACTGTTCTAAGTAACATGCAATCTAGATAAAATAACAGTTGCTATGAGATAACCTAACTACCATATGACCATTTATATTCAGTATTACGTTCTAGTTATCATTTTTAACATGTTTATTTTAAATATGAATCTTTTAAAACTTAGCAAGTTACTGAAATCAGAAGAAATAGCTTTCCAACACCTACAGAGATGTGGATTACTGCACAGAACGAGAAAATGTGGAAGAGGACATTTTATGAAGATTTATTATTACAAAAATACAGCTCCTTTTTATAAGTGTTTTTTGAGAAGTTGCAGGGAACAAGTTGGTGCATTTAAAGGAACATGGCTCAAGAAGAAGCCTGTTTGATTCCTACTTATGTGAATTTGTATATAGGAGAATGAATGAAAAAAGGGATATTTGTGAATCATTGAGAGACTATTGGCCTCCAAAATGAAAATTTACATGAATTTATTATAAAATACCTACTTTGATTGCTTTTATTAAAATATTTTAAATAAACAATTTTGAACAAATGTTCTTCACTAGTATTAATTCAATAATAAGATTTCAATGTTTAAGAAAAAAGTAACTGGGATGGCTAAAGTAAAAAGCAATAGATCATAAATAATCAATTTTATAGTTTAATTTATATTAAACACCCATGCTAGCTTAGCTAGTTTAAAATAACCGGTAATTTGGGCGTTTTATTGCGATTTTAGGTATGAAACCGACGTCTTCCGTGGTAGCAAACTTCAGATTCGGATTCTGCATCATAAAAAAAATAAAAATCCGTTGACAATAAAAGTTCGACAGTATTTTCTTCGGGAAACTCTTATTTTTCTGAACTAGTAGCTGATATCACGAATGTGTTTAGTAATAGGTAAATGTAATCTAACAAATCATGGAAGTACTGATTGAAGTACGTTTTAAGTAAGTATTTTTGCATATGTTTTGGCTTACGCCACAGATTTTTTTTTTTTTTTTAAGCCTAATGAATAATCGAAAAATAATTCAGGATTTCCTGTTTTCTTTAAATTATTTTTTTATTATTATTGTGTAATCGTAATTCAAGATGTGACTTCTGTACTGAACAACTTTTTTCCCTTTCTTCGGCCAATCCGTTGGGGTATGGATGGAAATTCATCTATGTTATTTTCTCTCGCATTCTTTAGTAGTTATAATAATATTGTTTGTATAGAGAATTATTGATAACAATCGACTGCCCTAGTTATCAGCTCAGATCCCTAAGTGGCAAGAAGAATCAACAAGAAACAATTGTGTAAGGTCAGAAATAAGTGGCGATGAGTTGTGTAAGGTGATAATCTCGTTAGCTATTATAGGGCGGGGGAGGGGGGAGGGGAGTGGAGGGGTAGCATTTCATCGACCCAACGTTATAAGTATTCCTGCTTGGCACGAATTCCGCCCCATTCCGGAGCCTCTTGTGGGGGTGGTGTTACTAAAACAATAAATCAACTAATTATAGAGCTTTTATGTTATATATACTAATAATTAAAAATAAACAAAATATTTTTGTACGAAAAATACGAAAAAAATTAAACTGAAGCATAAATCTGAGCACAGTCAAATTAGGCGCAGAACTATAAAATCTTGTTCCACTGAACACCTTAAAATGTATACAATGTATTTACAATTGTATACGATAAAATAAAAAAAAATCTAGTAAATGTGAAGGTAATGTTCATAATGAAATGTCAATTGCTTCTAAAGAAACTTCCTATTAGAAGCACTTCGACAAAAGTTCTATATTACAAGGTCCCTAGTCTATCTTCTTTTCAGAAGCCTAGGAGAGTTATCTGGAATAGAATGGGAAGTTGAGATAGTAGCTTTGAATGGTTACGAACATTGATATAAGAGGATAGTTATCTGATTTGGGCTGAATCAGCAACATATGTAAAATTTAAATCTTTATGGATACGTTTGTGGCAACGTAAAGGAACATCAAGGATTTTACTCCGTATATCCAAATTGGTCTAATTACTTTCAAGTAAATAAGCCTCTAATATTGAAAGGTTTGGACATTTATCTAGTAATTGTTGAACAAGTCGGAAATGATGGGTTGTTTTTTTTTTGTAATTTTAGCCTGGTGTGAAGATATTTAGTAATTAAATAGATTTATCAATAATAATAAACTAGTGTGTACCTTGTCCGAAAATGAATGAAGGTTTGAGGTTATAAAATATAAATATATATATATATATATATATATATATATATATATATATATATATATATATATATATATATATATATATATATATATATATATATAAAAGGTCTAAAACAGTTTGTATTGATTACAATATTCTCCATTACTCTCAATACATTGATACTAACTAGTTAATAATAATTATAAATTGTCTATACCTTGTGAATAGAAGTTTGATTCTTTGACACTGAAAAATTGTAGATTCCAAGTACTAGCAATTAAATAATAAACATCATTGCCTCAATATGCATAAATTGCGAATGCCAATAAAAAAAAGAAAAGAATTTTATTACAATTTTATTTTATTTTTATATTAAATAATCTCTCTCTCTCTCTCTCTCTCTCTCTCTCTCTCTCTCTCTCTCTCTCTCTCTCTCTCTCTCTCTCTCTCTCTCTCTCTCTCTCTCTCTCTCTCTCTCTCTCTCTCTCTCTCTCTCTCTCTCTCTCTCTCTCTCTCTCTCTCTCTCTCTCTCTCTCTCTCTCTCTCTCTCTCTCTCTCTCTCTCTCTCTCTCTCTCTCTCTCTCTCTCTCTCTCTCTCTCTCTCTCTCTCTCTCTCTCTCTCTCTCTCTCTCTATCTATCTATCTATCTACCTATCTATCTACTACTCTCTCACTCGCTCTCAGGCCCCCTCTCTCTCTTTACTTTTACCTTTTTTTTTTTTTTTTTTTTTATTATTATTATTATTATTTTCTTTTTTTGGTTTTTCTTTTCATCCCTAAGCTTATGTCTTTTGTTTTTTGAATATTTAGTAATCCTTGAATTATTGTATTAAAAAAAAAAAAAAAAAAAAAAAAAAAAAAATTGCGACATTTTTAGTTTTAAGGTATAAATATATTTTTGTCTATAAGATAGGGCCTAAGACAATAAAACAATCTCCTCTTAATTTCTCTCTCTCTCTCATATATGCAAACCAGTTAGTACTGTTATTTACAAAGACAAATAAGTTAATTCTAATTTATTTTGGTGTAGTAATCCAATATAGCAGAGAATAGTGGGACACGAGAAGAGGAACGTTTATAAATAAGCCGCCAAAATATCAATTTGAGATATTTTTTAGAGGAGGCAGTACAATATATTACGGGGCAAACAGTTAACGGCGATATGCATTTTGTTTAATGATCTCATTTGGCAGGTCTTTGTTTTCTCAGATTTTGGCTCCGTTTCTCGTCATCGGTAGAGCTGTTTAGAATTACACCTCCATCCTCTCCTTACATTTTTCTCACATATTCAGAAATAGATCCGTGCCAGGAAAAAAAATAAAAGGTTTACTCCCAATATGACACCTAAAACCAACAGAAATAAAGAAGGATTTCCAATATGACAGGCGGAGTGGACGAGTATAGGGAGGTATTTTAAAACTATTTCAGAAATAGCTCGCTTACCTTTATGTGGGAAAAAATGATCGTTTTTAGCGCCTGAAAGAAAGCCTGTGATAGCGGAGACGGAAACTGAACGTCAGCCAATACCGGGGATATTCGGAGCCTTCTGTGACAGCACAACGGCACCTATTGCCAGGTGACTTTTTAAAAGTTTGTTTAGGTTGGCGTATTTGGTTAGTTGAGTAACGGTTATAGGGCGTGTCACGGATCCTAAATCGCAGTTATTACAGAGTAGCAGTGATTCAGGGGCCAATTAGCTCCATCACTGCCATTAGCTCCTCACCTCCGACCCCCGGGGACTATCATTACAGTAACCAGCACAGCGCCCTGCGGTAACCCTCCGGATACTACTTCATTGCCTCATCTGTTGCATTTGATTAAGCACAGCATTGAATAGATACAAAATAAGATCTTAGAATGCATATCAGGATGGGTTTGACACATATAAAGATACCTCTTCGATATTCTTATTAAAAAAAAAATAAAAAAAGTTTTATTGAATACATATTACAAGCTGCATAAAAATAAAAAGTCCTTAAATTATTCTGGGTCCTTAAGCCTCTTAATTCAAATAATAGATAACAGTCAAGAGCCATATTTTATAATACTAAAAAGTGGATATTGAGAGTTTTCTTAGATCTGGATTGATATTATATGGTTGAAGAAGTGGTCTTTGAAAGTGGAAAGGGTATTTGAATGGCAAATAGTGAAATGGATGGAGTTCCGCAGAGAAGATGATCGGATTAGGAAAGATCTTTCGGAAGCTGCTGAGCAATGAGCAGGAATATCCTAAAAAATCTGACTGTCGGGTAAGAATTGAAGATCGAGCAGAAGATGTTCGGAAATGAAAATAAATGAATATATTTTAATAGCAAGAAATTAAATCTTTTGATTTGTGATGTTATAAGATTGCTATAGAAGTTAACAGAATTGCCTTAAACAGTTGGAGAAGAGTCCACAGTCCACTTTTCCACTATGATAATATTAGTTTTAATACATTAAAATGGATCAATCAATAGGTACGAGTATTTGGGTCTAATACAGTCGATTTATACATCGTAGTTCGCAAAAGCGAATGTATCTACGATTCTTTAATATGTTGTAAGGACCCATAAGAGTAGTTAAAATCCAAGTTTGCACCCCTCAAAATCTAGTGCGATTTTTATAGTACTCGATAAACTGCGAAAGTTCAGAATTTTTTTTCATTTTCACTTATATCTTGTAAAATTTGCTTGGTGTTTGTACGATGTCAAAGACCACTAAATTTGTGCTCTAAACTTTTTTTTTTTTTTTTTTTTTTTCAATTTCTTATCCTTCATCTTTATGAATATAGAAATAAACAAAACAAACAAATAATAAGCAACATCCTGATTATTATTTGTTTGTTTAGTTTATTTCTATATTAGTAAATATAGAGGATAAGAAAACAGAAACAAAAAAACTCAATTTGTGACAATTTAATCTTTACCGCAGCTTTTTAGATTAATTGGTTGCAGAGATACAGCTCTTTAAAATAAAGTTATTTTTTGAAAGTACTGGTTTAACAAAAATATTTTTAGAAAATAGCTTAAAGAAAATGTAATAAGCTTTAGTTTGATACCCAAACTGTATCCGTAGACCCAATTGTTTTCTCAGAAATAGTAAAAGAGGAAAATTGGATTTGGGAGAAAAGACATTAAACTTAACACGTCAACATTTTACTTAATATACGTGTATGTTCTTGGTGTAAAATAAAATATTAAAATTTTCTTTAAACTATTTTCTGATATATCTGTGAAACCAGCAATATTTTTGTCAGTTGGCGGCAAAAACTTGACGATAGCAGCAAAATTTCTTATTTTATGAAAAATCACCATTTTGTGGAGACCTGTATCTCCTCAAATTAAACCACAGAGCTGAGGTTAGGATTAAATTGTCACAAATTCAGTGCTCTTTATAGTTGCAGATATTCTATACCATTCAAATACGGTTTAATTTAAAAAGTCCAATAGAAGTTCAAAATAATTCATCAATCCAAATTGAATTTGGTTAGGTTTCTATTCTATTCATTACCAACCCCTTATGTTGTCCAGATCTTTTAAACATTGAACGTTAAAAATTGTGTATCGGTCTTCTACCTTAGTTCGGACATTAAAAACGATTTAACATTTAATAAAATATATTTTCTCCTAGAAGGAGGATACCTCTTCTATGAAGGGAGGGTATGAATTTTCTTTTCATGATTTCCTTCTTCTTTTTTTTTCAACTATTAAGGAGGCACTAAGCGATAGATTAACATACGCTGGCGTCTAGAAAGCACTGTCCATAAATGGTAATGTTAATCGAATTCTTTTACAGATGGACATTCCCTGCATCGCGGCGGTTTCTGCCACTGGAGGAGCAGTGATAATGAAAGGAGATAGGGGCGAGTCCTGGCACTTATATGTCACAGGTAGCCGGATGCCACGGGGGAATGTCGACGAGTTCTCCTCTACCCGGCTTTAAGATTTTTTTAAAAAATCCTTAGGGAAATAAAATAATTTAATGGAAAGCTAAAAGGAAAATAGGTGTATATCTATATTACTATATAAAAGGAAAAGCCATTTTTCTTTTGTGATCACTAACCTCGAAAACTACTGAGCCTATCTGTACCAAATTTTAACTACATCATCTTCATAGTTCAAGGAAAGCTTAGCAATAATGAAATGTACATATCTTAATTAAATTATTGTTAAAAAAATTATAAATATGTGGTTCGCAATGAAGTTTGAAAATTAGGTGGCAATCGCCATTCAAAAGAGGTTACAAAGATATGCTGTTATATTGTGGTAAGAATTTATAATAAAACTTCCTTAATTCAATTACATTGTTATCAAAAAAGCTATGATTATGTGGTGTGAATTGTGGATCCCAGTGGAGTTGCTGTATAAGAGAAATAGAAAAATATTACAAAAAACATACTTAAAATATATTCTTAAAATATTCTACAATCAGCTATATTTTCTTTACTATAAACTTAAAAAAGATTAGCATATTTCAAAGAAATATTTTGAATTTTTTTCAAGACGCTTTACCGTTTTGAAGAAGCGAAATTCAAATTCAAATTTAGAACCCTTTTATCAAATCTTTGTTCGGAACTTTTTTGGCAGTTTAGGTTATAAACTTCATACAAAAAGAAACAAAAAAATAATAATTTTTTATTCATTAATTTATTAATTATCATATATGACAATGTTCAAAAGTAAGACATTAATCATATGATTTTTTTCTTTAATATTTAATAATAAAGTTTTTGTTTTTTTATTAACGTACAGGATACATATGACTGCCCGTACATTATTAGTAGAGAAGGCTGTACCAACAAAAAAAAAAAAAAAAAAAAAAAATTAAAATATTTATAAAATAGAAGTTTAAAAGTATTTTTTTTAATTTTTTATTTATGAATTATTTTTTTGATTTTATATATTAATATTTATTTATTTTATACAATATTTACAACGAGTCAATGGGCGGTCAAATAATATCACTTACATTTCAATAAATTATTAATTTTTTATTCTATCCATATCTGACAAGAGAAGAAGACATATAAAACCTTAGAGTATATGCTAGAGCTTGAAAATAGTGTTTAATATTTTGATATCTTAATAGTACTACGTACTACGTGGAAACAGTACCAGTCTGGCCAACTATCCCCTGCTTTCATCCTCAAAAACTTATTTATTTAATTTAATTATTTAATACATTCAGACCAACATTATACATTTACATAGATATACATTATATAAATCATTTATCCATTTATAAGTATACTACACCTAAATACGGAAATCTTTTCTGTACCTGCATCTTTGGGAATACCACCAGTTGGGAAATCCCAATCCCCAAACCTTTTAACTGTTTTTCAAAATTCCCAAGGTAAGTTGTGTACTAGAATTGTTATAATTAGCTAGTCGAAACCATATCATTGTAAGTATAGTAACCTTGTAAGTAGTTTCACACTCCTCTATAGTCCGTAATTATATATATTTAATTATTCTAACACATACATGCTTATATTATAGCTAACTATTTATATGTACAGTTACTTTGGAGACGATCTTGCAATCAAATCTTGTGGAAAACTGCTAGAGGAATACAGTGCTAACACAGCTGTAGCCACAATACGCCAGTGGCTCTCATCAAGCAGGCTGATCATAAAACCGAGGCAGTTCTCGTCACAAGCAGGAAAGTAAGAGAAACAATCACCCTGACCGTTGGAGATTATAATATTTCCTCCCAACCATCTATTAGATATCTTGGGGTGCAGATCGACGCCAGACTAAGGTTTGATGAACACCTGCAAATATTAGCAAAAAAGCAGCCCAAGTAACGAATGTACTTGCTAGAATCATGCCGAATATGGGTGGCCCTAGACAAAGCAGAAGAAAACTTCTGGCTAGTGTGGCTAGCTCTGCTCTTTTATACGCTGGACCGATCTGGACAACCGCATTCCTAGTGCAGTTATACGCCCGAAAGGTCAATAGCGTGTACCGAAGAAGTGTCATTCGTGTCACTAGAGCATTTCGCACTGTTACATATGATCCAGTGTGTGTTATAGCTGACATGCCGCCCATTGACTTCTGGCGGATGAACGCAACCGAATCTACCGCCGAAAACGAGAGGAACCGAGTGCTTATTGGCCCTCAACCACCAAGGAGGAGAGAAATCATACTATACAAAGATGCTGGGATTCATCATCTTATGGAAGTTGGACCCATCGTTTGATACCAGATATTGCAACATGGATAGCCCGGAAACATGGGGAGGTTGATCATTACCTCACCCAATTGCTTACTGGACATGGGAGTTTCAGAGCCTATCTGTTTCGGTTCAAACTTGACAATGAATCATCTTCCCTCAATTGCACAAACCTTGAGGAAACAGTTGAACATGTATTCTTCTGTTGCCCAAAGAGAGAGATCTAACCAGGACGCTTGGCCATCAGTTGGTGCAAGAAAACCTGGTCAGCCAGATGACTTTTGCCGATGAAAACTGGAATGCTGTTGCAAATTACGCAGCTAACATCTGCAGAAAGCTACGTAAACAGGAGCGGGAAAGACGAGGCCTCCTACTGCCTCAATAATTAGCAGTAGAAAATATAAAGTAGGCACATAGCCAGTCCGCCCCCCGTGAAGTAATGTTTGACAGTAGTTCCGCGGGGTGGTGAAGAAGAATAGGGGAGTGGTTTTTAGTGAGTAAGAATCTCACACTGTTGTGGCCTCTCACACGGTCCACTTCGTCTTATGAAAGATTTCCTTTTCCCATCACAAAAAAAAAAAAATTATTTTATTTATTTAATTTAGACGATTGAATCCATAGGTAGAAGAATGTGTTAACTCACTTTTATTAAAATGTTCAAGTAAAGGATTTCTGCTTTACTGTTTAGAAATTTTTCTTTATAAAATTATTTCAACTTATCATCCATTGCTTATTTTAGTCATATGTCTCATCTATCCTCCAATTATTTTAAATAAATCTCTTGAGAATCATTATTTTGAGTTGACTGATCATTTAATGTACAATTTCAGCTAATTCACCCTATCTATCAACATTTTCGTGTACTAAAAAGATAACTGCAGGTGAAAAAACGTAAATAAAAAAATTTAAATGAATTGGGTTAACACCTTCATCCACTAATAGCGTCAATTGTTGTCAAACTCTTATTTGTTCAAAAATCGTGAAATAAAAGGAATTTGAAGGAAGTAAAATGGCCATTATTATTATTTTTTTATTTATTTTTTTTGAGGGGGTATTTTTTTTCTTAGAATAATGAGATGTTTTTTTCCGGACTTAAAGATTCAATATCCAATTAAAACTTTTTGAAATCTATATATTCGATTTAAATAAGTTATTAAATAAATTTACAATTCTTAGTTCAAGATTGTGCAATACTAGCTATTAGCTTTTCGTATTGCGTTAAGGAATTATACTTATTCCGGAACAATAGCTACTACAATATTATTATTGTGTTTGGAACTGATAATCTTTAAGATGTTACGCTAAATAAAGATAAAAAATAAAATACATAGCTAAATAAGGGTTTAATAAACTACATAATTGGCTTCTTACGTAAAAAATTTACTGAGCGACTTCAAACACAACTGACCTTTCCCCCGTGAATACTTCTCCGCCTTAATGAGAACTGTTGCGTAACAGGGAAGGGACATAAATATACAGGTTGTTTACATCTCTCAGCTTTTTAAAACCTTCATTTCAAGAATAAGTTTATTTAAAAAAATATATTTAAATGGAAACATTTTATAAGAAAAAAAAAAGAAAAGAAAGTTTTGAAATAAAACGTAATTATCGCAAAACTAGTTTGAAAGACTGCAAAACGCTATTAAAGGAAGCATAAAATTGTTTTAATATTTACAGCTTCGACTGGTGTTGGCATTAATTACAAATCGACTTATTCAGAACAGATCCTAGCATTATTATTCAATTTTTTTTTTACTATCCTAGGAATAGATTTTCCAGTCATTATCCTTATATCCTTGGTATAAAAGAAATTATTCAGTAATGGCTTAAAAATAAAATATTTCATTCTTACAAATAAATATTAAGTTGTTTTTGTATTATTTGAGAATTTAAAACAAAATCTAATAATTATTAATAACAGAAAACTCTCACTTAACCGACGCCCACAAAAGAGGTAAATTCTTACAGCATACACTTAAAATTTATAATTACAAAACAATATTCTAAATATCCACAACATATATTTTTTTCATTTATTCATTTTTTTTAAAATTACAAATCCACACAATATATACAACCGGTAAATTTGTGAATAATGCTAACTTGTAAAGGACTATTAATTAATAGCACATAAATAAAAGAATTAAATTAGAAAGTCTCTTGGCCATCTTATTTTCAGGGGCTTCGGGGATTTACCTGGAACGTAGATATGAAAAAAAAAAATTATAGCTAGGTAATCTTTTAAAGATAAAAGTTTTTCTTTTCTTTTTCTTTTAACTATTTATTGATACTTACAACTGTATACAATATACGTCAAGTAAATTTGAGAAAAAATATTATAATGACATGTAAACCACTTGTGAAGAACAACTCACTAGTAGCACTTCAATAAAAACTAAACTAGGTCTCTTGGCCATCTTATTTTCAGACGTCACTGTGGGTTATCAGGAATCGAATGTGAAGCAAGTTGAGATACTAGTGGATTCGAGTTGGAGTAGAGTTTACTAAAAACGGATAGGTATCTGGTTTGGGCTAAATCAGCAACATATGAACATTAAGATCTTTATGGATAAGTTTATTCGTGAAAAAAAATATTGAGCATTGAGGATTTTACGAATTTCGGATTATAAGGACTGGATACGGGATGAATTATTTGGTTTAGTGGAGCCTCATAGCCCAACTCAACTACGTCCAAATAGGTCTAATCACAGTCATGCAAATGAGTCTTTTGTAATTAATTGGGAGCTTTGAATGTCTGTCTAGTAAATATAAGTAGTCTAGAACGAGGGGCAGTTTCTTGTCGTTTTAGTCTTGTATGAGGATTCCAAGTAAGACTTTCGTCCAAGTGGAGTACTAGATAGCAGATTTATTTTTTAATAGTTTGATTTAATTCCATCTATTTTTGGTCGCATCTATTTCGGTATTTTCGCCCTGTTGAAGCTAATAGAGTAAGCCGAAACGCTGACACAATAAATATTATTCTACAATGTTTCTAATAACAAAACCCGCTTTTATCATTTCTAATATTTACTTGTTTATATGTTGTTATATATCTGTACTCATTTTTTATATAATGTCATTTCTATTTTTATTCAATTTCGTTATTATTATTAGTCTTTGTATATTTTTATTTATATTTAATATATTTTATAATTTTGTTATATATATCGCTATATATTATATAATTAGTAAAATCACTAGGAATAATTCTAAATGTAACATTGACGTTTCACGAATGAATATTTCGTACTGAATATTTCACCGCCTAACAGGAAATTACAATCCTTATCAGTGCCGCCTGTCGCTGCACCAGGCAATAAGAGCCTTTAATAATTTATTCCCGTCAACGGCTGTTTGAATAACAGCTACAACTGAATAATGAATAACAAGTACAGCATCGTTGAAAAGTGTCGAAAACAGTAGGAAAACCTGGCTAATATTGTAGTTTTTTTATGCAGTGTTTCCATTATTTTTTCAAGGATTTAGGCAGTCTGCAGTATTTTTAAAAATTCAAATTAAAAAAAAAATACAGTTTATTAAAACTCTGAGCTTATTTTTGGGATGTATAACTATATGTATATAACTAACAAGGGGACGTTTGGAGTTGTAACTTACAGATGTAAATGCCGATTTTTGTGTGGATAGTAGTGACCTATAATAGTCCAAAACTAGAGTTATAGCCGCCAATGGGCATTGGGAGCCGAGAAAAAAAAAAAGAAAATCACGTTTTATTTTTTTTCTTAGCTCTCAGTCAAGATTATTTTACGTGTATTGCTTTTAAATAAAAATACTTTCGTTATGCTCAAAACACCACCAAAACAATTGCAAAATTCCAAGGAAATCCGCTGTAAATTAGTGGAAACTTTTTTTCATGAACAACTCGAGGAGGTTAAAATTTTGAAGTTGAGATTTCAGCAACAAATTCTTACGGCCATAACAACTGCTGTGTTCAACCGTATAACATTGGATAATCCCGTTTTTAGTAGACAAAAACTGATGTGAATAAAAAAATCCAAGGTCAACTATAACTTGAGACATTTCAATAAGGGGAAATTCTGCCACCTCCGGATTTGGGCTAAACTATGCAGTATTACGGCTTCTATATGACCTTAAAATTTGGTCTAATCGGAGGCGAAATATGTGAGATAGCGCAAATTATTTACATTTTTTCAGAAATTGACAGCCCCTTGCTTCTAAAATCCTACAAAATTTTAAATATAAAGTAAAATAATTTTTAATTTCGACAAAATTAAGTTTCTACATGTTTTTTGTGATGAGGAATCTGAAAATAATATCAGTTTTTAGTTTAAAAAATGTTCTCACCTATGTTATATAAATAAGACGTTTTAAAATGATCTATTTCTATTATTATTTTAATTTTTACAGAATAAATTTAAAATAAGACCATTTAAAAATAATATACATATTTTTTAACCAAAACCTGATATTAATTTTAGATTATTCATCAATCTTAGAAATAAAAATATGGGTGAGAAAAATTTTTAAACTAAAGACTGATATTATTTTCAGATTCCTCATCTCAAAAAACATGTAGAAACTAAATTTTGTCGAAATCAAAAATATTTTTTTTACCTTTAAAATTTTGTAGGCCTTTAGAAGGCATGTCAACTTCTGAAAAAAATGTAAATAATATGCTCTATCTCACAAAAAGTAAGAAAATTTTTTGAATAATCTAAATACTAATACAACGCGGTCTAACAATAAAATAAATATACATCTTGTAAATGAGAAGTTTATGCTCATAATGTCATATAAATTGATTGTAAAACAACGGCCTAACTCATTAATAAAAGTTAAATATTAGAAGGTCCCGTGGTCATCTTCTTTTCAGACGCTTTACAGGACTACCTTGAATAGAATGGGAAGCAACTTGAGATAATAGTGGATTAGAATGGTTATCATCCTCACTAGTTTACTATGATAGGATAGTTATTCGGTTTGGGCTGAATCATTAATATCTTTATGGAAAAGTTTGTGACATGTAGATGGTTTGATTTTTAAGGTTATAATTTTTAATTTAGAACATGTACTTACAATACTATTGAGCAAATTTGTAAGAGTTTAATTTATTTTTATTATGACTAGATTTCATTTTTATATTTATTTATTTATCATTGAAAATTTACAACTGTGTATTTTATTCATAAAATATATAATTTACTTATTAATATATATATATATATATAACTGCTACACCTCCCACACACCTACACACACTGACACGCACGCACACTCACGCAGACAATATGTATATATAAAGACCTCACACCTGCTAATTAAAGAAACTCACTGGTGACGGACGAGTTAACACGTTAGATCCACTCCGGGATTACATCATGAGAACCACTTGTGTCTCCAAATCGGAATTAGTTTCGCCTGTTTTTATCTTTCTTTTTTTATCCTTTCCCTTACTTCGTCCTTTATGTCTTCCTCTCTTAGTCGTGTTAATCTTTTTTTCTGTACGATTTTTTTTCTTCTTCTATTTGTTTAACGTGGCATGAGCGTTAAACAGACAGATGTTCCCCCCTTTCAACAAATATGGGACAGCGCTAATATTCGCGAGTATAATTTGTTGTTATTTGAGCTTTTATTTCTTATCTTATTTCATTTATATATTTATTTTTTCAAACTGTTTTAGTAAATAAATGTAACCTCAAGTCATGCATGCTGCCTCTCTCAAGTCAATAAGGAATAATAGTGTATTTATAATGAAAATAGGTGTATAAAATAAATAAATAAAATTAAAAGAAAAATCTCTAACTAAATATAATAAAAAATAAGAAATATAATAAATAATAAAATTAAATAATTATAGCAAAAATGAATAAACTAAAGCAGACTAAAAAAAAATTAATTATATATTATCAGACTGTATATCCAATCTTTATTTGTGGTATTAAACATTATGAGGTTCCTTATTTAATTTTATTTGTTTTCTTCTTTTCATTTAATTCTAGCGTAAAAGGTCATCCATATTACTTATTGCTCTCTTTTAGGCTGCAATACTCAATAAAAAATTGATAAAAATGAAAAAAACAAAACAGATATGACATAGTCGCTGAGGACTGTTATTGAAATTTCTAATAAAAATAAAATTTATTATTTATTATTCTTTCTACTCCTTCTTACCTCCAACATAATATAGTGTTATTATATATTTATTACTAATTTGTATAATATTTTATATAAACGACAATGAAATGCAATATTATTTTATATAATGTTTTTCCTTTACTCTATTTCTTTTCTTTTCTTTTCTTCATTTATTGATATTTACAACTGTACAGAATAATATACAACAAGTAAATGTGTTGACAGTGAATACAATGGCATGTAAATAAAGTGTGAAGGACCACTCACTAGAAGCACTTCAATAAAATCTACACTAAAAGGTCTCTAGGCCATCTTCTTTTCAGACGCCTCGGAGGATTATCAGGGATGGAGGAGGAAGCAAGTTGGGAGACTAGTGGATTGGAGTGGTTATGGAGCTTACTATGAAAGGATAGGTATCTGGTTTGGTCTAACTCAGCAACATATGGAACATTAAGGTCTTTATGGATAAGCTTATTGGTGACTAAGTAAGGGGCATTTAGGATTTTTCGAAGGATTTTGGATAGTAAGGATTGGATCCGAGATGAATTGGATGGTTTAGTAGAGCCCCAAAGCTCAAGGTATAATAACAGTCATGTAAATAAGTCTTTTGTAATGAATTGGGAGGTTTGACCGTTTGTCTAGTAAATGTTGAAGTAGTCTGTAACGACGAGCAGTTTCTTGTCGCTTTAGTCTTGTTCAGACTATTATTATATTTTTATTTCTATTCTTTTTTTTCTTCCTTTCTTAATGATCATTTCATTAATAAACGAGTCGTTCAAAACCAAAACCCGTTAAGTCAGGAAAAAATTACCGAATAATTACTTTTTGGGGACTACTTTCAAAACGAAACCCGTTATGTCCAACACAAAATAGAAATTTACAGCTTATGCAAACATGCATTGAAATTGCAAATCATCAAGTTTAAAACCGAGGAGATAATATTGAAGATGGGTTTCAAATGTGATAAAATTTTTCGTCTGCCAAAAAATTAGTATTTTGAAATATTTGTTCTCCTGTAAAATTATGAAAAATGGACATTAATTATTCTAAACTACTCTAAAGTTCAAAGCTTCCAATTAATTTAAAAGTATAATTTACATAATTATTACTAGAGCTATTTTTACATGATCAACTATTTGTCCTTAATGTCCTATATGCTGAAGATTTGCCATAGATCAAATGTATACCAATTCGTAATAAACTCCATAACCTCAAAAACACGCTAGTTTTCTAAAAAAAACTTGTTTCACGCTCATTGGTTTATTATATAATATAATCTCTTTAGGCACATGAAAAGCAAAAGTTCTTAAGTCCTTATATAGAATATTATTGGAGAGTACTTCAATAAACTAGTAGTGACTGGAATGGAGTTTGATATAGTTTTATATATTTAATTTAAAAATACTCAAGGAAGTATCCTAGCTCCCATCCTCTACACGGTGTATACAGCGACTCATCCTTGCACCGTACTCACCACTTACGCTGATGAAACATGTTTATTACGAGTAAAAAATGATCCCTTCATTGCATCCCAATCACTCCAATCCCACATCATAAAAGTTCAAGAATAGTGCCAATGATGGAGAAATAAAATAAATCCTATCAAATAACCTTTACATACAAGACTAAAACGACAAGAAACGGCTCGTCGTTATAGACTACTTTAACATTTACTAGACAAACGTTCAAAGCTTCCAGTAAATTACTAAAGACTCATTTACAAAACTGTTATTAGACCTATTTAGGCATACGGAGTTGAGCATTGGGGCTTCAATAAACCATCTAATTCTTCTCGTATTCAATCCTTATAATCCTTGCTTAAAATCCTAAATGTTCCTTATCTCACAAACAAATTTTTCCATTAAGATCTTCATGTTTCATATGTTGCTGATTAGGCCCAAACCAGATACCCTTTCTTTGATAGCAAGCTCCATATCCACCCGAATCCACTAGTCTCCCAACTTGCTTCACACTACATTCCCGATAATCCTCCGAGGCGTCAGAAAAAAAAAGATGGCCTAGAGACCTTCTAACATAGAACTATTGAAATGATATTACTGAGCGGTTCTTCACGTGGTTTACATGTCATTATAATAATGTCCCTCAAATTTACTTGACGTATATTTTTACAGTTGTAAATGTCAATGAATAGTTAAAAAAAAAAAGAAAAAAAAGAAAAGCTTTTTCCTTCAAAATATAAACTATAATTATTTTTTTTAATTTTTCATATCTACGTTCTAGTGACAATACCCCCAACGAAGACCAGGGCATAAATAATAAAAAGAAAAATGGCCTTAAGTTAAGGGTTCATTACGTTGGTAATGATGTACTATTATGGACCAATAGTTGTGATAGGAGATTTGGTTATAATCACGCTTAACCGCCTGGTTGTTCCCTCAATTAAAGGTACCCTATTTATAGAGGTTGGGTTTCTCCCAGGAGGGTTTCCCGACTCTCTCGGTTTCTCGTTCCTTAATCGATATAACAGAATAAGTAATTACTTTCTTCGGCTAGACTCGAAACTGGGGATTTAGGGTTCGAGTGTTCAACCCATTGGACATAGGACTTCAGGTCCAGGATAATACTACTGTATAATACAAATTCACTTTGTAATTATTTAATTAACACACACTATCAAATACAATCAAACTGATATTAAATATAATCTCATTATTATTAATACAGTTATTGTTATAATAACCAGTGCTATGGGTGTATTTAATTTAAGCAAATAATTAATTTCGCATTGATATAATTTAGCAATATTATAATATTTAGTTAGTGTAATAAACGAATATTAAAATATAATATTGGAATAAGAAAATGGTAGATGCTCACACTAAAAGCCGGTAATGCTTGAGAACATTACAAGTGGCTGATCAATACAGAACTTCCGCGAAGTTTCCCGGGCGTATTCCACAATATTACCCACCCTATCGAAGGCCATATTCAGACTATAAAATATAAAATATATATTCTATATATCCATTCCTCGCGTTATTTATATTAATAATAATAATAAATATTATTAAAAAAAATCTAACACTAATCACAATCAATATATTGCATAACCCTTAACATTTCATTAAAGCTATATTTGTTAATGTTAATATTTCACTGATTTATAAATATTTATATGACGTTTTATTACTTTAAATTGAAATATTAATGATTTAACACATAACAGACTTAAAAGGACCTGGTCTTCATTTCCGACTAATCCAAAATTTACTAGACAAGCGTTCGAAGCTCCCAATTAAATATAAAAGACTCATTCACGTGAGCGTAAATAGATCCATTTGGATGTATGGAGCAGAGCTTTGAGGTTCTACTAAACCTTCGAATTATTCTTGTATCCAGTCCTTACAATCCAAAATCCTTCTTAAAATCCTCAATTATGTCTCAAAAAACTTATACATAAAAATCATAATGTTCCATATGTTGCTGATTTGACCTAAAGATTTTCTGATGTAGAATGTTTATTGAAGTTCTTTACATGTTATTGACATGTCAATAATACAAACATATAAACACATAAGTTTTTACAAATTTGTAAATTTTAAATGTTTGTATTAATTTTATTTTTTAACCATTTTTTTTACGACTGTAATTACACAATATGAATGAAAATTTAAATTAAAAAAAAAACAATGGAAAAAAAATTAACAAAAATGAACGACAAAGGTTTCAGGTACAAATAAAGAAAAAAAAAATGTAGGTGCTTTCATTAATTATTTAGCAGTTTATTTTTTCTAGATTTATTCGTTTATTATTATTTATTTAATTATATATATCTTTAAATTGATTTACTGTTTATTCTTAAATATATTTCTGTGCTTTATTGATTTGATTTTTGATGGCTACTAACTATTCTTAAACTAATATTTATATATTTATTGTTTCATTCGATCTAATGTAAAATGCCTTCTTGCCAAGAATAAAGATTTTTTTTTTTCTAATTCTTACAAACAGCGTGACGCATCACGTTCTAAAAAAATCATAATAATAATAAAAATGAAATTATAATTTATAATTAAATAAAATCAATCAATTAATAATAAGATAAGAATAAAGTGTTTAAAAATGCATAAATGGCATTGTAATCCGCTTAACAGGGCCAGTATTGACGTAGCTGCGAGTGGGCTTCACAGGCGACTTATTCATGTCTGGTTATTGTCTTATTTTTTTTCTTACTGTTGGGTAATGCTTTGCGTGTCCGCAATATTTCTTAACATATCCTCCAAGGTTTTAATTGCGTTTGTATCGTTTCTCAAAAAACAAATAAAAAAAGAAAAAAGTAAAGAAAAACTCTGAACATTTAATACTAAACTGAATACAAAAGGAAGGAAAGTCACGCATGCCAATGACAATGCTGTGAGGATATTTTTTATTTATTGTTTTATATTATATGTTTTGATTAATTGTGAAAATGTATTTAGAAGTATTATTTTTTATTTTTATTTTTTTTCTAGACCTTTTTCCTATAATTTCAAATTAAACTCGTTTAAGATGTAAGTGTTAAACATGAAAGTTTTTATAGACCGATTGATCATCATGAAAGTGCATATTTATAATTATTATTATTCTTACAATTAATTTCTTTAACTCTAAGCTCTTTAAATTATATAGAGTTAAAAAACCATATCATGTATAGTATAAATTTAATTTGTATGCCTCACATCATTTTTCAAATGACTGTCTGTCATTTGACTTCTCTTAGCAATGATATGATTAAAACTTTAAAGCAATTTTTTACTATGAATCTAGAAAATAGACATATCATAGATGAAAAACTTAATTTCTTCCTGTCTAGGAAAAACAACAAATCATGGACATGGCTATATATAATAAACTGATTTTCCCAATTTTAGAATTATTAGGATCGAATTACTTAAATTTATAATTAAATAAACGAAGTTGAGAGAAAATATGGAATTTAAACTTTTTTTTATTCAAACCAATATAGGTCCTAAACGGTAGGTGGGAAAAAAAAAATAAAATATTTTTTTTGGAAAAAATATTTTCCATCACATTCATAAGGAAGCTTTTGGCATGTTTTCGATCAGAGCATTTTCAATAGCGCTAGAGCGTGCCAAAATGTAACATTTTTTTTTTTAGGGTAAAAAATAAGTTACACCAAAAAAGTATAGAACTAAGCCAAAAATCCATAAATTAATGGATATAAATCATGTCTGCGTTGTTGTTTGAAAGTATTTCAATTTAGTTTTTTTCTTCCCTTATAAAATTTCAATTTTTACAGTTGTGTCATTGTTCCTCCGGATAAGCGATATATAAACATAGATTTGTATAATTTACACTTTTTGTAGCATAACTCCTAAAAAAAAACATTTATCATAACTCAAAATAGTGTTACTTTTTTCGAGACATATCCCATCATCAGACTGAAAATTTACATTTTTTTCTTATTAAAACTTTTTTACATTACACTTCAAACAATACCATACATTCTGAATAAATTTAATCAAAATAATTGAATTTACCTATTATTTTTTGTAGTGTTAACACACCAGGTCAATAACTAAAACTGATTTATTTTAAACTATCCTGCTTATAAGGGTTTAAGGGTCTATTTATTTGTGTTTATTCTTATTTAAAGGAGCCACGGGTAAGACGCTTGACTGCCATGCTTCCGGGCCCGAGTTCGAGTACGACTGACGGTAAAATATCTATAATCTGTCATTCATCAAAACATTCCGGAGAATTAATACATCGCTGACTTAGACAAACAAGCAAGTAAAAATTCAAAAGAATCCTACTTACATAATATAAAATCTAGATGATTGCCGAGAATAAACCAAAATGAGAGCTGTCGCTTGTTGTACTTTTCGCTTGTTGTACTTGCAACACTGAGGACAAAATATGTTTTAATCAGAAAACTATCCCTCTTACCACACTGAAAAATTTTCCGGGAGCGAGAGAGTGAGAAAACAAGTCGAGTGTTGTACAAAATACAACGGCGCGACGGGTGGAAAGTTAATTATTGACCTGGTGTATTATCACTAAAAAATGAATAGGTGAATTAAATTATTTTGATTTTTATTTGATTTATTTATGTATTGTTCGAAGTGTAGTGCAGTCTGATGAGGTATGATGAGGTAGAATGTTCATATATCCCGAAACATGTAACACTTTGTTGAGTGATAATAAATAATGTTTTGAGAAGTTATGTTAAAAAAAAAAAAAAAAAAAGGTGTATATAAAAATATATTAAATATATTGAATATTCCTTAATCAAAGAATTAACAAAATATGATCATAGTCAACATGGAATCCGATTAAATCAGTTAAGGCCTTTAAGAAGAATCCCCCCTTCGCTGTGGAATACCCCCAGGACATATAGCTGCCAAAAAGAGTCAGATAGAATATGCATAATAATGACTCGAGATGGGCCAGTAAACATGAGCAATGACAACCCCTAATCATTTAAACGCGGCCGTTTATAGAAATCTTACAACGGCTCTGGGGTCAGTATTTAAATCAAGCGAGCCGCTGCCAACAGCTGGCAACGAACTGGTTCTTGCAGATGGCGCTTCTTTTCGAAACAATGCGATGTAATAAATCTAATATTTAATGACGGGGGTGTCATCGGAATAACTGCAACTAACCCTATTGTCTAGTTCCGGAGCAGTTGCGGCTGAAAAAGAACTGCGTTTTTTAAACTATTTAAATACCGCTATAAAAAAAACATATAGAAAGGGGGACGCGTATAATAAAAGATAAATCTGTCAAAAATATATCCATGTGCAATAAAAAAATAAAATACAATAATGTATTCTAAAATTCGTCATTATAAGACAGTAATTCTGCCAGGATGTTTATATGCAGCTGAGACTCTAATTTTAGGAACAATGAAATCAGGATAAAGGAAAGAAAGATTGTGAGGAAGATATTGAAAACAGAACAACGAGAAACTTCCAAATTAATAAGTGACACAGGAGTATACACACATATAGGAAAAATAACAGATGAAATTAGGAAAAGGAGACTGATGTTCTATCGGCACATAAAAATAATGAGTCCAAGCAGATTTAATTGCAAACCCAATTGGCTTCGGAAGTTACATGAAGATTTAAAAGAAATTGGCCTAAATTAAGAAGAAATTGAAGACAGAACTATAGAAACAAAATTAAAAAGTGGGAAGGATTCCATGACAAATCAGCTCCAAAAAGACAGGTGAAAAAATTTACGGCAGAAGAGAGGAAAGAGAAAAGTAAACAGATGAAGGAGTATTGGAGAAAGCGTAAGGCTAACTTGGTGGCTTAAACGTGGCCCTGCAACGATAATAATGATAATAGTGTATTCTAAAAATAATCACACAACATATGGGTATAAAAGTAAATTTATTACACTTTTAAAATTGAACATGTTTTATCCGTGGCCTATTGGCTCAAAAATAACAAGTTTTTAGGGAGGAAAGAGCGTTACGCATATCTAAGCTTAGTGTTGCTTGGATCGGAAATTTGACGACTGTTTCCTAATCAGTAATTAAATGGAGAATACCTTTTGTTATATAACTGTTGCTAGGACCTATAGTTTGGAAGCTACATTGGTTTGAATGAAAAAAGTTACTTTTGAAAACCCTACTTTAGTTTACGGGGACAAGCTCTAGGTGTTCTGGTTTTGCTCGGATGGCAGTATGCCTATTAGGGTTCAATGGAGAATACTTTTTGTTATAAAATATTTTATCTGCCTGTACGTAAAAGACAGTATGTGCAATTTTTTCCAAATTCGAAAAAAAGTCATTGTGTGTTGGTATTATTATTTCCCATAAGTATAAAAAATCACTAATTGTAAGTAAATAAAACTGCTATATATGCACATTAGAGAATGCACAACTGAGAAATTGTGAGCTTAGAATCCAGTTTGAATATTGAAACGGAAAAAAAATTCTTTTGTTACTAATTGACTTTTACCTCAAAGCAGTTTAGTTTAGATGCTATATTTGTTTGAATACCTATGTTATGTTTTATGCTTTCACTAATGAATAATAATAAAACTATCTATTAATTATTTTAGCCTAATATTTGTAGTATCCCCACTTTGCTTCATTAACTAAATTTTTTTTTCCTAATCTATTTATTAAAAGTGAATTTCAATTTTATCTTATAAAATAAAAATATATCTAGTAAATGTGAATATAATGCTTATTACATATCAATTGTTTGTGAAGCAACCATCCACAGGTAGCATTTCAATAAAAGTTTTATATCAGTCCAGAGGCCATCTTCTTTTCAGACGCCTCAGAGGATTATCAAAAATATAATAGGAAGCAAGTTGAGACACTAGTAATTTTGAATGGTTTTAGAGTTTAATATAGAAAGTTAGGTATCTGGTTTGGGATAATTCTACAACATATGTTGTTGCCATATATTGGCACCATAAGATCTTTGTGGGTATGTTTATTTTTAACGAGCACTAAGGAATTCTCCGAAGATTTTTTATTGCAAGGATTGGATACAAGATGAATTAGATGGTTTAGTAGAGCCTGATATCTCCACTCCAAATACATCAAATTACTGTCATGTAATTTAGTCCTCTGTAATTCATATCCATCTCAAATGTTGAAGAAGTCGAAAAAGACGTGCAGTATCTTGTTGTTTTAGTCTTGTATAGGGAGTCTAATTTAAATATTTGTCTAGTTGGAGTTTTAGGTAGCGGATCTGTTCAATAGAAATCAATTGAATAGGTTAAAAATTCAAAATAAATTCAGGAATTTAGGTTATGTTCCGAGAGTGACAGTATACACTGGAATGGTTCCATGTACATATTACGAGATATTTTATTTGTTTTCCCTTCAAAACTTTTGCCAAAAATTATAATTAATGCGAACACTTTTTTCAGCATTAGTTGAATGAGTGTAATTAACATTAACAGGCTGTCATAAAGTCAACTATAAGCTTTTTGTTGGTAAATGCTGGTTTTTGTTCCGTAGCACGACACGAGACAATAAAACTCCCTCGAACATCTAATGGAGCGGACAGAACTATATTTATCTGACAAATTATTCTAACAGAAAAGCTTCCGTAGATAACAAGGCAGGACTACACGAGACAGTAGATTGTGTGGGGTTTGTCTCAGCTCATGTCTCAGCGGATTCCTTTCTAATTCACCCAATTCCTAGCCAGCTATCTTTAGTTGCCTCGGGAGCAATTAGGTTTTTTGTAAAAGCAGTCTCTATTCGTGTCCCATCCTTCCCTGCGGTATTTTATGGACGGTTAGATGAGATAATTTGATTCAACTTTTTGTGTCCTATTTTCGGAATTAAACTGTTGTCGACTCGGATTGTGTCAGTCTGGGTTATGAACCCCATATTAGCATTGACGTATCAACAAACACAGTTTTGAACTGCGAAAACCGACATAAGAACATTAATATAATTTTATATGTAAAATTCTTTTCATCATTCATTTTAGAAAGTATAAAAAAATATTATTTAAAAAAAAAATTATTTGCTGGCTAAGATTTAAATGTTTTTTGTTTTTTTTTTTCCTTTCATAGTATCCCTATGCAAGAGGCGTTTATTTTATAACAATACATCACGCTTTATAAATTTAGCATAATACATGGACATCTCGATGGTTTAAGCTTTCTATTAAATTGTACATAGAGAAATAGTTAGATGTGATGTAACAGATTTAAAAAAAAATAACATTAAATAAAATTAAATACAAAACAAAAATATGTTAAACAAAACTAAAAAAAAAAAAAACTGAGTAAAACAAAATTGAAATTAGTGGTTTCTTCTTTAAATTCTTGTACCCATCAATGCTTTTTCTTCAGTTCTAGGAAATGAAAATCAATATTCGTTACAATTTTTTTTTAATTCCGTTTACTAATTTCTATAGATAACGCTTAAAGCTTCAAATTAAATATAAAAGACTTATATACATGGCATTAATTAGAACTATTTGGACATACGGAGTTGAGCTTTGGGCACTAAACCTATAAAAAATATTCTCGAATTAATCTTTACAAATCAAAATCCTAAATGTTCCTTATTATGTCACAAAAAAGTTAGCACTAAAGAAGACCAGCAAGGCAGGATGTGTATTTTCTTTCTCCTGTCTACGTTCTTGATCATCTTCTCTTTATATTATATCATAAAATTATTATAAATTTTTAAAATATATTTTTTTCAATACTTTTCTATTGGTTAGTAATTAGTTTTTTCTTATTTTTTATTTTCCACCATTTTACTTCTTTAGAAATTAGAAGTTAGATTTAGCTACGTTTCAAGAAAATCTAAATCTCCCAATGCTTCTCCTATCCAATCCTTACAATCGAAAATCCTAAATGCTTCTCATTATGTCACAAAAAAACTTATACAAAAAGATCTTAATGATCCATATCTTGCTGATTTTGGCCAAAACTGTATACCTATCCTTTCGTAATAAACCCAATCGAATCTAACAAATCTTCCAACTTGCCTGACACTCCCTGGTAATCCCCGGTAATCCTCCGAGGCTGAAAAAGAAGATGGCCTAGAGACCTTCTAATGTAGAACTTATATTGAAGTGCTACTAGTGAGAAGTTCTTTACGTGTTATTGATATGTGATTGTAATTGTTTTCCTCAAATTTACTTATTGTATATAATGTATGCAGTTGTAAATATCAATAAATAGCTTGATTCTAAGATAATAAGCCACGATTCTATCGATAACATAGCCTTTGCTGAATCGATTTTAATAATTATTTTTTGAGCATCAGGTTGTCACGACCAATTTGAAGAACTTTACCCATTTTTTAACTCTCTTCCTCTTTAAAGTCCATTCCCAAGTCGCGGTCACAGTTCAGTGTCTCCTGTCATATTAGTAGAATCCGATTAACCGTGGAGTCGCTGGCGTCACTACCTGCTCACTGTAAAAAAACCCCAAAGGAGATTAAACCATCTGAGGGGTTGCTTTTTGATTATAACTCCAGAAATATTCTCCGTGGGTCAGGTAAGGCTTTTTTTCCCCACATCCCACAACCTTTTCCCATTTCTGTCCCTTTCTTCTTTTATTGTGTATTATGAAAACGTAAAAGGAATTCTGTGTTAGGAACGAAATCCTCCTATATAAGAAGCCAAGGGCATAAGTTAAGATGACAATAGCATCTCGAAATTCTTAGCCTGATGGTAGCCTTGTACATCAAAAAGACAAGTCCTACCTCCTGCCTTCCTATCGTCTGCTTAATCCTATTAAAAAAATATTTATAAATAAACGAATAAGTATTGCTTAAAACAGTTTTTTTTTAAAGACTTAGTAAGATAATTTTATACTTTTTTATATTTTTATTTTTATTTATTTGAGCTATTTATTGAAATTTACAACTGTATACAATATAATGTAATGGGGCGTATAAAAAAAAAAATGACCGTTTTTTGAACAAATATTTATATTATTACTTCTTTGATATAAAATACAATTAATACTCAAAGTATAGTCCATTTTTATCTACCGCCATTACCCATCTGCTAGCCAATTGCTCGATGCAACGCTGGTACCATTCCTTGGAATGGCTGTCAAAGAAATCTTGGACAGCATTTTCAACTTCCGCAAAATTATCAATTTTTTTCCCTTGAAGAAAATGGGCCATGAATCAAAACAAGTAGTAATCCGAAGGTGCGAGTTCTGGACTATATGGTGGATGAGGCAGGAGTTCAAACCCATGAAGTTCTGTAAACTTTTCTTTGGTTCGACTGCTGATTGTTGAAAAGTTCGTGAGGGACCAGTCTACAGGTCTTTTTCACATTCCCCATGGAGAGAAGATGGCGACTAACAGTATCTATCGAAACACCACACTCCCTGGCAAGTTCGCGAGTACTTGTGGACGGATTTGACTCAACAGCTTCCTTCAGAAACTCATCGATATCCATTATGGCCGCTGGGAGCCCTTCTTCTTTCCAACGTCGCATCTCCACTTCTAAATTTTTTTAAACCAACGCCGCGCAGTGCGATCTTCAAGGAAACCTCCCCCTTCATATTTAATAATTTCACGAGTTGCTTCAGCGGCGGTTATATTTTTTTTTTTTTTTCAGTAATGTCTTAAAATTACGAGAATTCTGTAGGACACTGTCATGTTTTTTCTTTGGAATAAATAACTAAACCGAGGCTTTTTTAAAAAAGAAATCCAGTGTTAGTAAACAGGCTTAGAGAATGCTCTAAAGGGATTATTAAGTATTGGTAAATAATAAACAGCATTAAGATATTTACAGACTTTTGAACTCTGGAATATTGACGAATTGCGAAGGATTTTGGATTGTAAGGATTGAATACGAGATGAATTGGATGGTGTAGAGGAGCCCTAAAGCTCAACACCGTACGTCCAAATAGGTCTAATTACTGTCATATAAATGAGTATCTTTTAATTAATCGGAAGGTTTGAACGTTTGTCTAGTAAACGTTGAAAACGTCGAAAAAGACGGCAGTGTCTTAACGTTTTAGTCTTGTATGTGGATTCCAAGTAAGACGTTGGTCTACATGGATTCCTAGGTAGCAGATCTATTCCACGAGGATCATTAGAATATTATTAAAGGATACTGCAGGACAGGAAGTCGTAGGTTCGTGACGAAGGGTAAAGGTTTTTTGATGAAACTTTTTTGGATATATTTTCATTCTACATTTTTGACACCATTCTTGAGAATTTTAACTTGTAATATTCAAGGAATATATACGAAACATTCTGTTCTCTGAGAATAAAAATGTTCAATAAAAGGTCAGGCCACATTAATTGCAGATCAATACACCAGAAATTACCCTCCACATTATGGCAGAAAAATAAAAACAAAAAGAGAAATGAATAACTATCTCACCATCCAAATCCACTAGCACAATCCCTCTCTAGTTCCACTCACCCCTATAATTCTCTTCGCAGGTTAAAAAGGCAGTGTCCACGAGATCTATTATAGAATTTGACATGGAGTCCTGGCAACGGCCAGCTTCTCTACTCACGCCCTGAGTGACTATACTATAGCGCTCTCACTCAGCTTCCACTGAGTCACAGCTGAGAAAGAAACGATTGAATCTTTTCCGACCTGGCTCTTTTAAGTGGAAGGACAAGTATGGTTGTGGGTTCCCTCATATGTGTCTATATTGTAAATAAATAATGAATATATTTTTAACGTTATTTTAATATTATTACTGATTTTATATTCATTTTATTATTTTATTGATTTTTTGTTTTGTGTACTTCATATATCATATAGTTTGTCACATATTGTATTATATATCATTAGGATCTTAATTTTTTTTCTCATCGTAGATATTGCGTGAATGAAAAAAAAAATAAATAGATAAAAAAAAATTTAAAATTAAAACAAATCTATTTTTATTTTGTTTTTAATAATTATTATAAAATGGAATATTAAGAAACCTTCATTCTGGAAAAAAAAAAATTTTTAATAATAACATTATATTGAAGAAAGTAAAATCATATCTGGCTTAGAGTTTTTTTAAAAATAAAGCAAGATAAAGAAAAGTGAAAACAGAATTACATGGTGATCCTTCTCCTCTTACATTAATTAAAACAAAAAAATAAAATATAGCAGAAGAAAGTGAAAAAAGAAAGATAGTCAATATAGAAATATAATTATCCATATTGTGGAGAAAAAAAAAAAAAAAAAAAAAAAAAAAAAAAAAAAAAAAAATTGAAAAGCAAAATAAAAACATTGTCATAATAAAACTATGAATTTAGGATAAAATCGTGTGACCCACTAGAATAATATTTATCAGGAGACATCTATATTATAAGAGAATGACAGTTGGAATAGAAAGCAGGTGGTGAAATTAAATAAATTTTTTATTTTTTTTTTTATTTAAGAGCCGCTATTTTCGATCCGTTTTGTAACTCCAGAGCCATGATATCAACTAATTGCGTATTTTGTTATTAGGAAGAAAATTTGAAGTAATATAAACACATAATTAGGCATCACAGTACTATCGATATAGTCAGGGTAATGACCGATTCCTAGGAATTGACTTTGAATTGACTTTTTTTAAGCATTCAACCTCGGCCACAATATATTGAATAATTTGTAATGTTTGTACGATAATTACTATTGTACTTCAGACTGAATCGATATTTTAAAATATTTAATAAATAATAAAGAGGTCGATGAAAACATTTGGAAATTCTTGGGAAATCGGCAATTACATCGCTTAGGTCAGGATCAATCGTAGGTGTCGCAACGAGGAAAACTGTATCACATTGAGCTAATTTCAAAATAGTTTTCATCCTAGACTCGGTTATTAAACTATAAAAACAAGTTTATTATAGAGTACGTCTTCGAAGAACTTCACAACTTTTAAGGAAAAACGGAGATATAAACTGTTAATGTTATTTCTCGCTCCATATCCTTGGAATTAGATGCTCAATTGCTTATTGAGAACGCTGGGAAGAACAGGTTATCCAAATTATCTTTCCCGGTTAAATTTTCTACTTGCTTGAAATTAACTATTTTAAAACGAAGGCTGAAATAAATTACAGTTCCTAATGCCCAAGACAAATCACAAGCAATCTTCGTATTTATTAAAGATATGCAAACATTAGCCTATGCATATTTCTATTTTGTAATCAGTTTTTTCTTGTTATTAGCATGTTGTAAATTGCTAGCTAGATACTTTACATTGTATAGATTATGCAACTTTCTTTCTCTTTTTTTAATCTAGTTCGATGTTATTTAGAAAACATACAAATAGAGCAATAAATATATTATTATAAAAATTATATACGTGGCATTTGATTTATATATATTATTATTTATAATTACCTTTATTTTATTGTATTAAATATGGTTACAAGAAGTATTTACACTAGAATCTGTATGTTAGTGTAAATATTTCTTGTAACCATATTTAATACAATAAAATAAAGGTAATCATAAATAATAATATATATAAATCAAATGCCACGTATATAATTTTGAAATTGGTTAATCTCGTAAAGATGTGCATGTCCGAAACATTTAATAGAGCCCGAATCGGGACTTATTACTCCGAAAAGTTTGAGGTACGTTCGGGTTTAAAACAGGGAGATTCCCTTTCTCCGGTATTATTTAACTTAGCGCTAGAATGCGCCATTAGGAAAGTAATGCTTACGGGAAAAGGATTAGAGATGGATGGTAAATGCCCGGTTCTTGGTTATGCCGATGATTTGGTACTTTTGGGTGAAAACGAGGAAACTATAAAACTAAACGCTACTACGCTCATGGAAACCGGTAACGAAATTGGTTTAGTAATTAATACCGATAAAAACAAATATATGGTTAGTAGTAGAAATGGTGAACATTTTAGTAATGTAGATATTTCCGGGATAAAGTTCGAACACGTGGAGCAATTCAAATATCTAGGGTCTATTATATCGGGGAAAAATGAAATTCAGGAAGAAATAAAGGCAAGGTTAAAAGCTGGTAATGCTTGTTATTTCTCGGTCGCAAAATAACTCAGTTCGTGCTTACTCTCCTAAAATTTAAAAAATTAGGATATACAAAACTAATATATTACCAACAGTTCTCTACGGATGTGAAACATGGCCGCTGACGTTAAGGGAGGAACAACGCCTTAAAGTTGTCGAAAATAAAGTACTGTGTAGAATATTTGGCCCAAAAAAGGATGAAGAAACAGGAGAATTTAGAAGGCTCCACCATGCGGAACTGCTGAAATTATATCCGGTAAATATATTTCTAGTAATAGCAGCGCGACGCTTAAAATGGGCATGTAAAGTCGTTGGGTTTAATAATGATCGAATTCCAAAAAAAGTAATCATTTATGGGCCTTCGGTTAAACGACCGAGTGGTAGACCGAGACGAAGATGGGAGGATTGCGTCAGGGCCGACCTGGGGGATTTAGGCTATGGAGGAGTGGATTGGGGGGAAGTGTGCGGTCGACGGTTGGTGGTGTCGGCATCGAACCTTCGGGTTCGCTAAGCCTTAATTTATTTATTTATTTAACATATAGATTCTATAACCACTTTAACCCTGAGCGTTAATGACCTAGTTGTGGCAATGTCTTCTTCAATCAAAGCCAAAAAAAAAAAAAAAAATGAAAATCTTGTTTTCGTGGTGAATTTTAGAGATCCTTAATCATAGAAAATGTTACACAAACTAAACTAATCTTTGAGGAAAAACAACATTCGTAACTATTGTTTACTATCCATAGACCTGAATTATTTTTTGCACCACCCAAATTTATCGTTTAGACCAATGACTTATTTTAGACTCGCAAAAATTTGATGTGAAGAGTTATTTACCCCAAAACCAAACGAGTGGTAGCAGTATTAAATTTATATTACTGGCAGAAAGATGGATATATGAAGTGGATACAACAGACTTTACTTTGGAGAGCCACATTGAATAGTGTTCAAAATATGTAATGTGAAGGAATTGGATATTCACAAGGACTTAATTTTCAATACAAAAATAGACCAGGCCTAATCCGGTAATCAAGCCTACTCCAAATATCTGGTCTAGAAATTCGGGTTGCAGTATTTACTTGCGAATTCATCGAGTTTTAGTATAAATTTCCATTTGAAAGCAAACCAAACAAGGGTTCGTCGCCAATAAACCGATGCCGATAAAACGGATAACCCCGAAGACGCTATATTTTATGGGAATGTACTATTTTTATTATTAGCGAAGTCGACGCAACTGCCCCTATACTGCACCCTATAACTAACTCATAAAATTGCAATAAACCGGTGTGCAGTATCTGAAAGATCTGTTTCATTAAAATGTGCTTTTGCTTGTTAAGTTACACCGCATTGTTCCATTCCTCTGAGCCACTATTGCCTTGGATAGGGATTCCAATTTTCTATCTTCTATAGAGAAATCTATAGCGCTATGAACTTTCCCATAAAAGTTCCCCTCGAAGCCTTAAAATATTTCGTTTTATTCGAGAGTATTTTCTACTAAAAACGCTTAGATTTACGTTCATGGTCCGCCTACGAGAAATGAAAATACCAATGCTGGTTTGATACACAAATTACCTAAACAAATATATCTATTAAATATAAATATATATTGCTCTATCACTTACAACCTATGAAGGGTCTTTGGGTTCAGTACTTAGGTAATGGTGTTACTGGGCCAACGGTTGTGAAAGGAGGTGATTTGGCCAGAATTCACGCTCAATCGTCAGGTTTTACCACCATATATTTGTATATTTTATATACATATTTCTATACCATATATTATTGTATATTTCTTGCATAGGTCTGGAAATATATATATATATATATATATATATAATTTATTTATTGAATTATTTCCAGACCTATGCAACAAATATAGAAAAATATAAGGTTTAATTAATAAATTAAAAATTAAGCCAGAAATCGATATAAATAACTAGAGTGTAATAATATATTTATAACGATAACAATAAATAATAAAGTCTTGTTAAAAAATACCTAAATATTATTCTCTCTCTCTCTATCTGTTTCTCTCTCCCTCTCTCCCTCTTTCCCCCTCCCCCCCATTTTCTCTGTCCATCTCTCTCTCTCTCTCTCTCTCTCTCTCTCTCTATCTATTTATCTATCTATTTCTCTCTCTCTCTCTCTCTCTCTCTCTCTCTCTCTCTCTCTCTCTCTCTCTCTCTCTCTCTCTCTCTCTCTCTCTCTCTCTCTCTCTCTCTCTCTCTCTCTCTCTCTCTCTCTCTCTCTCTCTCTCTCTCTCTCTCTCTCTCTCTCTCTCTCTCTCTCTCTCTCTCTCTCTCTCTCTCTCTCTCTCTCTCTCTCTCTCTCTCTCTCTCTCTCTCTCTCTCTCTCTCTCTCTCTCTCTCTCTCTCTCTCTCTCTCTCTCTCTCTCTCTCTCTCTCTCTCTCTCTCTCTCTCTTTCTCTCTCTCTCTCTCTCTCTCTCTCTCTCTTCAAGATTTAGATCTTACCCCTATACTATAAAGAAATACATATTGGTTCTGTAATTTTTTCAATACATTTATCTACTCAATACTTATTTTAAATTTTTTTTCTTTGCTTTTAAAATTTAAACACTTCCGTTATATTCGATTTCCACATTTCTCTTATTCAAACTAGACTATTAAAATTATTCCAGCTATTTTAGTTCTTTTTAGATCTTGTAATCTGTAAGACACTTCTTATATATGTGAATATATATGCATTTATAAATGTAATATGTGGTTCGATATACATACTTTTTTTTTCCCGTTAAATGTTAATTTATGTTCTGATGTTCTAAAGCCTTTACCAGCATGTATTGACCGATGAACTTTTACCCTCGTCTCGGAGGGTTGTCTGATATTGAATAGGAAATAAGTTGTGATTCTAGTGGATATGAATGGTTATGGAGTTTACTATAAAAGGATAAGTACTTGGTTTGGGCTTAATCAACAGCTTATTGAACATTAAGGTCTTTCTGGCTAGCTTATTTGTGACAAAATAATTAGCATTATGAAAAATTAATAATGCAATTTAAATTTATTAAAGCTTTTTTTTATTTTTTAAAAAATAAATTATAGAAAGTTCCATGTTATTTGATGTTTTTAAAACTTAGTCGCGATATTAAAAACCTGTTATTTAATATATCCCCTAAGTAATGTAAAAGCTGATCATTTCACAAGATACAAGGTCATTTTTATTCTATATTTATTTAATAATACTAATTCCAGCTTCTGTGTAACGATTTTGAAATATTTAAATTTTTTTCAGCTCATGTTGAATGTATTCACGGCTCAATTACTGTATTATTTAGTATAAACGCTCTTGAGAATGTAAGGAATTCTTGGCTATAAAAAAAAAAAAAAAAAAAAAAAAAAAAAAAAAGAAAGAGGAAAATTCCTTGTCAGGTGACGATCAATTCTTAGCATGAAAATACTCAGTAATAAGAGAAACAGATGCGACGCCTATGATATGATTGATGGGGGCACTAAACCTCCAGGATCATCGCACTCTGATGAAAATGAATAACAAAACATAAAAAGAACATAACATAATGCCGAAGGTCATATTTTTACTTTAAGGAACAACAATTTTTCAGAGCGCCCCAAAAATAAAAAAGTTTTGGCATGAGGTCCTAAAAGGTTTTAAACCCCGTCTGAAAACGGAATTGCACTTTGCCTTAGTTTTGACAGAAACCATTCACCAAATGACGGCCAGTTTTTTTAATAAATGGGAAGAGTTTTTCCGGCTGTTAAAAAATAAAAAATAAAATTAATTTTCAGTTGAAGCAACAATATCAAAAGCCCTGTACAATCAACATAAGTCTCCAATACTGGAAAAAAAAAAATTCAAATATGGTAAAGGAGGTTTTATTTATTATTATATTAATTATTACAAAAAATACCTTTATCACATTTTCAATTATTCTATACAAAAAATTATTTACACTATTGGCATGTTATATCCATAATATTATTGTTGACTGTTAAGATATATAACAAGAAAATAAGTCTAGGAATCAGGAGGAAAAGAAACACGTCTAAGTAAACAATTTATATATTCTCCACTTTTAAGCTGCATTGCAGGTCATCTTTAGGGCTAAAATTAATTTTTAAAAACCACCTACATATGGAAAATATTTTTAGATGTTTCTTCTGTGACATAATAAGAAGAATGACGGATTTAACGAAGGATATTAGAATAAGAATTGAATGGAAGATTTGAAAGGTTTAGTGGAGCTTCAAGGCTCAACTCGGTACGTCCAAATGGGTCTAACTACTGTCATGAAAATAAGTCTTCAGTAATTCGTTGGGATCATTGAACGCTTCTCTAGTAAATGTTGGAGTAGTCGGTAGGAATATTTTATTTGGATAAAAAAAAAAAAAAAAAAAAAAAAAAAAAAAAAAAAAAAAAAAAAAAAAAAAAAAAAAAAAAAAAAAAAAAAAAAAAAAAAAAAAAAAAAAAATCATCGATCTCGTATATAAACTAGGACATAAATTCGATTTCTTCTCTTTTTATAAATTTCAACAAAGTAATTCTAAATTATGAAAATAAAACCCATGACCTAAAAATAATGGAAACGATATATATTAGCAAATCAATAGATAATGCAATGAATTAAAAAAAAAAAAAAAAAAAAAAAAAAAAAAAAAAAAAAAAAAAAAAAAAAAAAAAAAAAAAAAAAAAAAAAAAAAAAAAAAAAAAAAAAAAAAAAAAAAAAAAAAAAAAAAAAAATCGTCGATCTCGTACAGATACAGAAAAAAATAGGAACAATGATTTTATGATAGTAAATATAATAAAAATAAGATAATTTAATAGACAAATACTTAGAATTTAATAAAAATAATTTTAGTAACAACAATTTATTTAAATATTTAAAAAAAAACAGTTGTTAGTACAATGCAGCTTTAAATGTAACACAGTATTAAATTTGACTATATTCAGAACAAAATGAATGAAAAAGAAAAAAAAAAAATGTTTTAAATTTTATGCCAAATGGCAATATAGAAAAAATGATAAATTTAAATTAATAAATAGTATTATTTTTCTTACCTAAAGATGGGAAAAATGTTTACCCGAAACACGTATTTAAATCTAATAAATTAATGAAGGACTAAAATGCTAGACTTTGAAAACAATATTATTAATTTTAGCCCTGAAGAAGATCTGCAAGGTAGCTCGAAACGTCGACACTGCATAAAAAGTGTTATACCTAGACGTGTTTTTTCTCTCTCCTGTCTACATACTTGGTCACCTTATTTCACATCTTAACAGTCTACTGTACTATTACCATTTTAATATAATTTGTTAATAATATAAATAATTTCTGATTGAGGCTAATTGAATATGCGATGGACATATTTTATTTCTATTATAAAGCTTTTATTTTTACAAAATTACTATTTTCATATTCATCGGTAAATTCAGGTTTTATTTACTAAGGAATTAATTAAGACAAACCAGCTAGAAGAATATTATAATATTCTATTATATCATATTATAAAAGAATATTATGATAACATCAAAGAAGGAAACAATTAATAAAAAAAATTAAAAATATGTACTTTAAAACTCATTCATACCCATTTGCAATATTTCCATTCAAGATGAGAGTTTCGAAACCAGATTTACCCCACCAAGTTGGGGGTCCAGAAGTACAAGTGGAGGTAAACTGAGAGCGCTGAAGTAGTGAATATTATGAATATAAAACTTACCTATTGTTTATAGTAAAACATAAACTGGATATAAATAGACTATTTTTATATTATAATATTCAAAATTTATTTATAAAAATTTTTTGTGTTTTTTTTTTTTTTTTTTTAATGTAAGGCAAGGAATCAAATATATTGGTACTCACTTAAAGAGGCAAAACTTCTGAAAGATTTCAGGATCTAGGGCGGACTAAATATAAAGAGGCCAAAGGGTAGGTAGGGATGGTTTGCCCTTTCGGTTTTCCTTATGACTGTTTGTTTTTTTCCGTTCCTATAGGGAAAAAAATTAAAATAGGACTATTGGAAATATTTATCTGGTCATTTAAATAAACATATGGATTGTTTTTTAACGATTTTATTAAATCCAATGATTTATATTTAATTTTAGGTAATTTTCTACTTTATGTATTAGTTTCACTGACTGATATTTGTTGAATATATCTATTTTCATTTTAATATATCGTAAAGTTGAATTGGATTTCTTCTTTAAATCTTTGATTTACAGATTGTAGTTTCATTTTGCATCTAGCTTCACAGTCATTACATTTTAGTTCGTACGCACCTCTATTTTGGAAAGGTTATATTTTGTTTTTATGGGAAGGAAAATAAGATGACAATGGTTTATCAATTTTAAATGAAGGAATCAAACCCCATTTTAATAAATCTTTTCCAACTTTGGTGGATAATAATTAGATTACTTAAAAATTGTGGGCAATTTTTTTGTTTTCAATACTTAGCTACTTTGGGCTTGGAGGACACAAAAACCCTTATTGACTTATAACTTCAAATATTTTTACATGTAATTCAAATTAGCTTTAGTAAATGTATGCCGTCCACCCTTCAAAGTTTGAACTAGGGTTGGGCGATAGTCGATAGTTGCTTCCTTTTTTTCCAAAGCTATTCAAGAAAAAATTTCAACTGATTTAATTAAATGCAATTACCTACTTACTATTTCAAATTTGCTGGATTATAAATTATAAGATTATATTATACGGATGAGAGAAAAAAAACTAATTTATTGGAACTTTAAGAAAGTATTTACAATTTACATAGTTACAATAATAATGAACAAATCAAATCTTTAGAAAAGAAAAATAACGAAATAGTTAATTTCAAGAGTCAAGTGTGCTCCTTGAGCCACATATTTCCCGAAAGAAAAACTAGCATTTTTGATGTCCTTTGGCTTAATCTTTGAGTGAACCCTTGAGCTCAAGGAATTCCGAATTCAATTTCAAAAGAACTAGATACTGGGCAGAGACAGATCAGCGTAATTCCGAGTTTCAAAACTTGAGGTAGTAAAAGAGATCTATCGATAGTCGACACTAGTAAATATCGACTATCGCCCAACCCTAGTTTGAACCCATGATAAATTCGAAACACACATACACCCAACCCAAACTTTGAAGGGTGGACGATTTACCACCTTATTGAGGACGCTAACTAAAAAAAAATTAAAAATGATAAAAAGTGAATTTACCCCCTTTTGCATCTCCACGCCTCATTTAAGAATATATTCGCTAAAAAAAAACCTCAGATGAATTTTTAATAATGGTTTTATATTGTTGAAAAATTATAATAGCTAATCTTTAATAATCATTTTCATCGATGGAAATGATTGATGAAACGGAACAAAAAAGAAGTTCACAAACCCAAAAAATGATTCAGCACTTCAATAAAACGCTATTTCACTAAGAACAAACAAGAAACGCCAGTAATGGGCGTATCTTTCGAGAGAAACTCAATTGTTTTGTGTAATTATTATTTTTTTTTTTGTTGTTGGAGGTTTTGATTAGAGCCTTTTAGACCGACTGTATGGAACCCACAACTCAGCCGGGCCATTAAATGGCTCTTGAGACAATGGACAGTTAATAGCAAGCAGAAATGCAATATCATCACCATCTTGTGTTGCCCCTTTGTCCAACAGCACGGTTGAGGGTCGATGGAGTCGAGGAGAAAAACTCCAAACATGGAAGGCCTTAATTTGGAAACATGGAAGCCATAATCTATACTAATATATAGAAGGAAAAGCAATATTTCGTTCTTGATCACTAGCTACGAAAAATATTGAACCAATATGTACCAAATTTTATCCACTTCATATTTATGGTCCAAGGAAGGTTTGTGAATAATAAAATCTCATATTTTCTGAAAATATTAAGTTGTAAAAATTAATAAATAAAGCCGATATGTCTTCGGTTGATCTAAGCATTTAGGAAGAAAGTCTCAAGAGAAGTTCCTATGTACACTGAACTGGGCACCTGCATTAAATGACTGGCGAAAGCTTTTGAAGGTGGTACGAATCAAGAGATGAATTATTGCCACCACATTGATGATAATATATCCATAATAAAAAAAATTAAAATAAATAGTATTAGGCTTCAATTGGAACTTAAGATAAATAAAAATATCATGGTAGTTCCATAAAATCCTATAGCCCGAAAAAGAGATAAAAGAAAAAACTAAAACAATAAAAAAAAAAAAAAACTCTTAAAACAAAAAAATGAATTCTTTGAAGTCACTGATAATCACATTATTTAATTTTTGAACAGCGGAGAAAATAATCTTATTGAGGGATCTGAAAAACATATTTTTATTTCTAAAAAAGTATTTAAAAAATTTAAAAAAAAGAAAAAGTTGGAAAAAAAACGAGAGTGTGTTGAGGTAAGAAATGATAGTTAAACACTTATGTGATACATTCATTGTCAGTTACTTTTTTAATTTTAATTATATTTACATTTTAATGTGGAAAAATATCAGGGGAAAAACATTAAAATGAACAGAGTTCATGAGGCGGGAAAAAAACCGTGTTTTTCCTCAAGGCTCCTCCATTCCTCCAATGACTTCCTAATTTTATTCTCCGCATATCGTATTTGCTTCTGAATCTTTCCCGAAATGACGCATATCAAGAATAACATATTTCTTAGTAAGAATGGAAAAGTATTCCGAGAAATATTCTTGCGGAATAATCAATTGAAGCTAAAATTCTCTTTTTAACTCGGCAAAGATGCTAATCACGTATGGGAATAGGGTATAACCCAACTACTAATTATTGGATAGAAATAGCTTGAGTATATGTGTATGTGTGTATATATATATATATATATATATATATATATATATATATATATATATATATATATATATATTATTTTTATTTTTGAAGAGAAAAGATTTGACCCGGTCAGGATTCGAGCCCGAGTTTCCACCTCTCTAGCGTGGCGCCTTATCCAACTAGGCCACCGGGGTCGTATCCGAACCAGGCAAATCTTCTCTCTTCAGTGATCCATAACCCCCGGGCACTCGCAAATCGCGATGTGATTCCGGGAATGAATGTTCATATTGAACATTACATTTAACTTGATACGACCCCGGTGGCCTAGTTGGATAAGGCGCCACGCTAGAGAGGTGGAAACTCGGGTTCGAATCCCGACCGGGTCAAATCTTTTCTCTTCAAAAATAAAAATAATATATTTAATAATATTGATTTATATCAAGAAAAATTACATATATATATACCGGTGACGGATTGTCAATAGATCCAAGTTAAATGTAATGTTCAATATGAACATTCATCCCCGGAATCACATCGCGATTTGCGAGTGCCCGGGGGTTATGGATCACTGAAGAGAGAAGATTTGCCTGGTTCGGATACGACCCCGGTGGCCTAGTTGGATGAGGCGCCACGCTAGAGAGGTGGAAACTCGGGTTCGAATCCCGACCGGGTCAAATCTTTTCTCTTCAAAAATAAAAATAATATATTTAATAATATTGATTTATATCAAGAAAAATTACACATACATATATATATATATATATATATATATATATATATATATATATATATATATATATATATATATTGTACAATTACAGCTATAGACCAATATCTCTTCAAATATTGAGAGAAAAACATAAATCGAAATATGTAAACATTTTCAATTTTCCCTTCAAGTCAAAACATTCAAAACTGAGAATAAAAATGACAAAAAATTGACATATGCAATAATGATGATATGAAGAAACTTAATTAATGCTTGTATTCATCAAAAGAAAAATGTCTATATGATTGTTCATTAATCCTACATAGCAGTTAAATAACTTTTAAATATAGTTTAAGTATAATATATAGTTTGGGTAAATCAGCATGATAAAAAAAAAAATAATAATAATAATAAAAGTTCAAGATATATATTACATTTATATTACAAAAATACTTTATTATTTATTATTGTAGTTAATACTACATTACTGTAAATATGTAGATATATTATATTTGTAAGCCATCATTTTTACAGCTTTTATAACCTTAATTCATTTAAATATATGTGTGTGTATGTATAAATATACTTATAAAGTGTTGCAATAAAACATAAAATAAATACTGAAGCCAGTAACAACTAAATTCAAGAATGTTATTTTATACCTTTTAGATGTTATCTCACTTCCTTCCACTCTCTCACTCTCTCTCTCTCTCTCTCTCTCTCTCTCTCTCTCTCTCTCTTTCTATCTCTCTTTATTTTTATTTATTTATAATTTGAATTATACTTTATCTTTTTTTAATTTAAATTATTTTGAGATTTCTGGTTTTCACGATTTTCACATTTCTTTCGCACTCACTCTCCCTTCCCCTCTCTATCACCCTTTCTCTCATTGTCATTTTTTTACTTTTATAATTTATAAAATAATTCTGATAATTTTTTTTTGCTTTTTCATTCTTAGTTATTTTGAGATATCTGGTTTATACGATTTTTAAATATCTCTCTCACTCTCTCTCTCTCTCTCTCTCTCTCTCTCTCTCTCTCTCTCTCTCTCTCTCTCTCTCTCTCTCTCTCTCTCTCTCTCTCTCTCTCTCTCTCTCTCTCTCTCTCTCTCTCTCTCTCTCTCTCTCTCTCTCTCTCTCTCTCTCTCTCTCTCTCTCTCTCTCTCTCTCTCTCTCTCTCTCTCTCTCTCTCTCTCTCTCTCTCTCTCTCTCACTCTCTCTCTCTCTCTCTTTCTCTCTCTCTCTTATTATGTTTTTGAATAATTTTAATTATTTTTTATCTGTTTTTTTAGTATTAATCATTTTAATTTTTCTGGTTTACTACACATTCTTCATCACTCTTTCTCTCTCTCTCTCTCTCTCTCTCTCTCTCTCTCTCTCTCTCTCTCTCTCTCTCTCTCTCTCTCTCTCTCTCTCTCTCTCTCTCTCTCTCTCTCTCTCTCTCTCTCTCTCTCTCTCTCTCTCTCTCTCTCTCTCTCTCTCTCTCTCTCTCTCTCTCTCTCTCTCTCTCTCTCTCTCTCTCTCTCTCTCTCTCTCTTCCTCTTCCCCCCTCAATCACTCTTTCTTTCATTCACTTTTTTTTTACTTTTTAAATTAATTTTAATTACTTTTTCATTGTTAGTTATTTTAAGATATCTGGTTTATACGATTTTAAATCTCTCTCTCTCTCTCTCACCCTCTCCCTCTATCTCTCTCACTCTTTCCCAACACACATACACATTTATCATAATGAAGATGCCATAATGATTTAACATTATTCCTTCAATGTGAAAGGCAAAGCAGGCAAACGTTTATATAAATGTATTTATTCAAATACATATTTATGTAAATAGGCATCGGATAGGTTTAAATCATCGATTCGCCTTATTTTCGAACACTAACTGAATACCGGTCACAATTTCCACCGCGCGAT
Organism: Euschistus heros; assembly: GCA_003667255.2. Classification (NCBI taxonomy): domain Eukaryota; kingdom Metazoa; phylum Arthropoda; class Insecta; order Hemiptera; family Pentatomidae; genus Euschistus; species Euschistus heros. Next base: position 927,024 of record RCWM02000011.1, read on the forward strand.
GAGTAATATTTCTGTTTATAAAAAAAGATACCCACCGCTTCTCGTATATATAATGAGAGTCTAAGGCCATTATAAACATATCATTAGTGGGATTTGAGTAATAGGACGCTCGGGTAGGTGTGGTGGAGGATTTTTAGAAAAAAGTCTTCCCAACATTATTTACGTAGGTCGAGTGAATCTTACCAACTCGCCCACGTACCGACGTCGAACCCCATCGCTCATTTGGTACACAATTCAGATATTTCCTGTTCTTGCCGCTCCACCAAAAAATATAACCGACTATTTATGTTGAGAATACTGGAAGGGCTACAAGGATTTTTTCGAGAAAAGAAAAAAAATATTAACCGTAACTCTCTAGGGAAAAAAATATATATTTTTACTCGTTTTTCTTTTCTCCTTGGATTAAAGGAAACAATAAATTTGTTGGTTTCCTTTTATGGGTCCGAAAGGGGGGAGGATTATCGTCGTATTTATTTACTCGGATATTTATCAAAAGTCTGGGCCCTTCTATAGGTTCGTTATTTCCATAATTTTTATATAGAGACCGGTTTTGAAGAATCTGGTCTGATTCCTTTTATTCAGCTTTTTGTGTAACGAGCGGCGGTTTCCAACAATTTGGTATTCATTGTAACCGCCCCTTTTAATAAAAATCATCCTGAAACCTGTTTTCTTGATTCTTGACATAGAACTGATGAGGTGTCATAACCCGATATTTTATATTCAACATCGTTAGCGGTGGAAATATTATAGAAAAAACTTACTTTAGTAAACCTCTAATTGACAGTAATGCGCTGAATTTGGGCTCATGGCTATCGCAGATATTCAAGACCGATAATTCGCTAAATTGCCGAAAAATGATTAACCAACACAAAAAATTTTGGGTTCTCATTTAGGGTATTAAATGGTTATCTTAATTATTTAATTATAGTCTTAACTGTCATAGGAATAAAAAAAACAAAAAAAAAAAAAAAAACGATTTTTATTTCATTTATATTTCCACGCTTAAACGTTGGTTGATTGAAATAATATATAAATATTAACAAAAATTAAATTTGATAACTGATACAATACTGAATAAGAAATTACATAACCAACTGTTTTTTATTTATTCACACATTTGGTATTGTGTCATAATTAAAAAAATATTATGTCTTAATTGAAATGTCAGTATAAAGGTTTGCAATACGAAAAAAGAAGAAGCTATTTTAGCAATTTACATACTTTTTTATTTACAATTACATGTAACATATTTTTGTATTTCATACAAGTCTATAAACATGATTATCCAAATTTCACAATGAACAATCGAAGTTAAGTAAAGTAAATTGCTGACCTATTTATTTTTCTAAAAAAAAAACTCCGTTACATATTGGCCGATTTGCAAATAACAGAAGAAAAATATACTAATAAATAAAAAATAAACCTGTATGTAAATGGCGGCTATAAAGCTACAAAAGAGGCGACTCGAACATTACCGATGTTACCCGAATTCTAACCGAATCAATGATCGGCTTGACTGACTAATCGGCCATTCTCAAATAATAATAAGATAATTTTTTTTTATTATTTTTTTTTATTAACTAACTGATTTATCCACATCTGTTAAATAATATTAAAAGAGTTTTATAGTCAAATATAGTAAAAGTCGTGTCAGGATGGGAAAGAATGTCTTATTTTTAAAAAATACGAGAAAGGCTTTTTCAGAGCCTTATAAACATGACATCAACAAGTGTGAAACGATTGTACTGTTTTCACAAATTTTAAAATAACCTTTATAATAATAAGAAATTATTATTAACTAGATATCTTTATTCTTATAACAATATGAAATAATGTTAGCACGTATTAAAGAATTCTTCTTTGACGTGGTGTTACTTTGACTGCATCCCTGACTATCTTCTTCTCCAATATGAAATAATGTTCATTGAACGGAGTCTTATTACAATTTTTATTATTTATTTATTTTTTTGTTTAAAGAAATTTGCGACCGAACTAATAAATGAATTCGGTAAATGTATGGTGCAGTATATAATTAAATGTCATTCTTTTTAAGTAATAAGACAAAAGAGATTGCTTGTGTATGTTATAGAAAGAACACGTATTCAATTTCAGGTTTGAGGGAAAAGTTTAACTATAATAAAAACAAAAACGATAATTAAAATAATTGAAAACATTTTTAATGTTAGGATATGAATTAGACAGTTATGGATGAGTCTTCAGTAGACGTGACAGCGTGACTGATGGTGTGACACGATAGGTTGTCACAGCGGTGCTTCGTATCGTTTGAAACATTATAACTCTAACTGTTCTTACTTATTAGAACGGATAAAAATATTTGAGACTCAAGAGTAATGCGTATCAAGTATAAAATTATTATAATTATTTTTTTTATTTTAAAGAAATCGGATTGAATGGAAACTAATGAAATTCTTAATATAAATTATAAGATTTTGAAAAAAATATCAATTTTAATTTTCCGAAATCATTATATATGGACCTAACACACTGCAACCTAAACAAGACTTCAAATACAACGTTATTTTTATTTTATTTATGCTTTTTTTTTTTTTAAATATATTTTTTTCCATCTACGAAAGTTATATTATTTTGACCATATAAGGGAAACCAGACTGGAAGTATTCATATTATATGGTACTTACGGAAAGCATAGCTCAATAAATTTGAAATTCGCCGCCATTTTTCCTTAATTACTATAAATTAAGCTAAGCAACTAAGTTTAAACCAAACATTATTCCTGGAATATATTTACAAGATAGATACAAACAGATAAGGTTAATTCAGTTAATGATACCCTATGGATATCTTTTAAAATATAGACAGAATTGAAAGTACTTTTACATAATTGAGTTGTAGGATTTAAGAGGAATTTTATGATTTTTTTTTTTTGGGCTATTTTTTTTTTTTTTTTATTTAATTTTTAAGATAGGGTGTCTGACATTCCAACTCATCCTACCACTGTCCTCACCACTGATGCTGATGACACATGTGTGTTATCCGTAAACAATGACCCCTTCATTGCCTCCCAAACACTCCAATCCCATATCCTAACCCTTCAAGAATGGTGTCAAACATGGAGAATCAAAATAAATCCAAAAAAATCTCAACAAATAACTTTTACCCTTCGTCGTAAACCCACGACTTCCTGTCCTACAGTATCCTTTAATGATATTCCACTAATCCCTGTTGAACAGACCCGCTACCTAGGACTCCACTTGGACAAACGTTTAACTAGGAATCCACATACAAGACTAAAACGACAAGAAGCTGCCCATCGTTACAGACTACTTCAACATTTACTAGACAAACGTTCAAAGCTCCCAATTAACTACAAAAGACTAATATACATGTCTGTGATTAGACCTATCTGGACGTACGGAGTTGAGCTATAGGACTCCACTAAACCATCCAATTAATCTCGTATCCAATCCTTACAATCCAAAATCCTTCGAAAAATCCTCAATGCACCTTACTTTGTCACCAATAAACTTATCCAAAAAGATCTTAATTTTCCATATGTTGCAGATTTAGCCCAAACCAGATATCAATCCTTTCATAATAAGCTCCATAACCACTCAAATCCCCTAATTTCTCAACTTGCTTCCCACACCATTCCTGATAATCCTCCAAGGCGTCTGAAAAGAAGATGGCCCAGAGACCTTCTAGTGTAGAATTTTTTATTAAAGTGCTACAGATGAGTAGTACTTTTCAAGTTTTGTCACGTTATTGTAATAGTTAACAGCACATTTACTTGATGTATAAATATTGTACCTTGTAAATTTCAATAAATTGTTAAAAAAGATGGGGTGGCAATAACTGTCTACCCTATTACAATATTTCAAAACTAAGGGACATGTGTAGTAATGTAATACGTAAGTATTTTGTCTATTAACATTTAGTTCAATTCAATTAGTAAAAAATAAATAAATAAAACATAAATAAATAAATATAAAAAAAATAATGCCAACCTATTATTAACTGATGTTTGACAAAAATCTCCTCCTGTAGATAATATTTTAGAATGTATATATATTTTTTTTCTTTTCTTTTTACCATATTTTCTGTTTGCTTTTTATTCTATTTTGTTCTAACTATTATTTTTTCTATTATGTAAAATTATTCTCTAGTTCGGTATATATCGCACTAATATATAATATTAATCTGTGTATCCGGTTTCAACATGGTCTCATACTGACATTGATAGGTTAACTGTACATGTTATCTGCTAGATTGGGTTCCGCAGCATATCACTATTTATTTAAAATTAATAAAGTTAAGAAATATTGTGTAGTTAAAAAAAAAAATCGATATTTTTGCAGAAGAAAATCCATTAATTTGCATATCCCGATAAAATCTGAGTACACTTCGGGGTTTAACCACCAGATGAGGATTAAGATTGTAATGGAAGATTGGAGAGCCGTGTTTTCACAAATATGAAGGCAGGGATTATTCCCAAAATATCTAAAAATGAAAAAAAAAAAAAAAAAAAAAAAAAAAAAAAAGAATGGATATATCTTTTTTAAGGTTTAATGGACTTTTCGAGGACGGGCCAAGGTCTCTGCTCTCAGTTTAGCATTTACCTCTTTACTCAATTTTATACTTTATATTATATTGTGTATTAAAATATATAATATATATATATATATATATATATATCAAAATTATATTTTGTCGACCCTTAGAAACTATATAATTAACTGTTTAACAATAATCGGGTTTTTGGGTCTTTATAACGATATTTATAATTATTATATATATATATATATATATATATATATATATATATATATATATATATATATATATATATAATTATTATTATTATATATATATATATATATATATATATATATATATATATATATATATATATATATATATATATAATAGATGAAATGAATATATAAATGAAACTTTAACGTAAGAATAGCTTTAGTAGACATTCAACTATTGTCAAAAGTAATGCACAGTTAAAAGTACAATTGTCTGGCCTATTATTTAAAAATCACAGCATACATTTCTTACAGGAAAAAAATTAAATTAAATTAAAAAAAAATAAAAATAAATAAATATATAAAATAATAATTATAACATAAAATACAATCGTTCATATATATGAACATGTAAAAGAAAGAAAGAGAAAGAAAAAAAAAAGTAATTCTAAGTATTCATTTGATTATTGACATATTTGCGGAAGATTGATTGTCTAAAAGGTACAGGAATAAATTATTTTTAAAGGATGTTATGGAGGCTGCTTTACGAATAGAAGTGGGTAGGGAATTCCAGAAGGAGGTAGCACGAATGATGAAGGATTTAACAAAGGAAGCAGTTTTATGTGAGGGGATATATAGGTTAAAAGGTTGGGATCTAGTGTTTAGGAGGTGGGTAGAAGAATCATGGTTTACAGTAAAAAAAACAGGTTACAATTAAGTTAAGTTTATTTTACAGGGCAATGCTGTTTGAGCCCAACATTTTCTGCCTCTATTATGGATTACCAACAATTTTTTTTTCTTCTCTAAATTAAACTACCTTATAAATATTTATTTAAAAAATAAATAAAAAATTTCAACTAATTCCTTTTTTTAACTAAACGGTAAAAGCTGACTAAAAGGTCTTACAAGCATACGAAAGAGATCACAAAGGCAGTGGTAATGATAAAAACGCAATTTGTCCGAGGTAATTTAGAGTCTTTTACAAGGATCCTTTGGTGAAAAACAGGCAATTCTTTTCCCATTGCTGAAATCAGGAAAGCCATGATGAGAGTTTCAAAGCCCGGAAGAAAAGACGCCTGGAAATGATCCCCAGCTAGGAGTAGAAAGGAACAAAAACAGTAAAAAGGGAGGAAAAAAATGACTTTATGAAAGAGGCTAATGAGGCAGATGGAAGGATGGTCCAGAAGATTCCTGTAAGGCGGTATAAGAAGAATGAGGGGAAGAAGTACCAGAGAATAAAGAGGGAGTCTATGTGGCCACAATTCATTGCTTGGATATACTCAGCAATAAACTCGACTCACTTTTCCGGAATTTTTCTTGTGTTTTCTCGTTCCCGGAGGTTGCTACATTAATTATTGCATTATGGGCCCCCATGGCTCTCGATGGCTCTCGGCAGAATGGCAATTCATAAATAATATTGCCTCAGTGTGGGTTTATGGGCCGTAAGGGCATGGCGCTGCAATATGCTCATGGTTCCAGCTCCACCAGTATGCAATTTCCAGTTCAGCATTCCGTTTCGTCTAAATCGTTCTTTAAGTATTCCTTGGATTCTCAGATAAATCTTGTATATTCAGAAGCGAGGAATTGTTTATTTAATGGATCGGCAAATATCGCTAAAGAAATCAGCTTGTTTCAAATAAAGAAAAAAGTTAACGCAAAACGAAATATTTTAAAAAGTGCAATATGTAAGTCATTTAAAGTTTCGATCACATTCGAAACAAAAAACGACATAACTAAAAAGTTATGAATTTTTTTTTTAAAACTTTTTATTTGAATAATTACAAGCTGCCTCACTCAAGAGCAATGAGTAATATGGATGGCAGAGACTCATTCATACAATATGTACTTCTTTTTTTTTCGAATTAAAACAAAATTACAACAAAAAAAAATTTGCATCCCCGTCGCCGGCTTCGACCGCTCTCATTGGCAAAATTCTTAAACAATCTTGACTAATAACTAAAGTTTTATTTGTTTATTGATAAAAATCTTGTATTAAAGTATGCAGTTAATAAAAATTATTTATTCAATGGTATTTTACGTGTAACAGTAATTGTTAACCTGGTTAAAATTGAACTGATTAGTTGTTGGAAGATTACCTAAAAGTATAATTTGACATACAATTTTTAATATTAATGTATGAGTTGGTGATTCAGATGAACAGAGACAATAAAGAAATCCGTGCGGATAAAGGACATCATCAGTACTTACAACTAAAAATCCATGAATAATACTTTTACAAACAACATCAAAAAGCAAAGAATCGACATTATGGTTTGGTAATGATTTTTATTCGGCAGAAATAATCTTATAAATTTGATCAGATCCGATTTTAATTTCTAACCATAAAAGTTTATGACAGTATTGCAAACCTTGCTTCGGCCACTCATTGATGCACATTTACATTTTATTACATTTATACTATTTAAAATTTTATTTTTCCTACAACCTTCCTAGGACTACGGAAATGGTTTAGATAAAATTAAGTACATATGGGTTCAGTAGCTTTACAATTGTAAACTATATTGCAGAATGGTTTTACCTGTCCATATATCCATGATATCTGCCGATTTACGAAAAATGGCTTGTTTTTTTATATAATAAGTTTAGATAAGGTGAGTTTGGTGTAAATAAAATTAAAGATATGGTTTATAACAGAATATAATTATAATAAATCTAAATATTAATATAAGTTGATAATAGTAAAAAATATATAACCCTGCTTAATCAATCAATGGTGGAGAAGAAATCTGACTGTAGGGTTTTTAGCCTGCGTTTATATAACATGTATATGATTTTTTTTTTTTTTATAATTATTTATTTAATTTTTCATATAAATATTTATTCTATTTTATTATTAGTTTGATTTTCTTGAAAATTATGCATGAATGTGAACTTAAAGAACTATTACTCATTGCCCCTAACTGAAGAAGATTGTAATATGTTGTAAAAATAATAGTTTTAATAAAAATAATAATTATAATATTACTGTTGAAAAATTTAAATTATAAGAATATTACAATCAAAACAATCAAGATATATTATTTAAAAATATAGAAATATATCTGTGTATAATACATAATAATAACATTGAAACTTGAAGAAATTAAAATAAATATATTTATGGTTGTCTCAGTTAGTTACCTTGGCAAAATCTTGAGTCTGACCATAGATGCAGCAATACGAAAAAAAAAAAAAAAATCTTTCGAAGATGAACTTCGAAATTTGACTTTACGATTTCTTATTTCGACAAAAAAACCCATTTATATGCGTAAATACTTAACAATAGACGATCTTAAAATGTGTTCATGAATATTTCAAACTGAATTGTTTGTTTCTTTCGTTTAACATCACTTTATGCTGCTATGGGTAATCGGACGATGCTTCGGTGGGAGTCCTAAATTTTGCCTATCCAGGTATAATTAGAATAGGGATCTTTAACGAGTACCTGACATCGCACAAGCTCGGGACCCCCATTTTACGTCCCTTCCGAAGGACGGCATAGCTAAGGATTTTTTCTCCCTTTAAAAAATCTTAAGGTCATCTGCCGGGATGCGAACCCGCGATCTTGGGTTTAGTAGGTTGCTATACTAACCACTACACCACAGTGTAGTGGTTAGTATAGCAGAGGGACCCCCTTTAAAATTGGATATTTTAAAGTTAAAAAATTTAAAATATTACAAATCATCTAGTTATACTTTAACAATCACAATTAAAATAAACTATTAATCATATCGGATTGAAAGCATTTTTACAAAGCGGATTTGTATGAATTTATGAAATATGCAATTTTGTGCCCGATCGCATAAATATAGTTTTGACCTCTAAAAATTTGAATAATTGATATTGTGTTCTATAAAGCATATATTTAATGATAATCTATAACATTTGTTGTAGATGTTTACATTAGCATATATATAGATAAGTTGTTTTAAAAAAATGTGTCATACTTTACAATCACAAATATACGTTTCTTTTCATTAAATATATAAATATGGCTATAATTTACTACACGAAACCAATAAATATAATTTAAACGAGGAAGTGAGGTAAAAACGATCTTTAGTAATAAAATCAAACACCGGATGCTGTAAATCCAAACATGGAAATAAAGAACGAGATCTGGAATTCCAAAAAAATATAGCCGAAAGTCTCTATTAGCACCGCTACATTTTCTAATCCACAGGAAAGGAAACAAAGCTATTAAAATGAAGAAATAAAATATTTTAGAACTTTTATATTTATTTCAAGAAATTCCAACAATTATAGATATTTATTTTATTATATTATTTATAGAAAAAAAAAAACTTTAAAAATAAAACAATTATAGATATTTATTTTATTATATTATTTATAGAAAAAAAAAAACTTTAAAAATAAAACGAGATATTATTTATCAAAGAATGTTTCCACAACTTTCACCCATCTTTGAATTTGGTCATGACACCACTCCTTTGGGATAGCCTTCTCACATCCTGATTTCACATAATTTGTGTAAAAGCATTTTAATAAATAAAGAATTAATATTATATGGTTTGGTGTTTATAAAAAGCTTGAATATTTTGTATTCGTTGTTGTCAAATGGGACCGGAGGAAGAGCTTAATTCACTGTGGCAATTCAATAAAACAAAATTTCAATTTTACTATGTCAGCAAAAGAATTATTATGCCCAATATCTTGCGTTTCTTAAAATTCTCGTCTCAAACAAATTATTAATCTATACTTTTTTGGAGTAACATCCTCGAAAAAAAAAAAAAAAAAAAAAAAAAAAAAAAAAAAAAAAAAAATTGACAGGCTCTTTTGTAATCAGAAATTAAGAATATTTTTTGTTTTTAAAATTTGTCGCTAGGACCTACCATTTAGAAGCTGTATTGGTTTGAATGAAAAAAGTCATGTTTGAAAGCCCTATTTTATCTCATCTTTATTTATTTCGAATAATCATTAATTGATAATTTAATTTAATCATTAATTTAAGTAATTTGGTCATTTTTAATTACAAAACATAAATTGGGAAAAGCAGTAGATTTTAGATAGATATATCTATGATCTATTGCTTTTTCCCAGCCAGGGAGAAATTTTTATTTTTGAAATAATAATTAGTTAAGTTGAAATTTTATTTTATTTAATTAACCTAAAGCTTACTAAAGAAAAGCCGTTTAAGGTTATCAATAGAAAAGAAAAGAAATTATTTACAATTGACTATTAAAATAAGAATTTCAACCAAAGTACAACATACTAGTGTCCCGGGAACACATAGCTCGTACTACTACTTATTGGAGGAAATCTCTGGTTCAATGAAATCTCAGCGCTTCTCTCCCAGCTGCTTCACTAGTCTCTAAATCCAGTGGAGGCTGAACTAGAGCACTATGGAACAGTCTCTCAAAACAGAAAAGAACTTCAATACACAATAGATCTCAGGGCCACTGTAATTTAAATCTGCTAGGTGTGTTATAAGGATGTGTGGAACTGGATAATGAATGAGCCAGAAGCTTGGGGTGGTTGGAAAGGTTTTGATGGAATTTTAAAACACTATATGGTCAAGGACAAAAACTACATTGAGGTCATTGTGTATGGTTTTGTTTGGAAACTAAAACTAAACTAAATATCAGATATATTGATGTTTACAAAAACATACAGTTTCTGCCTCTAGCCGAATATTAAACGGCACCATAAAAAAAAAAAAAAAAAAAAAAAAAAAAAAAAAAAAATCCTAGTATTTACTGCACCTTAAGTATTCAATAAGTAAAAATAAAATATGAATTATACCGTAAAACGGCGTGACTTTGCACCATTTTTGTTGACCTTCATTCTTTATCTACCTATTTATAATTTTTAAAATGCATGTATTAAAATATTTGCTTTGAATAATTAGCTTAAAAATGTTGATTCATCGCATAATCTTGGAATTGCAAAATTTACAAAACTTATAATTAATTTTATTGTTTTTAAACTTTGGTGCAAACTCAACTTTGCACCACCATATTTTTTTCAATTAAAAAATCATTAGAAACGTATTCTGTAACAAAGACAAAGCTTGATAGTAGTTATGAGATGCAAGTCATTTCTTGATAGTGTTTGGAGATTGGCCTAGTGATTTTTTTTCTCTGTTTGTAAGGATTTTGTTAAAAGAAACGATTGTGAATTACAATGTTTTTATTGAAATGAAAAAGAAAATTGCACAATTTTTAAAGAATTATTGAGGAACAATAGAAAATACAAGAACATACTTACAAAATATTATATAAAAACAAAATAACGACTTAAAACGCGCCTAAATAACGTAAACAACTATAGTTTTGGCAAACAAGGAACGAAAAGATACCTATAAAATAAATTGCGCATAGATTCTTAGAGAAACACACAAAAGACAAAAATTGTTATAATATAAAAATGAACACTTGGAAAAATTTAAAGCTATAACTAGGCAAAATTCTAACAGCATTCGTCAATATACTTGCACATAGATGGCAAAAACCTTATTAACAAGAAGCAAAACGTTATCCCAAATAATTTGGATTTTAACCAGCCTATTAACTCTTTAACTTCAAAATATCCTCGTTTTTTTATTTGTTTAGGAGGAGCAATGCTGCCTAAGACTTCTTCCCACAGGGAGGTCACTTTGTGCCAAAATATACTTGGTGCAATGTCATTCCTAATTCATATCAGAAAGGGGATTCTATTTAATTTTTAAATACCATGGCTTTTGGCAAATATTTTGAACAAAATGAATATCATATATTTAAATTAAAATAATTATAGAATTAAGTTAATGCAAAACCTAACCGATTTGTAAAATATTTAGTTGTTGAAAGCCGGACTTTGTCCCACAAAGGAATCACACATGTTGAAACACTACAATCAACCAGCTGTTATAAAACATGAAAGGTAACTAGGATTAGCGTGAAAATTCCTTAGACCCAATCAGTATTGTCATTAGTAAGTAAGAAATATAAAATATCTCTCATTTAGACAACAGCAAAACACTTTTCCTTCAAATGAAAATTTTTAGTGACCTTGGTGCAAAGTTAACTCACAGGTGCAAAAGTCAGGCCGTTTACGGTACCTAATAAAGAATATAAAGAAAGTTTTGATAGGGAAAAGGTTCATTGTACTAGAGAAAAGCGGTATTCCAATAAAACTTATAGAACTAATGACAATGCAGAATGCCACCTTAAAAGTTATTATCGGAAATAAAGTGAGGATTGGAGTAAGGCAAGGCTAAGCGCTTTCCGCGATTCTATTAAATATGGCTTTACACGATCCAGTAAAGGACGCGGTTAAAAGTAACATTGCAGAGAAACTGTTGATGAAATTGTCTTATTGCGAGAAGTGAAGCAGCTCTTAAAGATGCTTTTGAAATAATTTATAGCGATTCAAAAGTTGGGCAATTTATGAATGAAGAGAAAGTTGAGTACTTGAAAATGCCATCGACAGCAAATTTAAGATCGAAATCCTCGACTTCAAGTTTGAAAATGTTCAGAGCTTCGTCTACCTTGGCTTTACAGTCAATATTGAAAATGAGATCAGCAGTGAAATTGATTTGGGAATAATGGGAGGGGGAGCCTAGTATGTGAATTATAAGTTATTGAAGTCTAAACTGTTGTCTAGAAAAAGTAAACTAAAACTATACAAGTCGTTAATAAAACCTGTGGTTTCATATGGACCTGAAAATTGGCATTTAGCCCAAAATGAAGTACATAAACTAAAAGTTTTTTAGACGAAAATGCGTCGCAACGCAAAAAGACGGAATATGGAAAATAAAAACAAAAGAAGAAATAGACAACATGTAATAAGGGGAAAATGTTGTAAACTTGATATAAGTAAAGAGATTAAGGTGAGCTGGCCATATCAGAAGAATGACAGCAAAGAGAATGCCGAGAAAACTGCTAGACATGAGAATGACTGGAAAGAGAATAAGAATACGAAATTGGAGAATGGAAGTGGAGGAGAGAGATAGATGGAGAAGAAAAATCCAGGAGGCCAAGGGTCACCTAGACCTGTAGCGCCGAGGAGTAAGTAAGTAATAAAGAATAAGTAATGTAAAAAATATATAATAATAGCATATTAATTGATAAAATAAATACCTTGAAAACAGATATTTGAAGGAAGATCAACAGAGAGGGATATGAATAGATACCTGAAAAGAAAAATAAATAATTATAATTTGTACAACAATAAATAATAAATTATTTTAATAACACACATATACATATATATTTCCATTTAGAGTGGGAAGACCGAACCCAGTTGCATCAATGGTGTATAAATGTACCGGAGACTGGATGAGAAATAAAATCTTAAACGTATATGTTTTATTGATTTTCATATTTCTCTTTTAATAAAATCCACTGAAAATACTTATATAAAAAAGCTAGGAAAATGAAAAGAAATATCCAATTAAAATAAATAATTATATAATTTGTTATTTACATTTATTTGTTTAATTTCAGGTAATTCCATCTTACAATTAGTTAAAACTTCAGCTAAGTTTAAATTTTGCTCTAAACAATGAAGTTTGGGTATTTTGTAACATCTTGGGATCAATACTCAACTAATAGACACTAACGCGTCGTTATCAAACTTGGCACATTCTCTAACTGACAAAAGCTATTACACTAAAACTATGCTCTTCGATAAAACTTAACATTCTCCCCTAGCACGGCCTATAAAGTCCATTAAGTCCCGGGTTGATTTATATCCTCATCTGCGTATTTTTTTTTCCTCGAAGCAGGAACCCTATAAGCTTTAAGATTTTTTTTTTCATATTTTTCGCAGGATTTAATGATACCTCAGGGCGAATCCGCAATTTATATATCTTGATATTAATTTAATTGAGAATTTTAATTGGTTTATCAAACTGTGGCTGGAGCAGAACATTAAGAGATTGGAGATAGCTTGGGGTAATAAGTTTCCCAACTGGGAGATATTGGTTCATGTTTGAATCGCCGGGTTAAACGTTGGAGGTGCTACGCCCATTCCGTGTTACCAGTTTTTTTGAAAGAGGTAATTTAATGAAAGTACTTTGCATATTTCCCTTTTCAATCTGTTTTTTTTTTTTGTCAATGCATCACTCATTCTAAAAAGCTTCAAAAAACTTAATTTTTTTCCAAAACTAATTGAATATGATAAAAAAAAAAAGAAAAAGAAAATATATACTAATTGTAAGTATATGAAATTTTTTATAGAAAAATATTATAATTCGTCACTTTGGGTATTAAATAATTAATTATATTTGGTTTTCTTACTATTACTATTTATTTATTTATTTATTTACAACTGTACATAATGTATATATATGCATCCGGTAAATGTGATAGTAACCCACACAGTAACATGGACAATTGCTTGTAAAGCAACTACCCACTGGTAGCACTCCAATATATGTTCAACAGGGTGAGTCGCTCTCAGTATAAAAAACAAAAATAGAAAAAATTCCGCAGACCTTACCTTTCTATTCTAATACGCTGCAGAAATTTGCAAGATTTTTGTGAGATTTGCAGTTTTGTGGAGAAAAACGGTGTGCGTTGAAACAAAGTAAAGGTATTTACGCTTTAATGGCAAAAAACAGTTTCCTCGAAAATGTCTTTGAATTATCGTATTTCTGCGACGGATTGGATTAGAAAGGTAAGGTCTGCGGCACTTTTCTTCATTTTGATCTAGTCTTACCTTTTTTTTTTTTTTTTTTTTTTTTTTTTTTTTTTTTTTTTTTTTTTTTTTTTTTTTTTTTACACTAAGAGGAATGCATCCTCCATATCAACAGGTCCCGAGACTATTTTCTTTTTAGACGCCTCGGAGGGTTTTCGGGTATAAAATGGGAAGTAGAGAGACTAATGTTTATTAAGTTTATTATCCAATCCTTAAAATCTAAAATCCTCACTGCTCCTTACTTTATCAACAATAAACTTATCCATAAAGGTCTTAATGTCCCACATGTTGCTGATTTGGCCCACACAAGATCCTTTCATAGTTAACTCCATACCCACTCTAATCCATAAGTCTCCAACTTGCCTCACACTCAATTCCCGATAACCCTTACCTCCGAGGGGTCTGAAAATAAGATGGCCAAAAGACCTTCTATTGTAGAACTTTTATTGAAATGCTACTAGGGACTATCTCTTTACGTATTATATTATTATTACATGTCATTGTAATTATTTTTCCCAAATTTACTTTTTGTAAATTGTGATTTGATTTTCGTATTGAGAAGAATATGGATGAAACAACTAAAGCAATGCAGCAGTTGATATAGTAAATAAAAATTAATAAAACAATAAATCAGAAGTAATATTAACTTATGTATTACTTTCTCAGTTGTTTTTTTTTTTTTTTTTTTTTTTTTTTTTTTTTTTTTTTTTTTTTTTTTTTTAGGTTAAGTGTTTTATTTGATTCATGATACAAACAGCTTTTTTATCATTTACTAGAAAGACTTTCAAAGTTCCCGATTTACTACAAAAGATTCATTTACATGACTGTAATTAAGCATAATTTAAATTCTGTTTCTTCGGCCGTGGATCGAATTCGGTTTCTGGAGGCTCTCTTGGGCCAACCATGCCTACTTAAAGTGGGTACCCTTAATTTGGCGAAACCTGGAGGTTGAGCGTGATTGCTGACCACACCACCTCCTTGTATAACCGTTGATCACAAAACAGTACTTCTTTATTTTATTTTATTTTATTTTTAGAGTAAAATATTACAAAATCTTGTAATAATGATCTACAGTAGAAACTCGATAATTCGTCAAGAGTAGGGGAGAGGGGGTGACGAAATAACGGAAATGACGAATTACAGAATTTTGCTGGTATCGTAACAGAAAAGCATTTTAAATTATATAATTGTAATTTGTTTGAAATTTATTGAATGTAAAAACGAACAGAGGAACATTATACACATTGGACTTGAGTGACAATGGCAAAAAACACAAAAAAATCTTAAAACTTGCCGCATCCCATCATGCACTCAGTTAACATTTCCTCTACATCTTTGCATCGAATAGTGGAAGAATTATAAACGTCATCGTCATCATATTTTCATCACTAGCTTTATTTTGAGCACTCAGCACTTGTTCTATAATTCAATTGTCATTTAAAATTTCATATCCTACAGCCGTACTATCCATGTTCAACCAGCTGCTTACCTCTTGCTTATATTTTCTTATTTTATAACCTGGAGCAGAAGTTACTGGGCCAGATGCTAATGTTTTTGTAGGACGAGCTTTCCAGTATTAACTGATTCCGGAAATTCGTCTATTGCACTTATACTTCCTTTCATCTCTTACTACAATCAATGGGAGGATCGAGTCCGGGCTTATTCTAATTGTTATTTTTTTCTATTATATGATTTACAAAATGTATAAATATAGGGCGGTAAAAAAAATAAATAAATGAATAAAAAAAAAAAAAAAAAACCTGACCAACTACAAAATAAGACGAATTATCGAGTGACGAAATAACGAGTTTCCACTGTATTTTGGACACTATGACAATACAAACTACTGATATTACATTTTTCTAAAACCATGTTATTGGCATTCTCGAAAGCATCCAGAAACCCATTTCATGGATGGAATGCACTTTTCATGCAGCGCTGACTCCCATCAACATACTCCGAATGATCCGATAGAATTGAACACGACACCTCACCGATCTCACTAACCACACACCACCGTTAATTCTCAGCCGAGGTGTAAAAGGCAGCGAAAATAATTTGAGCTATTAGGAAGAGCGGCGAACTAATTGTGGACATAAGAGTGTGAGAGCTTGGCGATTAAATATTAATAGGAAAATAAATAATTTATGCAATTAGTTCCGTAGGGGGCTGTTGCTAATTCAAGTTGTGGCTATGTTCCTCTGTGCTTCGCTTCCTTTCTAGGCTTGGTCTAGTCGTTCTCCATCTCGATGGAGCAGCAATATTGCTAATTGCCAAGTCAAGACTAATGAAAACAATTGAAAACTTTCAGTTCATAAGTTAGTGCAACCTGAGTTCAACTTCATCAAGTAATCCTGAACTAGATACAGAAGTGTTCTGGATGAATCGAATTTTTCATTTTTTTTAAATTTAATACCAGATTTAAACGAAAGAATTTTAGATTGTCAGAGTAGTGGAACATAAAAGCTCAGCTCTTCATTTTAAATAATGACTAATAGGATTGTAGATGAGTATTTTGTAAGGCATAGGTGTTTTAGAGCGTTTATCTAGAAACTTTGAGAATGTTTGTATAGTCAGAACTCGATAAGTCGAAGTTGAGTTATCATTTTTCGAGATATCGAATTTATTAAATTTTTTTTGAGCTATCGATAAAAATACATAATTTGTATTCATGATAAATTATATAATTTAAAACAGTATGTAACTTTCCCCTGTATATTTGTAGGGGTGCGACGGTCTATCATTCCGTGAATTACGAGCAAAGCTGCGAAGACATACATAATATAAGTTTGTCTTGTATCCAAAATGAAACAGTAATGAGCATAAGCGAGAATAGTGTTGAGATGGACAAGTTTGTGTATGGTTCATGGTTCTAGGGAACTTCGACTTAAAGAGCGTCGGGAGTTGTGCAGACGAAAATTTCACTTCGAGTTAACGAATACAATTCATCAAATAAACGTATTCGGGAAATAGGTTTCAATTCGACTTACCGAGTTTAGGCTTATCGAGTTTTGACTGTATTTTGCATTTTAAGTATGACGTATACTTGGATGAATTAAATCCTAGGTTTGGGCTCGATAAATATTAATGAAATTAATGTGACATTTGCTTCTTAATATTTTTTACACTCCAATCTCATATCACAACCTAAGTGGTGTTAAAAATGAAGAATTAAAATTAATCCGACAGATTATATCAAATAACCCTCATTCTTCGAATCCTTTTAATTCTGAAATTTGAAATTGGAAAAGCTATATATTATAGACTTATCTATGCTCTATTGTTTTTCCCAATCAGGGAGAAATTAAGTTTTCTGTTCAGAAAGTTACCTAATCTACAAAATAATTTAAAAAGCATATTTAAAGCATTACACTTACATTTATGGAATACGGTAAATATAATGAATTAAAAAAAAAATAAATAAATGTAGCGATCATGGAATCAATACTCCACACCTTTTAATCATAAAAATATTACTAGGCACTGTTGTAAAAACAACTTAGACTAACCAAGGATATTACTGAATACATTTCAAAGAAAAGCGACATGCTTTTGACCTCTTGCAAGAACTGGATTAAATAGGATCAGGGACAGAACTGGGTTGGATCTCCTCCCATTTGCCATGTTTCCATGTAAAGCAATTTAGAAATTTTAAGTCAGAAAACTAATACAACCGTATTCAAATGAGCAACTCGCTTTCAAGTTAGCCAATAAAATGTATTTATTTATAATATTATTTGCCAATAAGATTTTTTTTTTTTTAATATAAAGTGGTTATATATATATATATATATATAAATATATATATATATATATATATATATATATATATATATATATAGCAATTACGGCAGTCTTAAGCTAGAAATAGAAAAAACAAAACAAAAAAAAAACATAATCGCCTTATACAGAGCTTGAAATAACATTGGATTGCGTTGCTACTATGTTTAAAACCTGTTAACATCATTGCACTTAATTATTGTTTTTTTTTTAGGTTTATTGCTTTCTGTCTAAAGATTAGATAGGTAGTGTTAAATTAAGAAATAATTGGATATAGTTAAAGAAAAATAATAAACTTCTAAATATAATAATTTTTTTTAAAACTAAAAATAGGTATAAATTTGAAGAAAATTATTACAATGACATACAAATAACATGTAAAGGGCATCGTTACACAAGTATGTCCCTACCTTTTATCGATTCTAACCTTGTTCCGATTTATTTCGGTGATTTAGTCGCTACTTTTCAAGGGGAAAGGTTATTCTCCTTCATTTATAGAGAAACTGTAAATCCGTGTTCAAAGTAATAACTTCGGTTTACCTTCTGATATTAAAAAGAGAAATAAGAAAATAATGAAGATAGAAGAAGAAAATATCAAAATATAAGACAATAATCAATGTTAAATTAATATTTATTGGGTGTATAAAAAAAAAATGACCGTTTTTTAAACAAATATTTGTATTATTATTTCTTTGATATAAATTACAATTAATACTCAAAGTATAGCCCATTGTAATCTACCGCCATTACCCATCTGCTAGCCAATTGCTCGATGCCACGCTGATACCATTCCTTGGGATGGCTGTCAAAGAACTCTTGGACAGCATTTTCAACTTCCGCAGGATTATCATATGTTTTCCCTTGAAGAAAATGGGCCATGGATCGAAACAAGTAGTAAATCCGAAGGTGCGAGGTTTGGACTATATGTTGGGTGAGGCAGGAGTTCAAACCCATGAAGTTCTGTAAACTTTTCTTTGGTTCGACTGCTGATTGCTGCGGAGTAAGTTCGTGAGTGACCAGTCTACAGGTCTTTTTCACCTTCCCCGTGGAGAGAAGATGGTGACTAACAGTATCTTTCGACACACCAAACTCCCTAGCAAGTTTGCGGTACTTGTGGACGGATTTGACTCAACAGCTTCCTTCAGAACCTCATCAATATCCATTAATGGACGACCGGAGCCCTTCTTTCTTTCCAACGTCGTATCTCCACTTCTAAATTTTTCAAACTAACATATTTAATAATTTCACGAGTTGCTTCAGCGGGTGTGAAATGTTTTTTTCCAGTAACGTCTTAAAATTACGTTTGTTTTTTTTTTTTTTAAGAAGTCCAGTGTTAGAAACAAACTTAGAGAATGCTCTAAAGGGATTATTAAGTATTGGTAAATAATAAATTGCATTAAGATATTTTCAGACTTTTGAACTCTGGAATTAGATAAAACGGTCATTTTTTTTTTTTATACGCCCTATTATATTGAATCAGAATTAATATAATGCTAAACCACCAGTAATGTTAACTCCTGATAACCTTTCTGATGTCAGGGACATAAATATATAAAACACAGAATCCTTGTTGAAAGCTATGATGCTAATTTCTGCTATATTTTCTCATGGAAGAAAATATGAAACCTGTGATATACTTTCTCACATTTATTTTTAGATGGATGAGTTTTAGTGAATCAATAATACAATCTGTCTCACTTTAGGGTAATAAGTAATATGGACGAGAAAGAATCCATTCACAAGATATGTATACTGATGTTTTTGAAAGTTGGGATACTAGTTGATCCGAATGGAAATAGAATTTACTATGAAAGGATCTGGTTTGGGCCAAATCAGCGACATATGGAACATTAAGATTTTTATAGATAAGCTTGTATGGCTTATAATAAGGAGTATTCAGGATTTTTCGAAGGATTTTGGATTGTAAGGATTCGATAAGAGAAGTGTTGGAAGGTTTAGTGGAGACCCAAAGCTCATCTTCGTTTTTCCAAGTGGGTCTAATTACTGTCATAGGAATAAGTCCTTTGCAATTTATTGACTTGCAGTTTCTTGTCTTTTAAGTCTGGTATTATATAATAATTAATATCATTAATATATGTTCTGTTTTAATATTTTTATGAAACCTTGCAAACCAAAATTTCAAGTAAAATCTTCAATACTTTTAATTGTCATTCAAAGCTTAAACATAATGATCTCATTTGTTCGATAAATTTTCTGATTTTCCACTAAACCTTCTATTCCTTCTCGTTTCAAATATTTTCAATCCAAATTCCTTCATTTAATCATTAATTTTCCTTATTATTTAATTAATCTTTTCATGAAAAGCTGCATACACGAAACTACTAGTTTCCCAACTTGCTTCACACTCGATTTCAAATAACCCTCAGAGGCATGTGAAAAGAAGATGGCTTAGGGACTTCCTAATAAAGAACACTTATTGAAGTGCTTTTAAAGGGTGGTAGTTCACAAGTGAAATAAATATGCACATCACAATTACACTTATCTATAATATATAAATGCCCCACATGTCACTGAATTGGCCCAAAGATACCTATCCTTCCGCGATAAACTTCGTATTCACTCAATCCTCGATAAGTCTCGAAAGCATCTAAAAAGAAGATGGCCTTGGGACCTTCTTAAGTAGATTTTATTGAAGGACTATTAATTGTATTTTACAATATATGAATATTGAAAGCATTTTCTTTACAGGTTATTGACATGACATTGTTATCACTCTTCCACATATTTACTTGAAGTATGTATTGTATACAGTTGTAAATAAAATGATACAGTAATTTTGAAAATTCGTATAATTTTTTTATTGTAGCTGTCCGAAATTGGTGCATGTACTCCTAAATATTAAACCACCTTCCACTATGAAGACTTTACTTGTAATTATACCAGCGGCACCATCCTATTGTCAAGGACTTCAGTCATCCTATGATCCGGAGGTAGGAAGTCGTCAGTCGATAAGGAATCGACAGGTTCTGGGAAAGAGATCTTACGTGAGATCTTTGGAGGATGGTGGGGGGCCACACCTCGGCATTAATTCTCCTGAAAAATGTTAATAACTCCACCGTAATTTGACAGGATTCCCAGAAAGGCGACTCCACGGACCTGTTTTCACGTAGCGGTCTGCTTTCGTCCACTAAAATATTGTCTCTTTGTAGCGTCTTCCAGTTGTTATCTCAATGGCCTCTTCTTGTCACAGTCCTTCGATATGTTTTTGATAACTGGATATTATCTTATCTGGGTGCATCATCGGTAGTTATATATTTCATTATAGGAGATAACTCTTTTATCTTTGTTTTTTATATTTTACTTATTTTTATGCATTTTTTTTATATCATAAAGTTGATACTTGCTTTTCTCGAAACTTTCAAAGCTATTACTTATAATTATAATTACATTTTCTTTTCTTGTTTTCCCTTATATAGTACCTCTATGGAAGAAGCATGTATTTGATGACAATACATCGCAATCCATGCATTTTGCATAATACGTGACTTCCTTGAGAGTTTAAGCTTACTTGAATGCCGATTATTGTGCAGGTAGTAGGGACCTACAATGGTGCAAAATTAGAGTTTTAGCCGCCAATGAACATTGGGAGCCGAGAAAAAAAAAAAATTAAAATCTCATTAAATTGTAGTTTTGTATGCTATTCGAAAAAAAAAAAAATACTTTCGTACTATATGACAAAATTCCAATGATATCAGTGGGAATTTTTTATTTCATGGAATAATGACCTCAGATCTCAATTCAACGCACTAAAAAACCCTAATATGTAAAATTTCATCATAATCAAAAACTTAATTTTTTTTCTTTACCTCTTTCGAAGGTGAGGAAAATTAAAATTTTTCCCAAATCAAAAATTATCCCCAAAACATTTCAACTTATTAACAGCACATTTAATTGGAATTTTGTCATATTTAGGGAGTTTTTGAGCACCATGAAGCCGAGTAGTTTTGAGCATTACGAAAGTATTCTTATTTCAAATAGCTTACAAAACTACAATTTTAGCTGAAAAAAATCTTTTCTCTATCTTGACTGGTAGAGAACATTTTTTTTTTTTCTCGGCTCCCATGCAGTCAATGAGTATTTTATTATATTTAATTATAATTACTTACTGAAACCTATTCGGGCTTATGCATCACAGAAATACGGCTAAAAAGACATAATTTTGGACTATCACCAAAGTCGACTTAAGCAACATAACTCTACTCAACATTAAATTAATGAGGGCTCTCTACAAACGATTTCGCGAACTTGTTTCACGAAATTTTACAACAATATTCTTGTTTATTTTACTGTTTTCGGTAATTTGTTAAACATCTTAAATATAATCGATTTTTTTTTTTTAAATTTAAAAGTAGTATATTATGATTCAAACAGTATGCAGTAGGTACATATTCATTGATGTGTACTATGTGCAAATGCAACCAGTATGCCAACTATCCCCTGTCCCCAAAATTAAAAAAAATACTCGATTAAAACGAATTTTATAAGGTTTTATAAGTTTTTTTCCATTTATATGTTGCATGTTGTATTTTATAGTAATAGAAAATAGTATATACGTATGTATCAATACGATAAATATTTTTAAAAATATTGACAAGAAAATATCGTGCTTCCTCAGAAAAAAATTGTTATTTACGTAGTCCTATTAACAATGTATGTTCGGGCCATGACAAAATGGGATTAAAATAGAATGGGAAATTAAGGTCAATACAGATAAACTAAAAAAGTTAGGACATTTATAATTACGATTGGATCCTGAAAAAAAAAAAAAAAAAAAATTTCACGACATCTGATAACCAATTTAGCCAAAAGGTCACAAAGGGCTCAATACTCGAGATTTGCCGGTCCTCCGTCCACTTCCAGGAATACCTGGATTCCGTTATCGCCTTTCTGGAACATATCCTTTATATTCCAGGTCGGTATAGGCACTCCCGAGGAAGTAGCGAGAACCGCTCCTTCCCTACGGCACAAGAATCCTCAATGTCCCACGCCATTGTCCTGCGACTTACGTAGCCGAAATTTGAATCCCTCATCAATGGGCGTTCGATATTCACGCAGCCTAGCTGAAGGAATTCCTGTAGTAGTTTTCTGGCCATAGTCGCGGTGAGTCACGAAGTGGATATGCGGCGCCGCTCCGCATAGCAACGCACTTCTCAATGGGTGGAGTTTCATTAATGCTCCAACTGAATACTGGCCGACAGTTTTTGCTAGGAAATATTTAAGATTCTTTACTGTTAATTCATAGATAATATATCATTATATATATATCCTTATTTGTTAAAATAAGCTACACACAAAGTTCAACTTTTTTTTTTTTTCACTTTTTGATATTTAAATCTGTAGAAAAACATATACATTAAGTTAATGTGCTGTTAACTATTACAATAACGTGACGAAACTTGAAAAGAACTACCCATCAGTAGCACTTCGATAAAAAGGTCTCTAGGCCATCTTCTATTCAAACGCCTCGGAGGATTATCGGGAATGGAGTGGGAAGCAAGTTGAGAAACTAGTGAATTTGAGTGGTTATGGAGCTTACTATGAAAGGATAAATCTGGTTAGGGATAAATCAGCAACGTATGGAACAAATAGATCTTTATGAATAAGTTCATTGGTGACAAAGTATGGAGCATTGAGGATTTTTCGAAGGATTTTGTGTTGTAAGGATTGGATAACAGATGGATTGATGGTTTTGTGGTACAACAAAGCTATACAGCGTACGTCCAAATAGGTCTAATCATAGTCATGTATGTAAGTATTTTGTAATTAATTGGGAGATTTGAACGTTTGCCTTGTAAATGTTGAAGTAGTCTGTAACAACGGGTTCAAACAAAGGTTCTTTATAATGAAGTATTATATTAGAAGGTCTCGAGGCCATCTTCTTTTCAGACGCCTCGGAGGGTTATCTGGAACGGAATGAGAAGCAAGTTGTGATACTAATGGGTTTGAATGATTGTGAAGTTTGCTATGAAAGGATAAATATCTGGTTTGAGCTAAGTCAGAAACGTAAGGTATATTAAGATCTTTGTGGATAAGTTTGTTTGTGACGAAGAAAGGAGCATTTAGGATTTTTCTATGGATTTTGGATTCTAAGGATTGGATACGAGATGAATTGGATGGTTTAGTGGAGCCCTATAGCTCAACTCCGTACGTCCAGATAGGTCTAATCACAGTCATGTATATTAGTCTTTTGTAATTAATTGAGAGCTTTGAACGTTTGACAAGTAAATGTTGAAGTATTCGAAAACGACGGGCAGTTTCTTGTCGTTTTAGTCTTGTGTGTAGATTCCAAGTAAGACGTTTGTCTAGATGGAGTCCTAGGTAGCGGTTCTGTTCAACGGGGATTAATGGGACATCATTAAAGGATCCTGAAGGACAGGAAGTCATAGGTTTACGATGAAGGGTGAGGGTCATTTTATGGGATTTATTTGGATTTACTTTGATTATCCATTTTCGACACCATTCTTGAAGGTTTATGATATAGGATCGGAGTGTCTGGGAAGCAATAAATGGATCATTGTTTACTGATAACATATAAGTGTCATCAGCTTACCTGGTGAGGATGGTGCTAGGATGCGTAGGGATGTCAGCTGGATACACCTTGTAGAGGATTAGACCTGGGATACTTCCTTGAGGAACACCTTCTGATTGGTTAGAGAGAGAGGAATAGGAACAGTTATGGTTAACTTTAAAAGTTCTATCACTGAGATAGGAGCGGATAATAAGGAAATATGCAGAAGGTAAGAATTTACGGAGTTCATTAAGCAGTCTTGGGTTCCAGACTGGGTCAAATGCTTGTTCTACATCGAGGAAGGCTCCCGTGCAGTACATTCGGCGCTCCAATGCGGAGTAGAGAACGTTCACCACACGATGACATTGCTGGATTGTGGAATGAGGTGTTCGGAATCCAAACTGGTGATCTGGGATTATGTGATTGGAATCAAGGATAGGATGCAAGCGTTTTAAGATGAGTTTTTCTAGGATTTTACCCATAATTGGCAAGAGAGAAATATTACGACGTGAGGAAGAGTGTTCCGGTGGCTTTTTGGGCTTGGGTATCATTTTGACTATGGATAATTTCCAAGGATTAGGAAAATACGTTGCTCGGAGTACAACGTTATATATGAATGTAAGGAACAGGATGGCTTTCCAAGGAATGTGTTTTAGGATATAGGATGTGATAAGGTTATGTCCAGGGGCTTTTTTGGTGGGCTGATACTTGATATTTCTGAGGGATGGAAAGATTAAAGCATTCATGAAGTGGAAGAGGAAACAGATAGATGTAATGACAAAACAATATTTCCTAGCTATTCAGTTGAACGAGGTTTAATTTAAAATAATTTATTTTGCAGAGCCTTAGCATAATCTTTTATATAATTGTTTTCAATTATTTTCTGTTTAATAAAACTATTTGATTCCAGTTTTTTCAAAATTTTTAATTAAAGATAATTTTTAATTAGTTAGTCAGTGGATGCAATAACGTTATATTTTACTTATTTTGACCTTTTTGTATTAAAAATGTATTATGTCTTCTTTTTATTTTTTTAGATTATTTACTAATTTTTATTTCTATCTAGGGACCACCCATCAATTTTAATTCCTTTTCAATCGTTTTTTTTCCTCTACTATTTACTTTTGTCTTTTCCATTTCAATTTTTTTTCCCGACTACTTCCTACCTGTAATCTTATTGCTTGTACCGTACATCTTAAGTTAACTTTTTCTTGCTTAAGCCATATCTCAGTGCTTCTTATTTTGATTTTTCGTTAAGATGCGTTCTACATCTCCAAATCAATTTTAATTTCTTGGGTTCAGCTTATTAATTTTGTTTACCAGAGATACTTGAAGATTAACAGTCCGTCGTCACCCAATAAATGCCCAAAAAATATATTTTCCCTATAGTTGATTTAATTTTTTTTTTTTATTTTAATTTTTTTATTTTTGTTTATGTGTGTTGAAATATTTAATCACTGCTTCTTAATTTCGTATAACTTAGAACATTCACATGCTTATTGTAGTAATTATGCGTAAATAAAAATAAAACTAAATAATTATTGATTATTTATGCATTCTTTGATATCTACTTTGCATTGTAAATATTTTTGAATTTATTTTGGTATTGCTCTTCCCAAAAAATATATTAATTATTTATAAACATTTATTTATTATTACGAACAATCGTTTCAGGAAATATCCTTTCCCATCATCAGGATTAATATGTAAAGCAATTAAAGTAACAAGTAACAATAAATATATAAACATGTA
The DNA here is from genome assembly GCA_003667255.2 of Euschistus heros. Taxonomy (NCBI): domain Eukaryota; kingdom Metazoa; phylum Arthropoda; class Insecta; order Hemiptera; family Pentatomidae; genus Euschistus; species Euschistus heros. The sequence goes on from RCWM02000011.1 coordinate 953,457, forward strand.
ATAAATTTTACAGAAATTAGTAATTTAATGAACACATTACTTGTCGTAATTTAAAAACGAAATTAATGTAACAAAGACATAAGTAATATAGGTACAAATTATGCGATGATAATAGACAAATTAAAAATATAAAAAGTTAACATAAGATCATAGTCCTATTTAGTTCAATATATAAAACTTTTATTGTAAACAATGATTTATATACATTGTTCTAAATATTAATAAACAATTAAATTCAAACAAAAGAACTACAAGTAAAATAACTACAATTTAGCAAAGACCAATGTTTTCTGTCGGATGAAAATTTGGTGTCATTTCCACCAAATGAAAAAAATAAATAAAATATAAAAAAATTAACTTGAATCGTAAATAAATGTCGTACTTACAAGCCATTTTATTCCTAATTTGTTTCCTATAAATTTTATATAAAATTTATGATTTCCACTTAAAATTGCTGAAGCAACCTCAGTATTTCCTAGTATTTTATCTAATTAATCGGGAGTAAACAGGACTCATGCCAACTAGGGGAATTCTAACCGCATCAAATTACCATAAAGGGTTCGGTCGCAGAAGCGATAAAATTCTCCGAGATACCTCAGCATTTCGCAGTTAAAATACAAACGAAAAGTGGTAAATGTTTTGGAATAATTGCGGCGGAACCGTGCTAAAAACTACGAGCGGTGTAAATCACTACCCAAAGAGGTCTAGGGACACCAAATCCCGGCGGGTTCTTCTTATCTTGAAATTTAGAGTCTTGTCTCAGCCCGGGGATTATTTTAATACTGACATCGCCTTCCGCTTGATATCTTATTCTGGGAGTCCCTTCTTTTTGTATGACACCGGTTTTACTATTAAAACTCTTCGGGCCTACTTTGTTGACAAACATCGTGGAGTGTGACACCAGTATCAGAAATATTTTTTTCCCATTTTCCGTGTTTAGCGATAGTTTCCATGTAAATAATTATTTGGTAAAACAGGCTAATAGTTATTCAGGTACAGTTACAGAAGCATGGCTCCAGACCCTTCACGCACCCTTCCTTTACGAAGAAACTCTAAATCCTTGTTCAAAGTAATATTAACTTCTGTTTACCTTCTGATATTTAAATGAAAAATAAGAAAATATAAAAATATAATCCACAGAATCCTTGTTGAAAGTTATGATGTTAACTTCTTAATCGAAAACCATATAGGAAATTGACACATATTTTCATTTGAAATATAATTCAAATGAATAAAAAAGCTTCTAATGGGAGAACCAGACGGGAAGTAATTTGTACTGAAGGTCGTGCGGCCAACTGTTTTTCGAAAATTAGGTTTCGAGGTAATTATGTAGATTTCCTTCGGATAATTCGGAAAAGAAAAATATTTAATCTACGGATTACGTGTGTTTTGAGTAAACGTTGCTTTGATGGCTATCAGGGGTAGTAATAGCTATTTAAAGGGTAAATGCTACGTGTAGTGATTCTGCCATTAATTACACAGAAACTAGAACATAATAGTCTATGTGTTTATGCTATACAGTAGAATCTTGGTAATCCGACATTTATTGGACAGAGATGTGAAAAATAACAAAAAAAACAGACAATTACTGCATTACTAATCATTAATTTTTCCAATTTTATTGATTTATAAGGAAATAAATTATTATAAAAATAACCAAAAATTTAAAAATTATTCACAATAAAAAAACTCGTATATAAAATCTGAAAAATAGTAGGAATACCATAAAATACGTATGAATTCATCTGTATGTACTACCTAAACTTTGGGAACACGATTTGAAATTATGTTTTTTTTCCTGAACATTCAAATTTATAAACTAGACTCATTATCACATAATGTATGTATAAACATAAAAACAATAGGGAATTAATTTTTTTTTTTTAACATTTCATTATTGTTTTTTTTAACTTTTTTTAAATTTTATTTTCTATCAATTTATTGAAATTTACAACTATACAAATATGTACACCAAGTAAATGAGCTGATTACGATTACAATGACATGTAACAACTTGAAATGAACTACTCTCTAGGCCATCTTCTTTCCAGACGCCTCGGAGGATTATCAGGAATGGAGTGGGAAGCAAGTTGAGAAACTAACGGATTTGAGTGGTTATGGAGCTTACTATAAAGGATAGAATCTGGTTTGGGCTAACTCAGCAACATATGGAACATTAAGGTCTTTATGGATTAGCTTATTGGTGAAAAAGTAAGGGGCATTTAGGATTTTTCGAAGGATTTTGGATTGTAAGGATTGTACACGAGATGAATTGGATGGTTTAGTAGAGCCCCAAAGCTCAACTCCGTACGTCCAAATAGGTCTAATAACAGTCATGTAAATAAGTCTTTTGTAATTGGGAGGTTTGAACGTTTGTCTAGTAAATGTTGAAGTAGTCTGTAACGACGAGCAGTTTCTTGTCGCTTTAGTCTGTTTTTAACTTTTAATAAAATTTCTATAGCTATTTCCTTTAATTTTCTTAACACCATTACATCACTATGAACACAAGTTTCCTCAGGACTGACGATAACTTTATGACAGTACTAGCAATGGTTTTCCAAGGAGGGCTGGATCACTAGGGATGTCGGACTATTGAGAGACCGGACTATCGAGATTGCACTTTATTTAGTGTTTTATACAAACGTATAATTAAGTATTAAAATAAGATAATGTGCTGAAGTAAATTAATGAAATGACTGAAATGATGGATTACAGTGGCCATCTGTAACTGCTGTAAATGATCTCCTTCATATTTCCAAGTAATTTATCTCTAAATTATCGATTAATAGTAGGAATATGATCGAACACAGGTAATGAATGTTTAAATTTAAATATACGTTCACAAAGGATTCAAGCTCTGGCAGGAATAATTTTGACAGCCAAATTCAGGATATTAATCTATTTTGGTTCCCTTGTAAAATTCAGATACAGTTCTTCTCCAACTTTACTACCTCCAAAAATTCATCAAAGAACATTTCTTTCAAAATCAATAGCTCTTTGTAAGGAACTTATAAATTACTTCATTGATAGTAATCACCTGCTATCAATGAGGAGAGGAGGACCAACGCTTAGGTGGTCGAATAGTGTAGCGGAGGACGCTAGAAACTTCTATAAGTCAGAAACTAGATGACGTTGGCGTGAGACCATGACAATTGGAAGAGGCCAAGAAAAATACCTCGTGAAAAAAAAAAAAAAAAAAAAAAGGAAAATTAAATCGCTTATAGTTCCTTCATAAGTCTAATAATAAAGTACTTATTGAAAGGTTGTGTTGTAAGCCATTAGCTATAGGCTCATCGATAATCGTAGATCATAACACACTTATATAACAGTTAAATGGTAAAAAAAAACATAAATAATAATTCATAGTATTGGGTTTATAAACATAAGTAAAAACTTCCTTGATTTTACAATGACATATTTAAGACGCAGTTGTCAAAGGCACTGGACTTCATGATTCTTGTTACTTTATTTTGGAATTCGCTATCCATTCCCATTCGTTTGGCTTCCTTCATTAACTTTGTTTGAATTCTATTTAATCCTTCAACTTCCCAATGACCAATCATCACAGGTATGTAAATAAATGCTGTGTTCATACATATGTTCAGCCGAGGATCGATTTCAAGAACAGGTAATCCTCCTGGGGCACACCCAGACTCTATAAGATGAGCACCCTTGATTTGTAAAAATACTTGGATGAGCAAGAATATCACCAAATCTTACCAGTAACAGTAATGGATAGTTACGTATCTATCAAGAAGAAACTGAATTAAAAATAAAGTTTAATAAATTTAAATATTAAAGAAAAATATATCTAAAATGTAATATTTAACTGTTGTTCATTTCTTCGGGCCTAAAGTCCTTACGTACTCAAACTATCCCTATTACTATTTATTTGTCTTAAAATATCCATACGTAATTATGTCATGATTTAACTCACGATTTCAATTTTATTTTCAAATCTATTTATTGAAATTTACAACTGTATACTAAAAAAAAAAATCTATTAAATGTGATTACAACGTTCATAATGTCGATGCTTATGAAGCAACTAGTGCCTCAATATAAGTTCTATAAGAGAAGATCCCGATGTCATCTTTTCAGACGCATTGCAAGATTTTCCGGTATGGAATGGGAAGCAAGTTTAGAGACTAATGGATTTCAATGGTTACGGAGCTTACTATGAAAGGATGTATATTGGGTTTGGGCTAAATCAGCATCATATGGTTATGGTCTTTATGGATAATGTTTGTGACAAAGTAAAGTTAAACGTTTGTCCAGTTAGAGTCCTAGATAGTGGATCTGTTCAACAATCGTAGGTTTACGAGTAAAGGTTATTTGATATTAATTTTGGCACTATTCTTGAAGGCTTGTGATATAAGTGATATGGAGAGGACTTCAAATCCTTCCTTTCCAACATCTTTATCGCGCCTAAATTTAGTATAAGGAATATTAGATAATCTTACAATGAAGTTTAGCTGTATCATTTATTATAATTTTTAAGTTTGGAAATATATATTGTTACGTTTAGGTGAGTTTGGTGGTGCCGTGGGCATGGGCGAGCAGGTAGCCGAAAAAGGCGGCAAATGGCCTGGAAGGGTCACGGCGGGCCAGAAGGCCCTAGATTTGTAATCTGGCCAGATCTAGAATGTTCGGCGTAGCTTTAAATAGGCCGACTCCTAGCCTAGTGAGGCGGTATCCATGTGTCAGTGATCAAGTAACGATCAATCAGCCAAGTGTCAGTGACAGTTCAGTCAGTGAGTTAGTGACAGTGATTAACAGTGTCAGTGAATGTAGTGACAGTCTCTGTGTGTCAGTGTAATAGATTCTTATGTATAATTGTAACATCTAGTATTAAGATATTAAAGATAAGTATTGTGTAATATACATATTAGTGTAATTAGACCTAAGTATAATTGTTATTAGATTAAGTAGCTTAAGGGACCTATTTGTATTTATTAAGTTGCAAATAAATTAGTGTTTAGTATTTAAGTTGTGATTTGATTAGTCATACCCCCAGTGGCCCGTAACAATATTTACTTATGAAATATAATTTTTTTTTTTTTTTTTTTTTTTTTTTTTAAGTTTGTAATATTTGTAGTGTACAAGTTACTTAAAATTTTCTTTATTTACTTGATAAACCAGCCGTTCTACTATATAAAGGTGTCCTTCGCCCACGTTAATCTGAATATAGAAAAATCTACAGTATATGTTAATCACTTGTTTGTTTCAAAGACGAAAACGGAAACCTATTTTGATTGTCTTTAACTAGTCAGAACTATTTTTATCTGTACTCGTATCAACGTTGGCTTGGTCACTTTTGTCATTGAGAGGTATAGTAGATTACTGTCAGCATGATGTGTTATTTATAGGCGCTAGTAAATGGAAATATATATTCTGTGCGACAGTGTGATAATGTTTTAAAATACTTATATGACTTTTGAATTGATGATGAATGTTAAACATTTGAAATTAATTTTTTTTTATCAATTATTTTAATTAGTTTAAATTTTAAAAAATCAAATATAAATGGAAAATAATTCATCAATGCTAATAATAATTTTGTTTTTAAGAAAAGGCCACTTTTTTTTAAAAAAGTGCTGGTATTTTCTTTTAATCATCATATTAGTTAAGTATATTTTGATCTATTCAACTAGCTTGAATTTCGTCAAATTTTTATTTAGAATCGTGGTGTGTTTTATTTATTTTATTTTATTTTAGAATCCAAACTTAAAAGACCAAGCTAATTTTTTTTTGGGACTTTAACTAGAATCGTTATAAAACGTTTTTTTTCGATGAACATTACGTCCGAAATGAATTGCATTCAGTGTTAGCATTGATCAGATATTAGACCCAGGAAACAAAATAAAAAAATGGAATTTAATAAATATTAACAAAAACTCTCTAAAACTAACAAGTGGTCACCACTTGGCTATGTCCCCTGAAGTGATTTCAAATCCGATAGTCCCTGAGTACGATTATTCCTCGGTTCGTATACATTCGCCGATGTACAGGGAACAAGGAATAAATCTGCGTAATATAAGGAATAATAAATTGATCAGATGTTATCGGCCAATGTTGCCTAGTACCGCCGTTATTCACTTCCCAGGAACGGGAAGATACGTTGCACACTAGCCTGCATAAAGAATTAAAATTTTTTTTGTTTTGTTTTTTAGCATGCCTTAAGCGGAGGACGGGATGAAGTTATTTCGACAGAATTGAAACATGTCCCTCCATTGTATTTAAGGAGTTTTCCTTGGCAGGGGTCACATTAAATGCATCCTTCTCCTTGGCATTTCTTGAGTTACAATCGTTTGTTTTTGTATATTATTGTTTTCGGTTCGGTTGCAAAAGGTCCTCGTGTACAACCATAAATACGATGTGGTAACATTCTTTGTCAGTGTACAACTACTTGTCTCTGTCAGTGAGTTTGTATTTAAACCAGGCATTAAAAATGTTTTAATTTCGCCTTGAATTATAAAAAAACAACTTTCTTTTTTAAATGATTTTATTTGTGAGTAATACAAATTGATAATAAAAAGGCACTATTCAAAATATTTGAGCTAATATTATTGGGTTGTCCTGATATTTTTGCAGATTTTTTTCAAAATAAATTATTAGAAAACATTTTTATTTAAAAAAAAAATATATATATAATCTAGGAAATTATAAAAAATAGAAAACATCAAGTAAATATTACAATTTGCTTCATTTGGGGGCAATAAGTAATATGATAGTTATATATTCATTCATACAGAATGCATAATAAAAAAATTAATTAAAAAAAAGTCTTCAACTTTACCGTATATAAAATTAAAATAAATGAATTATAAACAATAGTAACAGTAAAAAGAAAAACAAACTTAAAAATACAATAATTACATACGATGCAAATATTCAACAAAGATATCCCTTACCCAAGCGCTCTTCTCTCAGCTGTTCCTATGGCGAGAAAACCCAATGGAGGCTGAGTGAGAGCACCATAGAACGAATATTTTTAAAAAATTTTATATTTAATTATTTATTTCACCATTAATTTATTATTATTATGTTCTTATTATTGTAGCGATAGTTTCATTTACCTAATGTATTATAGTTTTATTCTACAATGCCAAACTATAGCAAGAAAATAGTGGACACAAAATATGGAGAAATAAAAGTAACCATAACATTTAAGTAGCCTAGGGGAGACAATATGTAGCAGCAGAACGGATAGGGCATCCATAGAAGAAAAAATAACCAAATTGGAAAGACTGAACTTCGCCACTGGAAACATCTACAACAAGAAAATTCTATCCTCTAATGCATGTTTAAGGCACTATAATACGGTAGTAAGGCCAGTGAGCAGGGGGAAGAACCAGGGGAAAGTCCTGAAGATGGAGAGGAAAATTCTGAGGAGGATTCACGAGCCTAAAATAACGCAAGAGGGGTATAAGCGAAAATCCAATGAAGAAATATACAGGACTTTGGAAGATCTGGAAACAGTCATGATGACCACGACACAGCTTCTACGGGCACATGCTCAGAATGACAATGAATGACTAAACTAGAAAAGTTTCGTCCAACTCTACAGCTGTAAACGTATAGGAGGATATGTAAAACAAATAAACGAGGAACTGGGAAGACTAAAAATAAGGGATAAAGCCTGATTTGATAGAGTACTTGTAAAAACCAAAAAGTTCTTGTGGGGAGGAGGAAGAGACGATGGAGAAAATGAACTAAAGAAGAGCTAGAAGAATAGGCCGAGAAAATGACAGAGTATTGGAGTAGAAGGAATGCGGGAGGTGTGAGAAGAATAAGTAGTGATATTCGCGTGGTCCTTTTATTCGAATAGTTAAATAGCATTAATAGTCGTTGATTATCTTCAAACTCCGTTGATTATCTTCTAGTAATACGTGTTTAGTTCGTTTATGTCTGTGTCTTTAATATTTTTTGGATTTTTGGGTTTTCGGACAGTTAATAGATAAAATTTTTTTGTCTGCAACTGAATTAGTTGTTTAACTCTGTAGAGATTGCAAATGGTGAGCACAATGGATACTTTTGATTATCTGGTGTTTTTCATAATGATTCTCGTACAAATGCTTTGTATAACCTCCAATTTCCTGTAATTTGTCTCACAAGTATAACTCTAAATAAGCCATGAATAGGCTATGATTGGACCGAATACCGTTATGCACAATAATTGTGCCTATTAAAGTAAGGCATTTTTAAAAAAGTTGTTAAAATAAATATGAATTTCATCTATAAAAAATACCACATTCTGGTAAAAATTATTTTTCCTTTTTTTAAGTAGCACCTTATATAGGATTATCTCATTAACAAGTAATTAACACAAATAAACATTCAACAGCAGGATTACGCAAATGGTTAAATATTTTTTTATGGCATAATTAGCAATGAAAATTAATATAATCGCAAATTTACAAAATGATTAATAATTCATCCTACTGTATGCAAATGTTATGAAACAGCTAGGATTACAGCAAAATGTTTAATTCATATGTAACAGATATTAAACAATTCAATTGTAATCCTTTTTATTTTTCAATGTAAGAAAAAAATGTTTAAATTTAATCCGTTTATATTCCTCGTTCTTCGTATATTGTGAAGATTTATCACATATCCTAGATTATTTATTTTTTTATTTTATATTAACTATTTATTGATACATACAGCTGCATAAATAATGTACATTAAGTAAATTTGAGGAAAATTATTACAATAATGAGTCAATAACATGTAAAGAACTATTCACTAATTGCACTTCAATATAAGTTTTACATTAGGAGCTCTCTTGGCACTCTTCTTTTCAGACACATAGAAGGATAATCGGGAATGAAGTGAATGGCAAGTTTGGAGATTAGTGGAAATGAACGGGTATTGAGATTTCTGACATACGGAACATTAAGATCATTATAGATAAGTTTGTTTGTGTTATCATAACACTTATCTATTTGTGTTTTAATAAAGAGCATTGAGGATTTTACGAAGGACTTTGGATTGTAAGGATTGAATATGAAGAGAATTGGGAGGTTTAGTGAAGCTAAACCTAAAGGTCAACTCCTTAAGCCAAAATTTGCCTAATTGCTATGTTAATTAGTCTTTTATAATTTATTGCGAGCATTAAACGTTTTTCTAGTAAATGTTGTAGTAGAAACGAAGAGCAGTTTCTTTCCTTTTAAATCGGGTTTATTAATTTCATTTATTTTCTTGATTATTGTGAAAAAGGTGTAAAAGTTACACCGATGGTCTCTATATTCTGAATTTTGCGTACCATAAACTAGTTAGGTACCTAAATATTAAAATGTATTTCCTATATGTTTCTATAAACATTAAGTTGAGAGAAGATAGGGGTTTAAAACATGACTTTTTTTAAATGTAAACCAATGTAGCCTCAGAACGGTACATCCTAGGGACATATGCTATAAACAAAAAAATATTTTTCTTAACTTTCTGATAAATTTTCGAAAAATTTTCGATAAGAGCAACATCAACAGAGCTACAGTATGTCAAAATCTTACATTTTTGAGGTTGAAAAAAAAAATTACACCTAAAAAGCATAGAAAGATCAGACCATGTCAAAACAAGTTACCATTTTTCAAAATTAAAGTTAAATAAAATACGAATTTATTATAAAATTACGTTTGATTTATTTTTTTATCAGCCCCTTTATTATTAAAAAAAACAAAAACAGAAAAATTTATTTTATTTTAGTTAAATTTAGTGAAAAAAAAAAATCGATCAAAATCAATTAAGGACAGTCCGGAAGTTCCTTTAGAGAGACTCTGATGAGGGGAACATTAGGTTTGGTATATTAAAGACTAATAATTTTTTTTTTTTTTATAAATAAGTTTTATAATAATTAATATATTTTAAATATGTTTAAACTATTCCCCCATAAGTAGCAATAGACCTGTTCTGAAGAAAAGACACAGGATAATCACTCTCACAATTAACCACTCAAATTGCTGTCACTCAAAGATCCTATTGTTGCATAATTAGTGAGACAGATATGTGCACAATTGAGGTACGTCTGAGGGCAATTAACCAAATTGGCTATTACAATTTGGAAGGCTCCAGAGATGTCTAACGTCATCGCGAGGCAGAACATTGTAATTTGAGAAGAAAACAAACAATCTTATTCCCTTAGCGATTATGCACTTGAAAAACAACTTCATATCGTAGTCAGTTATCGAGACTTCAATTCCCTATCATGATCAAAAAATCATTTCTTTCTTATCTCATGTTATAATTTTAAAATGCTCCGTTAATGTTAATATATTTTGTTGTATTTCATAATAAATAACATATACCTTTCACATGGATATGTCTTTTAGCTGGAGTATATACTTTTTTGGTGTTCATTTTCAGGGTTTTCACAATCAGAAATGTAAAATTTTGACAGGCTTTAGATCTGCTGGTGTTTCTCAAATCAAAAATTTGACAATTCCAACTCAAAAAAATAATGGAAATTTTTTTTTATTATACGCAAACACATTTGTCTACTAGGACTACCGTTTAGGAGCTATATTGGTCTGAATAAAAAAAAAGTAAGGTTTTTCCGACTGTCGTATCATTTTTGAAACGGTCTAGTTCTGTTGGTGTAGCTCGGATCGACAATTTTCCGTACGTTTCCTATTTAACATTAAATGGAAAATATATTTTGTTATATAGCATTTCTCGCTAGGTCCCACAGTATAGGAGCTGTATTGGTTTGAATACAAAACGTCACCTTTTAAACCCTTATATTCTCTAAAATTTGTTTATTTCGAATAATCGTCGATTGTTAATTTAATTTAATCATTAATTTAAGTAATTATATCCTTTTAGTTTAAAAATTTCTAAATTTGAAAAGCAGTATATTATAGATAGACATATCCAGGATCTATTGTTTTTCTAAGTCGTTTCTAAGTTGTTATTTTTCTTTTTCTTATTGTTTTATCTTCCTCTCTTTCGTAGAGAGGTTTTATCTCTAGGCTATATTTTTGCGCCGAATATAGCCACATTACTGGTAACTTCCCTGAATCACTAGGACTTAGCTGCGGTTATGAACACTCATTGGATATTGGAATTTAGATCTATAATCCATCACAAATAAATGAATATTTATTTCGTTAGTTTTCCTCAGGGCATTTACTCAGAATGTGTGACGACAGGCTGTAAAAATAGATCATAAGAAGAAAGGTAAAATATTTACCGATTTTTTTTTTCAATGTAAAATCTCAAAAAAAATTATTAAGTCGAAAAATTATAGTTGTGTTATCGATTACTCCCTGATATGAAAATATCAGAACTTATTTATCACTATTATTGTTTTGTTCATGCATCATTAAAATTTGCAACTTAATGTTTAAGGGCTATTTACAAGAAAAATATTAAAAAGGAGTATTTTAGGTTAACAATGTTAATAAAAAAAATGTATAGAGATAATGACATAATAATATGATCTGCATACTTAAATTAAATTTCATATAATAATAAAGCTATAAAACATTTATTCATATCAGTAACTGTGAATAATCATCATGAACGCAACGATATTCATTGCATAACATTAACCGCTACATGTGACGGAACGGTTCATCGAGAACTTGATGACAAAGAGTGAAAGCTCACGGGAATTCCTAGCAAATATTCCTGGATTCGGGAAACTTGGGAGAGGGAGTGCGCCGAATATAGCCACATTACTGGAAACTTCCCTGAATCACTAGGACTTTGCTGCGGTTATAAACGCTCACTGGGTATTGGAAGCTAGATCTAAACTCGACGTATTAATATAACATTTCACGGAGGAAGGTATGCTGATGTTAAAGCAGAGTTCAATTTAATTTAGATAATATAATAATAGATATTTTTAGAGGTAACTAAAAATATTTTTAAATATATGTATAAGACTAAAGCGACAAGATACTGCTCGTCGTTACAGACTATTCAACATTTACTAGATAAACGTTAAAAGCTCCCAATTAATAACAAAAGACTCATTTACATGACTGTGATTAAACCTATTTGGACGTACGGAGTTGAGCTTTGGGACTCTACTAAACAATGCAATTCATCTCGTATCCAATCCTTAGAATCAAAAATCCTTCGAAAAATCCTAAATGCTCCTTACTTTGTCACCAATAAACTTATCCATAATTACCTTAATGTTCCATTTGTTGCTGAGTTAGCCCAAACCAGATATCTATCCTTTCATAGTAAGCTCCACAACTACTCAAATCCATTAGTTTCTCAACTTGTTTCCCACTCCATTCCCGATAATCCTCCGAGGCGTCTGAAAAGAAGCTGTCTTAGAGATCTTCTACTGTAGAATTTTATTTTTAAGTGCTACTGATGAGTAGATCTTTTCAAGATTTTTCATGTAATTGTAAACGTTATCAGCTCATTTACTTGATTTACATATTTGTATAGTTGTAAATATCAAAAAATTGATATGAACCTAAAAAAAAAGAAAAAAGAAATATGTATAACAAAAAAAAAAAATCTTTCTATTGAAGCTAAATTGCGTCATTATAACAGTTGTTCGACCTGAAACCTTATATGCCTCTGAATATTAGTTTCTCGACAAATAAGGAGAAATTGAAAATATGGAAAAGTAGGATAGGAAAACGTTGAGGAACTTATTAGGACCTACGTAAAACATAAATACTAAACATATTTGAGGAGACATACTAATACACCTAAAGAGAAAATAGACCCTTTCCATAATAAGCGGTGTATATGAACTAAAATCTAATGACTGTGAAGCTAAATAGGAAAAACTGGATCGGTAAATCAAAGAGTAAAATAACATATAAGAGCATACAATAATAAGACCCAAAATTCCAATTAGGCTATCCATCTAAATAAAAATAACCATACACTTAATAAAGACTCGGGAGTGAAATTAATACATAAAGTAGAAAATTACCTACAATTAAAATATGTATGAATCATTAGAAATAATTAAATCGTTTAAAACTGGTCTAGATTTTTGTTTAAATGACCAGATAAACATTTCCAATAGGCCCATTTTAAATTTGTTTCCAATAGGAACGGAACAAATCAAACAGTCGTAAGGAAAACCGAAAGGGCAAACCATCCCTACCTACCCTTTGGCCTCTTTATATTTAGTCCGCCCTAGATCCTGAAATCTTTCAGAAGTTTTGCCTCTTTAAGTGAGTACCAATATATTTGATTCCTTGCCTTACATTAAAAAAAAAAAAAAAAAATACATGTAATCTATGTAACAAAGTGCTGAGGTTTTGAAATTTTTTCAAACGTTTTTATGTCTGATGATAAATGTTTAACATTCGAATCTGGTTTTCAAATAAAAAGTTGATTTTGATGTGATTAAAAGACAATTGGGTTCAGAAGTCCGGCAGACGAACCTATTGGCATGGAATTAGATTATAGATAGACCAACATCTATTGTTTTCCAAGAGTGAAAAATGTTTTTATTTTATTTTCAGAACTAAGGTTCTAGAAACAAAGAAATTTGTTCTATATATCTCCTCACAGACTAAAAATACTTAAAGTCAATAAGATATAAGATACCACAGATGAATTGAATTCTTCAATCTCATTGCATGTTGTCATTAATAATTTTTATAAATAAATTTTGAATATTATAATATAAAAATATTCTATTTATATCCAGTTTATGTTTTACTATAAATAATAGGTAAGTTTCATATTCATAATATTCACTCCTTCAGCGCTCTCAGTTTACCTCCACTTGTACTTCTGGACCCCCAACTTGGTGGGGGAAATCTGGTTTCGAAACTCTCAGCATGAATGGAAATATTGCAAATGGGTATGAATGAGTTTTAAAGTACATATTTTTATTTTTTTTTTATTAATTGTTTCCTTCTTTGATGTTATCATAATATTCTTCTAGCTGGTTTGTCTTAATTAATTCCTTAGTTAATAAAACATGAATTTACCGATGAATATGAAAATAGGAATTTTGTAAAAATAAAAGCTTTATAATAGAAATAAAATATGTCCATTGCATATTCAATTAGTCTCAATTAGAAATTATTTATATTATTAACAAATTATATTAAAATGGTAATAGTACAGTTGACTGTTAAGATGTAAAATAAGGTGACCAAGTATGTAGACAGGAGAGAGAAAAAACACGTCTAGGTATAACACTTTTTATGCAGTGTCGACGTTTCGAGCTACCTTGCAGATAGTAAAGTAAAGCCCAAAAATTTAACCTACCTGCCACCTTCCCCTTCTCAAAATGGATATATTTCAAATATCTAAATTCTATCTAAATTTAGAATATTGATTTTTTTTTATAACACCCATACCTACTGGCTCTGTGAGCAGTCTTGATATGATCGCTTCTCAGTTTAATTTAATAATTAACTTAAAATTAATAGTTTAATAGTTCTCTCAATATAATCTCACTCGTTCTATCCAATCAAGCAAGGATATAGATCCAAACGTGACCCAGTTATAAAATATTTGCTAGAGCACAGCGGAATTTATCTGGCGTGGAATGCGGAAACGATGGAATGCTGCTCAAAGCCAAGCTACACTCCTCCGGGAATCTTCAAAATAACTATCAAATTGAACACCTTGACATCCGAACCGACCCAGCCTGATACGAGACTGTCTTATAAATTATTATAAATAATTACAGATAATAATTACACAGGCCAACGATAAAAAAACTTTTTTACTTAAAACTGCTTATTATTATTTTTTAGGGTGCTAAATCCAAATATGACACTTACAGACGTATCTCCTACCATTTTTTCACATTTGCACATCAATATATTAAATTTTTTGATTCATTACAGAATTTAACAGCTACAAATAAAATTGTAAAATAATTTGTGCAGGATGTAGAAGAGTTGGCAGCACTGCTGAAACAGATATAGATATAGATGAGCAAGATGATGAAGAGTTCCAATGTGCTACAGAACATATAGAGCCTAAACTGTTTTCTCAGATTGAGCTTAACGACTTAGGGATCTTGGGTTAACAAAAGAAAAAGCTGAATAGCTTGGTTCTAAAATAAAAGAACTTCTTTGCAGTTGGAACTAGCATATATCTGTTTAGGAAGAGAGAACAGCAGTTTTTGTAATTTTTTGAACAAGAAGGTGATCTAGTGTACTGCTCAGACACTCCAGGTCTGATCAAAGAGTTTGGTGTTGAATACAAAAAAGAAAACTGGAAGCTGTTTATTGATTCTTATAAAACTAGTTTAAAAGCTGTTTTATTACAAAATAAAGTGACTTGAAAGTAACATGCATGCTTCTTGGTCAGCAAGGCGGTTTTACCAAATTTCCATGTTTTTTGTTTGAATGGGACAGTAGAGCAAGGGATCAACATTGGTGCAGAAAGAACTGGCTTGTGAGGGAGTCTTTAAAACCCGGCGAGAAGAACATTCTCCGCAAAAACCTTGTAGATCCTAGAAACATTCTCTTACCACCTCTACATATAAAGTTAGGCCTCATGAAACTAGTTAGAAGTTATATTTATATGAAACAGTTAAATATGCTTTTGTTAAATTATATAAAAAAAGCAAATTTCTCAAAAACTATGGGTGATACAAAAAAACTAAGACCAGATTTGGATTCAGCACACAAATATCTATAACAATCGGCTATTAAAGTAAAAAATGTTTAAAAAAAAAAAAAAATTTATTGGCCTGTGATATGCATGGTACTTGGTTTAAAATAACATAGAACAAGCAATATATTGCTAGTCATTAGTTATGTCATGAGATGACGACATGATGACTTCTCGACCAATTTTATATTAGTATTATTAATTATAATTTAACTATAATCAATAATATCGTCTCCTCCTAAGCAAAGGATGGCAAGAACTATTATTATCGAAAATCACTTACGATAACTGAATAATATATGCGGTTATTTTTAACCTCAGGGCTTCGTTAGGAGTCTTAGAAGGTAATCATACTAAAAGTGTAGGTGTATAGGTGAGCTAGCGGTGGGGGATATATGCAAATATTTTATGTTATAATTATATATACATTACACAGGGATATGGAACTCACTCCTACCTGTATCCCGGAATACCACCAGTTTCCGAAATATTAGCCTTCTCAATCCTTACCTTTTTTCAAAAATTTCCCAGTTCAGTAGTGTACTAGAATTGCTATAATGTAGTAGTAGATACAAATAGCATATCCATCAGTAGCAGTGAAAGTAGTTTCTTACTCCTCTGTATTTTGTAATTATTCTAAAGCATGTTTTTAGAAATTTATATTGTAACTATCTTTATGTTTTGAAATGACCTGTATAACTTATATAATTTTATTTTAACCTGTTTTTGTTTTGTTTTTTTACTGTAGGGAATGATTACGAGTACAATATAGTCTCGAAACGTCGCCAAAATATTTGTTTTAATTTATTGTCTGAATCACAGGAACCTTATTGCACGTCTAATAGTAACAGTCAAGAAATATATCCATATATGTATATATATTAAATAATAAATTATCATAATAATAAATTCTCCTTCTGGCGCCTAAACAAAGATTGAGGTTATTAAAGAATGCATTAACATAGATTTATAGATATTACAAGCACAAGACAGGCCATTAAAACTGTTGCTGCGCATTCCATAACCCTTTAAACGTACCCATATAGCTTTATTTAATTTCAGCTCGACACGACTCCAATTGACAGCATAACCAGCTGTCTGTTGGATCATATTCTCAATAACACGGCTCGCATGTCGAAACATTGACAACTCCTGTCAGGTTTAGTTCTGCCTAAGCTCAAAAAATCACGGACTTTTTGTTCCGTATCAAGTCGGGATCTGAAGTCCTGTAGATCCGATCCGTTCAAACAGGTTTCTGGTGCAATTAGATCAAGAATTTCATTTTCTGAGATAGGTTTTGCAATATTGGTTCTTCACTTTCTAAATCCGCGTAAAGTTAAAAAAAGAAGTATATTTTTTTAATCCTATTGCAATCTGTAATGACTCAATCTGAATCCTAATTCATATGAAAGTGGATTTCTACCTATTCGGCCCGTGGTTCAAGAAGAATCTTACGAAACCCCACCGAACACCATTTTTTTTGCTGATTTTTTTTTTTTTATATATAAGTGTTATATTGAATTAATATTACAATCTGCCTCGCTAAAGAGCAATGAATCATATGGATGACAATAAAACCATTCATGGGCTATGTAAAATAAAGATAAATAAATAAAATAAAATGGAATTTAAAAAAAAACTTCCAACCATACATAATATTTAAAGTAAAATAAAAATAAAATACATAAATTATATTATTAATAACTGAAATGGAGAAAAATAAATTTAAATACTGAGTTGGTGGAAACATAATGCAGGTATTTTAATGTGACAAAAACATATCATAATTTGTTATGGTTTAAAATGTTGAATGGTCAACACTAACAAGAAGAAACTACTCGGGTTCTTCTACGAAAGTACTCAGAAGGTCGTGAACGACAGAAGGCCTACGGCGACTTTTCTTTTCTTCGAGATGTGCATGTAATGGTTCCTGGAAGTTGTCGTTATATGTTTTGAAAGGCGGGGATAAATAAATAAATAAATAAAAAAAATTCTGGATTCGAAAAATTTTATTAAAACCTTTCATATCATCTGAATCCTCTTGGTCAATTCTTATCCATTTTTTCTCTTCCATGTTGTCCTTCTCGCTGGTTAAAAAAGCAGTGGCCTCAATATCAACTAAAGAATTCAACAATGAAGTACTGGAATGGCTAGACTCTCTTACATTAAAAGTGTCATATAAATATTTTTTTTTTTTAATTTATTCGTTATAAAGGTATAATTTGAATTTATATTTATTTCTATTGATCCGGACAGATAGGTTGGGTCCCTTTGTCCCAAGTGCGGCAAAGAGTCCGAAACACCAGCCCATGATCTGGGATAATGTCCCAACAACTCACTCCTGATCACACGCCGTCACCACAGGGTCAAGAATAAACTTATGAGGCTCCTCAAGAAGAAAGGTTTAGGTGCTTTGACGAGGTATACTGCATCGATACCAACGAACCCACGAGGTATGCGGACATTGTCGCGCTTCCTACGGCAAGGTATGAAAATAATAATCTCGACCAGGTGAAGTAGAAAGGAAGAAAATGGATATTTATGAAAAATGTATCACTTTCCCTAAAGGGAAATTCCGCGAGACATTCGGAAATAGAGATTTCTTCGTGAAAGGAGTATGGTTTGGGCCTCGCGGAGTCATACCAGGAAAAATAAGGAGCTTCTTGGAGGGATACAGTGATAATGGCCGAAAATATAATATTGGACTGTCTGGGCATTATCCAAATGTGTCAAGTTGTAGTAATATTAATTGTAGAAAGAGATAAAGGGAATAGAGAGAGAGAAAAAAACGGGACATGTAAATATTAGGAGGGAAACAAAATAATAGGAAAAGAAGGGAAAAAATAAATTAAAAAAAGTAAAAAAACTTTTTTTTAATAAGTTTTTCTAGTATTTAGTATTAAGTATTATATTCTAGAATTATAACTAAATTATAAATATTATTAATTATATAGTTATCTTTAGTTAGTTAGATAGGCTGTGTGTATAGCAACCCAATAACGTTGGACTGCAGTATGTCTATTGTATGAATAAAGCATATATCTCTCTAGTTGAATTATAATTTTCTTCAATTTCCATAAATATATGTATATTGTATTTTAAATAGTTACATCCAGTTGGCCTCCATTACAAAAGATTGTAATATCTCTCAAAATTAAAGCTTACAACAATAAAATGAATAAATAGAACTTAATCTCTTTGTTTAAAAAATGAAATAAAATGAACAAAGACTTGTATTTTAAATAAGAAATAGACTATGTGAATAATATCATTTTTACAAAGCTATGAATAATGTTCGAATAATTCCCATTCGTTTTTAGATTGCCATCCATCATTCGCATTGACATGTCCATTTGTTTTTTAATTTTTCTTTTTTATTTCGTTTCTCGTATCTGCAAGGACGGCGCATTTCAAATACGTTGTTTCTTTTATTTCTTATTTATGAAAAATCCTGCCATTTGGAATTATAGATTTAAATCAGCCCAAAAGTTTCGTGTAGGATGTTAAAAAAAAAAAATCGAAGCGAAGCCCAGTAACCAGTTGACGGAATATAGTCGTTTCTGAAATAATAATCAGATTATTATTGCTTTGTTCTTTGTCGATTCTACAGCCAATAAAACATATACAAAGAAACTTTTTTTTTTTTTTAATTTTTGGATTGACTACTTCCCACATTTACTAGAAAATTGTTCCAGTTATTCACAGAAATATTACATGACTGTAATTATACCAATTTTGACATTAGGAACTGAGCTTTACGGCTCCTAGGGCTCCACTAAACTATTCTTTTCGTATCTAATCCTTACAACAATCATATCACAAACAACCATATCCATAGAGATCTTAATGTTCCATATGTTGCTAATTTGGCTTAAGCACCTACCCTTTGTTGTACCATACAAAATACCAGTTGAATCAATTAGTCTCCCAACTGGCTTCTCACTCGATTCCCTTTAACCCTCTAAGCCATCTGAAAAGAAGTTGGCCTAGGGACCTTCTAATGTAGACCTTTTATTAAAGTGCTACTAATGAGTTGTTCTTTACATGTTATTGACACGTAATTTTACCGCAAATTTAATTGTTGTTTAATAATATTGAAAAAAAAAAAAAACTTATTCCTTTAAATTTTATAATCGAGAGTTGCAATGTCTAAGGTATCTTTATTAGATATAAGTATTATTATAGCTCAGGAAATGTAGCTAGTTTCTGAGAGTTCTAGGTTATAAGTATAGCAGGTATATATTGAAAAGTTATGGACGCAATACACTTCCCTGAGGTACTCCTTTAAACTTTGGTTTTATTTTAGTGAAAATTAATAATGTGGGAGTAAATGCACTATTTGCCTTATAATTAGTACAGTTAAATATTATTTGAGCTTGCTTTGAAAACTACTTTAATTAATTTTCAATAAAATAATTTAAATTTTCAATTAAGTTGATGATTTTCCAAACACACATTAGGAGAGGCATAGATATGAGAGTAGACCCAGTATTTGACCTGAGGCGAGGCAGATCAATACAGACTACCTCAAGATCCCACCTCTTATGCCCTTCCGTCTTAATAGCAGCTGGTCTCTACTGATCTCTGTTTCTATTTGTGGATCAAGAATACATGGATTTCGTTAGTTCTTGAATATAAGCAAGTCGGTGAGAAAACTCCTATTTTATAATCTATTCTCATTCATCGGGAACCTAATAAATAAACTAGAGGATTATTGTATCAGAATATTCATAATGAAATAAGCAGAACATAAAAGTCTAAAAATAATTATGTGAATATTTAAAAATAAATCATTAGAGATATTAGGTTAGTAAAAATCCAACCCAGATTTTTTTTTTAAAGGACTAAGTAAATATTTCCAATAATCTCAATTTAAATTTGTTTTCAGTAGGAACAGAGAAAACGAACAAGTCATAGAGAAAACCTAAAGAACAACACACCTCTGACCCTTTCGTTTCTTCACACTTTCAGTTTGCCCTAGGTCATAATATCGTTTAGAAACCCTTTTCAGGTTTCCTCCTTAGGTATGTATTAAACTGTTTGATTTCTTGTCTTACATTTTAAAAATTAAATTAAAAAAATTACATATATTCTATATAGCAAAGATTTGATGTTTTGAATTATTTGTATATTTTTATAAATAATAGTGAATAGTTAACATTCGAAACTAGTCTATGCATAAAAAAAATAAAAAATTGAAGTGGCTAAGGCTAATCCACATATTTCCTCATTATTATTTTAAAACATATATATTCGTGAATATAAGATTTAGAATCAACCAAAAACCACGAATATTGCTTGAGAAATATTTTACATGAGTGATAAAAATTTAAAGCCGATACCAATACCTTTCCAAGGCTTTAAGATTTCCTCGGTAAATTGGGAAATCTGGCCTAAATCCCCTCCAACAATTAATTTTTTTAGCAACGCCCATGACTGTATGTTTTAAAATATAGTGAGAGGTAACATCAAGCAAACAGCATAGCCCATTTAAAACGGAAGGCATTTTAGTGAGGTTTCTACTAGCTATAAAACTATGATAAAAATACCCATTTAATGACAAATATTAGTTTTATTATATTAATAATAATAGTTCAGAATGAAAAATATTTATTAAATTCCTGTGAAAGCTCTTGTACCAGCTTAACTAATAAACAACGAACAATTTCCTGATTCAGTAATAATACATGAATAACATGTTACTCTATGTCAGACCCTTAGGATAATTTTATTATTATGTTATTAAAAAATACTCAAGCAACCGAAGGAAATTCTTTTTTATTTTTTAAGAAGTAATCAGGGTAAGTCATCATAAAATTCTTCAACGATTGCTCAATTCGAATTCTTTATAAAATAGAAAAGAAATATAAACTCGATTCTCGGAGTGAAGAAGTAGTCAACAGGACATTGTAAAAAAAATAAAATAAGTTATCTGTTTTAGGGTAGGTGCACTACTAGTTGACACTATTAGAAAGATATCACACGATTTTAAATTTCTTTCTCCCCTCCTCAGATACATGTGAATCCCGTCCGTTATCCTATGTTTTAAAATTTGAAATAGTATTAATAGAACATTGAAAAAGTGTTATTTTTCCAAATCACCTTTTTGCATTAGTAGTTGACAAGCCCTGGATGCAAATTTTTAGTAGTTGACAGGGTACTACTAGTTTTCGAGGTATTCCGTTGCTTCTTGCTGCCACTGCAACAGAAATTCCCCTTTTTACGTCATCAAGGGCCTTCTCCATTTGCTGAGGCTCATAATTGAGTTGTTTGTATTTTTTTTTTTATGCTAATTCATGCTAGTAGTTGATAGATGATACATTAGTAATTGACACCCCCCCCCCTGTCAACTACTGAATTTTGAGCTCTAAATTAGCCAAATCTGGTCCTTTTCTCTACCCCTGATTTTTCCTTTGCAGAGAACGCACATTCAATGAAGAAGGCGGAAATGAGAAATGTTCTAGTAGTTGACAGAGGTGTCAAGCACTAAACAAAAGGTTATAAATATACTTTAGTAATTGACACCCAATAAAATCCTCTTAATTTTCATCTATAACTACAAGAATCCAGTAAAATGTAGTACAGATATCTACTATTCTAAAGTATATTCATAAGTTGGACAGATATTAGCATTTGATAGAGAAAAAACAGAATACATACCAGAGCATCCTTGGCCGATTGCATAAGGATGGAGGCGTTTAGTCAACTGAACTTGAGTTTTAAAAAAATTTGATGTTGAAAACAGTTTTCTCGTCCAGGGAAGTCATGGCTGTCACTCTTTGCATACAGAAATAACTGAACTACCCGCCAAAATTCAAAACGAAATGAAAGTGCAAACAGAAACCTTATTATAAGACATTTATTATCAAACTGTCAACTACCAGTGCAATGTAAACTACTAGTGCACTTACCCTAAACGTCTTTTTTTGAATTTTGTGACGCTTGATGAATCGATGTCAGTAATCTTTCCACGGTTAGAAATAATAATTTGAATAAAACAATTTATCAAGCAAAATGTTTAATTTAAAATTGTACATGTTGAGCGTAACAAAATCGATTCATATGAAATAGCCGCAGTGGCCTTCAAGCCTCCTATCATTTTATAAATAACTGCCCGAAACCAATTCAGAAATTAAAATCAGGAAAATATTGACGGTAATATTTAAAAAAATAATAAGTAAAGGAACTGATTCAGATTAGTTTCGATATAAATTTATGTTCCTTAGCGTGCAATAATGTATAGGGTAATCGCTTGTAAAATAAATTGTTTTCCTTATTGATTATCTTTTTTTTAGTTCGGGGTAGGGAGGTTTCGTAAATATAAATTTAGTGCTGTTTCTAGTGAATCCAGTTTTGTGGGTCAATAACAGGACCAAATTACTCCAAAACAGGATGCGGTTTTAGGGCTGTAATTTTCTTTTGCCAGAAAAGGAGATAAGTCTATCCGATTAAATAAGCATAAGCTTAAAGGTGATAAATGCTCGTGTTTTTAGTGAATTTTATCATTTTATTTTCATGGGAAAGATGCGAAATTCTCGCGTTCTCCAAGTTTCTTTTTGTTAACATGCGTGGAAGTTGTGGTATGTCTAACCAGCTCTGAATCGATATACACTTTATTTACATATATTTATTCGAAACTGTCACAAAACAAAAGGTAAAACAATTGTATGTGGAGAAGAATAGCAACGGTAGATTCTCATATATTATCCGATAATCTTTAAAATATTAAAAACATAGTAATTTTCTCTAAACAATAATACATAATTGGTGTCAATTAGAACAGTTTTATTTAAGTGCTATCAATGGGTAGTTGTTTACAAGCAATCGACATGTGATTAAGAAAATCATCATCTCATTTTCTAGATGTATTCTTATTTTATTTAGTAAAATGTAAATAGTATGGGCTAACTCAATTGCCATAAAATTTATACTTTAAAGCAACTAATAGTAAAAAAAAAAAAAAATCCTATTTTATTTATTATTATTATTATTATTTTTGGCCGCCTAGGACGCCGTGAAGTAATCATAAGCAACCATTTATGTGTTTTTTTCCAAGATTTCCAATAGTTCTTCATCCATTCACTTTGCTGTCTCCTTGTTTCTTCTGTCCAGATGCTAATTCTTCCTCTCTTTTTCTTCTTCTGGAAACCCTTATAGTTTATTATCATTCTTCTGACGTTATCTCTTTCCTCATTCACTGAATCCATTGGTGACCATTGTATTTTTATTTTATTGTATACTATTGTAAAATTTTATTTCATTCTTGCACCAGGCCTCACAAAAACTCCTTAGCACTTTTCCAAATCTTTAGATACTGATTAACGTATGCCAACAGTTAGTGAATAAATACGGACCAAAATTTACAAAGACAGAACAGTCCACTATTAGTAACAATATCCACTACCTGTATACCTGGGGGCACAGAATGAAGAAAGAAAAGAAGGTAGGCGAGAGCTCTATTTCTGTAACATATTTAAGTGAGTGAATGTCGAGGAAGTCACTGTTGGATTTCGTTCTTCCTCATACCCGACAAGTCACTTTGAATATCTTTCTTAGGTCAAACATTCTGGGGATTGTCAATTTCTATTTTTCTAAATAAGATATACTCTTCTAATATAGTATTTTTAATGAAGTGTGACAAATTAGAAGTTACGTTCCGATCCAATGGCATGCTATTATAATCATTACCCTTTGCTATTTGCTAGAAGTATTTTTTTTTATAAAAATTAAAAAAAAAATATTTAAAGTTATTAATCGTTCGACGGGTGGAACTGTTGAGCAGACTGAACAAATGTCGAGTCATCAAATCGAATGTTTCACTAATCAGCCAAACATTTGGAGATTTAGCCAACTGATGAGATCACCCAACGGTTCCGGGAACACGGAACTTGAAGAGTTAGCGAAAACATTCAACAGCTACTGAAGGACACTAAAACAGTTAACTTTTCTATCAGTCCGCTCTATAGGATACAATTAAAATTTACTAAAAATATAAATATTATATAAAATTAAAGCTTATTTAAGGAATATTTAAATAATAACTTTATGCTGATAATAAAATCGGTATATTAATTTATTTAAAGATGTTGAATGTTCTTGAAGCTGCTGATCTTAAAGATTAAAATGAAAAGATACTGTTAATCGTTTCTTTCAACTATCACTAGGGATAAATAATAAACTTTTAATTAATAACAAAAAACATCCTCAATCTATCCATCCGAAGTTGAGCTTTAAGAGAACCCATCTAATTCATATCCTCACTGATCATATTTTTTGTTTATTTGCGTGTATAATACCTTACTTACACTCTACACGAGACAGCTGTTGTCTCCTGTAGAGGCAGGTTTAGAAATCGTACGACAAAATCTAGTACATTAAGAGTCAACAACCCGGAAAAGCTCCTTTAATAACCACTTATAGAAGAATAGGGAGAGTCAACCGATTCCGGTATTTCGGTGAAGGGGTCCATCCAAAACGTAGAGACGGTATCTCCATATTGAGATGTACTAAAATTAACGCAGCCTACCAGCCATCGCCAAATCATACTATAAGAGGTGCATTTTAAAGAGCGCCAACATTACAAAACTGTAGTAAGACGAAGAAAATGTCGAAAGACGTATTCTCAGGGAAACTCATGGACCGAGAGTTCTCAATTGGATCAATTGGAAACAGGCAATACTAGTATGCGACGTTGGCGGCTGGAGTACAACTTGTACCTACTGAGAATTGACAACGATAGGCTTACCAAGAAGATCTCGCTAATGAAAAGCTATAAGACTCGAAGTCTGTGGCTTGATGAAGTGTAAAAAGATCTATATTCTGCTAGAATTTCTGACCTTGATGTGTGGGATCGTTCGAAATTTATAGGCATGGTGAAATCTTGGTCCCCATAACCAAAATTTAAAACCAGTCGAAAACCCATGAAGGAAGAGAAAAAGAAAAAAACAATTGGCTGGTCTAAGGAATTATTAGGAACAAAAGAAGGCATCCAAAGGCACTAGTCATAAGGGCTTCTAGATGGGCTTAAAATGAAAAAAAAAAAACAAAAAAAAAACCTTACATACGCATGAGTAATGGTATTTGTTTAACAAAAAAAAAAGAATACACAAAACAAAATTTGAGAAAAATGTATTTTTTAAAATTAGATCAAAATAGTTTGCAATATAAACGTCTAGGATTTTACAAATCCCAATACCCTTCAGAAGGATGTTGGACCCTCTCTACTTTGAATTAATGCTTCTCATCAGCGCTTCGTATTCCTTACTGAGCTCAATATGTAATGTTGAAGTGAAGAAGCATATTCACAATTTAAAGCGTCAGCAAGTTCATACAAGTTATCTGAACTAGGCTTGCGTAATTGGCGTTGTAGTTTGTTCTAAAAATGTTCTGCTGGATTTGTATTATCCATCAAGTAAAAAAAAATTAATATATCTTAAATTCCTCAAATGGTCCACTTCAATTTGTGAGCAGTTTATAATACGATAGGCAAATTTTATAAAAGGTTTCCTAATAATGAATTTTCTCAAATAAAGCTACTGTAAAGCTTCGTTTCGCTATTATTGGTATAATTTTTTATATTGTTTTAGGAATGTATTTAAACATTAAATAAAATCTTACGATACTTAACCGATATGAAATTACTCTTTGTTTTTTACTACTCCAACATTAACTAGCGTTCAAAGCTCCCAATTCATCACAAAAGACTTATATACAAGAAAGAAGATCCATTTGGGAATAAAGAATTAAGCTTCGGGGCTCCACTAAACCTCCCAATTTTTCTCGTATCCAATTCATTCAGTCCAAAATCCTTAATGTTCTTTGTTGCTACATATAAAGTTATCGATATGTTGCAGCTTTCCCTTAAACAAGATACTTACCTGCCATGGGAAACTACATACTCACTCGACTCCACTTTTCTCCCAACTTGTTCCTGAATCGATTTCCGATAACTCTTCGAGAAGTCTCATAAGGCCTAAGGAGTTTCTAGTGTAGAACAGTTATTGAAGTACTAAACATGAGTCATTGACTTCACAAGATTTTACATGCAATTGTAAACAATTTACGGCAGATTTAATTGTTGTATATATTGTATAAAATCGTAAATATCTATAAAAAATTAAAATTTGATAAATTCATGCAAAGATTGTATTGACTATTTTATAAAAATTATTACTTAAGAGCGGGCGAAGATGCGATGGGGAATTCTAGTCTTAAATATTTTGTATTGCGTTTATAACTTGACTTCACAAGTTTTGACATGCAATTCTACACTAGAAGGTTTCTAGGCCATCTTCTTTTTAGACGCCTCGGAGAATTATCGGGAGTGAGAAGATAGTTGAGAGAATAGTGAATTAGTGTAGTTATGGAGTTTACTATGGAAGTATAGGTATCTGGTTTGGGATAATCAGCAACATAAGGGACATTAAGATCTTTATGTATAAGTTTATTTGTAACAAAGTAAGGAGCATTAAGGATTTTTCTAAAGATTTTGGATTGTAAGGATTGGGTACGGGAAGAACTAGAGGGTTTAGTTGAGCCCCAATTGAATACCGTACCTTTGTAACCACCTATGCAAAATGGCGCACGCCATCTATCGGTCAATTTTCAAGCTGTTATCCACACATTATCGTTTTTTTATAACTTGAAAGGCATTTTTTTTCCCCTTTTCTAATATCTTTTACAAATAATATACCTATTTCCTGTCTTATATTAAATTGTTGGAATGAAACGCCAATCAGTCGTCATGCGTGTATTGAACCATCTGCTGCTAGGTGTATGCATGAATCATGAAGGAGGTACAACCGTGCTCAATGCAGGGGAGTCTTTCAATTTTTCAGAGTGAGAAACAAACAAATGGCGGAGGGTGATAAAAAATTTATGGCACTAACAGAAGCTAATAACTGTGGTAGAATATGCCTTAATAAACTATGAAACAAATCGAAACTGCACTTGTTATATTATTTTGAATCTAATAATGTATAGTTTAATCAGTTTTAAGTTTTATTATTAATGACGATATTTCAAGATTAAATAAGATTGATTCAATGATTCAAGCATATTTTTATGGATGCTCTTCAAACTCAATTAATTGACTTGGTAAGGGCAGCTAGGATCGGTTGACCCAATCTTTGGATAATCTAGACCCCAAAAAAGTCATAAAAATACGTAGAAAAAAAATTAATTGTGCAGCAATCGAAGATTTTGTGTAAAAAAAAAATAATAAAAAAAAAAAAAAATAAAAAAAAAAAAAATAAAAAATAAATAAATAAAAGTTATAATACATACTCATTAATGACAGGGCCACGACTGACATACCTCGAAATGCCCTCAGAAGGCTTAAAAGAAGCTGGATGAGAGATTTGCTCGAATAAATCCTTGTTTTTATTCCATACCAGGAGGAGGTACTGTTGAGAGCTATTCTCTCAAACGCCTACAAGGCCACTATTATCAAACAATGAACGAATTTACTTATTGTTACTCCAATAACAGGTTTGAATAAACATTTGAAAGAGAGAGAGGGAGAAAAAGAATATAACTAAGATTCAATAAAATAGTTAGAAAGTCAAAAAATCTTTTCTTGGGGTAGACCTGAACTCCTGTGCAGCCATTGTATAATTATCCATATAGTCCTCCAGAGTTAAGTACCTACCGGAATCCTTGTCACAAAAAAAAAAGTAAAATAATAAATAAATAAACTTTGTAATCTCCATAAAGAATATATAAAATTTATTTAGTAGAATTTAGATTCAAATTATAGGAAATAAAAAACTGAAAGAAATATACCACACCTCCTCTCTAAGACAAAAGCTCACTTTTTTGGAGAAAAAAAAATTGTAAGATGTTCAAATCCACAAATCACGCAGCAGGGCTCAAATTGGATGATTTAATTTGTTTATTAAAATTTTTTAAAGGGATTGATGTATTTCTGATTATAACTAAGTAATACGAAGTCGCTAACTCTGAATAAAATATGGAAATAACAAAAAAAGAAAAAGAAAAAAAAAAAAGATATTCTAGAAATTCTGACCGAACCGACTGCGAATAATTTCGGATTGTTAAAATATAGTCACGTTTTTGAATAAGTAAATTATTTAATACTCAGGAAAGGTGACAGATAACGAAAACGTTATTCCAATGGATTCGGGCTTATGCAAACTAACCTCGTACAAATCAGGAGTCGGAATAAAATCCAGGAAAATAAATTCTACTGTATCGAATATTATTGAGTGCCAGGGTTTGGGATTATTGTTCGTTCCGGTTTTCCTGCCTGACTTTTTTCGCAGTCTGAAGTGTTTGTGGACTATAAAAATCTGCAATCGGATTTTTACTCGCCATTCAAAGCTTCGATAAAAACTTTATTTCTCCTTCTGATTTTTCTGAAGTGCCGATATCATTCTATTATTTATCTCAAACTTCTTATGAAAAAAAGTAGCAACTGGGAGTTTTATATACTTTTTTATAAACGTCTTAAGAAGGGCTTATGAAGTATATGCATTTACATATTTCTGCTTGACTAATATAACATCTATTACTATCAAAATGTATAAGTTTTGAAATTAATTTGAGTTGTTTTTACTGTGCATAATAAAAATGTATATATTTTCCATATATGAACTGTGAATGGTATATTTATTATAGCTATAATGGTATATGGGCCATTCTCATGGCAGTGATTTTTCACTGTCCTGCTGGACTTAAGATGGAACTAAAACTTCCAAATCAATATTTTTGGTGAATTTGAACGTACACCGACCCCTTAAAGTTGGTGCATACAGCCTAGTTTCGAAAAATATTTTTGTTATTTTTCTATAGCTACAAAAAGGCTTATAAACTCATAACTTTCACTTGTCCCTAGCTACAGTATGAGATTTCAAGAAAGTTATTTAACTATTTATTTTTAGAAAACTTATGTTTTTATTTTCTAGAGTATGAGACCATATATTGAAGAATAAATTAACATGCTTTTAAACATTTTTAAACTATAAAGGGAAACTGAAAATTCCGTTTTCTTTTTGTCTCTCGGTTTTGCCTCACGACCGTCACACTAAATAGTTATTTAAATATTCTCT
Organism: Euschistus heros; assembly: GCA_003667255.2. Taxonomy (NCBI): domain Eukaryota; kingdom Metazoa; phylum Arthropoda; class Insecta; order Hemiptera; family Pentatomidae; genus Euschistus; species Euschistus heros. Next base: position 983,096 of record RCWM02000011.1, read on the forward strand.
ACAAGAATAAGCTAGTGCTAATTATTGCTATCTACAGAGTAATTCGTGAGGTTATCTTCATAAGTGATGTGTTTGGAAGACATTTTTTGGTGTATTTTCTAAGATTTGCATCAATACAGGGTAAGTTTTCTTCCTCGTACTTTTTCATACTCACGACCGTCACGCGTTTTTAAAATGATTCGTATTTTTTAAAAGCTCCTGGACTCCATATTTGATTATTTGTAGATGTATACAACTGATTAGTCAAACTAGCCGTTTAGGTAAGGTTTTGGTGTTGCAATTAACATTCATTAAAGGGAGGTTCCTCACGACCGTCACACCAATTTTTTTTTTTAATCTTAAATTGTTGCATATTAATGTACTAACACTTTTATACGTATGAAACATCACTGAATTAAATTCCTTTTTGGCGGGGGGTTGAGGGGGAGCGGAATCGGACTTCGAAAAACAACACAACCGATTTTCGTCAAATTTTATATCAGAGTTATAAACCTATTTCTTAACACTTTCATAAGGGTGAAACATCATTAATTTAAGTTTTTTTTTTGGGGGGGGGGGGATTCACACTTACCAACGACTTAATCGAATTTCGTAAAATTTTATATTTGGGCTATATACCTATTTACCAACACTTTTATAAGGGTGAATCATCATGAAGTTTTTTTTTTTTTTTTTTTTTTTTTTGTTTTTTTTTTTTTTTTTTTTTTTTTTTTTTTTTTTTTTTTTTTTTTTTTTTTGGGGGGGGGGGGGGGGTTAGATTTAAAAACAACTAAACCTTAATATTTCTTTTTATGGCATTACTCCTATTTATCTTTTATTTTCTTCAACAAGTTTCGGAGTACATGTTGAAACCCATATGTTGAACTTGCTGCCGTCAAAACCCCGTGTGCCTGAAAAGGCAAGGTAGGGGGGGGGGGGGAAAGAAAAAAAGAAAAGAAAAAAAGTGGGAAAAAAAAAAAAAAAAAAAAAAAAAAAAAAAAAAAAAAAAAGAGAAAAAAAAAAAAAGAAAAAAAAAAAGAGAGAGAAAAAAAAAAAAAAAAAAAAAAAAAAAAAAAGGGAAAAAAAAAAAAAGAAAGTAGTTTTGTAGAACATTGCTCCATCTTCAGGATAACTGTGATTTCCCTCTCATAGTAATAAGTACATGTCCATACCGACCCTCAGTTGGACGTGCACATAAAGTTACGCCTTAAAAAGAAATATTAAAAATTTAATCTCATTCAATAAAATAGTTGAACAACTAAACTGTTTTTTTTTGTAAAATTCTTTCAGAATTGATCACAATTTTTTTTATTACTTTAATTTTTTTATGTATCAATAATAAATTTTATTATTTTATTCATTTAGTTTTATCCATTTGAGGACATTAATAATTTTTTAATACGAAAAAAAAAAAATGTTTAAAGAAAGAGTAACGGTCAAGAGCGTTTCTATGAAAAGCTCTATAAAATGCTTCAAAACAGTGGTAAATAGAAAAAAGAAATCGGCCCCACCTGGGAATTCAATAAATAGAAGGTATATTATAATATAAAACTCAAAAATAATAAAAATTTAAGCAACTTTAAAAATATAATTGTTTTTAAAATTTTAGCTGAGGCTATGAGAATGACCCATATATTCGGTTGCTTTTGTAGTCTAGTCGACTAGCCGGCCATTTTATTCGTTTATATTAATACACCTAAAAATAGGTTGATTGAAATAAAAACATGAAATTTATTGATTATATTTTTTTTTTTTTTAATAACTGTGAAAGCTAAAAAAAATCATGATTTAAAAAAAATAAATAAATGTGATAACTTCTAACGTGCTGGAAAAAGAATTTGCGTATCCTAGAATTTTTTTATTTATCACAGTTCTCGTTTCGTGTCAATTTAAATAATATTAATTCTTAATTTAAATTTAATATAAAGGTTGGAATATGAAAAGAAAACTACTATATTAGAAATTTACAAACTTTTGATTTTAAACAAGCATCCCCGTCACTGTTTCGTCCAAAAAAGAAAAAAAAAACCTTCAATTATTATAGAAATATTGATAAGCATTGCATACTTGTCATGCCATACTTGACTTATCCAGACATGTTTTTATACATAGTATACCAATTTTAATTATTAATTATAGCTAATGTAGGATATATATGCATACTTTTGCAACGAAAATTGATACGAGACATATTCTCACGATTCCTACCGGATATTCAGAACATTTAAAATGTTTTCTTTCCTGAATCATTATAGAAGATTGCAAACCGTTTGAAAGGAATTATACCAAATTTGAGAACAACTAATCAATCAATAATTAGGAATTTGTCCTAATGATACGGCAATTACCCGGAGATAACAGACTCGAACTGGAAAACGGCCATGACGGCGGTGGCGGTGGCGAAAAGAAACTGGGGCAGTGATCTCTTTCGCTTTTGAATACTTTCACTTTCGGCAAAAACAAAATAAATTCTAGCGACCTTTGATTCCCGACGAAGACAAACAGGCTCGCGGAGATCTGGTGATAACATTACGGCTGGGGCACGAGTGTCCCAGGCAGGCTCCTGGCTCGTGTGGCAACAAATTAGTGTCAATTTTTACATAATATTACATCTATTTTCATACTAAATTGATATTTTTTTGTAATATTTCTGGAGGATGTTTATAATATAAAAACAATTAACGGTTCATGTTTTCTTTCCCAATGCCATTCCTTCGATTTAGGTAAACCAGATCATGATCCAATTAAATTTATTTCATCATTATTTCTTCGGTGCCTTTTTGATATTATATTCTTTTCGAAAGCAGAAACAAAATCTTCTTATTTTATTTTTTACCTCTACTCTCCAAAATGTTAGTATAACTGATTTCTAAGATTTATTTACTCACAAAAAATTGTTAGTCTAGAAAATACAAAAATCATTGATAAGCTATTAGTTATTACGTGTTTAGGTCCTCATATACTTTAACTAGGGAATATAATAAAATTAAAAAAAAAAAAACTATTGCGGGTAATGGACTGCATTATCATAGGCCCATTAGGCCTACTATAACTATAGGACCGTGGATCATATTTTTACACGCAATATCAAAAAGCAAATGATCGTCATTCTGATTTGTTAATAATTTTTATTCGACAGAAACAAGAAAATTTGGTACAGATGTGTTCATTAGTTTTGTAGTTGTAAATTCTGGACATATTTAAATATTTTTTAAATAGTTAATTTTGAAATTCACAACTGTACAAAATATATACATATAAATACATATATAAATATATCAAGTAAATGTGTAGATAGTAATTACAATAACATGTCAACATTTAAAAACAATTACTCATCAGTAGCATTTCAATAAACATTCTACACTAGAAGGTTTCTCGACGCCTCGGAGGATTATCGGGAGTGAGAAGCAAGTTGAGAGAATAGTGGATTAGTGTAGTTATGGAGTTTACAATGGAATGATAGGTATCTGGTTTGGGATAAATCAGCAACATAAGGGACATTAAGATCTTTATGTATCAGTTTATTTGTAACAAAGTAAGGGGCATTAAGGATTTTTCGAAGGATTTTGGATTGTAAGGATTGGATACGAGATAAATTGGATGGTTTAGTAGAGCCCCAAAGCTCAACTCCGTACGTCCAAATAGGTCTAATCACAGTCATGTAAATGAGTCTTTTGTAATTAACTGGGAGCTTTGAACGTTTGTCTAGTAAGTGTTGAAGAAGTTTGCAATATTTAAACATTAAGTTAAAATCTTACGAAACTATACCGACAAGAAATTGCTGTTTGTTTTTAACTACTCTTCTAACATTAACTAGCGTTCAAAGCTCCCAATTCATTACAAAAGGCTTATATAAAAGAAATAAGATCCATTTGGAAATACAGAACTAAGCTTCGGGGCTCCACTAAACCTCCAAATTCTTCTCGTATCCGATTCATACTATCCAAAATCCTGTGTAAAATCGTTAATGTTCTTTGTTGCCACATATAAAGTTATCTATATGTTGAAGCTTTCCCTTAAACCAGATACTTACCTACCATGGGAAGCTACATACTCACTCGACTCCACTTGTTTCCCAGCTGGTTCCTGAATCGATTTCCGATACTTCTTATAAGGTCTAGGAAGTTTCTAATGTAGAACAGTTATTGAAGAACTAAACACGAGTTATCGACTTCACAAGTTTTGACATGCAATTCTACACTAGAAGGTTTCTAGGCCATCTTCTTTTTAGACGCCTCGGAGAATTATCGGGAGTGAAAAGATAGTTGAGAAAATAGTGAATTAGTGTAGTTATGGAGTTTACTATGGAAGTATAGGTATCTGGTTTGGGATAAATCAGCAACATAAGGGACATTAAGATCTTTATGTATAAGTTTATTTGTAACAAAGTAAGGAGCATTAAGGATTTTTCTAAAGATTTTGGATTGTAAGGATTGGGTACGGGAAGAACTAGAGGGTTTAGTTGAGCCCCAATTGAATACCGTACCTTTGTAACCACCTATGCAAAATGGCGCTCGCCATCTATCGGTCAATTTTCAAGCTGTTATCCACACATTATCGTTTTTTTTTTTAATAAAAAATTTATTGAAAACCAGTAGATTTTATTATTGCTAATCCTTCCTGCAACAATAAAGATGATGGTGCTAAAATATAGTACAGAGCGGTTGAGTAGTTTTCCTGATTAGTGATCACAAACGAAAAATGTTTTTTTTTTTAACAGTACAGATAATTGAAAAATAAATAAAACTTCTATCATTCTAATCCTCGAAAATCATTTAACTGGGATAAGAGTTCGATAGAGGTCTTTTACCTTGAAGGAATGTAAAAAACCGAAATATGATAAAACCAATCACATATTTGGAAATATTTTGAATCATGACATGTGAAGTCCTAACGTAGTAATAACCTAATTAAGATGAGAGGGCGAGCAAGATACCGTTGCAACAATTTAAAAGGAACAAATTTATCATTATATCAAATCTGAATTATGTTGTATGCAGTATAAGGTATGCTTAAAAAAATAAATAAAAAAGGTGTGGCAGAATTTTCGAACCCAGTATTTTGATTTCTTCACACGGAGCTCCCTAAAAACATCCCAAAAACACGTTTTTTAGACGGAATACCTTGGATCGTGTGCGGAGAAAGCCTAGGGGTGATTGATCGACCGAAATAAGGACGTTTATTAAGTACAACCACTTAGGAAAGACCAAAAAAAGTAACAAAAAAACTAGAAAATTAATAATTGTATTTACAAATTTGCATCGTGAGGTAACTTTTTTTATCTTAAATCCTTATTCAAATGCAAATCTCCCATATTAATTTACTTTTCCAGTTTTACGGAATATTAATTCAGACACACGCCAAACCTGTCCATGGATGAAAAAAACTAAGAAGTCGCTATCGTAAACCTGTTGGGGTTTGAGTAAATTGTGTCAACAACTTATTTATTTATTTTTTTAATGTTTCAATCAGAAAACAAAACAATAAACAGGATCAATCGTCAAGCGTTTATTAATTTTATATTGAAATAAAAGCAACTACAAAAATATCTAGAAATCATAAGACATTTATAAAAAGATATGACCATATTTGAAAGAATGAAAAAAAGTCATCTCTTTTTCTGGCGTAATCCTGAATAGGGAATTATTTTTTTTAGAAAATGCAGTCTGAGACTAATTAACTGTTGATTTAAATTTTGAACAAAGTCCAATTTCACAATTCTTTAGCAGATTGCAAAAAATATGGACTGATAAATTAGGGGAAAAACACAAAAAACAAATTAAAAAAACAAGCTTTTAATAACTCGTGCCAAATTTTTTGCTGCTGAAGAGAACAGAAAAACGTCGAACTTTCTTATCTTTTTTTTACAAAAGTCTAAATTATAACTTTCTGTTAATTTTATTCTTCACAGAGATTTGTTGTAAAACTGCATTGTGTAAATATATATTTTTATAGGAATTAAATCCCCATGCGTATGCATTGTTAATTCACTTTATATCATGAAAACATTCTATTAAACAATTCAGTGAAGAAACGATACAGACTTTTGTATTTTGACCAGACTTAAAATATATATATATATATTAAATATACTTTAGTAGTTCTGAATAAAACGATTTCAGTAAAAGACTTTTAAAGAATCACTTTAATAAAAGGTTTACATTAGAAGGTCTCTGGTTCATCTTCTTTTCAGACGCCTCAAGCAAGTAGCGATGAATTCGAGTGGTTATGTAGCTTATCATAATCGGATTTATGTAATGAATTTATTGATATTTACAACTTTATACATTATATACAAGTAAATTTAAGGAAAATGATTACAATATCTCAATAACATGTAAGGAACTACTCACTAGTAGCACTATAGTTCTGATTCAAAACGTCGCTTGGCGTTCGCCTTTTCAGACGCCTCGATGGATTATCGGGAATGAAGTTTGAGGCAAGTTGGGAGACTAGTGGATTTGAGTGGGTATTGAGTTCACTATGAAAGGATAGGTATCTGGTTTGTGCCAAATTAGCAACTTACATGACAGTTAGATCATTGCGGATAAATTTATTTGTGACATAATTAGGAGCATTGAGTATTTTACAAAGGATTTTAGATTTTAGGGAGTGGTAACGAGATGAATTGGATACTGGTAAGATTAAGAAAGATTTTATAAAATTTCCCTGTTGAAAAAAATTCTTCATTATAATCAAGTTTCAGAAATACTTTTTTAACTGTGTTTCAGAACTATGTCCTGCCTGCTACCAAGATGTCAACTACAGAAAAAAAAGTATATAAGGCTGTATATTCTACATTTTATACATTGATTTAAAATTTCGAGGGCCAATAATAAGATATCGATTTAAGAATTGTTAAAAATTGTCTTTCGTGGCTACTCTGGAGACAGACACAGGGTGAAGAGACTTACTGTTATCTTGTTAATCGAAAACTAGTAAAAATTTTTAAATTTTTTTTGCATCACGTGGATATCTACGCGCCCGGCCTTGACTCCTAATAAGTGGGGAATAGGCTCGAATCTGAGTTAACCGGAATGAGTTTGTTTGTATTGTATATAAAGAATGAATGTATCACATTTTTTTTATATTTTACTTTTAATTTACATTTTACATTTATCTCTATAGCTTTTGCCCTTTAATGAGGCAGATTGTACATATATTTCAATAAAAAAAAAAAAAATAATAATAATATTTTTAAATATTAGTCCCTTATTTTGAAGCACGGATTTCAAATTTAAAAAATATATTTTACACTAAAACAGTTGAGATACACTGGCAGACGATAAATCCACGACTATCGAGGTTTTAATACGAAAAGTATCAGAATTATTTAAATATTAATTAATTGAAAGCAAGCAGTATACAAAAAACAGAATTAAAAAGTTTTAAGTTTATGAAATTTTAAATTAATTAATTGTATCCTCCCATTACGTCATGCATTCAAAGGAGTACAGGTCTGATATGATTTTGAATAAATTCTTGCGGAATATGCCCTCTCTAACGTAAAACTGTAATTAGTCATAATAATTTAAAACTTCGCAAGTTTTTTTATTCTTTTAAAGTCTAATTTTTTATCTGCAACTAATTTTTTTAATATTCCTATTACGATTCATAGTTAATTTTTAAAGAATACGAGAGAAACATTAGGTGGGATTATTTGCCTCAGTATATTAGGATCAGGTTTCGTAATTATAAATAATTTCCACAGTAATTGCCTTTTCTATGAATTTGGTAAACGTGAATTCCTGTTCGAAGTTCGGAGGAAACTTATAAACATTATTTTTTTTCGCGAAGCGTAACTGGGACGCAGGGAGTTCAGACTGTCAAGGACGACCACTTTTATTAATTCCAGAGCTTTTTAGTCTTCTTTCCTAAATGGGGGAAACCCATGGCGTAAGGAAGGATAAAGGTAGATATTTACAAAAATATTCTTGTTCAATTAAATAAATAGAACAGTTGAAATTATATTTTATTTCAATCTACTTGATGAGATTTTATTGTATATATGATTAGTTAATTATATTAAATGTTACCAACATACTAACTGTGTCGTTTTAGTATGTTATATTGGCCAGAATTTTTTATGTAGTATTTTTATTCTATGGAAAATCTTTGGGGTAAGGAAAACACAGGAAGGTCACAGGCCAAGATCTGACAAAGAGATCTACAGAGAAATCAAAGACCTCGAAACCGAAATAAGAATCAGAAGGCTGATGTTCTATATACACGTGAAAAAGAGAAAGAACAAAAAGATTTTTAACAATTTTTTTAGCTACAAAAGCATGGGGTAAGTAAGAAAAGAATTGCGAAACCTTAAAATTTCAGATGCTGATAGAGGAAAACACTGAAAAATCTCACCAATATTAGAAGAGAAAAAAGGAGGGATACAAAGTGTTCCGAAGAAAGAAAAGAAATGCTGTCGAAAACCATAAAACTGCGATGGGAAGAAAGAAAATCAAGATTCTCAAAGAAATCTGACCAATGACATTCGCGTGGTCCTTAGTGTAGTTATGTGAAAAAAAAAAAAAAAAAAAAGGTTACAACTAAACATACTTATAATATTTTTTTAATAAAATCTAAAGTCGTTTATTCATATTTGGAACCTTATTTAATAATACAAGAGAATAACAGACTGTAAAAAAGTTATTTCCATGCTCAATTCAATACTTCGGAGTAGGTATAGTATTCCCATAAAAAACTGATTAAAAAAAAAAATAATAATAATAAAATAAAAATATAACTCAGCTTCATCTTGTGTCCAGGAATAAAGGTTTCACAGCTCAAAGAGCAGAAGTATCTGGGGTTCAATTCCCACCTACTCGATCGAAAACGTAATTAAAACTATAATTTTTAAGAAAATAAGAAATTGCGTTAAATATTTGACTAAAAAAATAGCATACTAGAGAATTCAGCAGGTTACTCAATACAGAATTACGGGACATTCTTCTAATTGCAACCCGGTGGGAATAAAAAGTCAAGAGGTAGACCCAGACGTAGATGTGAGAAATATTTCAAAGTTGATGTAGTGGATTAGGGTTCTGATGGAGTGGTATTGATCATGTGACTGCTCAGAAATCGGTGGTAATGTCGGTATTTTTAAAGAATAAGTTATAAGAATATAACTTAACTTTAAAAGTAACGAAACACATTGTTTTCAATTTTATTTTATTTTTTTTCACACCTATTATAAATGTTATAATAATTATTAAAGTTAACTTGCTACACCTGTAACGATATGGGCCTTATCGATATGAGGGAGAGCAACACCCAACATTACCTCCTCCCGGCATTAAAATAAAAAAAAGGTTTTCTTTGAGCAGATCTCTCATCCAGCTCATTTTCAGACTCCTGAGAATATTTCAGGGTATTTCAGTAGTAGCCATGTTATTTATGAATATGTTATTTTATTTATGGATTCTGTTATTAAATCGTTGATAAATTTATGTTTATGTTCTGTGGGTACATGTAATCTGAATGAAGTATTTGGATTGTGATGTACCAAGGTGATTTCGCGATTATTAATTGAATAATATATTTTTTTTTTTAAGGTATGTATTTTTCGCAATCCCTTTCATCTGGAGGTCGTGTTCGATTAACTCCATATGAACTTAGATTAACCCCAGCATTGATTACACCATAATTAACTCCTCAACACCACTCAACAATACTGCAAGACATCACCATTGCACTCAGATGTGATTCTTGTCCTCCGGTATTCATCGACCATTAAAGAATATAATATTCCACAACATACATCATGGATATAATGATACCGGATATGGTATTTGTGTGTTGTACGATAAGAGTAAATAAGTATACGTAGTCGGAATCGTTGTAGGAAAAAAAAAAAATAACATCTACTCATGTCAGGGGTATCGAAAGTTAATCGAAGTCTAAGCGATCACAAGAAGAGATCGTGAGATTGGCACAAATCGAGAATCTGCCCTCCGGATTCATGGATGTTGGCAATTAGAGTTGGCATCAAATGTCACCCTCCGCTAGACAACACGCTAAAATAATCTACCTAAATGTCAAACTGTGTTGGGAAACTTTATTTTAAGGAGGCCTTCTGCATTCCAATCCTTTGTCAGTCCTCATTATCAACCGATAGCTTATATGAATTAAAAAAAAAAAAAAAATTAAATAAAAACATTTTGTTTGATTATATTTCATTATGTAAAAATATAACAATTACTTCATTGAATATAAAAAAAAATATTATTACTTCATTGAATTAGGCTTTGAAATATGGAAACAGGATTTTCGATTACTTTCTCTATTCCCACCTGGGGCGGTTAGTATCATTTTTCTGTTGACCCTGCAAATACTAGAAGTTTGGTAACCTGTGGGATAACCCGTTATTCCTGCCCCAGTTAGAGTACATAAGGGCTTTAAGCCCCAACAAAAAATAAAACTTCTTTCATTAAGATTTACTTAAAAATATATTCTTACCTTTCTTTTGAAGTTATATATTAAAGTGAACAAATGCAATCTAATGCATCTGATCAACTCCATTTTTGCACTTCGACGCGCACTATTGCCACAACAGTAAGCCGAGAATAAAATATGTATATGAAAAAAAAAGTTGTAGGAAATTTTTAACTTTTTTTTCACGAAACGGCCTTAAAGACCACGCGAATATAATTATTTTCACTTCTTTTCAGACCCCTTCTCTTGTTCCTTCTCTCTTCACACCTTTTCCTCATTCTTTCCGATTGCTCCTTCCCTCTATCCTCGGTTCACGCTATTCCTTTTCTAGCATCTAAATTTGATATATTCATTTAATTCACTACTGTAGAGTCTCCCCCCTACATCTAAATGAGATATTTTATCTAAAATTTTACACTTTGTTTTTTAAATAATTCTGATGAAATTGAAAGTGAAAAAAAACAAAACAAATACAACTAGAATCATAATAAAAGTGGATCTTGGCTGGGTAAGATTAAGCTGGCTATGAAAAAAACGTCTTTAAAAGTGGATTAGGATTTTGTGTGCCGAAGTGTAAAAAAAGTTTTGTATTTTACGTCTGTGTGATGTAAACATTTTATTTGTAAATCATCGTGTTTCACAAATTTAAATGTAAGTAGATTATACTGCTTGTATTTCATGAATAGTTTTGCTCTATTAGTTTTCAGTACTATGTTAAAATTAGTTTCTTTTTTTTTTTTAAGTTTATTGTGCTCGTTACTTCTAAAATAAACCTATCCACAAAGACCTTAATGTTCCATATGAAGCTGATTAGGCCCAAACTAGATACCTATCCTTTCATAGTAAACTCCATAACCATTCAGACCCGCCAGTTTCTCAACTTGCTAAAAATGTTGTATTACCATTCGACTACCTAGTTACTGGACTTTTTCTTTGAAGTACTATAACTCTATAACTATTGAACATAAAACCAAGTTAAGCTAACCAACACTTAAGAATATTTTACGTACCTAGTACAGAAAAGATGAAAATACATTTTTCTTTCAAACTTAAGGTAAAGAAGTTATAGTGAATACATTGGGGAAAAGTAGAAAATTTAGTAGTTTCCCCCCTCCCTCAGTTTTCCCCAAGTCTTAGAAAACTTCAGGATATACATTACTGGCTATATATACACAACATACTAAAATTTCATGAAGTTCCAACATTTTGCTGGTTAGTCCCCTTCTTCAGTACTTGCTCACTAGATTAGCATGCCTTACTGAAACAGTATTCTTCTTCAAAATATACAGTCCAAAAACTCCCTTTTATTTTTATTTTAAACCTTATTATTTTTAGCTTAAAAAAATAGATGAGACCTTGATTATATGGATTCTATCTCTTTTGCTGCACCAAAAGTGCGTTTTAAAAAAGTTCTGAGGAAACAGTGGTTGGGAAAAAAAAATCATTTTGAGTAACTATCTAGTGATAGAGGTCTTCCTGTTTATTATTTTAAATATAATATAAATTTAATTTTATTATGTATAATTTTTTATTTTGCCTTCTGGAGAATATCAGAAAGGCATAAATGGTTTTTAGTCATGGAAAAGAACATGCAGCGGTAGATAGTTTTTGTGCTTCTAACCATAAACGTAAATAAATTTTGATTTACATATCTTATAATGTTACATAGTATATTATTACTGTATAAAAAAAAAGTATTATTTTGTTATTAAATATACTTTGTAAATTGTTCATTATTATTTTTTTCTTACTTTGTTGGGGTCTCGATTAACCGAGGATTTGGTTATCTGAGCACTATCTTGGTCCGAACCACGTCGGTTAATCGAGTCCCAAGTGTGTTTATATTTCCTCTGCTACCAACTCCTTTTTCTTCAGACTGACGCTCTTATTATATGGTTGCCCCGTAATTATATTAGACGGAAAATACTAGACTAAATTCCTAATTTGATTATGATAATGTATTCATTTTTATACAGGCAATTTTTAGAGATGGGACGACTAGTTGGCGATTAGTGATCGTGAGCAATCCAACGCTGCCAGAAATCGCGGTCCCTGCAGAGCTGCTTCAGTTGATGGAGCGTTCTTCCTCATATCCTCTGGATATACTCCTGATATAAAATCCTAGGCCTTCCGCTTGGTCTCTTGCCAGTGGATCGAGCTTCCATCACTTTTTTAGGCTCTCGGTCCTCGTTCATCCTACATATCCTTCCTACGTGGCCGAACCACTTGAGCTATGGTTTCTCAGCAGTGGTTTTTAGTGCGGCGATTTTTAATTCTTATCTAGTTCTCTAGTTTCTTTTTCCAGCGACCCTTTACGTAGTTATTTCATTTCAGCTCTACTTATACTGCTGATTTGCTTGTCCAACATAACCCAGCCCTCGCTCCCGTAGGTAAGAGTAGGAAGGTATATTGATTTGTAAATGTGGAGCTTGGTTTTCTGCCCCACATCTCGGTGGCCAACAAGGCTGTTGCATATACTGTAGTAGATTTGATTGGCTCTCGCAATCCTATTTCCAATTTCCAAATCTACCCTGCCTTGTCTGTTCATGTTAGTTCCCAAATAGAGAAAGTTTTCAACTACTTCACGAACCTCACCGAGTATGTTACCAGTAAATAATAATTTCATTGCATCCGAAATACTTCAATCTTATATTATAAACCTCCAAGAATGATGAAATTAGTGGATTGGATCCTCAAGGATACGAAGAAATAGGGTAGATAATCTTTACCCTTCGTCGTAATCTGAAGACTTTCTGTCCAACAGTAACCTTTAATATCCGTTGCCTCAAATCTCTTACTTCGAATATATATAATATTTAAGACTACAAGAATCTGGTAGTCGTTGCAGACTACTTCAACAGATATTAGACTAACATTCTAGGCTCGCAATTAATTACAATAAACTCATTTACATGGCAGTAACTAGACCTATTTGAACAAACGGAGAAACTTTTCAAGTCTTCTCGTATCCAATCCATTACATTCTAAAATCCTTAGTCGTCAACTAAGGAACAGAACCGACTAGTAGGCCATTTTTATTCATTTCTGTTTCTACTGCAATAACTTTTGTTTTAGATTCATCTTCACAGTTTATTATTTAATCCAGGAATAGAAAATTTTTTTTTTTTTGTCCAATAGATCCAATCTCAAACATCAATTATCAAACTTTAAGTTTATGAAATTAAAGGAATATAAATTCGATAATTTCTAAAATAGTCAGTAAAGAACTAACGTAGGCAACTATTTTTCACAGTTTTAGTTTTGTATCATAACTAAATAATATTCATTCTTAATTGAAATGTAATATAAATGCCGGGACACGAAAAGGAAACTGAAAGTTTAGCAATTTGCAATAACAGGTAAAATGTGTTATATATACAAGTCCATAAACACGATGTCTTTATCGGCATGTTTGAATTCAAAATTTTACTATTAACTATCATCGCTAAGTAATTTGTTAAATTTTTCTTTAGTTTTCTAAAACAACTCAATTATACACCCCCGTTTGCAAAAAAACATAAGAAAAATATAAGATAAAATAAAAATCTGTAGCTACATGTACATGTACTGAAGTCACCCGATTTCAAAGAAATTTTCATATAGATAATTATAATTATAATACTTATTTTCTATTATTTTATTTTTGCTGTAAATATTATTTTCTTCTGTTCCCTCTTTATAATTTTTTTTATAATATCTATTTTTACACTGACTATAATTATTATTTCTATTATTCGTCTCTAGTTTTTTTGTTGCTTTTTTACATAATAATGTAAATCTGAAACTTTTATTTATGGTGTTTTATTATAAAAATCTCTACGCCAGGTATGATTTTATTTTCTGTTATTTATATTAAATGTTTTTCGATCAATTATTAGCTCTTTTTGCTTTCTATTTCAGAAAGAAAATTTGTCTGCATAAAAAATAAATAATGTAAATGCTTTCAGTCGGGAAAAAAAAGGATATGAGCTTAGAGTCCTCTTATATATGAAAGAATTACGTCAGTTCGACGATTAAACTTCTGTGTGGCTTAGCTAAGACAACAAAATAAAACATTATCTGATTCCATTTAAATCTAGTTTTGGTTTGTAATTAATTAAAGATCTACGCCATGTAACGTATAATTCCGAACTAGCAAAGCCATGAGTTAAGCCATCCGTAAACGAACTGGTGACAGTAAACGAATGCGTTCTGGGACGTTACATCTCTCAGACCAAAACATTTATCACCAGTCGGCTGGAACGAAACAAGGGTTTGAACTGTTACAAAAGTAACCGGTTCCTTGTTTTATGTGCAACGGAACTTATGTCCTAGTGCACTTAAGAGCCTAATATTTGTGCATGATAATATTGTGAACTAATTGTAAGATAATGTTATAGTTACTTTAAGTGCTAAATTTTTACAGTTATTATTTTATTACAATGTACTAGTTTTATGTTATATTTTATTTATCGATTAATACTTAGTAATTATATCCATCCATATATATATATATATATTCTTTTATCTTAGTTTTACCTCATATGTATTTTTAATTTTAATATCTTCGCACCTTATTTTTAAAATCTTTATATTTCATATTTTTATTTATATTTACAATTGTATAGTACATATACATCTAATAAATGTGTGAGGAAATGAATACAGTAACATGACAATAACTTGTAAAGCAACCATCTATTAAGTAAATAAAAGGTCTATAATCTAATAGAAGATCTCTTAGCCATCCTCTTTATGAACTCCTCAGGGTGTTATCGGGAATAAAATGCAAAGCAAGTTAAGAGACTAGTGGATTTACGTGGTTATGGAGTTTATTATAAAAGGGTAGAGTGTCGGGATTGGGCTAAATTAGCAATATATGGAACATTAAGATCTTTATGGATAAGTTTATTGGTGACAAAGTAAGGTGCACTGAGGATTTTTGGAAGGGTTGGATAAGTTAGCTACGAATTGGATGGTTCAGTGGAACCCCAAAGCTCCACAAGTCCAAATAGGTCCTAACAATATCATGTAAATGAGTCATTTGTAATTAATCGGTAACTTTAAACGTTTGTCAAGTAAATGTTTAAGAAGTCTAAAACGAGTAACATGTAGTCACACAAGGAACCAATTTTTTTTTTTTTTTTTTTAATATAGATTTATGGAAATTTAAAACTGTACAAAATATATACATCATGTAAATGTATTGACAACGATTACAATAACATGTTTGTCGTTGCTTATTATGAACTGATAGGTATCTGGTCTGGGCTAAATCAGAAACATATGGAACATTAAGATCTTTATGTATACGTTTGTTGGTGACAAAGTAAGGAGCATTGAGGATTTTTCGAAGGATTTTAGATTATAAGGATTGGATACGAGACGAATTGGTTGGTTTAATGGAGCCTCAAAGCTCAACTGCGTACTACCAAATAGGTCTAATCACAGTCATGTGAGTCTTTTGTAATTAATTGGGAGCTTTGAACGTTTGTTTAGTAAATGTTGAAGTAGTCTGTAACGACGGGAACTAATAAATTAATGTGGCATTTATGCCTCCACAACCCAACCATCTTTATCCATGTATAGTATTACAATCAACAAAATTACACCATAAAAAAAAAAAAAAATTGTAAAGGATTTAAATCTGAAATATGCTTCTCTTATATATATATATATATAAGCATATTTTTTATTTTGCAAAATAAAAAGGTACAATTAAAATTCTTGTAATTTTTAATAATTATTTCTGTTATTATTATTAAATTAATGCAACATAACAGATTCGACATCACACGACGGGTTTTCTTGTAAAATTTAATATTTGCTTTAAACTTGAATTTATTGAATATAAAACTTAAAAGGAGGATTTTATGTTATTTTTTGCAGATGCTGACCTATCATTTTTAAACGAGTACAACTTTGTTACCATAAGACATGCAAGAAGGCCCTTAAACGTTTCAAGAATCTAATCCCCGTGAAACTTTCTAACCCCTCATGAATTTTAAAACAGTACACTCCACGCCAATTTACTGCACAGCAAAACAAGCTAACATCCTGAACTGGTTCATGACGCAGTGTTTGGCAGATGGAGATAAGTGTGTTTACGAAACCTAGCGGTGCCTATATATTATTGGGCAGTAAAAGAGCTGCTGTGAAATCCTATACAGTAGTTTTTTAGTCGCTGGAGCAGCTGGCCAAAGAATAGACGGGATGATCTCACACCATGGCCGTGGATCACGTAAAGCTAAGTCTCGGAAGTGATGCCCCGTCACGGCCTCTCGGTGGGTACGCATCCTGGCTTCTTCTGCGTTATTGAGAGCTCCTTATGGCAACGTTTGAATAAATTATAAATTTGAATATATGAAGAACGAAAAATATACAGGACAGAAACAGTGTAAATTTAACTATGATTTATAAATAATATGTCAATTATATTGGATTTTTTTATTCAAAGACTAGATAAAAATTTATCAGTTATAAAAACTATACCCGAAATACAAAACTTTCAGTACTTTGGTACACAGTCTGTATGTATTAGATTTAAAAATGAAAAAAACAAGAACTCAAATATGTTGTTATTCACCCAAGGCGGGAAAATGAAAGGGTTTCTAAAAGCCATTGGAGCCGATAGTAGATTCAGTGTGTCAATTTATTGAAATTTACTACTGTACAAATATATATGTCAAGTAAATGGGCTCTTAACAATTACAAAAACATGTCAAAACTTGAAAAGAACTACTCATTAGTAGCAATTCAATAAAAATTCTACTCTAGGCCGTGTTCTTTTCAGATTATCGGAAACGGAGTGGGAAGCAAGTTGAGAAACTAGTAGATTTGAGTGCTTACTATGAAAGGATAGGTATCTGGTGTTGGCTAAATCAGCAGCATATGGAACATTATTATCTTTAAGGATAAGTTTATTTGTGACAAAGTAAAGAGTATTGAGGATTTTTCAAAGAATTTGGGATCGTAAGAAATTGGGAGCTTGAAGCGTTTGTCTAGTAAATGTTGAAATAGTCTGTAACGAAGGGTAGTTTCTTGTCGTTTAAGTCTTGTAAGTTACATTTTTTAAATTCAATACATATATATTCGGGAAAACAATTTTCCAAAGTTTTAAATTTTTTGTATGTTTTTAGATGATAGTAAAATAGAGTAGGACTCTATTATATTACAATAATAGGTATAGGGTATATAACATAATACCTAATATATATAATATAATAATAATAGGGTGACATAATAATACCCAACTGTATTTTATTTCTCTTTTTGGACCTCATACGTATCTAATATTCTTATAATTTATGTCATTATTTCTAATCTTATTTAAATATACCCGTTCCTATCTCAGTGATTGAATTTTCAAAGTAAACCACAAATCTTCCTTTTTCTTTCCTCTTTACCCAATCTGCTGGTGTTCCTCAAGGTAGTATCCTAGGCCCCATCCTCTGTACGGGTATACAGCTGACATTCCAACTCATCCTACCACTGTCCTCACCACTTACGCTGATGACACATGTGTGTTATCAGTAAACAATGATTCATTGCCTCTCAAACACTCCAATTCCATATCCTGAACTTTCAAGAATGATGACAAAAATAGAGAATCAAAATAATTCCTAATAAATCCCACCAAATAACCTTTAACCTTCGTCGTAAACCTACGACCTCCTGTCCTACAGGATCCTTTAATCACTAATCCCTGTTGAACAGATCCGCTACCTAGGACTCAACTTGGAACAACGTTTAACTTGGAATCCACATCAAAGACTAAAACAACAGGAAACTGCCCTTGGGCTCAAGGAAAGCTTTGGGGCTCAACTAAATCTTCTAATTCTTCCCGTATCCAATCTTTACAATCCAAAATCCTTCGAAAAATCCTTAATGCTCCTTACTTTGTTACAAATAAACTTATCCATAAAGACATTAATGTCCCATATGTTGCTGAGTTAGCCCAAACCAGATACCTATCCTTCCATAGTAAGCTCCATAACCACTCCAATCCACTAGTCTCCCAACTTGCTTTCTCCTCCATCCCTGATAATCCTCCAAGGCGTCTGAAAAGAAGATGACCAAGAGATCTTCTAGTGTAGAATTTTTATTAAAGTGCTACTAAAAAGTAGTTCTTTTCAAGCATTGACACGTTACTGTAATTGTTATTAGCCCATTTACTGAATGTATATAATTGTACAGTTGTAAATTTCAATAAATTGATATAAATAATAAAACAATTTAAATATACACTCGCTTGAAGTACGCATGTATGTGTAGAAGGATCAAAATAATTAGGATTTATGAATGGATAATTCTATCAGATTTTTTTATCATCTAAAAACATAAAAAATAAATTAAAAATATCAGCACAGAATGTATACATGTATTAATTTAAAATTGTTTACACTCAGCCTACTATAGTCCCATTTGCCTTTTAGAAGACGTTCCATTTTCCCTTCTTAGATGAATAACAACATATTTGATTTCTTGTCTTACATTTTTAAATCTATATATAGTCTGTGTACCAAAGTGCTGATGTTTTTAGAAGTTGATACCTTTTATCTAGCATAATTTCAGTAATAAACATTACAAAATGCCGTTTGTTGTCCAAATACCACGCATACAAAAAAACACGAACCAAGCGAGTTCCTTAACCTTATTAGACAGAATTACTCGAAAAATAATCCATGGATTGGAACCTTATTGTGGAGTGGATTAATTACAGAGGGAGACGAGCCGCCGAGGAGCGGGGAGGGGCTGACAACTGGTGAAAAGGTCAGGAGGAGCCAGTCATAGGGATCAAAGGACCGCCTCTCTCGTTAGCCCCACGTCCTCATTTGCCTTTCGTCGTCGGATCTGTTGGCGAAACAGTTCACTGGCCAAGACGGTGAGGGTATCGGGGTAGGCTGGGGAGCAATTAGAGGAACCGTAGAGGATGACTTTCAAGGGTGGAAGGAAGGGGTGGAAGACGGCCTCGATGGAGCCATGTTCGGGTCATCTTGTTTTGGAAGTTTATGTCGATGGGAGGAATATTACTGATATTTTAATTTACCACTTGCCGACTACACACTGCCTGCTCAGGTCGTCATATAGCCACTAATCAATAAACCTACGGACATTTCATGTACAGACATTTCTACCTCGATTTCTTGGTAAAAAAAATAAAATAAAATAAGAGAGTAGCATTTTATATTGAAAAAACACTTTTGATATATTTTTTTTAAAAAGTAGTAAAATCAAAAGGCAATACTTTGCTATGAATCATGTTTCCAAAAACATCTGCCAAAAAGTCTGAAAAGGGTCATTCGACCCCTCTTCGTAGGTTTAGTATTAAATTTACTATAAGTCGCTTTTTGTCCAACAAGACAAAAATCGCTATGTGCATTATTAGTCCCAATCATCGTTTAAAAGTAGGCAAGTCATTATGTCAATGAAATACAATCAAAGGTAGTGAGCAATTTTAGACATATATATGCATTCCAATACATATTGGTGTATATACATCCAATGTATGTATTCCATACTTACATATAGAGAATTTGTAGCATAGGGGCTGATGGTAAATTAATTTAAAAAAAAAAATCGATTCACTCTGAAACCAGAAAACATCAAAGCTCTGATTTTGGACTTGCCTTTTTTTTTTTTTTTTTTTTTTTCTGAAATATTACAGAATTATACAATATATAAAATGAGATAATTATATATATATATATATATATATATATATATATATATATATATATATATAATTTTAAATATAATGATAATAATAATATAATAACATAGTACCTTTTAAACATTTATTTATTGATATTTTCAACTGGATAAAACAAACGCATTATGCAAACATGATGAACAGTCTATTAAAATGTAACTAGAAACAAGAAATAAATAAAAAACAAGAAAAGTAACTAGATATTGCCACTTAGATAGTTATACATTAGAAGGTCCCTATGCCATCTCCTTTTAAGTGGCCTCGGAAGGTTAT
Organism: Euschistus heros; assembly: GCA_003667255.2. Lineage (NCBI taxonomy): Eukaryota > Metazoa > Arthropoda > Insecta > Hemiptera > Pentatomidae > Euschistus > Euschistus heros. The sequence continues at coordinate 1,003,473 of RCWM02000011.1, forward strand.
CGGAAATTGAGTGGGAAATGATTTTAGAGACCAGAGGATTTGAGTAGGGTGGTCTATCCAGTATATCATTGAATGATACGAATTTGATTTAGGCTAACTAATTTTTTTTTTTTTTTTTTTTTCATTTATTGATATTTACAACTGTACAAAATAATATACAACAAGAAAATGTGTTGACAGTGAATACAATGGAATGAAAATAACTTGTGAAGAACTACTCACTAGTTGCACTTCAATAAAATCTACACTAAAAGGTCTCTAGGCCATTTTCTTTTCAGACGCCTCGGAAGATTATCAGGGATGTAGGAGGAAGCAAGTTGGGAGACTAGTGGATTGGAGTGGTTATGAAGCTTACTATGGAAGGATTTGGTACACAGTCTGTATGTATGAGATTTAAAAATGAAAAAAACAAGAAATCAAATATGTTGTTATTCACCTAAGGCGGGAAAATGAAAGGGCTTCTAAAAGCCCTTGGAGTTGATAGTAGATTCAGTGTGTCAATTTATTGAAATTTACTACTGTACAAATATATACGTCAAGTAAATGTGCTCTTAACGATTACAAAAACATGTCAAAACTTGAAAAGAACTACTCATTAGTAGCAATTCAATAAAAATTCTACTCTAGGCCATGTTCTTTTCAGATTATCGGAAACGGACTAGGAAACAAGTTGAGAAACTAGTAGATTTGAGTGCTTATAGAGCTTACTATGAAAGGATAGGTATCTGGTGTTGGCTAAATCAGCAGCATATGGAACATTATTATCTTTATAGATAAGTTTATTGGTCACAAAGTAAGGAGCATTGAGGATTTTTCGAAGGATTTTTGATTGTAAGGATTGGATACGAGATGAATTGCATGGTTTAGTAGAGTCCCAAAGCTCAACTCCGTACGTCCAAATAGGTTTAATCATAGTCATGTAAATGAGTCTTTTGTAATTAATTGGGAGCTTTTAACGTTTATCTAGTAAATGTTAAAGTAGTCTGTAACAACTAAAATATGAAATATAAAAATGAGTTTGTAACATAATAAGGAGAGGATTGAAGATTTTACGTAGGGCAATTTTTTACCGCAATATTTGTCCGCTAACTTTTGCCCGCAAATTCCTGTTCAGCGACCCAAAAAACAACAAAGGGTGAGAAAATCAAAACTATAGCAAAACTTTTTTCAGAGAGAGAGAGAGTGAGAGTGAGAGAGAGAGAGAGAGAGAGAGAGAGAGAGAGAGAGAGAGAGAGTGAGAGTGAGAGAGAGAGAGAGAATTCTAGCACCTTTATTTCTCTACATTGTATAAATTAGTAGCACAAAAGATACATTAATTTTTCCTGAGTTGTGTACACATTTATCAGCAATAATCCATGGATTAACGTTGGTGCGACAAAATGAGTGGATTGGTGTTGCAACAACTAATACATATTAATAATAACAATTCCTTCCCTTAAGCCGCTTCCGAAACACGTTGCATCAAATTGTAAGTCTTTATTATCTTAATCTCTTAGCAGTTTACCAGTAGCGCTGCTAACTTTTTTTTTTGGATTTGAAAAATGAAATATAATAATATGAGTTATGTAGCACATTATCCGAGGTAATATCCTAAGGATTATTGTTACTACATGTGTACATTAGTTAGTATATGTCATAGGTATATCACTGATGTAAGAGCAATGTTTTGCAAAAGCAATATTTTAAAAGAAAGCAGTATGCTCTATTGAGTGAATTAGTCGGTAATAGATACTATTAAAGAATGCGTCATCCTATAAATCAAAGAAAAATAGTAGTTTAAGTTCTAATATTAAATTTGAAAAGCTCGTATCCAATCCTTATAACCTAAATCATTCAAAAAATTCAAATAAAATTATTTATCATGAACTTAATATTCCATATATTCCTATCATAACAATTTTCTATTGAAATTAAAAGAAAAAATAAATAACTAGCAAATATTCGACGTTTTAACTATTCAAACATAGTAATTCTAAATGTTACCTAAATTCCGAAATTTATGGTCATTTGATTCAAGCATGCGAAAAATTTTCAAAACCCCGAAACAGCCAGTAATGACTAGGTTTATAATTTATTTTAATTTTGAGCCATATTTCAAATCGAGGTTATAATCAGCTACTCCTAAGTTTCGGCAATGAGTCATTTACATTCAGAAGAGAGAAAAATTTAATATGATGCTCATATAAAATAAGATATTAAATTATACAGTTTTACAAGAAAAATATAAATTATCAAAATCTTTAAACATGTATTTTAAGTAATTCAAACAGGAATTTTATAATATTACGTTAAAAAAGGATATTCATATTTAAAAACTGGTGGATTAGAAAGTTTTTTTTTTTTTTTTTTTAACTGTTACTAAAATTTTTATACGTTAATTGCTTGAGGTTAGATCAGAAAACTAAATAACATAAATTAACTAATAATAATTTGATTGAAGCCTTAACATCAATGTACTCCAACCTAGTGCATTTTGAGGAAAATATAATTTAAAGTTTAACTCGCCGTGATACATTTTCACAAAGGAAAAACTATTTTCTCAAACAATATTCACTTCACTCAGATAATATTTTACCTCTACAAAAAATATTTAAAATAATAATTTCTAATGCTCCAGAAATGAAACATCAACAAACTGATTGTTTTTTGCGTTAAAACAAACTGCTTATTTGTTTGTGACCTGTAAATTGAAGGGTCATGGAGAAAACCATAGCAGTCCCACTTAGTCAGTATACATATCGTCATCCCAGAATTATCTTGTTTTAAGTCCATTTTTAGGGTATATAGAGTTATATACACCAAAAATTTAGAAAAAAAAAATTATTGTTCTATATCAATTTAAATAACAGTATTATCTTAGCCTGTAATCGAGTATTCAGTAAATAAAAAAAAAAAAAAAAAAAAAAAAAATAAAAATGTAAAAAAAAAAAAAAAAAAAATGTAAATAAAAAAAAAAAAAAAAAAAAAAAAAAAAAAAAAAAAAAAAAAAAAAAAAAAAAAAAAAAAAAAAAAAAAAAAAAAAAGTAAATAAATGTTCTATACCCAAGATTTGTGTCTACTTTAAAGAATTATCTTGTTCTGTTGATAGCTTGAGGAATTATAGTGTTCTACAGACCGTTCATTATGTTCTATATCCATAAAATAAACCAGAAAAAAATCCAAAGTCAAAGAAGGCAAAACTAAAAGAGATATAATAAATTATATACTCACACTTTATTTACATTTGCTTATTTTTTTTGCAAATGAATAAAATCGTTTTAGTTTTAAATCAATGCAATCAGGATGTAAGTTTGATATAGTAAAAGATTATCTAATATACTGGGAATATTTAACTGCAAATGCATTTACATATTATCCCAAAATAAAAAAATACTTTAAGAAATAAACTTCAAATCTCATTTCCCAAAACAAGAGTTTTGGGATATAGCACAACATAATTCTGGACTGACGGTATGTTAAATACTTCCTAAAAAAAACATTATCTAAAGGATTTACGAGAAGCAAGGATGTCCTTTTAAAAGCGAAAATATTTAATCAAATATCGTTAAGACATTATCCTTAGAATAGTATCCTGGCAGATTTCAAAATAGTATCTATTTCTGATGTGTGAAAAGGTTAAACTGGAAGAGAGAGTGTCCTTTGTATAATTCATAATAAGTAATTCAATTTCGAAAAGGACAGAAATTAAATTGTCGGGAAGGAGTATATTCGTTTGTCTTCATTACTAAGTACTTCGGTATGAAGTTATTATTTTTATTTAACTGATAGCGGAGGCAAGAAGCAAGAATGGGGAGCAAGACACCTGAATGGGGAATGAAGGCCATTGCTCTTGAGACTATTCACTGCCGATACCCCCAAAGAAGATCGGCTTCACATATATACGGATGGCTCAGATCAAGAACCCACGAGTGACGCAGGAACTGATGTATACTGCCGGGATTTCGTGATAGCTATACCGGCTAGAAGGTAGGAGACACACTTTGATGGACAGTTAAAAGCCATTTCTTCAGTGCTGGCTAGGATAGAAAAGGAACAAAGCTGTACTCATATTGTGTTCTTAGTGAACTCCCAAGCAGCTATACAATTGCTCTGTAGGCACTGCTAAGATCATCCTGATATTCTTTATTCTAGGAGGATCATTGTCAATCTAATAAAAAAAGGATTCGGGTGACATTTTAAATGGAACCAAATCACAGTGGTCTACTATGTTCCTTATGTTTCGGCAAAACAAAATTATAACTTATTTTTACAGAGAGGTAAGAAGAAACAAAAAAAAAAACAAAAAAAAACAGGCAGAAGGAAAGTGTTAAGAGAGTTTGCCCAATAGGCCAACAGCTCAAAGACTCAATCGGCAAGTAATTGTGGCATACTTTCAAACGAAGATGAGATACGATTACCTGCTGAGACAACTGAACAGAATCGGAGCATGTTGTATGCAAGAAATTCATGAACTGCATCTACCTGTAAGGAGACCCGGATTTACAGTTCCCACCGCCATGGTCCGATAATGTCTTTCCCCTTCCCCCAACAACTCTAATAAATATAGATTTGATTGAGTTAGGAGGAGGATTCATCACCACAGTCATGAAGGCCTATTTTCCAAAACAGACATAGAAAGTTTCTTGCTTGTTTCCGCAGAGTCAAATACATGTTGATTTAACCACAGCCGTACGATTTTTTCTCAAGTGTTCTGTCAAAATAACGTACCTAATAGTACCTAGGAATAGTACAATTCCTGAAACCAAAGAATATTAAAACAGCGGCACAGTACTTTGCAGACTTGGGTCCATCTAGATTTTTATTCTTGACAATAAATTTCATCCTATAGCCTGAAAGTAAAACATTTTTGTCCGCAACCTTCAGAGTGCCATCCTGGGCAAATGGCCAGTCTGCTCTTGCTTAATTCCAGGTCTGTGTATGTTCTGCTTTGGCTGATGTCCATTTTGACAATCAAGTGGACAGTACTAAATATGCCAAAACTACATTGGGCTACTAGAATCCGGATGACCTCGTTTTTAAAGGCTTATGCGTTTACTACTTATGAATCACGTTCGATTAAAGAATGACCAGAGGTCCGCAGTATGAAATCAAATAAAATATAAAAAAAATTGTGATTTCCAGAAGTTTTCGTATCTTCGTGAAGCAGTTCACATTCTTCAAAGTTTCTACATAGGACCCTAGGTATTTCTGAACTTTCCTTCACAATTCGTTACAACGGTTCCCTTGTTGTTAGCACTGCTCCACCACGAAGGATAAGAGCGACGCTATAAGGAAGATGACGGGAGGTCAGGATGAAAGGGGAACCGCGATAAGGGAGCGATTAACATATGTTAATAGACACTCATTTGCATACAGGCTCTCTCAAATCTATTGTTCCATTGATAGGTTGGGTTCGAGTCTCGCTGAATTGTGTGCTTCATGTCTTATGCAAACATTACACAGTCGGGAATATATTCGCTAATTGGGGCTGGACAGGGCTAGAGAGTAACTCACGCCGTCCAAGGCCTTTTGAATATCTCTGCTCCGGCGAAGATTCATTAAACCATTATGTGAGTTTAGTCAGTTTTTAAACATATAAGAGTGAATTCACTGGGGTAATGAATTTAATTTTGAGTCCTTTAAATTGTGATGTATATATACACTTTTTCATCCTTTTAGGATACCTCTATAGGACCGTTTGCTTACACATTATATCGCCCCATGCCTTAAAGGTATACAACATGAATTATAAAAGAGTAAAATATTTAATATCAGCTTTTAAAAGTGGCATGTTAGAAAAATAATAAAATAACAAAATGAACGATGGTAAAAATCAGAAGGGTGTCAGGATAGAGAGGGGAATGTCCAAAAAAATTGTAACTGATATTTCATTAGCTTGTTCCATATCACTTAACCCTCGAGTGGTCGCACGGATGACAATAGTCATCCAATGCCTTTAACATAGCTACTATGTATTTGTTTTGGAATGGATGAATATAACGAGCCTAGAGTCTGCAAAGGGAGGCTAGGGAGATAGTATCAGTGCATCTTAAAATGTGCATTTCACACATAATAAACTCTTCATTGGAATAAATGGAGAAAAAAATTATTGTTTCATAGAAAATAAAGGAAAACTGTCAATAAAGCGACACCAGATCAGTGGATCTTATGTTATTACATTTATCTATTAATTATTATTATTTAGGAATTATTTTATTAGATTTTTAATGTAATGTTTAAAATCCAATGATAATGAACATAGACCTCAATGCAGTTGTGTTGAAGAATACTACTTTTTGAGGTGAATTTTATGGGCAGATGAGTCTGTTTTTATAGGGAAAGGCATTTCTATCTACCCATGTATATCGTTGGTTTAAATTTGTGTTGCTTTCGAATAATATAGAGTTGCACCATGGTGTTGGAAAATCATATTTTGCTGAACTTCAGGTGGAATATCGTGATGAAGTTGTGGTAGGATATTTTGTAACAAATCTTAGTAATCTCATCATTCAATCTGTTGGGAAAACTATGACTTTTCAACACTATTCGATAGCAATACAAAGATGAATAAACTAAAGATACTCCACATGGAACGGTAGAAATGCCTTCCCCTGTAAAAGCTCCCAGACTCATCTGCCCATAAAATAGAAATAAGGGGTATTCGTTAATATTATCTGTATTCAGAAGCTAATAGAAAAATTGAGATCTATGTTCATTATCATTGAGTTTTAAACCTTACATTAAAATCTAATAAAATAAATCCTAAATTATAGTAATAAATAAATATATGTAATAACATAAGATCCTCTGATCTGGTGTCGCTTTATTGTCAGTTTACCTTTATTTTCTATTAAACAAGAATTTTTTTCTTTGTTTTTTTAATCCAATGAAGTGTTTATTATGTTTAAAACGCACATTTCCATTAAGGGATTGTCATAATGTTTTATTTACACAAGTAACAGATTTGAATGCCAAATAACCATGTTTTTTCAAAAGTAAATTTCTCCAAGAAATCTAAACAAAATTGTTACGTTTAACATGTCATTCGTAAGCTGATTAAATTTTAAAGTTTTTGTGAGATTTGATGTTTTGTGGATCGTTTTTTTTTTTTTCGAAAACCGGTGAGCGTTGAAGTAATATAAGACATTGTGACTTCCCCAAATAAGGTGAAGACCAAGCTGTTCTTTAGAGACCAAGTTTGTAAAATTCAAGGTTACAAGTACTCCCTCGGCTATTATAGAAAATTTAATGCTTAATTCGAAAATGTGGTCAAAATTTGAAAAATTATTTAAACAAAATGGAGATATTACAGCTTTTATGGAAAAAAACGTGGTTTTCTCAAAAAAGTCTTACATTTATCGTACATCTGCAATGGATTGGAAAAGAAAGGTTAGGTCTGCGACATTTTGCTACATTTTTGATCTAGTTTTACCCAATTTTTTTTTTTTTTTTACACTAAGAGATACTCACCCTGTAGATAGTGAATAATAATGATTTATTTATTTTCCGAACCACTGCTATCCTCAGAACCCTCTTAAAATGCATCTTAGGTGCAGTAAAAGAGGTATAATCCGCATAATCAAGAATTTATCGAATACTTAATATTCAATTATATACAGCACAATACACTTATGTGTTGGAAATAAAATAAATCAAAATACACTTACATTTATTAAAAATCGAACTTTTACTCATCTTCTCCTAAAGTTGGCACTGAAATCTTACCTGTAACAAAAATTTAAAAAAATATATTAATGTATATATACATATATACTTATTTTTAAAAAAAATTTTAAAGTTGTTTTAATGAAGAATTATTTAGAAAGACACGTTTCAAAACTTTACCTAAAAGGATTGAGATTGAACGATTTTAGTTGCATATTGGTTTTTAACTGCTGTTTCAATTTGAAGTACTATAACATATAAATTAACGTAACATTAAACTTGACTGTAATCAGAACTAGTAGTAGCGCTTGAGAGATCCCGGAAACCATCAAATGCATCTTGAACACAATAACTACTTTTTACAATCCTTCATAAAATTCTCTGCACTCCTTACTATGCAACAAATATAATTAATAAAATAAAATGAAAACATAATTTTATGATACACTCCATGACCACTTAAACCCACAAATCTCTAACTTGCTTCCCATTCGATTGACGACCAACTTTATTGGAATATAACCTTCTGAAAAAGCAGATGGCCTAAAGACCTAATATAGAACTTTAATTGAAGTGCTACACTGAAATTGCAGCTTTAAGTTTTTTTGTTATAATAAACGTTACTCTTCAAACGTCATTTGCAAGATGTAAATAATCTAGTATTATAGCCTTCTTAGTAAGTAAAAACATTGATGACCTAGAGTGATATATTATTTAAAATAAAAAATCTCTTGTATAATTAAGAATGCTTAATTTAATCATTATTATTTATTATTATTATTATCCTTAACACAGGGCCCATCGTGCACCACTGCACTTCAGTCACTACGACCACTAGGTGATCTTTTGTAACCTCCTAGCACCTTCAGTCATCCCAGAGAAACTTAATTTCCCTTATAAAACCCAATATGTTCTTGGCATCCGCTTCACATATTGTTTTTTAATCATTACAATATATACGATATGTAAATGAACAATATTAATATTATACAAAAATTTTGAATAATGGTAAATGTAAACGTTAACATTTACATGAAATAAAGTTTTAAGGTATAAAAAAAAATAAAAATAAAAAAACAACAGACAAGTCAGGAAATTTTTTAGCACCTTCATGTTATTAGCGCCTAAACACTAATGTGCTTTTAATGTTTTCTTTTAGTAAGGACACGTGCCAAATTTAGGTTATTCAACTTTTTGCTGTTGAAAAAAAAATTAGGAGAAATATACAAGTAGTAAGTATGCTTATGTATATTATAGGGACGAATCATAAACACGTTTATTCGATTTTTGATACAAAAAATCGTTTCCCGATGCTCATTACCGATTTAAAATGAAATTCTAGTTACCAAAAGAACAAAACATATGAGAGCTAAAAAACCAACCATAACCATAAAAAAAAAAAAAAAATGATTAATCAAGATATAAATTAATAAACAGCAAATAGCATTCAATATCTCTAATATATTTATACTATTAAATAAAAGGACAAGCCATTTTTCGTAGGCGATCACTAGCCGCGAAAACTACTAAACCAATCTTTACCAAATTTTAACTACACCATCTTTATAGTTCCAGGAAGGTTTAGAAATAGTAAAATCTACTAATTTTTAATTAAGTTTTTATTAAAAAAGCGGAAGGACTACCCATCTAATTGACCCTTTTGTATATTAACAATCTGTCTACTTCTGATATACTTCTTTCAGAGCCCTTTTGATTTTGTCTCCTTAGGTGAAGTATCAAAAGGTTTGATTATTTATCTTACTTTAAAAAAAATAAACTATACTTCTGCTTAATCTTTGTTCCTTTTTGTGCATAATGCCTTACTCGTGCATCGGTAATGGTGTTTATTTTTTTTGTTTATAAAAAAAAAAAAATACACCAAAACAATTTTGAGAAAAATGTGTTTTTTGAAATTAAATAAAAAAAAATTTATTTTTTTTTCAAACATTTATAATTTTACAAATATAAACAGATATTGTTTTTTTTTCCCTTTAATCTTCGTCATCAGGGTGTTGGACCCCCTCTACTTTGAATTAATGCTTCACATCGGAGGTTCATACTCCTTATTAAGCTAAATATGCAATGTTGAGGTAAAGAAACATATTCCTCAATTAAAGCGTCAGAAGTTCATCCAAGTTATTTGGACTAAGCTAACGCATTCGTAATTGTCGTTAGAGTTTGTCCCAACTATGTTTCAGTGGATTCATATTATTAACCAAGTAAACAAAATTATAAAATATCCTGAATTCCTTAACTGATCCACTTCAATTTCTGAGCAGTTTATATGATCTACTTAGGAAACTTAAAAATGTTTAACATTCGAAACTAGTTTTCAAATAAAATAATTCTAATAGAAGTAGTAATTAATTCATGAATTCTAAATGTATTGATTCTTTTGTACCATCATGCGCTCCTCAAGTTAATCTGTACGTAACTATACATGGACGATATATAACATTTTATAAAATTTTAAAATATTCTTAAAAATGTTTAAGACATAAAATATAGAAATTGATTGCAATGAGGTTGAATCAGGTTTTTATTAACGATAATAACAGTTTTCCTTATGTAGAATCAGGTCAGACAGAATTTCTCGTCAGTTAAACTTGAATTCATCCCAAAGCACTTCCGTCCCTTATGGAGATAGCTAGTAGGAAGTAAGTGAGGCCAGATTCGATTCCTGACAATGTAAAAAAAAAAAAAAAAAAAAAAAAAAATTTCATGTTTAGGCCATGACCAATTCAACTAACAACTACAGATTTCTATCTAAGGCATCAAGGGGGAAATTTCTTTCGAGATTGCCAGTGACTTCATCAGTTTCAGTATTAATGTATGGGCTTCGGTATATCAACCGTCGATCCGTATATGTTACGGAAACATTTATTTTGCTGAGGGATATATGTCGTTGTGGAAGGAATTGCTACAGGAAGATGAAAAAAAGCATGCAATTTTAAATTATCAGTAAGTCGATTGAACCGGGACGGAGGGTAGCCGATATCATACTCTAATTAAAACATCTTAACGACTCATTTTATCTATTTATTGAAATTCACAAGCATACAAAATTTTTTTTAAAAATTAGTAGAAGTGATATGATATCATTTATAATAACATGTCAATTGCTTGTAAAGCAAATACCTACTGGTACCACTTCAATTAAAATTCTATATGAGAAGGTCCTGAGACAATCTTCTTTTCAGACTACTCGGACGGTTGTCGGTATAGTTTAAGAGACTGGTGGATTTGAATGGTCAAGGAGTTTACTATGAAAGGATAGGTACCTATTTTGGGCTAGATTAGCATCGTATGGAACAGTAAAGTCTTTATAGTTAAGGTTATTTGAATAAAAGAAAGGAGGATTAAGGATTTATCAAAAGATTTTGGATTGAAAAATTGGTAAGGATTGAATACGAGTGAATAAGATGGTTTAGTGGAGTCCTAGATCTCAACTCCGTAATTTATAGGTCTTATAACTGTCATGTAAATACATTTTTTTATTTTTTACCAAAATCAAAAAAAAAATACTAGAAACTAGAACTGCTATGTTGGTTGAATAATTCCTTCGAAACTTAGGAAGGATCTACTAACTACTGGAAACAATCTATTAAATCCATCCATTTGCTCAATTTGAATTCTGGGTAGCGGCTCTATTCAGCAGGTATCAGTGGAATATATATTTAAAAAAAAACACAAATTCTTCCAGACGGAAAAACAATAGATCATCGATATGTCTAAGTATAATCTACTGCTTCCCCAATTTACATTTTAGAGTTTAAAGGATTTAACTACTTTGATATATAATGCAACCTACCCTACCTACCCTAACCACCCCCAATAAAGAGGAAAGAGCAGACGTTAATAACGCGGCTTAGAATTGGACACAGCAAGTTGACCCACCGGCACCTACTTGAAGGCAATCCTCCACTAGAATGCAGTACTTGCAGCTTCCTGCTGACAACGGAGCACCTTTTGAAAGATTGCACCCGACTTTTACCTTCCAGGACTTCGTTGCATTTTTAAGGATACTGCGAGGCTTTAAAACCCGATTATTGAAAAAAAAAAAAACTGTTTATTCTCCTCAAAGAAAACGATTTGTTTCAACTACTGTAATGTAGAGTTGTAATAACTAATATAGTGTAATGGTGCCTCTAGCCTGAGATGTATAGGGCACCTGAAATTTTAATCAAATAAACATAAATACTTGACTAATATTTGTGGTAAAAAGCTTTAAAAACTTTAATAATAATCGTAATATTCAGACATAATAGTGCTAACAGAGAAATGTACATGCTAACTGATAAAAAAAAAATCATATTTTTAAATTTATATATTTAGAACATTTAATTTAGGATTTTATTTTATTTTGATAAAGTATCAAGGATATTTTTTGTAAAATGATTCATAAAGGTACAAATCTCATTTATCCAGTCGGCTCCCGTAGATCGGGTAGAACAAGTATCGGGCAGTCACCCGAAGACGGTAGTGACTATCGGTGCACTCCATGCACCGCATTTACATAGCCATCACTAGGATGCGTTTCGCCTTTTGAGGGCAACAGTAAAATGCGCTTTATCTTCAGCCACTCAGGGCGGAATGCAAGATGCTAGGGACTGTTTTTCTAAAACGACGAGGTGTTTCCTCATTCTCGAACGATTGTTTATGCAAACCCGGTCGAGTTAGTCCTCTATGGAAATCGGCAGCCTCAGGCGGCCTCAGGGTCGCTGGACTCGCATCTCACTTAAGTGTCGAAGAAGTCTTCAAGCATAGAGATGTTTCTTTATTTCTTATGCGAATAAAATGTCTTGAGTATGATTGTATTATCTTGTTGAATATACGGCTTGAAATGGTGCTCTAAGGTAAGACATGGCAAGTACTCAAATGATAATTTCTTGTTACAATACAAGGTCCCCTGGCCTTTTCCTATTCAGATGCTTTGAAATATTATTGTAAATGGTTAAGATGTCCTATTTAAGAACGGTTTAACATAATGTTAGTAATATCGGGTTGTCCGGAAATTAATGTAGGACTTTATGTTTAAACCAAAACCTGATATTATTATTAAAGATATTATTTATCTCTTTATCACAACCAAAACCTGATACACTACTTATGCTCTACGTCATAACTTCGGCCCAAAAGCCCTAATTAATAAGATCCGTTATCCAGATAAGTGTGATATCTTGGTTTAATCTTACATGGAAACGTTTTTACTTGTAACTCACAGATTTGAATTCCGACTCACCGATTCTTGTGTGGGTTGTAGGGTCCCTCGACTCCGAAGCCGAGCCCCGGCAGAAATAACAGAAAAACAGAAAACAAAATTTTTCGCCTTCAGTCGGATTCGAACTCAGGCCCAGGAGAATTAGCCCAGTCAAATAAGGATTTCACCTCGGAAATGAACCAATGAGCTGAATTTTTGCAAATACCTTTGTTTTGGTCTTCTAAATAAGTGGTAAAAAGTCACCAATCTCAGGACGTTAGCGTAATATTCATAGATATTCATGGTCAAAGGTCACAAACATCAGTTTTTTTCAAATATCTCGATTTCTATCCATCGGCCGTCAATCAATAATAATATATAATAATAATAATATTCTTCATAATTTTGGTTCTATTAATTTTTTTTTTAGGATTAACTTTTTTCGAGATATATCGCGAGATATAGAATATTATTATCTACAAGTTTCGTAACCTTCTTAATTGACGGCCGATGAATATAAATCAAGATATTTAAAAAAAACTGATTTTTGTGACTTTTGACTTTGAATATCTAATTATGCTAACGTGCTGGGTTCGGTGACATTTACCACTTATTTAGAAGACCAAAAAAAAGGTATATGCAAAAATTCAGCTTCATTGGTTCATTTCCGAGATTACCTGTATAAAACTCCTTATTTAGGCTACATGGTAGTCAAGCGCATTACCCATTGAGCTACCGCGCCTTATTGCAAAATTTAAATTAAAAAAAAAAATTATATTGATTCTGATATATTAGAATAAACTAAGAATCATATATTTTTTATTGCTAAAATAACTAAGTTAATATGCTATAGTTTGAACTGATAATCCTGTTAGATTATCTTTAGACAACTTTAGCATTATAACTTAACCTATATATTTCTGTTTATGATGTTCAGTTAGTTGATAGATATGCTCAAAGAAGGATAGGACATTTTATAAAAAATTACATTTATAAAATAGTGTATTTATATACTTTTATTTACATTAAAATAATCAAAATAATATTATATAATGAAATTAATATTTATCGATAGTTAAAATTAAAAAATAAATAAAAAATATAACAAAAATAGATTGAAAATAACCTAAAGATAGAATTATATCTCGAAAAATGATTTGAAAAAATGATTTTGAAATAAAAGGAAAATTTGTAAAAAAAAAAAAAATAAAATAAATAATTAATAATTATAGTTAATTTTATGTTAAGTATTTGTTATGCTTGGATTCCTTTCACAACCGCTGGTCCAGAAACAGTACATTCTTACCTAAGTACTGAAGCCAAGACACTTGATGGGTTGTAGTGTAATTCTATTTAAAAATAAATAAATTTTATCTGCTTTTTTAATATATAAATCTGAAATCGATTATTGTTAGTTCGGGCTCGCAAAACGCTATGATACAACAATAGACTGATATTGAATGGGCGCCAGTTGTGCCAACCTCGTAATGTTTCAGCAATGGTGCCCCACTGCCATATTGAAGCCAGCCGGGCCAAGTTTTCGTTTCTTTGACACTATCGATCTGGGTCATTTCGATAGGCCGTGATTAGCATCGATTTATTATCTCGTAGATGGCGTCCTGTCATAACGAGATCCCCGATATGTCCGAAAACAAAAATTATTCGCTTATTTGTAGCGAAAGTAACATTTTGAATAAATTATAACTACATTTAATGAGCAAAAAAGATCGACTGGGGCTTGGTATCAATAATCGATTTCTAAAGATATCGAGCTCCAGATGTCGTAATGAATCGTTACAGTCCTGTAAATAAAGGATTATAGAGAGCGTTTTCCGTAATCAAAATTTTTTTCCTCGGAAACATGTTAAAAGTTTTTAGAAAGTAAACATACTAAAATTTCCTGGCCTTTTCGAGCCAAGGAACAAGAAGGAGACAAAGGGTCCTAACTTTAAATATTCCAATTTAAATAGAAACAAAGATTTCCGGCTTTTCGCTTATATCTCAAAAACGGTGAGCCGTAAACAAAACATAACTATTTAGTATATTAAAGTTAATTTAATTCTCTACAATTCGTATCTATTAAACTTTTTTCATATTCCGTACCGTTTTCGTGATATACGCTTGGAAAATGTAAAAAATGCGAAAAGGCGATTTTCACCACACGTTCTCTCTTTTTTTTTTTACTTAAGTAAAATAAAAATATCAATACAACTTAAATATTATGTACAAATTAATACTAAACAGATAATAATTCAAATAATATACCAAAGAACTTTAAATATAACTAAGAATTATATACAAAGAATTAGAAGTAAATAAATGTTTTTCAATATAAATAATAAAAATTACCTAGTGGAATCCCACAAGGATGTGTTTTAAGTACAACTCTGTTCGCCCTTGCTATCAATGACCTAGGTATAAATTTACCACGTGGTGTTAAAGTGATGCTTTTTGTTGACGACCTCGCTATTCTTTACCGATCGAAAAATATCCTTAACATCAAAGAAAAACTTCAAGATGCACTAAATCGGATTAATGAATGGTCTCTATCAACCGGACTGCTCTTTTCTCCGGAAAAAACTAAATGTATGCATTTTAGTAGAAGAAAAAAAGATATCTCAACCACTAGAACTTTTCCTAGGTGATGTCACCTTACCTTTTGTCAATAGCTGCAAATTTTTAGGTTTGATATTCGATAGACGTCTATTTTGGGAATATCATATACAGTCATTGAAAAAAAGATGCATTGAGAAAATGAAAATACTAATAATACTTAGTGGACCAAATTGGGGAGCGGACAGAAATACAATGCTTAAAATATATGTAGCTATGATCGGCTCCAAGATAGATTATGGGAGTTTTATTTATGGATCAGCTCGCAAAAATACTTTAACAAAACTCGATTCCGTGCACCACACTGGAATACGTCTCGCAACTGGAGCTTATAGGACAAGTCCGACGCTAAGCATTTGTGTCGAATCTGGTATTACGCCTCTATTCTTCAGGAGACAAAAACTAGCTGTAAACTATATAAGCAAATTATACCCTCAAACCACTCACCCAACTCACAAGTACATCTTCCAACCCAGATTCTCGAGAAAATTTCAACAGCATAGTAATACCACATTACCATTGGCAGAAAGAATGATATCTTCTGTTTCTATGTTAAAGTCTATCAAACTAAACTTAATTAAAACTGGCACACCTCCCTGGTCTTATATTCTACCAAAATTAAACCTGAATCTATCAAAATATCCCAAAGGAAATACAAAACCTGAAGTATACAGAAAACACTTCGACGATATCATATCCTCCTTACCTCAACATTTATAAATATTCACAGACGGGTCCAACATCAACAGCATCTGCCTTTATCACTCCACAAACAACACATAAGTCCAAATTACACAAACTCTGCAATATTTATACGGCTGAAATTAATGCAATCGCCATGGCTCTGCGATATTCCTTAACCTCGCCCATTAAATATGTTGTCCTGGTGTCGGATTCACTCAGCGCTTTGAGGTCTATGATGAACATGTATTCAGATCACATAGGAATACATTGCATTCTGGATCTCGTCAAGAAACTATATGAAGGAGGAAAATTGGTTTACTTCATCTGGTCACCAAGTCATATCGGTATAAGAGGTAATGATATGGCTGATAAAGCAGCAAAAGAAGCTCTAGCCCTCCCAGGACCTGGCAAAACTTTTCTTACGGCTCTAGAACTTGCACGCCCACTTAGAGAGAAGATATCCCAAGAGTGGCAAGCATAGTGGGATCACAGCCCACCGAATATACTCAAGGCTATTAAGAAGGAAATAAAACCATGGAGCAGTTCCTACCGCAATAATCGCAGAGAAGAAGTGATCCTATCGCGATTAAGAATTGGCCACTCCAGAATAACACATCTCCACCTAATAACCAAAGAGGCTCCTCCCAATTGTGAAATATGTGGCAATGTTTTATCAATAAACCATATGTTTACTGAATGCCCATACTACACCAAAAAGCTAGCCGAATCTGGAATACCTCGAAACATCTCAAAGGCCTTGGGCAACGACGAAAAAATTATTGAAAAAGTAATAGTCCTCCTTTATAGAGAAAAGTTATATTACAAAATATAGATAAATTTTCATCGAGAACAGACGGGCGTTGATGACCAATAAGTTTTAGGCTCTAAAACTCTCAAATAAATAAATAAATAAATAAAAATTACCTAATAAAAGAATTTACACTTTTTTATGTCTTTTATAAACCTTTAAACTTTATCAAAGATCATATTAGACTATCACTACTTACAAATATATACATGTCATATCTCAGGCAAAAGGTTAACACATGATACTGATATTTTTCAGTTAAAAGTACTTTATCTCAGTGAAAAAAATTCTGATTTTAATTTTATTCATAATAAAAAATGCCAGTTTTTTAGTTTCTATTTCATTTTGTGGAATAAGTATTTGAAAACTGTCATTTGAATCAATGCTAGGGTAACAAGTGTTAAGCAGGCCATTATATATTGGACAAGTGTAAAGAATATGTCCGAGGTCTTCATTAGATTTCATATTGCAAACCATACAGATTTCCTGAGGGCTAATTTGTGTGATTTTATCTGTAGTAGTTATTTTTATTATATGTTATCCTAAATCGGTTGGATTGATACTATTGTGCTAAAATTCGACTGCTGGCTAGAGAATAGATCCAAGTTAAATAAGTAAATTTTGTATTTTTTTAATATTGTTTGGCTTTTTTCCTTTGAGTTTAACTATATTTGGTTCAAAAACTTTTTTCCCCTTCTCCCCGATTTTATCCAGTAATTTTTTTTTACTGGAAACCTCTCGTACACTTTCTATATCTTCTAGGCCGTTCATCATATGACAAAAGACCTTAATTACAAAAAAATGTACATGTGCTCCAATTTATCTTCAAGCTACCAAAATTTACACCAATCTTAATGTTGTTTTGGTAAAATGTGGTATTTAGCAGTGGTCTTATTTCTTGAAACTCGATGCCTCCTATAAGTCTATAAACGCGATACGTTTTCTAATTAACCGTAAATAATGACCTTCAATGATTCATTCTCACTCTGAGAGTCCCAAAACCAAAATAAGTTGCGGTAAAAAGAAAAAAAAAAAACGTTTTTCGGCACTCTTTATGTTATAACTCCGAAACTTGATGAGGAGCTTTCTATAGAACAGAATACAATGAAATTTAGTAAAAAAAGAAAAAATACCAAAAAATAATTAAAATTAATTATATAATACAAAATAAATTGGTACGGATCCGAAAAGTAAATGAAACAGTCTCCGTAACATCAAGTTACGAACCGGAACAGGTAAGTACACTTTTTTTTTCATGTCTACTCAGTTTTCCTTAAACGGCTGAATTAATCTTACTTGAGTTTAATTAGTTCCGGGGATACCATATTTTTTTACGGTCAGTAAAAAAAATAAAATAAATTTTAATCATTAAATATGAAAGAAATTACAATTTAAAAAGAAAAGCAATTAAAAAACAGTCGAAAATTGTTAAACGATTACAATATCAAATTGTATTTGTTAGTAAAACGACAGCCACATGTAATATAAACTTCCATGGTCTATAAAATGAACCTATTAAAAATATATTGATAGTAAAATTATAATAAACGTGGAGCTTGTTCAGTTTCTCGTCTCAAATAGCAATTTCATATTTACTGATAAGATAAGGGAATGAATAGACATTAAAATTCGTCAATGTGACAGGTTCGCAATTATTTATTTAAATTTTAATTCTAAATACAGCAAATGCACTTATTGTTAATAACAGTTATGTTATTGCTAACAACAGTTGTGAATAAAAAATTGAGAAAAAAAAATTAGCATAATACAACGGACTTATTAATTTTAAATATTATAGAAAAAAAATGTTAATAGATCATTTAATGCATTGTTATATGATTACCATGCTACAAAAAAAAATAATAATAATAAAAAATAATCAACTGAAGAGAATATGTAGCTGATCAAAACTTATATATGTTTATTATATAATTGTTTGAATAAATAAAAATAACTATAAAAAATTAAATAGAAATTATACTATTTCAATATTTCTAATTCACACACATATTTTTTATATTCAGTCCCTCCTATAGCGACTCTCGCTGAAAACCTGATTAAGGCTTGAAATGCAAGCCGAAACGTCGGCATTATAAATTAAAATTTATCATTAATATTTCATATTTGATTAATTAATTTTGTTAAAGAAATATAAAAAAATCTAAATTAATAATTACATTTTTCAAACATTATTTAAAAAGGCAGTGGCTTAGTTAAAATATTTCAATGTATATGATAAACTGTTTCAATAACAAATGCTGTCTGTATACATCCTTCATATAAATGTGGAACATTGTTTATACATAAATATTTAAATTTTCATAAAAATATATTATATTTAATTTAGTAAAATTAAAATGTGCGGCAATTTAATATGCAAAATAAAGAATAAAAATATATTTTAAAATATTTTATAGTTAGCTAAAATGAGCAGTTATGAAACAAAAGAGATGTGCTGATTAAGAAGGCAATGAAGAAGATGAAAAAAGGAGTTTTCTGGAGAAAAATGTACTTAGAGTTGATGATCCAGTCAAAGAACATCACTTGGACCCTAGGCAACATTAAGAAAGAATCATTTGAAAATTAATAATGAAGTGAATTACAGCTGTGAATGTATGGCAAAACGGCGAATATCTGATTATTATAAAGAAGAAAATTGCAGGTTGTACATTTTTTTTTTTTTTTTTTTTTTTTTTTTTTTTTTTTTTTTTTTTTTTTTTTTTTTTTTTTTTTTTTTTTTTTTTTTTAGGAAATAATTAATTTTAAAAAAAATAGTAAATAGGGTTTCAAAAAATTTTTAAATTATCAAATGAGTATGTTACCTCTAAATATAATTTTATGTTAGTATTAAATATTTATTTTAATAGTAGTTTTAATTTATTTTTTTGTACACTGCGTATACAGTTTTTTTATTTATCATATATATGTGTGTGTGTGTGTGTGTGTAATTCGTAGAAACATCCCTCAGATATTCCTTTTACCAATATAACAATAATATTTTTTTATTCTATATGATTATAATCTATCTAATTGATATTTAATTTTTTTGATTTGAACTATTACAGCATACATGATAAATATATATATTGATTGAATAAGATGAGATTTAAGATAAGCAGAAGGTGAAATATTTTCTGCAGCTAAAGGTGACTAAAAGAATTTTCGGTCCCGTGTCGAATAAAGTTGGGCTTGTCCAATACGAGTATGTCAAGGACCTGGCTTGAGTCAACAACTCAGAAATATCTGCTGTATCATTAATGTTAAGTTGGTTTCAAATTACATTAATTGTCCTGGTATTATATTCATTACATTTTTTAAATTTAATAATTGAATTTAATGTTCAATAGATAATCTATATGTTTAATACATATTGAACGCGCTGATAGAAAGTAAGAAATGGAGCTATAATTTAAATATCCATGCCTTATTAACAATTAAATTTAAGGAAATAATAGAATAAAGGTATATGTTGATAATTAACAGGTACATTTTATTTTGTTAAGTACAAAAATTTAAGTCACTGTTTACATGATATTGTTGGTGAATACATTCAAAGAATGGATGATTATTTACTGATTAACATTGACGTTGCGTTGTGTCTGTGAATGATGTCAAAGAATTTATAGTAATTTTAATAGTGCAATATTAAAATATTTCAGGTTTTTCGTAATACGATTTTATTGATATTTTATTCTTAAATTTAAATTTTCTTAATTTAGATTTTTTTCAGATTGCTTTGTTTTTGGATAATATAACTGTCAAAGACTAGTTTTGGTTGTATTAGATTTTTTGTATGTCTTTAGAACTGATGATGAATATTTAGCAATGGAAACTAATTTTCAAATTTAAAAAAACAAAAAAAAAACAAAAAAAACACAGTTCTGCAAAAATTTCGCACCCTTGAAAAATTATATCTGTTTTTTTTTTTGTTAAATATTTATATATGCTAAATTCGAATTTGAAGCAAAAAAAAAAATCTATCTAGTATATCATTTTTGGGAAATTAGACATTTTTGAAAAATCTGAAATAGCGTATTTGTAATTTTACTTCTATTTAATATTTATTTATTTAATTTAATTCGTATTTAATATTTTTCACTTATCAAATTCAGTTTAATTTTTGATATTTTATTCTCAGGACCCATCTGGTCCATATAAAAACATAAAATCTACTGTTACACTTTTTTCAAGGCAGACCCTCTTTTTGGGAGTAATTTAACTAAACTAAGTGAGAGCATTAGAACAAAGTTGTGCAATTATTGTATTGTCATTGGTCCTTGACACGTGTGTAAATTTTCAAAATGATCAGGTTGCTGGAAAGTAGTGAAAGTTATGATAAAACATTCCGTAGCATACAGGTGAAGTTGATAAAAGCGTATTAAAAACATTCTACCAACTTCCATTTTTTAGAGATTGGAGGTTGTTAAAAAATAAACAAACAACTGAAATGACACTTTTTTTCATTTATTTTTATAACACTTTTATTTGGTGAAAAACAGTAATATATAAAATAACAATAGTTATTACTGAACATGAATATTATGTGTATATATTTTTCCTTTTGTACTCTACATCACGTGTCCCTCGTTTTAGTGTCCAACAGTAGTCGGCAAGCAGCTTCTCATTGCATTTACCGCTTTACCTTTTTTCCATTTAGGCTATCTCTTAATGAAATCGTTCTCCGTTTTCATCCAAAACTGCCCCCAAGTTGAGATGGAAGAAATTCAAATAGGAATGCAAAAAATGATTTTTTGAGAACATGTTGCAAACCATAGCATTATATGATAAAAGCAATTTTTCAACAGTGTCATTTATGCAACAATGCAGCAATTTGACAATATATGGTGCCTGATTGAGGTTTTCTGACTTGGGATTCGTGTTCAGCACACTTCAAAACATAATAAAAAAATATATTTGTTGAAGGAAGTAGTTTGTTGCAGAACAGCGTAATTCATCAATCCTAATTATATTGATCCTTCTTTACCATTATGCATGCCACAAGTGCTTTTCTTTTGTCAAGGGTGTGTTGGTATATTGTTTGATTAAAAGATATGAAGATTATTTTCTATCTCTTTGAATTTATATATTCTTCTGTGAAATAAAAATCCATAATCAGTTAAATTTTTTTTTTTTTATGTAGACATAAAAAAACTGATCATGGCTAATTCAGGACTAATTCAGGCTTGATTCAAAACTATTCAGGCCTAATACCTATGCTCCCCATTTTTTTATTTTGTAATAGGTACATTATTGAAAGTTTCAAAATCAAATAGGTTTTTTAATTTTTTGTTATAGCTTTCAATAATGAAAAATTCTCCAAATGTCGAAAAAAAAAAACCTCATTTGACAATATATGGTGCCTGATTGAGGTTTTCTGACTTGGGATTCGTGTTCAGCACACTTCAAAACATAATAAAAAAATATATTTGTTGAAGGAAGTAGTTTGTTGCAGAACAGTGTAATTCATCAATACTAATTATATTGATCCTTCTTTACTATTATGCATGCCACAAGTGCTTTTATTTTGTCAAGGTGTGTTGGTATATTGTTTGATTAAAAGATATGAAGATTATTTTCTATCTCTTTGAATTTATATATTCTTCTGTAAAATAAAAATCCATATTCAGTTAAATTTTTTTTTTTTTATGTAGACATAAAAAAAACTGATCATGGCTAATTCAGGACTAATTCAGGCTTGATTCAAAACTATTCAGGCCTAATACCTATGCTCCCCATTTTTTTATTTTGTAATAGGTACATTATTGAAAGTTTCAAAATCAAATAGGTTTTTTAATTTTTTGTTATAGCTTTCAATGATGAAAAATTCTCCAAATGTCGAAAAAAAAAACCTCATTTGACAATATATGGTGCCTGATTGAGGTTTTCTGACTTGGGATTCGTGTTCAGCACACTTCAAAACATAATAAAAAAATATATTTGTTGAAGGAAGTAGTTT
Organism: Euschistus heros; assembly: GCA_003667255.2. Lineage (NCBI taxonomy): Eukaryota > Metazoa > Arthropoda > Insecta > Hemiptera > Pentatomidae > Euschistus > Euschistus heros. The sequence continues at coordinate 1,026,378 of RCWM02000011.1, forward strand.
GTTGCAGAACAGTGTAATTCATCAATACTAATTATATTGATCCTTCTTTACTATTATGCATGCCACAAGTGCTTTTATTTTGTCAAGGTGTGTTGGTATATTGTTTGATTAAAAGATATGAAGATTATTTTCTATCTCTTTGAATTTATATATTCTTCTGTAAAATAAAAATCCATATTCAGTTTTTTTTTTGTTTTTTCTGTTTTTAATGTAGACATAATTTATTTTTCTTAGAGGTAATATTAAATACCACAAAAACTATTCCTGGCTTAAGTAACTTTGACTATGCTTTATACAATAGGCAAAAAAAGTCTATAAACACTGGCCAAAATCGCTTATGCTTCTCCTGTATAAAATAGGCAATCTCCCATATTTTTAAGCATTAATCTTTAATTTTAACATAATATATCATTGAATGCATATCAGAAGCAGTCAACATAGAACGTTTAAGTAAAAAAAATATACCTTTATAGCATAAAAAGTCTGGAAACACTTGTGTAATGGAAGATAACAAAACATTTCAAAAATAACAACTGATTATACTCTCTATGGGCTTTAAGGACAAAGGTCAGAAACATAGTCTTGTGATCAGAAATCCTTTTAGTCTGTGATTAACATTAGCATGATGTAAGTGTCAAAAGCCATTCACGAGTTAATAGTTTCTCAACGAAATCAAGGCAATACTGTGAATGAAACTGGGAGGTATGTTAATAAACACGTGGGTACAGAATCTAAAACTAAAAAAAGATACAAAAAGTTTGGCTGTGCATCCAGCAGAACACAGAACGGGCGTCCACCAAAAATAAATAAATTGTTCAAGCGGAAAATTTTAAAAACTGTCCATGACAAACCGTGAAAGTCGATTTAACATTTTTTCTTAGATGACCGTCAAAAAGTGTAGCAAAAAGAAACAAAAATATTAGAAACAAAAAACCTGGGGCCCATATTACCAAACTTTAGTAAGTGTTTCCAGACTTTTTTGCCCATTGTAAGTATTAGTGAAATGTTTATTATAATAAACATAATCATTGAAGAGGGTTGTTTTTAATTTGATATCAAGAAGTGTTGATCTATTATTTAAGAAATTTTTCTCTTAAAAATATTTTTTTTTAAAATATGTTTTTCGTAATACTTTCGCGAACGTCAATAGTATTGTTCGGTTTTTTTGGAATCGACTTAAGAACATAGATTATCGATACTGGTTCTTTTTTCGATCAATGGAATAGTGAATCGAGAGATCCTAGTCTATTCTATGACACATACCGTTAAATACTCTATTCCATAAGGACATTCAACCCCTCCCCGATCCAGAACCAGGCCCCAATCAATTACCCCGACTATCTCAGCTTTTCCATCTTTTCCAGAACGGAATGAGGCCTGAGGTGGAAGAAAAACTGCCCACTTCCATAGTGGATAAGATACGACCTCATTGTGGGCAGAGACACGGCCTTATCTCAGAGGAGCTGCAATAAGTCTGCACTCGGCCGAGGGGCTAGGCCTAGTTCTCCTAGCTCTAGCCCTGCTTGTACTAATTCCGAGGCCCCGGTGCATCGCTAAGCAGATGTCCTATTTGCATTCGGGCGTCCGCTGTAATTATCGAAGTCTGAAATCTGAGAGTACATACACCGGGTGATAACTTGTTTATTTATATTAGAGATAGGCCGACTAGTCGGAGCCTTTTGTAGTCGGCGATTAGTCGGAAAATGCACCGAAAAGTCGGACATTTTAATCATTTATATCTCAACGATTAAAAATAGATTGGTTGAAATGAAAACATGGCCTCAATTAATTATAATTTTAATTTTATTTCCATTTTTACAGTTTGTTACTTATTCTAGGAATAGGTTTTTTTTTTGAGTTTTTTTTGTAGTAATTTATTGAACTTTAAGAACGATCATGATATTTACATTTTTTTTTTTTTTTTAATTCTTTTAATGATAGAAATTTACAATTGTAATTAAACAAATACATCTAGTAAATCAGCGGTTTAAAATAAAAAATTATGACATGCTTAAAACTTGTAGAGGAATTACCCATTGGTAGTACTCTAAGAAAATATTTACAAAAGAAGAAGATCCTGGGGCCATCTTCTTTTTAGACGCCTCGGAGGATAGCCAGGAATGTAATAGGAAGCAAGTTGTGAAACAAGTGGATTTGGATGAGAAATAAGTTTATTATGAACGGAAAGGCATCTGGTTCGTGCTAAATCAGCGACATATGGGATATTAAGGTCATTGTGGATCAGCTCATTTGTGACAAAGTAAGGAGCGTTAAGAATTTTTCTAAGGATTTTGTATGGTTTGTTGGATCCCCATAACTCTATACTGTAAGTCCAAATATGTCTGATAATCATCATATAGATTTTTTTGTAGTGAATGGAGAGATTTGAACGTCTGTCGAGTAAGTGTTGTGGCAATCGAAATCGACGTGCAGCTTCTTGTCTTTTCAATCTTGTATGAGGGTTCCAGGTAAGTCTCTTGTCCAGACGAAATCCAAGGTTTCTTATTTGTTCCACATTATTTAGCGGTACACCATTAAAGGATACAGGAGGACAGGATGAGGTGGGTTTTCTACGAGGGGTAAAGGTTATTTGCTGGGATTTCCTTGGATTTATCTTAATTCTCTAGTTTTGACACCATTCTTCAAGGGAAGTGGTATGTGACTGGAGTGTCTGGGATGCAGCAAATGGAACATCATTGACTGATAACACGCTATTGTCATCAGCATAGGTTGTGAGGATAGTATTAGGATATGTTGGGATATCAGCTGTATTCACGGTATAAAGGAGAAAGATTGGAAGGTTTAGTGGAGCCCCAAAGCTCAACTCCATATAACGAAATAGGTTTGATAACGGTTAAAGTTTTTTGTAGTGAATCGGGAGTTTTGAACCTTTGTCTAACAAATGTTTAAGAAGTCGAAAACAACGAGCAGTTTCCTGTCGTTTTAGTCTTGTACGTGGATTAACTTAGTCAAAGGTTTGTCTAGTTAAAGTCCTAGAAAAGCGGATCTGTTTATTTGTAAAGATAAAATTGTATATTATAGTTTAACTGATACCTTATAATTTTGCTTTTCACAGTAAACGGTGCCTTCAATCTCAGATTTTGTACATGACATCTATAAAAGTAACCAAAAAAAAATAAAAAAATAAAAACGATGATACTGATATTCACATAAAATGTTATCCTTTGTTTAATAAAAATTAATTAAATTAAATTTAAATTAAAAGTTAACAATTTTTTTTAAGTTAGAGGGTTTTATAAAACCAAAAAAATGGTCATCTATCATCGATTATGTTTCAAGAATCGGCGGAATCGAAATTAGACATTTGTAAGTGATACATATATTTTTTTTTTTTTTTTTTGGATGAATAATTAAAAATCAGAAGTCAATAAAAGGAGACGCATGCTTTTAATTCAAGCCCCCATTCCTATCAATGATTGCAACTTCGACAGATTCTGTGAATTGATATTTCGTAACGGGTCCGGTTATCTGCAGTTTCCAGCTGCAAGGGTCAAGCATCATGCCGCTTTCTTGGGTGCTCAATAACCTCAAAATCTATATATAGGTGAGAAAGAGAAAGTTTAAATATTAATTTTGTTTATATAATATTTTGCATTTAGATAACCTTCTTTTAATAATAATGAGTGAAGTTTCAAGGAAAAAAAACTCCATTTCTCCTTGACTGGGAAAAGGAATATGACCATAATAGAATTAAAAAGATTCTGACTACTCCAACATTTAAGCTTCAAATAAATTACAAAAGACTTATTTACACGACAGTAATTAGATCAATTTGGACATACGGAGTTGAGCTTTGGGGCTGAACCAAACATTCCAATCCTTCTCGTATCCAATCCTTACAATCCAAAATCCTTCGTAAAATCCTCAATGCTCCTTACTTTGTCACCAATAAACTTATCCATAAAGATCTTAACGTTCCATATGTTGCTGATTTGGCCCAAACCAGATACCTATCCTTTCATGTTAAACTCCAAACCTACTCGAATCCACTAGTCTCCCAATTTGCTTCGTACCCAATTTCCGATATTTCTCTGAAGCGTCTGAAAAGGAGGTAGCCAAGAGACCTTCCAATGTAGAACATTAATTGAAGTGAATGTCAAATATTTACAGATTTTAATTTAACTTTTTAGTTCGTGTTTTCAAGTTTCGAATAGTACAATCGAAAAATGATATTTTGAGAAAAAAAATCAATAATTTACATTATCTGAAGAAGATGAATCTTCGAGAGTGCATCTGTTTGTTGGAAATAGACTGAACAACAGACTAATCTGAGAATGGGCTGAAAACAGAAGTAGTGCCTCAATTTTAAGACCGTTACGTCTTTAACGTGTGCTATAATATTCTGATTTGAGCTAACTAGAAAATTTTAATTTACTTACGTAATGACTGAATCGGTTTATTAGTACATTCAAAATTTACATGAATCCATTTTTTGAATAAAAAATAATGTTTAAAAAAAAAAAATCTTCCACTGTTACTGTTTATTTATTAAAATCACCGTCCGTTTTAATATTTGTTGTTTTTAAAATGGTACATGTTTTGACGGGGACTGAGTGGTAATCAAGAGTATAACCATCCATTACCTCTCGAAACAATTATAATTGTAAATCGATTAATAAAATTAATATTGTTAATTAACATTAATATTTTTAATATTACATTTCCACTTCAAGGGCACAGTGGAGCCTAATTTTACTCATTAATAACAATGATCAATATTTATATATAATAATATTTTTGTTATTATTATTAATATTATTCTAGTTTGACTCATTAATAACAAAAATTCTAGTACAACACATAGTGGTTCTTGTATAAACTTCGTGTTTGCACGTAATATCAACTTCACCAGTAAGAACTAACTACATTACCTACTTACCTAGGTATTTATCGTAAACCTATATTAAAGTTAGCTTAATATAGCTTATTTATTATCATAAAGCTATAAACCAAAAATAATTGTACATACTAATTCTAACCGAATGTTAATATATACCGAAAAGCATGTACAATATTTTCTGTTTTAATCCTCGACCTAAACTGAGAAATTTTGTTTTTTTTTTGTTTACTTTGATATTATAACTGCATTAGGGAAACGCATGATGAAAATATAAGGAATAATGTATATAATGCTAAGTGAATGATTTGTAATGCAAATACCCATTGGTAAAACACAAGTTCAATCGAAAATTTCAAGGACATCTTTTTAGCTCCAAGCTTCACCACTCATTATGTTCGAAAAGAGTTGGACAAAATTTAATCATAATTAAATATTTGACAACTCATTTCCTCATGTAATTTAATTATGATTAAATTTCTAAGCTTTTTTTTTTTAATTAATGATTCATTTGACTGAAAAATCAATTCAAAGATTTAATCATAATTAGTCTAGATGATTGATTCCAGGAAATTAATTGTCAAAGATTTAATTATGATTAAATTAGATGATTGATTACAGGAAACCAGTTGTCAAATATTTAATCATGATTAAATTTTGCAATATTCTGCGTTCGAATAAGTCTAATTATAGTAATTTATATGGAACTTTAATTGGAAGCTTAGAACGTGTGTCTAGTACATTTTGAAGTACTCAAATACGACAAGCAGTTTCTTGGGTTTTAATTATAAATTAAATAAAATTATTATTAATTATAAAGAAATTAAATAAAATAATTTATAATGAAAATTATTATAAATTTAAGCGGTTATTTCCAGATGGTTACATAGGTCCTGGATGTATTGAAAACGGAGGACAGAAAGAAACGAATTCATAGATTCGTAGATAAGTGGGTAAGCCTTAATAGATGAAATCAGTTTGATATATTTTAATCACCTAGTTCTGACATAATTATTGAAGGTTTGTTCTATTTAAGCAATTAAACAATGAAAGGAATATTATTTCCAGATAAAAAATACGTGCTATTAGCGTATGTAAGGATTTGGTGCGATATTCGGATAGTTAAGTAAAACCCCAAAAGTTAACTTCGCTAGCCAAAGATTATAGACAAATAGGTTTATTTTTTTTTTATTTTAGAAGTATCTTTGTGTGTATGTCTTCAAAATATTGAAGGATTCAAAAATGACGTAAAATATAAGTCTTTCCAATCTTGTAATATTTTAATAACAGAATTAAAATATCAATAATAATTAATTAAATATAGTCATTATTAAAAAAAAACTTCAAAATCATTCTGTAGATTATTATAATTATTGTCAAGTATTGAGTACCATATATATTAGATAAATTGATGAATAATGTTTCGACAGTTACACTGTAAATTATATTCACGAACACATCTTTCTGCCAATCGCGATCTTAATAATACGGATAGCATGAAAGTTTGTGTAAGTTTAACAAATGAGACTACACCTTGATGAACATCTATATTAAAATATGTTTTATGTACTGGAACATTTGTGTTTTCGTTACGCTTTCTGCATAAATATAGCCACTGGGAAACGGAAGCATGATTTTCTAACGTTATTTTTAGAAGTTTTAGTCCTGAGAATATATATATATATATATATATATATATATGATTTCAGAACACTCTTTGATCAAATAAAACACACAATTGCGTTTCACTGTGTAACAAAAGTATTATTGACAGTACAAGTTTACGCTAACTATTAACCAACCACATTATCTTTCTATATAATCATTATCTGTTAAAGTTAATAATAAAAAAAATATATATATATAAGTCAATAATAAAAAAATATCTTTAATATAATTTGTACAAACACCAAAGTAGTTGAAAATGAATAATTTCATTACATAATAAAAAAATGGATTTATATTTAATCATATCTGTTTTTTTTTCTTATATATTTAAACAATTAGCAGAATGATAATTTATAAAAAAAATGATAGAATTTTTTTTTTTTTTTTATTGATTGCTTTAAAGTATAAACTTTATGGCAATTGAGTTAGCCAATACAAGTAAAAATTACATAATAGTAAATAAACAATAAATACAAATAGAGAAAGAGTTTTACATGTTATATAATTAATACTAACAGAAAAAGCATTTCATCATATTATAATAATTTATACGTACAAAAGATTTTTTTTTTTTGCTTACAAGCTATAATAATATATACCAAAAAATAAAAATAAAAACATACCTTTTTACAATTTAAAATAAGGTCACAGAATTTGTAGCAGCAATTGCAATAGAATCCAATATTTTATTAATTTAATTCAAAAGAAATAAATCAATTACTCTTTGCTAGCATTTAAAACATTTAAAATAAATAGGAAGACGTTATTTATCATTTCAATGATATTGTAGGATAAACTATTTTCCAAAGATAGACTTCCAACTGTTTGAACTATATAGTCTTTTAGGTATTTTTTTTAAAATTATCTTGTCTTTGACACTCTAACAACAGATGTTTTAAGCTATTTACGATGAATAAGCTACAATCTTCACATTTTTCATTAGCTTTAATTTTTAAACTGGTATTGTTAAAAAATATTTTCAAATAGTCACATTTGGCTATTCTCAGATGGCTAACGGTTCTTATTTTGGTTGTATTAATGTTATATTTTAAATAATCTTCCGGCTGAGCGTTATTAAAATTTTAAATTTTCATAAATAATGAGTTATACCTTGTACTTAAAGTATGATCAAAAATGATAGAATTAGCAGACCCTAAATAAAAAGAGAAATTAGTAAGATTGGGAAATTATTCGATCTGAAAAACGAAACAGGTTTTGAATAAATCACGTGGACATATTAATTTCTGTATATGATTTCATTATTTATAAACTATTAGATTAAAAATATATATTCGAGGTAATAGAAAATCAAGGAGATTAATGATTGCTGTACGCTCAATATCCGATAATCCTCCGAGGCGTCTGGATAGATGATGAATTTTTTTTATGCTCTAACTGTAAGTGATTCTTAACATGCTATTGACAAGACATTGTAATAATTTCTTAAAATGTACTAATTGCATATATGTATACAGTTGTAAATATCAATAAATAATTTCATAAAATTATAAAAACAAAATTATTGATCAATGGATATCAGGTTTTGTCATGGTTTTCAAGGAAACAATGATTGATTACATGACCTACTTAATTTTCCATTTTATGATTTGTCAACTCTTTCGTTTCCAGTGTTATAGTGTGAAACCTAATACTTCTGTTTATCTAAACATTATAGATGAAATTGAGTTACGATCATTTAATATTTGGAGATAATAGGTAATAAATTACATCATTATCATTACAATAGTATGAAGCTAATTTTTAAAAGAAAATATATTTAACTAGCATTCCCCGTTTCGGCTTCACCCCCACTCATAAATAACAACTTTGATTATTTTAACTAGTAATTTAATTTAATTTGTCTATCGATAAAAATCTTGCATTGAAGAACGGAATTTAGAATTATCTCTTCAATGATATTTTCACGCATGATAGTGATTTTTAACCTGGTTAAAATTGCATTGGTTGGGAGTTTGAAGAGTACCTAAAAACATAATTAGACATCCAATTTAGCATAAATAATTTTACCGATCCATCTAGATCTTAATTTCTAACCATAAAAGCACATGACGGTTTGGCAAACATCGTTTCTAGCACTCAAGACTACACATTTTTATTATTACTATAGTAAAATTTATTGTTACAAACATTCCTTGAGTTATGAAGATGTATTTAAAATTTGGTACATATCGGTTCAGTATTTTTCGTGATTAGAGATCACAAACGAAAAATTCCTTGTCCTTTTATAGTATAGGTATATAAATTAGAAAAATACATTCATTGAAATAATTAAATTTTACCTCATGCGTTTTCGATTCCTCGTGCTTTCTAAACCAATTATCATAATCCAGGACCAGACGACGAGAGCCCATTGATCTGGAACCCAAATTATCATCAGTACTCGACAAGACAGGTCATTCAACCCCGGTTGCGTGGTTGCCGAAACGGCGTCAGAAGGGTATGAATTTTGCAACCGGGAGTCCTAATATATGTCCAGGGGAATTTATCAGAAACCAACTGACTCCGAGATCAGCCTTGTTTTCATCCTGGGTCGATGACTCTGCCATTCCTCTGTATGGAAGATCTGGAAATGCGATGATGGGTGATGGAATTCATGAATGACTGATAGCGCAAAGAGGAAAAGATTTGATACAGATTCAAGGTTTCTTAAGAAATACGCTAACCTATAATATTTTAAATTTGTCGCGGTATATGGAAGCTTGTTTGATGAGGAAATTGCCATTTTTGGTGACTTATCACTTGGGTCATTATAAAAATACACTTCCAAAAAAGAATTGTATATTAGCATTTAAAGCGAAATTTAAGATTGTAAACATATGATATATGATTTTCGAGTTGACCTTTGGGGCTCTACTTAAATCAAATCCTTACATACTTCGACATAGTTCAACTAAACTTTATAGTGGTGTGATGAAGCGTGCGACCTTTACGTGTTAGTTTGATGTTCGTAAATGGTTGGTTTTCTACTTTTGTCATTAGTGATACGTTTGTTTAAATTCAATATAAAATACATTTATTAAATATTAGTACATGTGAATAGTTTCACTTCAATTGTGAGATTTGTAATAATTTATATATAGAGAGATATATGCTTTATTAATATAAATAACATATTGCTGCCCAAATATATTGGGTTGCAACATACACAACATAGTAATATGTCTAATTAAATATAGCAATATTCTATATAACAATAATTCATTATATTCATAATTTGGGCATAATTCTAACAGTAATGGAACGTTGAACTTTTGACCCAGTTAAAAAATTGTAGCAAACGTATACATGAAATTCAAGTAAATTTAATCCTCTACTATGACCGTTTTTCTATGAAACTGACAAGGAAAAAGCTAGAAACAAATGTTTGACGAAAAATAAGGTAAAAATGATTTTTATTTCTCGATAATTATTGATTTTTAATAAAGTATTTCTCGATAACCGTTAGATATACGCAAAATATGTTTTGAATTAATTTTATAGGAAATATAATAAGCATTAATTTTTTCTAGAGACTACCGTTTTTGAGATATAATTTATAACTACAAAATAAGTTCTTCACCCCTCTCCACACAGGGGTAGGGACTTTTAGTAAGTTTATCTACTAACCACTCCTAGTTAAAAATGATCGCATATTTGATACACTCTACGCCCCTCGATTCAGCTCTGATTGACTGTATTGGATGTTTATATAGAATTACATAAAGGGATAAGGTTTTTTTTTTTTTTTTTTTTTTTTTTTTTTTTTTTTTTTTTTTTTTTTTTTTTTTTTTTTTTTTTTTTTTTTTTTTTTTTTTTTTTTTTTTTTTTTTTTTTTTTTTTTTTGTAATATAGAGACTGGTTATCGGTTTAACTTAGTTCTGAAAAAGCTGGACTTGGTATTGGTTAACCGATTGCTTGGTTCTGATTATTGCTTGGATTTAAATGCTGTTATACACCAACTAAGGTACGAAGGTTGTTTTTGTTTTTTTAATTGTAATATTTATTAAAAAATAGTAATATGCCGATATTCCTTGCATAAAATAAATGTCAACAGGTGTCGGGCGGAGTCGAACCTACGTCACGTAATACTTGAGGACACTACGTTGTTGTACCTTATTAGGCCAGCATGGTTTTGAATGAATTGAATTTCTCACTATTCCTTCTTCCAAAATTTTTTTTTCTGCTCACTTCAACTAAAAAACGAATTGAAGGCATTAAATTTCATGTACTCGGAATTGATGTGTTTGACCATGAATGTTAGATTATCATTGTTCTAAACTTTATATTTTCTTTATTTAAATAAATGTTAAAAAAAAAAAAAATTATCCAAAATTTGTTTCACAGCACCTTAAATCACTCATGTCGTCAATTAATGTTCCTAATAATTTGTTTGTCGAAATATTTTTAACCGACTTCAAAAAGAAGGAGGTTCTCAATTCGACAGTATTTTTTTTTTTTTTTAATGTTTATTACGGGATTATTTTGTAAATTAGGAATCAATTTTGATGATTATGATGATTTTTTGATCGTGAGGCTATGCCATAGAGGTGGGTCTAATTTTAAGGAAATCAATTCTCCACTTTTTAAGAAAAAAAATAAATAACATTCCCACCAAAACTTATTTTTAATTAATATTATTAATATTATTTTTTAATTTTTAGTTTAAGATCTTACATGAACATATTATCTTGAAGTCGGTTTTTTTTTTTTTTAAATTATTAGTTTGCATTACAAGTGGTAAAACTTTTGAAATTCATTCAGGTAGTCAATATACTTTATACGAAAATAACCGACTTAAGAAAAAGATTACTTCTTTCTGATATCAGTCACTTCCTACTGTATATTTTATTTAAACGAGTAGAATATGTTACGCAGAATTGATTCCAAAAGTTTCGAAGCCAGGAAAATAAGCAATAATCGAAAAATATGAGGGAAGAATTCTATTTTCGTTGTGGGGATTCCAATACCTGAGGTGGAGGGGTCTGTTCACTCCCAGGCAGGAATGAATTTAAATTAAATTGCCCGAACTAAGATATAATCGGCGTGATTACTAATTCACTGATTTAGGTGTTTGAATAAATATCTAGATCTAACTGGAATAAATCTTAAAGGCCAACGATCCCAATATGGTCATTTCATGATATCTCCCATCTTGGAATAAATAAAACGAATTGTAATGGCAGTTTATAAATTTCCTGGCTTTTTATATTTAAATAAATTATATAATATACATATTTATCTTGTAAAATTAGAAAATCTATTTTAAATTGCCTTTTAAAGTTTTTCTTGACATTTCTGAACATTTGATAATTAAAAAAACTAGAAATTATTGATAATTTTTCTAATAAAACTACTATTTTTAAATTAATATTACAATATGAAAATAAAAAGAACTATATAATATAGATTTTGTAGTCGCTATAGGATAGATTTAAAAAATAAATAAACACTATATAGAGACAAGTAAAATCTAAAGAGACACCAACGCTGCTCTCTTGCATCAATTAATATTTGAACAATATCCTATTTATAAAAGAGGATAATGATAACTGTTAGCTCTGAATTAAAGTATATTAATTAAATTAATTTTTTATTTTATTTATATTCATAAATAAATAACGATTTAATATGAAATTACACTTAATTTAATCTTTAGAGAATTAATTGCAGTTCCAATTAATTCTATTCAATTTATATTATTGCAAAATATATATATATATATATATATATATATATATATATATATATATATATATATATATATATATAAATGTTTCACAATGATATGTCTTTTGGAGCCTATATTTTTTCTATAATTTTTTTTTTTTGATCCTAAAAATGTGCAACTTTTATTTCACACTCAAAAATGTAACATTTTGACATAGCTCTGTTGGTTTCGCTCGGATCGAAAATTTCACGACAGTTTCCTAGTCAGAAATTTAATAATTTTGGTTTTGTTTTTTTAAACTTTGTCCCAAGTACCTACCGTTCAGTAGCTTTATTGGTCAAAATGAATAAATATAACGTTTTTTTTTCAACACTTTTCAAGTGTGGTGGCTTTTTTTCTAAAAAATTTGTCGACAGTTTCCTTATTGAATAATGTGTTTTCTAAGTAACTTTTTAAAATATTTTATTTTAAATTATTCGTTGTAAAATTTGTGATTTATTGTTAATTTAAAGTAACATACAAATTGAATTTAAATTTTATTCAAACAAACGTGGAAATTAAACGGACTTGGATGTGTTTGCTATGATTTTATCATTTTATCTATTTACTTTTTTTTATTTTTATGTATTTTTATTTTTTTTTATCCACTATAGGTCGTGTTTACACACGCAAATAAAGAGAATCACCCGTTTCATTTGTGAGATATACAGACAGTTTATTTGTTTGCAGCATTCAAAAAATGTTGGCAATGATTTTATCTTCGAAGTAATTTTGTGATTTTCGTAGTATTAATTTTTAAGTATAATTTTGTTTAGCTTATCGTTTATTTAATGTTCTGTTTTTTTTATTAAGAAGCTGCGAAAAACGTCGCTGTGTGATAAAACTGAACATATTTATTTTTAATGATAAAAGTATAGTTGACTGTATGACGAATGGAGAAGACGATCAGTAGAAATACTGATCAGTCATCGTCCCTCTCCTCACTACTGTGGTTCGGTGGCCCTGAAGAAGACCTGCAAGGCAGGTCGAAACGTTGGAACGTATTAAAGTATTTCAACTTGGAATTTGTGTTCCTCTTTGACTGCATCCCTGATCATAAATATTATAACATAAATAATAACAATGTTTGAAGTAAACTATACCAATTATCATATCTGCCTTTCTAAACATCCATGTAATATAGATATAGCGATTAAAATGGCAGGTATGCTCATTACATAGAAGTCGTATCTGGGAGATCGGTCGCGCGTTCTTGTGCCGAGCTATAGCGATAGGAGTGTCCATTGGAAGTTTAAATAAGAAAAAAAATAGCTATAAATTATCTAGAGAATTCATAGTAGAGATCACTGTAATGAGGAGAAATTAAAACCTCAAAATAATTTTTCAACAAGGTGAGCTAGGAATAAAGCCAGCCACCGTCGCAGAACGATGCACTTGGAAAGCACTGTTCTTCAGATCGCTATCTACCGGGGGAAAGTGGGTGAAATGGCAGGAAATTGGTCCGCATTTGAGTCACAAAATGCAATCCACTTGTTATATGATCTCTCTTATCCACGGCCCACGATAAAATTTCCATTAGATCAGATAAAAGTTTATTATTTGTTTAGCTATGGAGATGGGAAAGTTACTTTAGATTTCAGGAAAAATATAAACAATGATGATAATAATAATAATAAATCTCACCAGAAGGCTCGATTACTCAGCACACCATCCAAAATCAAACCCACAAAGTCAGCCCTAACACAATCATCTGATTGTTCATAAAACCATAACACAATCGTAAAATCCTCTGTAGATCTGATTAAAGTTTATTAGTTGCTGAGTTATTGCAGTTTTCAGAGTTATATAAAATTGATCGTCATTATTAGGGTCCATAAATTTTAATTTTTGCTCAACCAACTTTGTGTACTTTAAAGTGACTATAGTACCTATCGAAAAATTAATGATCGGTGTTAATATATTTTATATTTTCATATATTTCATAAACACTAGAAGGGACTGCTGAAATAATGCAACCAGTTGAAACTGCAGTAAAGACTAAATTGGAAAAGAATGTGTTTTTGTTGACATTTAAGGTTTTTAATTTATTTTTTCAGTTTTTTCGTTTTTTATTACATTCAGATTTTGTTCTTTTTTTTTCTTTTTTTTTTTTGGTTTGTAAATTAATTAGTTAATATTTCTCAAAAGAATATGTATTAAAAAAAACGAAACATTGTAATGCATACACTTCGTAAAATCCGTTAAAATTATAATGTTCCGTATGTTGTTGATTTGGCCAAAACCAGATGCCTATCCTTTCATAGTAAACTCAATACCTAATCGAATCCACTAGTCTCCCAACTTGCTACACACTCAATTCCCGATAATCCTCCGAGGCGTCTGAAAATGAAGATGCTTAGAGACCTTCTAGCATAGAACGTTTATTGAAGTGCTACAAGTGAGTAAGTAGTTCTTTAGATTATGTCATTGTAACAATTTTCCACAAATTTACTTGTTGTATATAATGTTTACAGTTGTAAGAATCCATAAATAGTTTTTTAAATATTTTTTTATACACACACACACACACACACACACACACACACACACACACACATATATATGTGTGTGTGTGTGTGTGTGTGTGTGTGTGTGTGTGTGTGTGTGTGTGTATATATATATATATATATATATATATATATATATATATATACCGGGCTATATATATATATATGTAAGTTATTTTTATTATTAGAAAGAAGAGACAGTGATATCGAAGATATCGAACTATGAAAAGGCTTTAGATCGCTGATTGCTGATACCCATTCTCTTTTATGAATCGACACGCCCCTAATTTTAAATAACTACAAAAGTACTAAATATAAATATAAACATTGAGATCCATTAAATAATATTTTTTTCTTTGTTTTAAATTTAATTAAGTTAACAATTAATAACTGTAAAAAAAAAGGTTTAAATATCATTTTAAATATTAAATATAATCGGAATTCAAAACCAAGGACAATGGATTTTTTTTCTTTTGTCATATATATATATATATATATATATATATATATATATATATATATATATATATATATATATATATATATATATATATATATATATATATATATATATATATATATATATATATATATATATATATATATATATATATATATATGTATATTTATTTATTTGTATTAATTTATTGAGATTTACAACTTTACAAATATATACATCAAGCAAATGTGTTAACGATTACAATAACATATCAGAACTTGAAAAGTACTGCTCATCAGTTGCACTTCAATTTACAATTCTACACTAGAAGGTCTCTAGGCCATCTTCTTTTTAGACACCTCGGAGTATTATCGGGAATGGATTGGGAAGTTGAGAAACTAGCGGATTTGAGTAGTTGTGGAACTTACTATGAAAGGATCTGGTTAGGGCTAAATCAGTAAGATATGGAACATTAAGATCTTTATGGATATGTTTATTGGTGACAAAGATTGATGCATTGAGAATTTTCGAAGGATTTTGGAGCGTAAGGATTGGATACGAGATCAATCACCAAAAAGAGTAATCAATAATTGTGCATTAATGAGTTAATAATTAAAAAAAAAAAAAAAAAAATCGTATATTTTGAATTATACTTTAAAAATCCTGCATTCATTTATTTAATTTATATTTTTAATTTTCCTAATATTTTTTTTATGGGCTGCTAAGGTATGTGAAGTTTAATAGTTTTAAAAAATGAAATTTCCAGCCGACTGGAATTTTTCGACTATGTTGATAGACAGACCTGAGATAATTAAATCTAAAATATTTTGATTGATATAAGGAAAAACAAACAAAGTTTCCAGAAAAAAATATTAGATAGTTGAGAGATTGTATGAGTGAAAATGGAGTGCTAAAAAATCGGTGCCACTCGAAGTCAACGACCCCACAGATCGAGCTGTCGTAATAATGAAACACGAATTCGAAATTTTAGCTTCACATCAGCTATACAAACTGCATGAATAAATCTTTCGGAAATAATCTACTCAACATATCAATCTGTTAGAAGACGGATCTAAATGCGTTGGGATTTCCTGTGGGTTCCACGGCCTTGAAGGGAAGACACTCTAGGATATGGGTACGCTCATTAACATAACTAGAAGTTATACCCCAAATGCATATGTCCGATATAGGCGGCCGCTATTGAGAAGTAGGACAGCCACACCTCTGTCCTTCTTAACGTTTTTATGTTTGTCTAAGTCCCCGGTTCGTCCCCAATACAGGTGAGTTAAATGTTTATGCCTCCTTATATATACAAAACTATTGAATCACTGAAAACATAAACACATTTTATGTATGCATGCCATTAAATTTTATGTCCTGGTCAAAATTTCTATAACGGCTTTATGATTTAGAGGGCATAACAATATCTAACTATAATTATACTGCAAAACAATATATATATATATATATATATATATATGTGTGTGTGTGTATATATATATATATATATATATATATATTCCTAAAAGTAACTTTTCAAGTACCTAGATTTATAGATCATCAACTAGGCAAGAGTATATGTATCCATGCAATTAAATTATTTTAAAAAGTTACTACTTAAAATATTACTGAAAGACAAAAATAGATAAATAATTTACTGAGAAATGATTTTAAAAAAATTAGATAAAGGGTAGTAGGCTACAAGAGGTAATGTCTGGTAAATGTTGCTTAGAAAAACGAATTATTCAATTACGAAACATGTGACAATCCTGTTTCTAGCCTCCATGAGACTACTTCAAGTGACAGTGTATAGGGCAAGCTAACAGGTGGCGATTATATCTCAGTTTCAAGTTGTTTGAACATTCCCCTTCTAGCCTAACACCCTTTATATGCTGTTAGTAAAAGTTTTTTTTTAACGCTACGGTTTTTCAGAATTTCAAAGTTTACTGGCAGAACAATTTTTTTTTTCTTTTTTAGGGTTATATTTAAAGTAGTGCAAAATAAACAAGTTAATCGCTTTGAGATTCAATTGATTGCAAACTATATATTTATATAGCAGTAATTATGGTGGGCTCTCGATGGTTCTTGAAGATAGATTAAAGCGTATCATGAACTGCTTCATAAGATTTGTTTTTGGAACCTCGAGACGCTCTCATGTGTCCCATCTTTACACCGAGTTAAATTGGATTTCCCCTTCCTTCCGTAGAGATTACTTCCCTGGTACATTCCTCTTCCAAGTTATTAACACACATCACCCTCCGTTTATTCACAATATCCTACATTTCAAGTCCTCAATCCAATCATTGCATATAAGGTCTCTCCGATCTCTACACCTCATCCTACAGAACTACTGCTTTCCAACGTTCCTTTCTTGCTCGCTCCGCAATTCTTTGGAATTCTCTTCCTCCTTCCATTCGTAATGCATCCTCCCTCCAGTCGGATGCTATCTAATTATATAGATGCTTTAATGAATTTCACCCAAGCATATCAGATATAAAAGTTTAGCCTGTTTAAACAATCTTCATATGATAATGTTTTCTCTATCATTAAAATAATTTTCACCTTTATTTTTCATCATCATTTTTTTTCTTCATCCTTTACTAGATTTAACTTCAGAAATCTATTGTTTGGTCAATTTCTTATATAACATTTTTTCTTTTACTGATTGTAAATATGTATGAATGTAGTGAGTATGTGTTTATATATGCGAATAGATTTTTTTTTTTATTACTTATTTTATTGTAAAATTGTATTTACTTTACATATTATCTTACAAAAACAGACGTCCCTCAATTTATATATATGTATAAAAAATTTCAACTTCATGAAAGTACTTTAAATGTTTTTTTATAAAATTATCAAGTTCCTTATCAATTCCCTGAAATTTAAACACAAGGATTCTGGATACTATCCTAGCAGCCCAATGATGTTTCCCGTTCATATATATATATATATATATATATATATATATATATATATATACAATATTATCTCTTATGGAAGGGAAAATATATAAATTTAATTGAGAAAGTATTCCAATCTGCCTTAAAGAGGGAAAAGAGTTATGTGGAAGGCTTTATGGATTCACACAATGTGTACAATAACAAATAAATGAAAAGAAGAGAAAATAAAAATAAAGATCCTCATTATATAAAATACAATAAATAAAATGAAAAAATAAAATAAATAAAGAACCTTGAACTACACAATATATAATGTAAAAAATAAAAAATAAAAAAATAAGAAAAATACGATCAAATAGAATAAAAAAAATAAAAATAATACTAATTTTAAAAACTAAAATTAGATCAAATTAAAGTTAAAAATGAAGTTATGCTTCATTTACAATATAATCTCCTAGGAATCCTCCACTCAGACTTACGGAGGGACAAGCCAGGACAACAGATATTGCAACCCTTCTCTCTCAGCTGCGTCAATGGTGTATAAAAAGTAGTATAAGCTGAGTTGGAGCGCTATAGAAGGAAAATATTTTAGATTTATTAATTTGAAATAACTGAACAAGTTGTAACACGAATCAACATTTTTTTATAGTTTAATGTTGTTTTTTCTAAACGCAATTTATTTTTAATTCACAAGATTCGCTAATGCTATTTTATTCAAACCATCAACAGCTGATAGAGTACCGTACTTAGGAAACTATTTATTATTTAGGTGACCAACCGAAAAATAAATAACATTAAATTCACACAAACACATAGACATATACGAATAGAAATTTATTCTGATCTATTTCCGTCACAGGCCAGCTACGCCGGTTATGTTTCATTCAACTCTATCTGAAGGCCACTTCCTTGACTACACTAGTTGAGTTTTCACCCATAAAATGTTACCGTTAGATTTTATGTAATAATGTGTTATCAGATTTTTAAAGATATATACGTGTATTAAATTTTATATATACTATGTGTGATATGAGCCTAAGTGATTCCTTCATTGGATTCTAGACATAAAGTAGTGGCTACTTCTCTTTTCCTTGTTAACGATATCAAGGAAAAGAGAAGTGGCTACTATATACACGAGTATATTTAAAAATAATGCTTTTGAAATCTCAGTTTTATAATGGCATGTCAAAAATTGTCAAGAACTACTCACTAGTTGCTCTTAGATAAAAGTTCTACATTAGAAGGCTTCTTAGCAATCTTATTTTCTTACGTCTCAGAGAGCTATCGGGAATCTCGTGTGTAGCAAGTTAGGAGACAAGTGGATTCGAGTGGGAATGGGGTTTACTATGAAAGGATAGTTATCTGTTTTTGACCAAATGAGCAACATATGAATTACTTAAATCTTTATGGATAAGTTTGTTTGTGACATAATAAGGAGCAATGAGAATTTGTAAGTTTCTACTGTAAGGACTGGATAAGGAAAGAACTGAGAGGTTCAGTGGAGCCCCAAAGCTCAACTTCGTACGTCCAAATAGGTCTAATTATTGTAATATGAATCATTTGTGATTTATTGGGAGCTTTGAAAGCTTGTCTAGTAAGAGTTAGAGAAATTCAAAACAACGGGCAGTTTATTTGCCTATCTCCTGTGAGGATCCCGATGGTTAAAGGTTATTTGATGGTGTTGTTTTGGATTTATTTTAATTCTCCATTATTGACACCACTAATGAATGTTTGTGATATGAGATATAAGTGATGAGATGCAATGAAAAGATCATTGTTTACTGATAATGAGTAATAAATAGGAATTTTCATCATTCGGAAAATATAATATACATATGTATATATATATATATATATATATATATATATATATATATATATATATATATATATATATATGTGTGTGTGTGTGTGTGTGTGTGTGTGTGTGTGTGTGTGTGTGTTTAGTAAAGTTCTTGAGGTTCAGTCAATAAATAAAAACAACTATTTTGGCGACGTTTCGAGACTATATTGTTCTCATAATCATGCCCTACAGTGAAAAAACGGGTTACAATAAAATTATATAAGTTACACAAGTTATTTCAAAACATAAGTTAGCTACAATACAAGTATATAACAAAATGTGTTAGAATAATAAAAATATATATATTTACAGAATATAGAGGAGTATGAAACTACTTACGTTACTGGTGGAAATGGTATCGACTAACTAAATTCTAACAATTTTGGTACACAACTGACCTCGGGAAGTTTCGAAATAAACAAAAAATCAGACGTTCTAAATTTCAACACCTGCTATTCCAATTTAATACATTCAGACCAATATTATTCATTTACATTAATGTACGAGTATATCATATAAATCATTCATCCATTTATTAGTATATTACACCGAAATATTTTTGTACCTGCATCGTGGGAATACCAACCAGTCCTTTTATTTTACTTTTTCCTAGGGAATCCCCCATAAACCTTAGTAACTGTTTTGGTTAGTTGTGTACTAGAATTGTTAGTCTATTCATATCCACTAGTAACATTGTAAGTAGCTTCATACTCCTCTATATTCTGTAATTATATATATTTTTATTATTCTAACACATGTTGTTATATACTTATATTGTACCTAGCTTTATGTTTTGAAATAACTTGTATAACTTATATAATTTTATTGTAACCTGTTGTTTCACTGTAGGGCATGATTATGAGAACAATATAGTCTCGAAACGTCGTCAAAATAGTTGTTTTTATTTATTGACTGAACCTCAAGAACTTTTCTAAACATTTAATAGTAACGGTCAAGAAATTTATTAAAATAAGAATAATTAAAAATTAATTTTTAAATATTAATAACAGAAACATACAACAGATGTATGTTGGAAGGTAATGCAGCAGGTGCTGCGTAACACATTAGACTTGGGCTACGAATTCTCTAATTGTAGGAGCCACGTGTGATTGTGACAATAATTGTATCCCAGGTTGGCATTGTAATTGTCCAGCTGCTCAATATCATTATGGAAAGGTCATGGGCACATGTTTTGGGTATGTTCAGGTACTCCGAGACTAGGAAAGGGTATGGCTAAAATGTATAATTTTCAGGTTATTAATCATAGTCTACAATGAAAAGTCTATGATGACTATACTAATGTGTCGTTGGAATAAAAATATCCGTTTTTATCCTTCCATCTAAATTAAATTAATACGATTTTTTTTATATTACTTTTTTTTTTTAAATTTGTCCCAACAAACATCTTTCAGTGTTACTTTAGAAACTAAAAATTATGAATTCAGTACCCTATTTTTAATTTAAACTATTTGTCCAAACACGGTATTCTGTCATTATCAATGAATAACATTGAATAGGTAGAGAATTGTATTTATAGAGAAGATGTGGGCATGAGCGATGGGGACGATAAAATTATATATATATATATATATATATATATATATATATATATATATATATATATATATAAGAGAGAGAGAGAGAGGGAGGAGAGAGAGAGAGTATATATATATATATATATATATATATATATATATATATATATATATATATATATATATATATATATATATACAAAAAAAAAATAAATATATGAAAAAAATAAAATAAAATAAATAAAGCTTGTTTCGTTTCTAAGTTAAATTCATGCAGATCACCTTATGTATATTCATAAAATCTATTTTATTTATAATAGTTTCAATAAATTTATAAAAAAATTAATAGTCTTGAGCAATCTTTCATGGGACGAAAGAGACCACGTGTTGTTCATTAGAGAAGGCCAATGTAGGTTATTGATTCAAGCAGGCATTTGTCAAATTGCGAAACATTTGGCACTTCTATTCTGCCATTGAGACCAATACTTTATTTTAAATATTAACTCTTTTGGGTTCCAATAAGTGTCAAATTTAAGGGTATTTGTATTTTTTTCTCTTCTTATGAAATTCAGATCATTGTATAATTTCTATCTTTTTTACAACTCTTAATGATTTCTTAAAATACTACAATTTATTTCCACCTCCTAAATGAAGATAAACATTGTTAAAGAACAAATGATTCTCGACAGGATAGGCTGGACCTAATTGTTTTAGGAAAGAATGTGTAGACATAAATTCTTTATCAAATAATATACAAAGTAATTAGCTTTAAATCTCATTATGTAATTGCGAAACCAAGAACTAGTTCTTAGTCATATTTATTAGTGACGGATTCCACTATATCAACGCTCCTCGAAACTGTCGATTCTCTGGTACAATTTCATAGAATGACTTTTAGACCATAGTTATGTACTCCAACTAGGGCAGGAAGGACCGGTTATCCTACAGGTTACCAACCTATTCTAGCCAGGGTGGGAAGGTCAAGATTCATTCCGTGGGTGAAATAAATATTAATCCTCTAAATGACATTCGAACCCGCGACCTGTACCAAGCGCACTGTATCCCTCTCCCCAAAGCGTTCTATCTCCCATCTTTTTTAATTAATCAGTAATTTTTCTCATATATGTCTAATAGTATTTTTTTAGCAATTTTGAAACATAAAGTTCCGAAACAGCAAAAATTAAAAACTTTAGTCAGAGGTTTATAAATAACATGTATAGATATATCGTCATCCCAGAATTATGTTGTTCTAAGCCCATTTTTAGGGTGTATAGCGTTACAGACACCAAAAATTTAGAAAAAAAAATTCTTGTTCTATATTAATTTAAATAACAGTATTATCTTAGCCTGAGTATTCAGTTCTATAACCCAAGCTTTGTGTCTACTTTAAAGAATTATCTTGTTCTGTTAAAGCTTGTAATGTTGTATACGAGGTGTGATCAAAAAGTTCCAGGACTGAATTTTTATACATTTATTTATACAATATACAGGTTATTCAAATTTGTCTCCTTCGAAGTACTCCCCTTGGGAAGCTACACACTTTTCCCTCCAGTGTTTCCACTGATCAAAGGCCCCAGAAAACTCTTCTTTTGTAAAGGTGTTTAGCAGCTCCGTTGTTTTTTCTTTAATTTCGTCAACTGTTTGAAATCTTCGTCCTTTCAGGTGTCTCTTGAGCTTCGGGAAAAGAAAAAAGTCGGCTGGAGCCAGGTAAGGTGAGTAGGGGGGCTGAGGAATGACAGTCATTGCGTTTTTTACACAAAAAGGCCGTCTTTAAACCTCTTGAACCACTGATGGCAGCATGATCGGCTTAGACATTCTTCACCAAAAGCCTCTTGTAACATCAAAAAGGTTTCAGAAAACGTTTTGTTCAGTTTCACACAAACACGTTGCTCTTCTTTCACATTCATTTTCATAAAATAGCCAAACTTTATAAAACTAACCTCAAACAAACTGTGCTAATGTTACTTTCAGTGATGTTATGATTGATCTGCAAACACAGCTGTGTTTCTGTTGAATCAGGCAATACAATGCTGCCAACTGCATCGCTGTGAGACATTGCATTCCCATAGTATATAAAAAGTCCTGGAACTTTTTGATCACACCTCGTAGCTCCTAAACGGTAGGTCTTAGCGACAAATATTATTTAACAAAAAAAAATCCAATAAATTTCTGACATGATAGCTGCTATTAAATTTTTGATCCGAGAAATACCAAGAGAGCTAGAGGTTTCACATTATGATGGTGAAACGTCGCAACGTAAACTTCTATACGTTAGCTAGTCTAGTGACAAATGTTATACTTAAAAAAATTTGTTTGATTGAATTTCTGAACAGGAAATTGTAAAATTTTCAATCAACAGAGCTATTCAATGTCAAAAATTCAAAACAAAACAATGTAGGAAAATGAGAATTTTTTTATTCAAAGTGATATAGCTCCTAAAATATAGGCCCTAGCGAAAAATGTAATATAATAAAAAATATTTTCCACTAAATTTCTGACCAAGTGACTTTAGTCGAATTTTCGATCAGAGCAACACAAACTAAAGAACTAAACTTTTCAAAAGTTTAAATTTTTGGATGTGAAAAAATGAAAAGGTTAATTTGATTACATAAACACTAGTATAAAACTGATTGTAAGTTATTATAAATTATTTTTTGTTAACTAAAAGTAACAATCACGCCTGAACTCTGTACCAGGTGTTTATATCACTGAATCTAGAGTCCTTCAGTGTTTTCTTTACATATTCCTACTTCCGCACTTTGTGCAAGCAAGTTCACACATACGTGAAAGTTCTCAGGCGTTTTCAGAATTGTGGGCATTCAATATTCATGTCCAGGGCGGTGAATGAATTAGTTTCCATTCTCGTGTGAATGAAGAAATTTTCCGAGGAAGTTCTTTTCTGGAATAAATACCATCTTATGCGCATATTAATATAACATAAAGAGCTTTTCATTATCCTGTTATAATGATCTTTTAAATATTATGGGATTTCAATGTTAATCTTAAGTAATGGTGTTACAAGGTTCATCTTAAATGGAAAATTCAGTTCTTTTTTCCCCTTTATTTATTTATGAGGTGCTAAGTAGATAATGCGTGCGTAACTGTGGTTTATTTGAAACAATTTAAAACAGTGTTTAGAAAACAAGGCTTGCCATATAGGTTATTTTGTTATATTTTTACACATACAATATGTTTATATAATAAAAATAATATGGTTGACATTAGGGTGAAGTAGATTGTCTAGGATGCAGTCAGGAGTAAGAAAAAAACAAACTTATAATAGAGTGCCGATGTTCCAGTCTTCATTGAAAGCCTTTTTTAGGGATATAAATAACACTTAACGAATAAGAAAATTTATAAAATCGAAAAAATGATCATACAAAGTTTTGAAATTCTTACATACAAAGATATTTAAAATTATTCACTTTTTCTTTTTTTTAAATACCTTTGTATGCAATGGTAGCAAATTTTTAATTTTTATAATTTCGTAAATTGTCTTCCTCGACACACTTTTTATTTTTTTCTTTTGTTATTCACAGTGCTCATTTCGGCACTCCTTTAAAATATTTTTAACTTGAATGTATTTGTTTTTTCTACTCCTAACTGCATCCCAGACTAACTTTTTATGTAATATTACTTGATAAAATATATTTAAAAAAAAAATTGTTTCAAACGTTTCTCCCTGACTGGGAAAAAACAATAGATCATAGATATGTTTATCTATAATATGCTTTTTCCAATTCACAATACAGAATCAGAAGGATACAAAGTTGAGAGAAAATATAGGTTTCTACATGACTTTTTTAATTCAAACCAATAAAAATCCTAGAAAGTATGTCCTAGCGACAAATATTATAAATTTCTAATTAGGAAACTTTCGCCAAATTTTCAATCCGAGCACTCCAAAAGAGCTATAGCGTATCAAAAAACCCGAACACTTAAAAAATGTAGGAAAACGTCACTTTTTATCATTCAAAGCGATATAATTACCATATACTATAATATAGCACCTAGTGATTATTTTATTAGTTTGCAACCTTCTATCACAAAACTTTAAGTGTTTTTAATTGTTATTTCTAGAATGTTTTGTATCCTAATTGTTCCTTCGTGGGTCTACAACCCGTGGTGAGTAAAAAAGACATATTGCGATCCGACATTCCTCTATGAGAAAGATCCCTAATCATTTATCCTTACAATATTACCAGACCACCAGAGATATTGGGGAGTCTGTTGTAACTTGAAACAATTTTCTGATCTTTGGTGTAGGAACCCCTAATTTAGCTGATATAAGAATTTTTCTTTGTGGCCCGTGGAGGTAATTAACTAATAGTTGTTGAGGAGCAAATTCCCAAATTTTAGTATTCCTTTATTATGAGTAGCATAATACAAAATACAGTACCTTGCAACAGCAACTATTCCTTGAAACAGGGGTAATTTAAAAAAAATAGAGAGCAGAAAAAAAGAAGTATTTGCGTTTTTCATCAATTTTGTATTTGTCTTTAAGAGTTTTGTGATTTGATAAAAAGTATACTTTAGAAACATTTTTTTTGTTTTCATTTATTGATATTTACAACTGTACAGAATAATATACAACAAGTAAATGTGTGAATACAATAGCATGTAAATAACTTGTGAAGAACTACTCACTAGTAGCACTTCAATAAAATCTACACTAAAAGGTCTCTAGGCCATCTTCTTTTCAGACGTCTCGGAGGATTATCAGGGATGGAGGAGGAAGCAATTGGGGAGACTAGTGGATTGGGGTGGTTATGGAGCTTACTATGGAAGGATAGGTATCTGGTTTGAGCTAACTCAGCAACATATGGAACATTAAGGTCTTTATGGATAAGCTTATTGGTGACAAAGTAAGGGGCATTTAGGATTTTTCGAAGGATTTTGGATTGTAAGGATTGGATACGAGATGAATTGGATGGTTCAACTCCGTACGTCCAAATAGTTCTAATATCAGTCATGTAAATAAGTCTTTTGTAATGAATTCGGAGGTTTGATCGTTTGTCTAGTAAATGTTG
This sequence comes from Euschistus heros, assembly GCA_003667255.2. Lineage (NCBI taxonomy): Eukaryota > Metazoa > Arthropoda > Insecta > Hemiptera > Pentatomidae > Euschistus > Euschistus heros. The sequence goes on from RCWM02000011.1 coordinate 1,052,868, forward strand.
AAGTAGTCTGTCTTTATAAACTTGAACGAAAAATCATCAAATACTTATTCCTTCTTTAGGTCTCGGAATTTTAGGTATTCAGCAAAATGAAATGTGACTAAAATGAGTTTTTCAAGGTCCAAGAAGTTTCCAAGTCCTCAGTTATATTTTAGGGTACAAGATGACACATTAGGAAAAAATGAATGCTAATCAGTCCACCTCCTTTATTCAGAATCGACTGGACACCTTCCCATAGGGTATCTAATAGTACACTAGAGTTAACAATCGATCACTTTAAAAACGTGGTAGTAAACAAAATTCCAGGGCTGTGAAAATTTTAAAAAATCAAGAAGCTCTTCTCCAAGAGAAATGAAAGTACACTGATGGATTCGCGATCAAACATGTCTGACTTGTCTCAAAAAACATCTGCTACAGTGCAACAATAACATGAGCAGGTGTAAATTGTTTCTTGGTACACTGTTATCAAGGTAAAACAGTCTCCCCTACTTAAAATTTGTAGGATACTCCTGAAGCATAAAAATGTGTAAATTATTAACCGGTACTTTCCTATGAATACATTGCTAATGGAAATATAACAATTAATAGTTAATTAATGCCCGGTTCGGGTATTCAGAACATCACTAATATCATCTTGAAGTATGACGTCAACTACACTTCGGGTATTCGACCTCTCACATACGTCATCAGATCCCTCCATTCACAAAACATGTCCAAGAAACCTACAATTAAAGCGGAAAGGAGAACCGTAGATTAATTAGAATAAGACAATCCATTTTAAGAGAATCTCGAGTGAGACAAGAAGGACTGATATAATTACCGCAGCATACAACGAGAGCTTAATTAGAGATACCCCCCCTTTTTTTTATTATTCGAGTTTCATTCTTTTGTAAAAGTGTTCCCGTCTTCCTTAAACTTGAATTCCCAGGTCCTTATCAGATTTAAGGATCCGCTACCTCCACGCTTCTCAATTATACTGGGTCATTGTTAACAGTGAATCAGAATGGGAAGAAGTGAGCTCGTAACACTTTTGAGAACGTTATTCATACGTGTGAAAAGAAATATTTTATCCGAAATTCATATCTACATTTTTTATAATAAAGAAATATTTTAAGTATGAGGAAGAAGATCCGTGCAAAGAGATGAATGGCAAAACTTTTGGGAAATTGCTGACCAAAAACTGCTTTTCGGTTTCCATTTATAAAAAATATAGTATCCCGCAAACAGTACCCGATAACCCAGCAGTCGGAATTCCCACCGATTCATGCAAAATACTCAATTCTTTTAAACCTATTTATGACAGCACTTTTTTATGCTCAAATTTAAATAATAAATAAATAACTAGGTGAAATAATTGAGGTAAATGTAGATCTAAGCTTCTGTTCATTGAACGTTCAAACCGGAGAAAAAATCTTGAGACACTCAGGTGACAGCAGTTGTAAATTTGATATATTGTCCTATAACATTAATAGATTTAGAAACAAAATGGGTGATATTTTTTCTGAATTTTGTAAGGTCTTTCAATGTCTTTTTACTTTTTGAAACTGTTAGCTGTATTTATCAAAGTATTGTCAAATAGCATGGAAGTACCATTTAAGTCTAGTCAAAAAATTCAATTATAGTTAAGTATTTAAAGAAATGTAAAAAAATGTTATTTTCCAAATTTTGTTTTGTTTTCATAGTGCTGTATTTTATTAACCTGATAAAAAAAAAATGTCAATTTTGTTTTTAATGATTTATATTGTATTTAAGTTTTTTTTTTATTTATTAATATCGTATACTTAAAAAGTAAAGCCATAAAAGTCAAACTCCTCTCAAAGACTCCTCTGATGGCAAATGCCAAGAGTAGTCTTTATTGTACTAGAATTACTACTATAAGTACATTTATGTATATATTATATTGTTCAATAAAGACATTATTATTATTATTATTATTATTAATTCAGCTAAATGGACAAGACAAAGAAGCTAACAATTCAAGAATGAGAAAACTGGAACTAGCTTACCAATTGACTAATATTTAAAATGAGAGAAGCCTTCCAATGAAAACTAAAATTAATCATTACAATTCATTAATCAAGCCAGAGAGTCTCTATGAATGTTTACCATGAAAATTGGAGGAATGGAAGGGATATAAAAAAGAAAGGAAAACTTTAAGGAAAATTAGGGGGCCATTGAAAACTGACAAGGAAGAATTTAGAAACAAATAATTATTCAAAATAATATGTTAAAAAAATATATATAAAATAATAATAAGTTAACTGTGTAATTGATAATATGTTAAAAAAAATATACATATGCTAAAATTCAATATATATATATATATATATATATATATATATATATATATATATATATATATATATATATAAAGTTAAATCTGCAATGTTTAAGTATAAGTAATTGTTTAAGGATGATTATTGTTTTTATAGTGATAGGATGAATAATAAATGTTTTAATAGTTTTCTGCTATGCATACCAAAGTGGGTAATAAAGAAAATTCTTCGTATAATAATAACCTCGTACAGTAATAAAACTTATTAAAAATTATCCGCATATTACAACATAGCGAAAAGGATAGAAAACAAATCAATAAAAATAAAAGTTAATACTTGTTTTTTACCTGCATTAAAATCGGAGTATTATTTAGCAAAATATCGGCTGCACCAAGCCATTAGATCTTGTAAAACGTTCGACGCAATCAGATATAATAAGAGTTATTAGCATCTATACTTCTACGAGATATGTCTTAGCGTAATGGCCCTCACAAGGTCTATAAGATCGCAACAGTTCAAAAAAAAATTGTTCTCACGAACCCGGCCTCGAAATTTCGAAACGACAGACGAAATCGTTTTTGGTACAGCTTATGTATAGCAATTAACACCAATATCAATTTTTTAAAGCTTTGTTGTGAACTTGTACAGCATATTTAATTAAAATGCCTATATTTTGATAATATAATTAGCTATATTAATATTGATTGATATAATTACGAGCCTGGAGCAGCTGACGTACGCCTGTCAACAATCAAACTTTTTTTTTTTTTAAATAATAAAAATTCATCAACTTTCCTCATTATCTTACAAATTACTAGTGATCATAGCACAAGAATCAGACAAAATTGTTGATTTTAAAATTACTGCCAATGTTTTTCCAATATTTTAATATTTAACAGAATCCTCCTACAAATCCTTAACCTGGTCGCTAGCCGATCTGGTACTCCGTTAGTTGCTAGGTAAGCATTTCCCTCACTTCTTTGATATTCATAAAAAATGCAGTTTTATTTTACCAAATATGTAGTTATAAATGGTAAATAAATGTCATAATAATGTATCAATAATTGTAGTATGGAGCATAAGGATTAAAAATGTATTTTTAAAAAATTTACAAAGATTTATTTTTGTAAAACAACAACAAAATCAAACAAAAATTAAATATTTTACTATTCACATAATAATGTGTTTTTCATCAGCTAGATTATGTTCTTATATTTCTATACAATTATTACAAGTATATTTAATATGTTCAATGTAAATTGGAACATTACACTTTTTTACAATTTTTTTTCGTTATTCTTTTTGTATTTCTTCTACACACCTATACCAGATCTATTTTTTATTGCTTCGAGCAGCCACGGGCAAGAATCTAGAATAGTAAAAATTTCAGATTCCTAGCAAATGATTGAAAAATAATGTAAATACAATTCACGACGATTTATCAACTAATTACTTACAATTTATCCTCTCAACAAGTTGAGCATGTTAGACCCACGACACATTTTGAACGCAAATAAACACTAATTAATCGAAAGAAATTAGAAAACACGCTTAGTAAAATGTCACGAATAAACTGATACTGAGGAGTGTGGACATGGCAATTTTCTGTAAAAATCTCCCAATACACAGGCCACCTGCATCCGTTTTACTTAGAAACCGAATATTCTTATTCGCAAATATCCTAAACTCAGCTATACTGACGGTCAGTGATGAAAGTTAAATTCTAAAGAACTTATTAAATATTTTTTAGATGGGTAAGGAAAAATCTCACTAAGCCACCAACGCCGGATTAATGCTCCTAACTTCAAAAATAAACTTATCCCTGAAGACCTTAATGTTCCACATGTTTCTGATTTAGCCTAGGCCAGATATCTATCCTATCTTAGTAAAATCCATAACTATTCAGATCGACTAGTCACTCAACTAACACCCCTCAGAGACGTCTGAAAAGAAGATAGCCATGGGACCAAGTGATACCAGAGGACGTTTTTTCACAAGCATTTCTTATTTAACAGATTAACTGGATGCATGTTTTTTTTACAGTTGTAAATTTCAACAAATGGGTAATAAAGATATATATATATATATATATATATATATATATATATATATATATATATATATATATAACATAAGTAGCAAATGTGATTTTTTTTTTCCCCAACATTTACCTTAATACTCGACAAGCAAACAATGCCACTGTTTTTTTTTTTGTTTTTTTTTTCATTTTTATCGACCAGTAAGTGATAGAGTTCTTTGAATACTCTTAATCGACTCTCGACATTCCGAAGTTCCAAATGTTCCCTGTTGGTATCCCTCCTAATTTTAATTTTAATTTTAGTATATTTCAATTTAATTTATTAATTTAGTTCAATATTATAACATATTAATTCTGTAGCTAAAATAATTGTAAATAATGTCAAGCGTTTTCAAATTTTCAAAACATTGGTGTTTAAAGTTGATTTGATCTATCCTCAAAATTTATTCTTGTCTAATGAAAATTTTCGAAGAAAGTAAATTTTACATAACTTTTGCTGTTTGCGAAAGTTCCAATAAGCATTTTTAGCAGAGGGTTCGCTAACATTACAATTAAAAGAAATTAACTGACAAGAAGATTATTGAATATATAAGGGTGTGAGAGTATCAAATCAAACGGGTTTCGAATCTCATGTTCTGCTGCTAGGAACATGTAATGATTTTCCTTGTTTCCTTGTTCGGGCAAGACATCTTATTAAAACGGAAATGTTTCTCTTGTTTGAAAAAAAAATGTGGAACTTCTAAACATGAAATAATTTTAAAGTTGCATAACTCAATAATTCAAGCCTAAATTTTTTATTTTATTTTTTTTTTTTTTTGGTAGGTCATAAATAAGATATGTCAATTAAGAATAAAAAAGGTTGAATGACTAGGGATGTAAAAGTTCTTTAATACTCTGTTATTTTCACTGAGTTTATGGAGAGAATTCTCACTAAATTTAATTAACGTAGGGTCTGTCTTTAAAAAAACAGAGGTAGCAAGACCAACAAAGACCCAGATCTTCAATTCCCGAAAAGGCAATAGAAGACCCCTTCCCTTATACTTATATCCATAAATTAAAAAAAAAAAAATTATAAAATAAAATAAAATCTTAATCGAAGTACGATTCCAGACTGGCTAGTCGTCATTACGCGATAGTTTCTTGAGTACTCTTACACGACTCTCGACAGTACAAAGTTCCAAGTGTCCTGCTTAATTTATTTCCTTCGTCGTAATACTTAGTATCTACCTTTTACTAATTACTTACTGCTTTTAAATCCGTGCTTAAAAATATAAGCCCTCTTTATTCGCGGAGAAGAACAGAGTCATCGCATCCAGAGAAATAAAGAAAGATCGACAAAGCTGTGGCTTTCGGTAAACTGATCAGCTTGCTCTACGACTTAACTTGATTGTTGTTCGTGAGTTTTAAAAATGAAAAGATGTCAGTTTTACTATTATAACTAAACTGTTCGTATTTTCTAACAAAGTTTTACACAATAGTAATCTTATTCAAACGATAAAATTAGATCGATTTCTCATTTTTTTAAACATTTAAATAAATAAGATATGTTCCTTAAGAATATATTAAGTTAAAAAACTGGAAATGTTGGTCTAATATACTATTGAGCATTTTTCTTCAATGACATTTTCAAGCAATAATTGTAAAATTGCAGTTATTATGTGTTTAAAGATTACGCAAAAGCATGATTGGACATACGGTTTTTAATTTTATTATATGAGTTAGTTATTCAGATGGACAGGGACTATTAAGAAACTAGCGGATAATGGACTGCATTGTCAGTGCTTACAACTAAAGGCCCATTTATCATATATTTTCAATATAAAATATTAAAAAGTAACGGATCGACATTTTGATTTGGTAATCATTTTTATTCGGCTGAAATAATTTTATTGATTTAATCTGGTATGATCTGCCATGGTTTGGGTACAAAAAACGTTAAACTCCAATAAAAAAAATAATTTAGTTAAATATAAGTAAATTTTTGCAAGCTCTATATAGCACTGTACCTTTGTAACCTCTCATGCAGAATGACGCTGGCCACCTATCGGCTAATTTTCAATCTTCACAGTTACATACAAATTTTCGCTTTTTTAATAACAAATTAATTGAAAAATCAGTAGATTATATTATTGATAAACCTTTCTGGAACTAAACTGATGATGCGGTCAATATGTATTACGGATTGGTTCAGTAGTTTTCGAAGTTAGTCTAGATTCTATCGGTAGCCATAAGTCAAAACAGACGTTTCAAAAAATGAGGATATTTCGAAGAAGTAGATTTCGGTAATTTTTGTGATTCAAAGTAAAATCACAGGCCGTACGTCCGGTCATCTTCACGCGATAATCTGAAGTTTTCTCTATCGACTATCTACAATACGAAGTTACAATTATTTCTTTTGTGATGTGATTTCTTTAATATCATAATTAGGAATTTTTGGGAGCATTGCGAATCTGCAACTACGTCTCATTTCAAGTGAGAGCAGTTTAGAGGCATCTTGTCAGTTGATAAAAATAGAATAAGTGAAACAAATAATATATAGATTTTTTTTTTTTTTAATTTTTCCTTGGTAAAAACTTGAATAAGTGCATATAAGTAAATCGTAACGTTTATGTAAGCATATCATATTTCTTTTTACGTGTTTGTAAAATATTACATAAATTAAAGCAGATTTTTTAAAAGGAAACGGGTAGTTACAAAGCATTTTTATTGCAATATTTTTATGAAAAGAAAATTTATGATATACAGCAGTATCCTGTCATACGAGTTTATTAAACGTAAAGAGAAATAGAGAATATTACGAAATGAGAAGTCGAATAGAAAGTAAAGTTGTCATAAACCTATTTTTTTCCCTGTACATCTGTTTCTTCATTTCAAGCTGTAATAATTGAAACAAAATATTAAATCGATTCTTTTATTTTTATAATATGAAAAGTATAACAATTTTCTTTTCTTTTTTGTTTATTCATTTTTCTTTTTTTAGGTTTTGTTGAACCCTAAATGCTAGAATAAAAACGGATTCCATCATATTCAATAGGCAGCTATTTTAATGAAACGACGAGAACTCTTACTGTATAAATTTATAATTTATAAAAACAAATAAATAAATATTATTGACATGCCAGTAAAAAATAATATAAAATTTACTTCATTAAAATTGTATTTATTGACTGAACCTCAAGAATATTATTAAAAATTGAATAGTAATATAGTATATATAATTATATTGGATAATTTAAAGTGAAGCAAGTTTTTGTTCCTCTTCTGAAAATATAAAAATAACTTCATAAATGATACAAATTTGTTACAATTTGTCAAGAAAAATATTAACGTATCGGGATGACACGTTAAAAAAGAAATATACCAATTTGTCTTTTGAACACTTAAGAAAAAAAAAACGAAATACAAATAAATAAATATTTTATGAATTCCTATGTCGAGAGCCCAAAATTATGAAGGATACTATTCTGTGAAAGCTAAGAGGTTTATATTTCTGATCTGGGAGGAGGAACTTGAATGAATCGCTCCCGATGGTATCTCCAGGCCTGGAGGGAACATCTGGCAGATAAGGCGCCCTTTAATAAGAATCTCCGGCGACTTGGAGAGGATTCTGTGGTTGACTCTGGATTCCCCCTCTGGTCTTATCGTCGTCTTCTTGAGCATCTCGTGGCGGAGTGTATCATCCAGAGGAAGGCATAAGCAAGAGTTTTTTTATGAAAAAAAAATCTAAATTATATAAATATTTTTTCTTAGTTTATCATTGGTTACTTTGGAGAACCACTTCATCTGTTTCAAGATCTCCCAAGCGGAAATTCTTGATATCTAATGCGTTTTATTACTTTGGTGGACTCAGGTAATTTAAAATTATCTGAATTTTTCTGGTAACATTAGGTAACTAAACTCAATATCTCCTAACTCCTATTATAATATAACTTTATCTATATCTATACTATATCTATTATATAAAAGGACAAGATTTTTTCGTTCGTATTCTCTATCAGAAAACAACTGAACCAAATTTTAACCACTTCATCGCTATAGTTCTAGGAGGGTTTAGCAATAATAAAATCTTTAAAGTTTTTTAATTAATTTGTTATTATAAAAAATATAATATATGGATAACAATGAAATTTGAAAAGTGACCGGTAGGAGGCGCCATTCTACATGAGAGATTACAAAGGTACAGAGTTATATAGTGCTTGCCAAATTTACTTATATGTAATTAAATTATTTTTTATTGGGGTTTAACTTCCTTTGTACTCCAACCAAGGCAGATCCAACCAGATAAAATTAATAAAATTATTTTAGCCTAATAAAAATTATTAACATATCAAAATGTCGATCCCTTGCTTTTTAATATTGTATATTGTAACATATGATTAATGTGCCTTTAATTGTAAGTAGTGATAATACAGTCCATAATCCTCTAGACTTTCTTAATAGTCTCTGTCCATCTGGATAAACAACTCATACATTAAAATTAAAATTCGTATGTCCAATCATGCTTTTATGTAACCTTTGAACACCTAATCACTGCAATTTTATTCTTGTTAGAAATTACTGCTTGAAAATATCATTGAAGAAATATGCTCAAAAGCATATTTCAATACAAGATTTTTAATTATAAACAAAAACAACTTCAGTTAGTTCAAAATATCAGTTTTTTTTCTTATGAGAGCGGGCGAAGCCCCTGAGAGGTTACCATGTCACCGTATTATGTAGAGCTTGAAATTTATAATAAATTTTAATTATATTAAATTAAATAATTTAAAAAAAATGTAGATATGTGGAGCAACAACCGGTATGCGGTTACCACTATTCTGGAATAAAGTTTACAAATTTAAACTACTGAACCACTCTGTGCCAAATTTTAACTACATCATCATCAATGTTTTAGGAAGGCAAAAATAAAATTTACAATACTAGTAATTTAAATGTACAATGATGAGTTGCAGAAGGGAGGTTCGCAACACTGTTGCATCGTATGGTTAGAAATTAAAATCCAACTAAATGAAATCAATAAGATTATGTTGGGAAGAAATTAAAAATATAAAAATTATTACCAAATCAAAATGCCGATCCTTTCCTTTTTGATATTGTGGGTAAAAATATTATTCATAAGCCTATAGTTTCTTAATATTCTCTGCCTATCAGGATTACCAACTCTTATATTAAAATTAAAAATTGGATTTCTAAATATGCTTTTACGTAATCTCCAGTGCAATTTTGACCAGGTTCTTAAAAATATCATGAAGAAAAAATTCTCATTAGCATATTCAGTATAAAATTTTTATCAGTATACAAAACTTCAACTAGTTAAAATTATCATGAGTTGTTTACTTTTGAAAGTGCTTGAAGCAAAGAGGGGGGTGCTAGTTCAAAAATACTAGAAGATTCTAAAATTCAAAACAATAGATTGATTTTATAATTCAAGAAAATTAACGCAAAGTAATTATAAAACATACGTCTTATTTCAAATTATACATCAAAATTTTAATTTATTTTTTACCGAGGATTTGAAATTATTTCTCTATGCGTTTATATTATTATTTTCTCCATTATTTAAATACTGAAAGTTATAACTGCTTTAGGTCCTTTAATGCAAGTTTGGATATGAAAACATATCACAATAGCTAAAAATTTATTTTTAATGTTTAAATTTGTCTTATCACGTCACTAATTCCTTATGAAGTCATGGGACAGTTACGTTCCAAGGTCAGGAAGACCGCCCGTTACAACTGTTTGTTTACCTCCCACTAAATAATTGATATAGCCTAGAGGCAAGTTGGAGTACTCAGAACTTATAATTATGAAGTGTTTTTCAAAGTAGTAATTATCGGTTTAAAAAAAAACAAACACTCATTATCCGTCTCAGGTTGTACAAGTGTTCTTAAGTCTTGTTTAACACGAAAGGTAAAAAAAATATCGTAAAGATTTCCAACTCTACTAATAATATTTATTTCAATTGAAAAATATTAATAATTATTTATATCATAACCTCCGTTTAGTAATTACACCCATAATCTTAATTTTCCAATAATTAAAAAAACAAATCATTCCTTATAGTCCAGTAAAGTAAGGCTCCAAAAGGCCGTTTTCAAGAAAAAACTGCGGAACTTTTATTCTCAACGGATCTTTATGTTTTTTGGGGTGCTGAATCCGAATCTGAAGTTTGCTACCACGTCAACCATCGGCTTCATATCGTAAAAAAACGCCAAAAAAAAACGTATATTTTTAATGATAACGAAGCTTTTATCGAAGAAAGTCTTAAAATATTAGTTGTAGCTGGAACTAGTACAAATGAAAAAAAGAAATCCGAAATCGGACCATTTTTCGCGAAGTTACGTTATTGGGAATAAATGGAGAAATCGGCCAACTTGCCGTCAGTCCCACAGCTCCGCGAAAACACGTTTATCGTAATCTTTTGGCTATAACTCTGAAACTTTTTGTCTGACACAACATTACTTTTTTCCTCTTAAATCTGATTAAATTTACTATAAGAATCAATAAATGAAGTTTTAATCAAACCCAATAAAATGTACATGCCAGCCCGCTAATAAAAACGTACTGTTGTAAAATCCAAGTGTTTTTGGGCACATTTGTCGCTCTAACTCCTCAAATAGTTGATCGATCCTAAATTTCTTTTTTCTATCTCAAAGCTGATTAAAATCGCTATCAGATGATATATGTAAATTATATTAAATCTTGTAAACCACCCAAGCTAGCATGCTAAATGTGTATGTTTTGGCAAAATATGTAAATTATGATTATGTTCAGTAGATTGGTGTGGGTATTTCACGGTGTTAATTATAAGTTACATATAGGATCCTATAGGATTAATTTGAATAAATTATGAATAGTATGAATATTCTTCGAAAAAAGCTTCATTATCGTTAAAAATAACGGGGTTTATTGGCGTTTTTTTGCGATTTTGAATATGAAGCCGATGTACAGTGCAGCGGTCTTACGGTCGAAGTAGACAAAAGTCATTCTTGATGGGAAAGACTTATAAAATCTTTATAACATTTTCAAAACAACATCAATTCTACATATTTCAATTTCTTTAAAACGGGCCTTTAAATAAAACTCTCAGTTGATCATTAAAAAAAAACAATATATTAAAGATCTATGAATAAAAATTAGGTTTTTTTAGACTAACAAAATAATAACTAATATCACAACAATAAAATTTACAAAACATGAATTGATTAAAGTACATCTGAAAATTATATTGATTCAGTGCTCGTTGACATGCTCTCATCAGATGACGTACCATAGATGGGATTGAAGTGAATCCATAGAATATTCGTCATCACCCAAAAGATATTTTTAAATGTCCTCTAAATTGTGCTTTGAATTTGAGTCGCTTGCTTTCCTGCTTGCAGATATTAAAGGGTCCGAAGATATTAATATATTAACATATATACACGCATATAAAATATTAATTACATCAATGTTTTTCTGGTCTATGTTTTCTGATATAAATAAACAGAGAACCATTCAAAGCAGTTCAAATCAGGAATGATTTGTATATTCATGATGTATATTTGTTATTAAATCAAAATATTTCAAAAACTAAGAATGTTTTGGGTCGAAATTGAAATATGTCGATTTGAAGTGTTTTTTTTTTTTAAATGTTATAAATATATTTAAAAAAAATGTTATTTAAAGATATTAAAGAAAAATATTATTTAAAGGTATTAATGAAAAAATGGTTATTACTCGCCTTCTTCGATGCCTGCCATACTAAAACTTCAAGTGACGTTGATGTGTACTTAACATTAAATAAGGGCCCAATAAATTGAAATTGTTTCGATGAGACAGATAAGCGATCTGAGAATTGTTCAAACATGATTTCTATCCTTTGCTTTTGTAATATGGGTTTAAAAGCTACAATTCCTTATCATTGAGGTTTCTATGAAAGGATTACTAAAGGAAACCAAGTTGGAAAAAAAAATAATCGCATTTTAGACTTTTGTCCATTGGCGGCCGCACTGCGCGATGGCTGCTGTTGTAGCTCTAACTTCAGCTTAGGCAAACGCTTATTTTACTGGACTATTAGATTATTAGAAGGATATAATTGATGTGCTACTGTAAACCTAGCTATAAATTAGTAGACACATTTAGGAAATTCTCAACATTTGTTTCTGAGCCGGGGTTTCCTAGGCACTTATAAGATTGATTAGATTAGATGAATATTGCGAGAGGATTAAGTGTTGGCTACTCCCCATTAGAAACACAAAATCATAATAAATTTATTTTGGTTTTAAATAAAGTTTAGAACCAACAAGGGAGACGCTGAGTCCTCCGCCAGAAGGATTTTTGCGTTTTAAAAGCGCGATTGTCTAAAGTAACCCCTTGAAAAGTAACTTGAATATTGACCTCAGTGGTATAATGTTGTCAAGCCCGATCCATACCATCTTGATTCGACTCCAGCATGTCTTTTCTACTTGTTCGGCGCGTCCGCTGGAATAGAAATGGTATATTCCCTCCAAAGGTCCGGAAGTCCTCTGGCCAAAGCGACCGCCACATTTCCAAATTATGTTAATGGTTTTGGGTAGCAAAGGGGCTTCCATACGTCTTAATTTATACCGAGGATAATTCATGCACTCACAGTAGCTCCCAGCCCTTTCTAATACAGACGCTTCACATAAATTCTCGGGCCTACTCTACGGCGACCGAATAAAAAAGGATAAAAATTATTCCAACTGTTATTTATTTTATTTTTTTTATTAATGACGGATTAACATTTTCAGTGTAGGTAGATATATTTTCCTTTATTACAAAAAAAAAAAAAAAAGCTCAAGTTGTTTATTTGACGCGTAATTATTTATGTAAGCCCCAAAGAGCCCCTTATGTTATTATTATTCGAAATATTTTATGTTTCCAAACCTCATCTTTTATTGAGATTATAGCGATAAAGATTAAAAAAAAAAAAAATGTTCCTGGGAGTTATTTGCTGAGCTCGATTGTATTTATTGAATTTATTTCTAATATTTTAATTATTTCACTCAATAATATTCTTTAATAAAAACATAAAAAGTTAAAATTTTATATCAAGCACCAGGCATCTTTTTAGGGCTGGCCAGTGTATATTGGCTCAGAAAAAATATCAATATCTCTACAAATTAAAGGAGCTATATTTTGACGGAATAATATTATTGGCCATAATAATATCCAAGGAAGAAGGTGGAAGGTCAAATACCGCTTCTTTATTTATAAAAAATATATTTTTTTTTATTCTTTTATTAATAGAAATTTACAACTGTATTACAAAACACATCTAGTAAATATGCTGTATACATATATGATATATAATGCCATGAATACAATTTGTAGAGGAACTACCCATTGGTAGTACTCTAATGAATATTTACAAAAGAAGATCACGAGGCCATCTTCTTTTCAGACGCCTTGGAGGATTGCCAGGAATGGAATGGGAAGCAAGTTGTGCAACAAGTGGATTTGGATGAGCAGTGAGTTTATTATGAAAGGAGAGGTATCTGGTTCGTGCCAAATCAGCGACGTATGGGATATTAAGGCCATTGTGGATGATTTCATTTGCGACAAAGTAGGGAGCATTAAGGATTTTTCGAAGGATTTTGGATTGAAGTGATTGGATGCAGGAAGAATTCGATGGTTTGGTGGATCCCCATAACTCTATTCCGTATGTCCAAATAGGTCTGATAATCGTCATATATATGATTTTTTTATAGTGAATCGGGAGATTTGAACGTTTGTCAAGTAGGTGTTGTAATAGTCGAAATCGACGTGCAGCTTCTTGTCTTTTCAATCTTGTATGAGGGTTCCAGGTAAGTCTGTTGTCCAGATAAAATCCAAGGTATCTTATCTGTTATACATTATTATGGTACTCCATTAAAGGATACAGGAGGACAGGATGAGGTAGGTTCTCGACGTAGGGTAAAGGTTATTTGCTGGGATTTACTCTCCAGTTATGACACCATTCTTCAAGGGAAGTGATGTGTGACTGGAGTGTCTGGGATGCAGCAAATGGATCATCATTGACTGATAACACGCTGGATAAAAAATATAAAATAAAAATATAAAAATACTTTATTCTATAGTGTCGAGTTTGAAAATAGGTATGTGTTAAATCCAAAATAAAAAAGAAGACTCAAATTGCACACAAATTAGAACAAAATACTTGAAAAAGTATTAAAGATTAAAGATAGAATTATAGGAATATATAATTTACATATTTGTTTTATTATTATTTTTTTTTATATTGATATAAAAACTTTTAGTTAGAAAATGTTACAATCAGCCACAGTTTAGATTAATAATTACTAATACTATGAATACACATTCATGTCTTACATACTAAAAAATTGCAAAAACGATAAAGCGGAATTATTAAAAAGAAGGTTGGAGCATTCCATTAAACATTCCTCACGAGATACACTCACAAAAGAACGAAACATAACTCATTTTACACGTATCTTATTAGTTATGTATATAATATCTTATTAGTATAAATAATATAATTTGTTATTATATATACTTATTAGTCATTTTGATTTTTTGTTATGAGAAATTTGTCTTCATTTTTTTAGCTAAACAATAGGTTGTTTATAGATCAACTTTAAACTGTAAAGCAAATTGCACGTCGTAACAGCAGAGTTGGGCAAAATTCAATTACATTGTAATCCGATTACAATTGCATTACATTATATTTCAAACAGATGTAATCGAAATACATCGGGTATGAATTACAGTATTCCCACAATGTAATTCAATTGGGATTACAATGTAATTCATCAATGTAATTCAATTACGGATTACATAATTGGATTACAGATTTCGATTACTTGTAATTCAAGGCATGAATTATTTGAAAATTTAGTTCGATTACAATATTTCTTCCATTAAATAGGCAAATAAATATCGGAATATCAGTTTTCACCTCCACCATTTTAGTTTTAAGTTTTCTCTTATTGTTAACGGTTTTGAACTATCGCCATCTTTTTCTTAGAGAGAGGAGTGGGGGGTATATTTCTAAATAGAGAACGGCTGGTCCGATCTTAATGAAATTTGATAATTATGTTTCTTTTGTACTTATTAGCGTATATTTGGGGTTTTAACAGTTTTACTAATTAGGGGGGGGTGGGGGGGGGGGGGGCTAAATTTCTAAATTGAGAACGGCTGGTCCGATCTTAATGAAATTTGATAATTATGTTTCTTTTGTACTTATTAGCGTATATTTGGGGTTTTAACAGTTTTACTAATTAGGGGGGGGTGGGGGGGGATAAATTTCTAAATTGAGAACGGCTGGTCCGATCTTAATGAAATTTGATAATAATGTTTCTTTTCGGACTTATTAGCGTTTAACATTTTTAGTAATAAAAACATGTATACATATTTAAAATTGTAATGTGATTTCGTAATTTCTTTTACCATCTTTACTTTATTATTTATTATATCGTAAAAAGTATGGATTAAACTTCTTTTTTAATATGTTATTACCACTCATTCTTAACTTTTATGATGTTATATAACGATCATTATTATTTCATTTAAATGAGGTTAACTTCAATATAAATTTTGGTACATTAAATGAAGGTATATTAAAAACCCTAAATATACGCTAATAAGTACAAAAAGAAACATAATTATCAAATTTCATTAAGATCGGACCAGCCGTTCTCAATTTAGAAATTTAGCCCCCCCCCCCCCCCCCCCCCCCCCCCCCCCCCCCCTAATTAGTAAAACTGTTAAAACCCCAAATATAGGCTAATAAGTACAAAAGAAACATAATTATCATAATTATTTCATTAAAATCGGACGAGCCGTTCTCAATTTAGAAATATAGCCCCCCCCCCCCCCCCCCCTAATTAGTAAAACTGTTAAAACCCCAAATATACGCTAATAAGTACAAAAGAAACATAATTATCAAATTTCATTAAGATCGGACCAGCCGTTCTCTATTTAGAAATATACCCCCCACTCCTCTCTCTAAGAAAAAGATGGCGATAGTTCAAAACCGTTAACAATAAGAGAAAACTTAAAACTAAAATGGTGGAGGTGAAAACTGATATTCCGATATTTATTTGCCTATTTAATGGAAGAAATATTGTAATCGAACTAAATTTTCAAATAATTCATGCCTTGAATTACAAGTAATCGAAATCTGTAATCCAATTATGTAATCCGTAATTGAATTACATTGATGAATTACATTGTAATTGTAATTCATGAAGTAATTGCATTATATCATGTAATGTAATCCCGGCCGGGATTACAATTACAGTGTAATCGTAATTCATAGAATATATTTCAATTACATTTTGCCCAACTCTGTGTAACAGACTACTTCAACATTTTCATCTCTCTCTCTCTCTCTCTCTCTCTCTCTCTCTCTCTCTCTCTCTCTCTCTCTCTCTCTCTCTCTCTCTCTCTCTCTCTCTCTCTCTCTCTCTCTCTCTCTCTCTCTCTCTCTCTCTCTCTCTCTCTCTCTCTCTCTCTCTCTCTCTCTCTCTCTCTCTCTCTCTCTCTCTCTCTCTCTCTCTCTCTCTCTCTCTCTCTCTCTCTCTCTCTCTCTCTCTCTCTCTCTCTCTCTCTCTCTCTCTCTCTCTCTCTCTCTCTCTCTCTCTCTCTCTCTCTCTCTCTCTCTCTCTCTCTCTCTCTCTCTCTCTCTCTCTCTCTCTCTCTCTCTCTCTCTCTCTCTCTCTCTCTCTCTCTCTCTCTCTCTCTCTCTCTCTCTCTCTCTCTCTCTCTCTCTCTCTCTCTCTCTCTCCCTCTCTCCCTCCCTCTTTCTGACAACAGCTTTTGTAACGGCGACGAAAACAGTGAGCAAACTTACGATCATCTCATTTATGACTGCAGACATTTAAAAAGGTACAGACGCAAACTGATATCCAAAGTCCTAATGAACGGAGGCGAATAGCCGCCTTCAAAGAAGGACCTCACAGACAAATACTTTGATGAGTTTGATGCATTTGTGGGTCATGTTGATTATATAGAGATCAACAATTAAACTGTTTGTCTATATTTTTCCCTCGATTTGCTTATACAGGGAGTTCAGCATAAGACTGTAGTGACTTCGGGAGGCGATTCTAGGCATCATTTGCAACAAAAAAATTGCAACAAAACATCATGATTTTACCGCATTTTATTGCAGTTCCCTCCTATGTAGCGACGTACAGTCCAATAGATCAAATATTTCAGTGTTACTTTTCTATTAATAAAACATAATTTACGAGTGCTGCAATATAAAGCGGCAAAATTATGATGAAGTTCGCCTAGCAGTAGATGCAGTAAAAAGAAGATCGGTGCTGTGTACGAGAGAAGATGGAGAACATTTTGAACAATTACTGTAAATTAAGTATGTAAATTTTAATTTAACTATCTTAAAATTCAAATATTAGAATAAGATAAATAGGTAATTGTGAATCAATTACTTTTCTAATAATAAAACTATTTAAAATTTCTGATCATTCTCTCAGTATTTCCCAAGAACGAAGAAACTGGGACTATATAAAAAGTAGTTAAAAAAGAAATTTAGGCTAACACACTGTTATAAATGTTTTCTATATTTTTGACGATTAATAATTATAATTTAATATAAATTGGAGATCGCATTAAAGTGAAATAAAGACACTTAATTTCCTAAGATCTTCTCGGTTGTCGACAGGGAATGTCTTTTGAGAACACCCCGTAAGCCAGGACGGAAATAGAACCCGTCCATATTTCAAAGCTGTATAGAGAAAAATCTAAACATAGAGGAAGAAAAATATATAAAAATTCCTGGGGTGAGAGTGCGGGAGAAACTGTGTAAAGGTAGACTGCCAGGTATAAAATTAAGAAGCGATAAATCTCGATAAATGATCTATGCAAGAGCCAGTTCATATATTGTCTCAGGTTTGGGTCTCGCCCAACTCTAACGCCCCAAACGTTAAATCAGACCCTATTAGCTTTTATATCAGTTTTGGACGGCCATCGTCCTCTTTGGGAATTATATTACTGTTTATTTTATGGGGCGGAACCGTTTCTAGAATTTAAATAATTAAATATTCCTATAAAATAATTTCTCTTACTCTAATCTGTGTGAACAAGAAAATAATAAAAAAATATTTAAATACTGACAGGAAGAAGATCCCACCCAATCTCCTTTAAATGTATAGGTCCCTATTTTCTTTTGCCAGGGCATATGAAAAGTATTGGGATTTTTAAAAAAAAACATTAATTAAGTAACATGAGGTGCGTTGCTACATATATACCAGGTTCTTTGCTACATAGATTATTTGTATTATACTTTTTAAAAATTAAAAAAAAAAAAGACTTTAAATATGCTGAAGTTGTCCTAAGGAGGCAAAAGAAAAGGACTTTTGAAAGATATTAGGACCTAGGAAGAATTTAAACAGGTAAAAAAGTCAGCAGGTAGGTTGATTTTTTTCCTTCCTTGTGACTGGATGGGTTTTTTCCCCGCTCCTATTGGTAAAAATTTTAATAGGGCGTATTAACTGTTTTATCAAATTCCAGAGTTCAAAAGTCTATAAATATCTTAATGCTATTTATTATTTGCCAATACTTAATAATCCCTTTAGAGTATTCTCTAAGCTTGTTTCTTACCATGGACCTCTTAAAAAAAAAGCCTCAGATCAGTCATTTATTTCAAACAACAAACATGACAGTGTCCTACGAAATTCTCGTAATTTTAAGACATCACTGGAAAAAAAAATTCATAGCCGCTAAAGCAACTCGTGAAATTATTAAATATGAGGGGTAGGTGTCTTTGAATAGCGCACTGCGCGGCGTTGTTTTGAAAAATTTAGAAGTGGAGATACGACGTTGCAAAGGAAGATGGGCTCCGGACGGCCATTAAGGCTAAACATCCCGATTTTTAGTAAGATTTTTTTTCAAGAGATGGCAGCACTTTTGGGGCGAATTTATTTTTGCTCTCATTTGTGAACAGAATCATCAATATTAGATCTGTATTACGGATTTGGTAATAAAACCCCCATTAAATTCACGCTACGTTTTCCGAATTTTTTTTTTTGTCAATTATTTTAGAATTTAAAAAAATTATCTGGCGAACTATTGATTTTTTTAAGAAAAGCTGGTTATAGTCCTAAGTTAATTGAACACACCTATGCAAACAGATTCATTTTCGGTTGCATAGGTTAATCGTAATTTGAAAAATACGATTTGTAAGGAAGCGGTGATTAGGTTAGTAGGCTACCTTCTGTTGTAGTGGGGGAAGGGCTGTGAGGGCCCAGCTCCCAGTCAGCTACCGATCTAACGTCTCCCCAAGAGTGGAACATTTGACAGAAATTTGATATACATTTTAGAATATAAATAACATTTTAAAAAACGAACCTGTGTGCAAATTTCAAAATAACAAAAAGGAAAAAAAAAAAAATCTAAAACAAGCTCTTTTAAAGCATAGTTAGAATATTTATGAAATTTATAAACATTTTTAAACCCTGGAGATATTAAAAATAATAAACCGACAAAAAATTATATTTGGAACAAATAACGAGTTAACATATGAATACTTTATGTAATTAAAAATACCCTAAACAAATATTTTGGCACTGTTCAAGAGGAATTTATTTCACTGATTACTATATTCGAACAACGAAATTCAAAGTGTAAAGTAATCATTAGGACCAAAACAGTTTTCCACATTCAGTTGACATTTTCAGCTACTGAACCAACTCTATATAATTCGGTACTATACTTTCTTACTGATTTCCAATACCACAAATGCCCTGTATTTTTATATTCTCTGGAACCTGATGAATTAGGGTTTGGTAGGAATTGAGAAAAACTTAG
The DNA here is from genome assembly GCA_003667255.2 of Euschistus heros. Lineage (NCBI taxonomy): Eukaryota > Metazoa > Arthropoda > Insecta > Hemiptera > Pentatomidae > Euschistus > Euschistus heros. Next base: position 1,072,971 of record RCWM02000011.1, read on the forward strand.
TTTACAGTAAGGCTCAAAGCTTTCTTCTTCCTTATGATTTATCGAACATCATATCACTTTGTATTGTTTTTATGTTTTAAGTTATAAATTTTGGTTTTAATTTTATAAGAATATTTTAACGAATAAAAAATTGTATTAAAAAAAAAAAAATGTTGTTTAATAAAATTATCTAATTCGTCGCCAAGAAAAAGTATTAAAAAATTCCGAAGTGTGAGATTTATACTTACTAAAAACCTAGTGTTTTTTTTTACTGCTACATTCATCAAACCGTTGTCTGGTAACAACTGCATTTTATCCAATAGATGTTATACATAGCCTACTTCAAAATTCAATTAAAACTCCAAATATTATGTATACATCATAGAGCAGGGTAGTCCTTTTTGGTATATCACTACATTCATTTCGTATATCTCCGGTGGGAAATTTCACTGCAGCGCCCCTTTTGAAGTTTCGTTTTCATTTTATTATATGTTTTATTGTACTCCATATACATGTCTACAATTGAAGGAAAAGTTGGCCTCTTTAGGCCTAAGACCCCTGTACTATAAAAATGAACAGAACCCCAGTGGTAGAATTTCCCACCTGCAGTATATGAAATGAGTGTAGTTACAATAAGGACCACTGAAATTTGAAAATCACGTAATGAACTAACTAGTTTTTAAAAAATATAAATTTCATGTTCTCATGGTAATTATGTTTAATACAATCTGTAAACTTATTCATTTATTTATTTATTTATTTATTTTAAAGCAAAACTGAGTTTCTTTACTTTTCACTGAAACAACAGTTTTAACGACAAATAAGTGGATCTATTTAAAAAAAACAACATTTAATTATATATATATATATATATATATACATATAAACGTAAATAAATCGAGAAATAATGAGTAAACTATAACTGTTTATTTAAAGAAGTGAAATTTTTAATTTTATTGATAACAGTTAACTAAGAAATATATAACTGTTAATAATTTATCAATTCCTAAAAACTGTTTCATTGAACCCTTCAACATGAAAACACATTTGTAATATAGAATGTTATAGCTGATATTTATAAAATTTGATAATCAAGCTTCTTGCATGTCTACTAAGAATTTCAAAGTAAAAACAACATACATATTAGAATATTAGGTTTTTTATTACTAAAAACCTAAAATTACCTTAATTATTCATTAGAACTTCATAATGTAAATAGAAATTATCTGGAATATGAGTCCTGAACTAACTACTTTGGCAAAGAATTAAAAAGGAACTTTAAAAAACTTTTATCGGTCTCTGTAAATGTAAATTCACTCTTACAGATTTGTTTCATTTGATCCATGAAAATTATTTATTAATAAATAAAATATAATTGAAATAACAAATGATACCTCGGAATAATAATAAAACATTGGGCTATAAGGATATTTATACCTTGAGAGTACTACTAGTCAAATAAGGAGTTTTAGACAGCAAATCTCGAAAAAAAGGATTAACCGTTTTCAAGATAAAGTGTGGAAAAGCAGTAGCGGGCATCGACAAACATTTGCTTCAATTCCCTTCATCAATCGTTTCTCAGAAAAAATGTCGGAATCAAAGTTGTAGAACATTAAATTTTCTTTAATTTCATATATACGTTTTTGGCACTTGAATCAAATATTTGACAAAAAGTGAGGTAACAATTTGTTTTTCTCGATTATTATCGATATTTAATAACGTATATCTCGAAAACCGTTGAGCGTTAGACAAATGATTAAAGAAATAATTTTATAGAAAATTTAATTAGCTTTGATCTGTATCATATTTTTCCAGAATCCACCGTTTTCGAGATATAATCGAAAAACTGAAACATGAGATCTTCTCCACTTCCCCCAACGTAAACTTCCACTTCCACTTCTACCAAATCGCAAACACATAAGATCACCTAACCTCTTAATGGTAATGCAATTCTACTATTGGTACACCCGTCGGACGTTTATTCGACGGCTAAAATCTGATTATTTTTTTGGAATTTGGTCATGATTAAACCAAACGACTTTACATACCCATTTTGTGTTAAGTATTCAACACAGTACTTTATTTTCAAAAATATTAAGGCATTGTAACAACTTAACGTAAGATAAGCGAGTTCCACATCCCTCGAAAACTGTTCCGAGAATAATAATAATAGTAGTCTTTTAAAAACAAAATTTTTGAATTTCTGGAGAAACAACAAAGGAGTATTTAAAAAAAAAAAAAATACGAAAATTTAAATTAATACGATTTTCTAAAGTTTAGCATTATCTAGTGCATGTCCCTCAAGAATTTATTCAAAATTACATTATGCCTATACACCATCGAATGCAATACTTAAAAAACGCAAGAGGTGGATATAAAGCTTATTGATTAAAAATATTATAAATTTAAAATTTTCTAGATTTTTTCTTTTTTAATTTCCGCTGTGTACTTCTAAGGAACACGTGCCATTATCAGTCCTTCGTTCTTACTTACATTAGTATTTATTTTGATTACTAATTGATTTTATTTTTATTATGAAATTATTCATTTATTATTAAATTATTTTTAATATTACTAATATGTTTCATATGCACAGGTTAAAATATAACGGAAACTTTTAAGTAAGAACAAAAAAAACCAGTTTTCCCCTCTTAAAATTTCCAATTTTATAGGAAATGGATTGTTGGAAGGGTCTCCCGACACACATAATAGATACTCGGTTGACATAATTTGGGTACGGGATTCAGGAGTGCAGTGTATTACCCAATGAGATACCGCATCTCCGTAAAAAAAAAAAAAAAAAAAAAAAAAAAAAAAATGTTTAACAAAAATTTATAAAACAATTATTTAAAAAAAAAGACAACCTATTTAAACTTACAAATAAGAATATTTATTTTTTTATTCCATTTCAGGAGAAGCAACTCTGGGATCTCTTTGGACCTGAACTGCCCCTCAATAAATATGGGGCAGTGAGTGTAGCCAGGGTGGGAAGGTCAAGATTTATTCGTGGGTTCACCATGAATTTAAAAAAAAAAAATTATTTTATTATATTTAATGAGGTTATTCCATTATTTTTGTTCTCTTGTTTTCATTTATTTCTTATTGTACATGTTGTTTGAATGGATTTATAAAGCAATTTATAAAGGCAGATTGTAGTACTTTCTCAATAAAATTTTTAAAAAAATCAAGAACGTTTCTAGGGAATAATTATTTTTACTTCTCCCCAACGGTGTAGTATAGATTGCCACGAAAGGAGAATCCAAAGAATTTTCTGAGGTCCAAAACTCCAGTCGAAAAGGATGCTTTCGGCATCCATACCAAGCAGTTTTTCGAAAGTCGACCGGCTCAAATAGATGTTTAACATTTTTAAAAGAAAAAAAAAAGAAAACAGGAGAAAGAAATAAATAACCAGGACTACAAGAGGTCCTTAAAAGCAGAGTAAAGCTCAGGTTGAGATTGTTGGAAGGAAGGCAAAAGTGGAAAGAATTTCAGGAGAGTATTAGTCTCTCGGCACCCAGCTTTTTTTTTTCTTTTCTTTTCTCTTATTTCTTTTCATGAGATTTCCTTTCTGGAACCGCCCAGAAAAACCGCCGAATTTATGGGTCCGCGGCTGAGGAAACTTCCCCGATGCAACATTTTTATAACTGCATTAGGGATTCTGAATGCGGACTGTACATTCTCAATCCGGGGGACTTTAAATGGAGGTGAAAGCGATGGTGGATTGACGGTGTGATAATGGAGCGACTTTTTGAACAAGCCCTGTATTTCAAAGGAGCTGCTCTCATAAATCCCCGACTAACAGTATCGGGGTATTCGCCGTTGGAAAGTGCCCAGTCTTTCTGCATCCCACCCTTTCCTCTGGCGGATTAATTGCTATGAAAAATATATTTTCTCATTACTGTGAAATATTACAATGCATTCAATAGGACAATGTACTTTTGGACCTAAGACCTAAAGGTACGAAAAGATGAATGAACTATCCATAAGTACAAGATTTTATGTAATACTGGCACCTTTAGTCGCGCCTTCGAACGCTCTCAGAAGTGAAGAAATTAAGTATTTTTAACTAGTAATTAGAGTTTTAGGATTGATGAATTAAATGCCACTTCTATTGAGAAGTGGCAATAGAAGTGCTCAATGGAAGTGGCGTTTAATTCATCAATCCTAATTGTATTGATCCTTCTATATCATCATGCGTACCTCAAGTAATTAAAGTTTTATTTGTTAATCCACTAAAATCTTGTATTGTAGTAAGCATTTGATATGAATTATTTCCTCAATAACATTTTCAAGCAAAGCTGTAATTTTTAACCTGATTTTAATTTCACTGATTAGGCACTTAGAGACTATCAATCAACTTTTGCAAATAATGGACTGCAATTGGGCACAACACAATTGAGCTTTCTTATATAAAATATTAAAAACCAAAGGATCTACATTTTGATTCGGTAATTTCATCTCGTTAAATTTTAATTTCTTACCATAAAAGTATATGATAAATAGTGTGGCTAGTCTCGTATCTGCCAGTCAACAATGTACATTTAAATTATTAATATTGTAATCTTTATTATTCTAAGACTTTCTAGAACTAAGAAGATGATGTAGTTAAAATTTGGTGAGGATGTATTCAATAGTTTTACCATTGCCAACTATCTTATACATATCGGTTTATTTTTAAACTTGATTGGGATCACTTCATATCACACCAAATATTTACACATTTTTTAATAACAATATAACAAAAAATATGAAAATTTTATTATCAAATGCAAGCTCTATATAACACTGTACCTTCGAAACATCCCATGTAAAATGGCGTTTGCCACCTATCGGTTAATTTTCAAACTTCATTATCTACTTATTATCGCTTTTCAAATAACAAACATTTGGTAAATCAATAGATTTAATAATTTCTAAATCATCTTTTATATATATAAAGATGATATGGTCAAAATTTGGTACAGATTGGCTCAGTAGTTTTCGCTTTTAATGATCTCAAATAAAAAATGGCTTGTCCTTTTATATAATAATGGGGTGTATAAAAAAATGACCGTTTTTGAAACAAATATTTGTATTATTATTTATTTAATATAAAATACAATTCATACTTAAAGTATAGTCCATTGTTATCTACCATCATTACCCATCTGCTATCCAATTGCTCGATGCCACGCTGATACCATTACTTGGGATGGCTGTCAAAGAACTCTTGGTCAGCATTTTCAACTTCCGCAAAATTATTAAATTTTTTCCCTTGAAGAAAATGGGCCATGAATCGAAACAAGTAGTAATTTGAAGGTGCAAGGACTGGAATATATGGTGGATGAGGCAGGAGTTCAAACACATGAAGTTCTAACGTCGTATCTCCACTTCTAAATTTTTCAATCCTCTTCCTCTTCAAGGACACCTTCCCCTTCTCATTTAATAAATTCACGAGTTGCTTCAGCGGCTGAAATTTTTTTTTTCTAGTAATGTCTTAAAATTACGAGGAAAGAGAAATAAATGACTTAACTGAGGCTTTTTTTTTAAGAAGTCCAGTGTTAGAAACAAGTTTATAGAATGCTCTAAATGGATTATTAAGTATTGGTAAATAATAAATAGCATTTAGATATTTACAGACTTTCGAATTCTGGAATTTGATAAAACGGTCATATTTTTTTATACGCCCTATTAGTATAGATTCACATAAGATAGATATGAACTATTGCAGCTAACCAATACCTTTATTTTAACAAAACACCTGATTCTGATAATGCAAGATTTCAAATCTTACACATACTTATTTAAACAGATTCAAAGTTCTAATTTTAGACAATAGTGACAACAGACAATAGTTGGGAAATTTTCGATCCGTGCAACACCTACAGAACTAGAGCTTGTGATAATGAAAACTTTTTAAGGGTGAAAAAAATATTCCTGTTTTCATTCAAATCAATATAGCCTAAACTGTAGGATATGGTGACAAATGTTATGTAACAAAAATTTCCTCCATCAAATTTCTGTTCAGGAAATTGTCAAATTTTTGAACAGAGGAACACCAACAAAACTAAAGAGTGTCAATAAAGCCCAACACTTAATAAAATTTGGCAAAGCTGACTTTTTTCATACAAACATAGCTCTTAAAGGGTAGGTTCTGGTGACAAATGTTATCTAACAAAAAATATTTTCCATTAAATTTCTATCTAAGAAATTCTCATCGATTTTCGATCAGGGCAACATCAACTGAGCTAAAGAGTGCCAAAATGTTACATTTCTGAAAATGAAAAAAACGTTAGAGCAGAAACGTATAGAAAAAATTTATTCCACAAATATTTTATTATAAAAAAAAAAAAAAAAAAAAAAAAAAAAAAAATGATATCCTCGACTGAAAATAGATATTTAGTTAGTTGCTAAGTGAGAGCCGTAAATGTCCTAATGGGTTGGAAGTATGTGATGATCTGCCTGCCATTGCGGTCTAGGGCCTAACCACATAACAGGAGCATCGTCCTACCATCTCTTTTCAGAGCTCATCATTTGTTTAGCCAACTGTGGAGGAGATCCCATGTCTCTTCTTTATATAATTCCGTCTCGCAAGCATAGCTGCAGATCTCGCCTGTCGAAATATTATATGACAGTACTTAGCAATTACTATCGGGGAACACTAAAATACTGGGCTGTAATAATAGTTTTTTACTAATTATATCAATAATTTTTTGAGATGCTTGTGTAGGGCAATCTTAAGTGTCTAGACGATATTTAACTCTCGAGTTGTCGCGTGTGGCTCAGTTACAAGAAAGGTCGCGCGGATGACTATAGTCATCCACTAAGTTTTCTGGTGTTTTAGCAATAGGCATCTTTTTTAATCCCTTTATATTCAAAGATACTTTCCAAAGGAGAAGAGAAATAAATTATTAACTAAAAATACTGAAATATAAGAAAAGTATAAGATCATTATCAACACATACCAAGTTAAAATTAATAATTACGGGGAAGGTCGCGTGGATGACAAACGAAATAATTCCCTCAAATAGCACAGTACTTCAAAAATATCAGTAGAGGCCATTCAATGTAATTATAACAAACTCTGATTGTATTAGTTTTACTATTGTAAACAAAAAAAATTATAAGGTTAGGTAGAGATCTACTGGTCGGGAATATCAAATAGCTACTAACAGAGGTACTGATACTATCCCCCTAGCCTCCCTTTGCAGACTTTAGGCTCGTCATATTCATACATGCCAAAACACATAGTAGTAATGTTAAGAGAAGTGGAGGACTATTGTCATTCGCTCGGCCACTCGAGGGTTAAGTCCGTTTTAGATAATTTAAAAGGGAAATCATGAGATGAGAAGTAATTAGAGTAATTTGCAACCGGAGCGGAGGGCATCTCCCAAATCAAAATGACCGATTCTGAAGATTAGTAAACAACTATTGTTAGATTAGTAAATAAATATTTACTACGTAGTCCTAATGCACCATCATAGATTACATTGCAAACTTTCATACATATATATATATATATATATATATATATATATATATATATATATATATATATATATATATATATATATATATATCAATTAGCTTACACTAATAATGTGATATATTTCAATAATTTTTTATATCAGTGCAAGTAAATATGACTCGTTTTAAGGGCAACAAAATACTGATGGTTATTATTACCCTTTTTTTATCTTCATTATACTCTCTGCAATGCAATTATAACAGTAATTTTAACTTTACCATACCACATTTAAATCTTCCAGATTATTTTCTTTGAATTGAAGCTGTAAGCGGTTTCATTTTAATCGCTCCATATGTATGACAATATAATCCAATTTTTTTTTTTGAACTTTATTTCTTGATTAACCCCTGTTAAATAAACACAACCAGCGAATGTGCTGAAAAAAAAATGTAATAAATAAGGTGTGCAAAAATGAGGGAGACCATTACACATCGGTACCTCCTCCTGACATTATTCTTGGTTGTTCTTCATTGTAGCCTACGGTACACAGAGTCAGGAATATGTATTATAGCCTTATTCTGTATGAGTATGGCCATATAGTTTGTTGTGAAATATTTTATATTGTATTCATAAGGTATTAGTTGACTGTGAAGTATTTAGAGATGTAGATTGTTAGGGTAAGCAGTCATAGATACACAGCAAATCGAAATAATATTTTAATTTATAATGCCGACGTTTCGACTTGCATTGCAAGCCTTCATTAGGGCTAGAAGAAAAGAAATCAAGCAAAAAGGAATGACTAAATTGTAGAAAATATATGAAAAAAACGCACAAAAGAAACATAAGTATGAAAAGAATAAATGTATAAGAGTAAAGACAATATATAAAGACTATTGAATTAAGGTTAAAATGAAAAGAAATTAAAATGAGTGATAGTTACTTAAAAGTTAGTGAGTAATTTCAACAATATAATTGGTAAACATTAATTATATTGTTGAAATTACTCATTAACTTTTAAGTAACTATCTCTCATCTCTCATAACTATATCTCATACAATATGTACAATTAAATTAGAAGAAAAAAAATACATATACAAAATATTAATTAAATAAATAATAAAATAAAGATTAATTTTTTTTTTTTAAATTGAAATATATTTGACGTACTAGTTGATGCTTTCTGTCGACTAATCGCCGACTACAAAAGCACCCGATCAACTAATTATGAGTAATATATCAGTGTCAGAAAATAAATTTATGACTATGTATTTTGAACTTTATCAAGAAAATTGAAACAGGTTTACATTTTGATAACTTAAATATTTGAATTGGGTTTTCGTCGTGTTCAACAACGTCAACATTTACTAGACTAGCGTTTTAAGCTTCCAATCAATTAAAAAAAAGGTTCGTTTACAACAGAGTAATCAGGTCTATTCAATTTTTTTATTGATATTTAAAATTAAATTCGTCAAGTAAATATGATGATGACGAAAAAAAAAAAAAAAAAAAAAAAATATGTCAGTTGCTTGTAAAGCACCCATTGGTAGCACTTATAAAAGTTGTATATAATAAAGTAATAAAGATACCTCTGAGGGTTGTCTGGAATAGAATGTGAAACAAGTTGTGATACAAGTAGATTTGAATGGCTCTGTATTTTGCTATGTAAGGATGGGTTTCTGGTTGGGACTAGATCAACAATATTTGACAAATTAAGATCGTCATGGATAAGTTTGCTTATGACAAAGCAAGGAGCACTTAAAATTTTTCGAAGAAAGTAAGGATTGGATATGAGACGAATTGGACGGATTAATAAATCCGCAATTAGGACATATGAACTTTGACTTTTGGGTTTAACTAAACCATATAATTTATCTAAACATTCCCCATTTCTAAATGTTATCTTCAATTTTCTTATGTCACATATAAACTTATTTGTAATTTGTTACATCTTATTTTACTAGAGGAAATATTGTTAAAAAAAAAAAAAATATTCAGGAAAATTTCTAATTATAAAGTTCTATAAACGTATGGTTGCTTTACAATTTATTGTAATACTTTTTCCTCGTATATACTTACTGTTTTTATATATTTATTATATAGAGGTAAAAATAAAAAATAAACTAGTTTAAAATTATATAGTTTGATATTATATCATATCCCTCAAGCATCATCATGTCAATAATATTATATTTGTTACTAGAATTTTGTTTTATTTTCTGCTTCAAGAATCAACTAAATTATAATCAGTAAACAGATAATTCAAAGGAGATATGTTTTATTTTCGTATAAGGTAGTGGTTACACCACTCAACATAGATAAAAGTGCATTTTGACAAGTTTTTCTGTGTAGTATTTCGTAGCGCTAAAGGAATTCAGCTCTTTGTAGGCGTAACCTGATAATAGTTACATGTCAGCAAAATATTTTACCGAAACTACGATAGTGTGTCAGCCTTATTACCTAATTAATTTTCAAAACATTTTTAAAAGTGTCTATTCCTATTGATTTCCTTCGGTAAATGTATTGTTATTTAATGCTGTGTTGCAGTTTTTATATCTGACCATTTTCCCATTTTATAACCATTTTAATTCTTACGGCAAATATAAAAAGTTTAATTATTCAATATTTAAATATGTTAGTAGTTGTTTTTTAAAAACTATTTATTGATATTTAAAACTGTAACTATTATATACAAGGTAATTTAAGAAAAATGATTGCAATGACATGTCAATAACATGTAAACAATTACTCACTAGTAGTACTCCAATAGTTCTTCATTAGAAGATATCCTGGCCATTTTCTTTTCAGACGCCTCGGAGGATTATCGGATCATGAGTGTGAAACAAATTGAGAGACTAGAGGGTTAGGAGTTTAATATAAGGAGATAGGTATCTGGTTTTGGCAAATCAGCAACATGTGGAAAATTAAGATCTTTATGAATACGTTTGTTTGTGGCATAATAACGAGCATTGAGGATTTTGGATTGTAAGGATTGGATACAAGAAGAATTGGAAGGTTTATTGGAGCTCCAAAGCTAAACTTCGAATGTCCAAATAGGTCTATTTATAAGTAATGCCATGTAAATAGGTATTTAGGAATTTATTGGGAGCTTTGAACGCTTGTCAAGTAAACTGACACTTTCTATACCCTAAAAGTCATTTTTTTTTTTTTTTTTTTTTTTTTTTTTTTTTTTTTTTTTTTTTTTTTTTTTTTTTTTTTTTTTTTTTTTTTTTTTTTTTTTTTATAAGTGGTGCTTAGATAAATAATGATACACACACACACTCATATATATATATATATATATATATATATATATATATATATATAGAGAGAGAGAGAGAGAGAGAGAGAGAGAGAGAGACAGAGAGAGAGGGAGAGAGTAGAGATATGTTAGTGATTCTAACGAACAATGTCAATATTTGTCGTTTCAAATATTGATTGTGAACAGCCTTGGATTTTATCAAATACACAAATGTAACAATACCGATTGATTCTGTATTTAAACAGTTTTAACTTCGGAATTGACATTGCATTTAAAAAAACATATTTTTTTTCTTTTTTTCTCCTAATATCACATCTCTACGTTCAGCCATCAGAGACAACAAAAATAATTACAGTTTTTTTGAAATAATTGATAATACTTGATCAAGTAGTGATAAACCTATTTATTGCTGTAATTTTGTAGAAATTAATTTCTGTAAGTATAAATATAAATATATTTATATTATATCAAATATAAAACTATGAAAAGAAATAAGTAAAACTAAATAAAAAAATACAAAAAAAAAAAGGATGAATAGACAAAATCTAACATTCAATGTTCTAAGTAAATTTCATCATAGAAATGCAGCATTTTGAAGATTTATTTTCTAGTTCCAATGTAGAATATTTTTTGAAGAGGTTCCATGTCGAAAGATTTGCGATCGAAAAGTTAAAGAAGACAAATAATAAAAAGGTCTAGAAAACGTAGATTTTTTGTTTAAAAAAATGTTTAAAAAAACCCAAGCCTAATATATGAGTCCTAATGTCCAATGTTTATATACATTTGGATATATTTTTTCTTGACTGCTGATATTGACTGTGTGATTGGTTTCTCAAGGTTCAGTAAATAATATGACAACTTATTTTGGCGACGTTATAGGACTATATTTTTTAAAATCATGCCCTAAAGAGGACAGCAAGTATTGTATGAAGGCATTCCACATAGGTTCTATTTTAAGCCGGGAAAACCCACACAGTCCTCTTTCGAACCAAAACCTATTAAGTCCATTTTTTTTTTTTTTTAATTATCGATTTCATTAAATATAAACCTGTTAAGTCTGCTTCAAAATTACCTTGAAATTCAGTTTTCATATCAAATCCTGCTAAGTCCATTGTTAACCATCAAATTCAAAGTTAGGGTACTATTTGGCTTCCATAAAAAGGCTGATGATAAAAAAGAAGCATATATAACTCATTCGGAAAATGACGATGCTAATGATAAAACTTTTTATAAAATTTAAATTTTCACGTTTTTTTTTTTTCCTCCTGAAAATTTTTTAAAAAGGACTTGGCAGGTTTGGACTCTAATAGCCTCTTATATATTCTATTTTAAAGTCCCATTCTTGATGTTTGTATACTACAGTTACAGTTTGTCAGTTTAGTCCCTACACATCTATGTGGTATCAGTAACATTGTAAGTAAATTCATACTCCTTCATCTTTATCATATTTATCCTTTATTGTACATGATTTGATTAGAAGGGATTCAATCGTTATATGAATACAGGAATATATATAGGGAATGTGTATAAAGAATATATATATATATATATATTTGTTATTACATATATTTTTGTTTATAGCTTATTAACAGTTATTATGTACCGTGGTTCTTAGTTCACGTAAAATACGATACGTTCCGTCTTTTTAATTTTCATGACACAATAAAAGACTTAAAACTAAAAAGATTAAGCGGCAGCTAGTGGGACGAATGGCCGATCTAGCAGGAAAAAAGTCATAATCAAAATTAATGAAACTATTGTGATAGGTATATAGTTAAGTAGTTTATGGAACATTATTAAAGGTTCTTCCGTTTTTAGGAGATGGATTTCAAGGTAAAAACAACGATGAAAGTAGTACCTAACTCGACAGGTCAAATTTTGTTGAAACTATTGATTCTTTGAATCTAAATTTTTTTATCATCATATTGATATTTTTTTATTATTCTTTTGTAATTAGTGAATATAGACAATCATTATACCAGTAAGCCATTCTCAAAATATTTTTAAAATAATTTGACCTATTATATTATTTTTTTAAAAGTGCCGTAAACTAAAGCATATTTTAAACTAAAAAATATCTATTACTAAAAAAGTACCCCAAAGTACCTCTCTGAAATTCATGGTAGAGGTCTCTCAGTAGGTATTATTATTCAAACATCTTTAGCTGCAATGAAGAGATATTTAAAATTGGTAGTTACGAAAATTAAAACGAAATAATAAGAGTCTGGAAAACCCCGGAAAGTCATATTACATTTTATTGACTCCGGTCACTAAGGAGATTGAGAAAATCACTTTTATAAGAAAAAATCTTTTACATACAATACACAAAAATACATAAGAATGAATGTATGTATACATGTTTTTACTGTATGTATTGAATTTTCATTTAGATAAAAAAATCAGTAAATTTATTTCGTTTTTTTGAAGTGTAGAAATACTGTGTAATCGAAAAAGTATGAAACTATTATATTATGTGTAAATAGAAGATGTTTATAGAGCAGTAGTAGAGGTTGTTTTGGCTTTAGCTGTGGAATTACTAAGTAAAAACAAGGATGTAAGTAGTACCTAACTTGACAAGTCACATTTAGTTAAAATTATTGATTATTTTAATTAAGCATTGTGTATAATCTAAATTAAACCTAAGAATATATATCTAAAAAATCGGAACCACGGATAATGGGGGCGTACTGAATAGTATTTTCCTTATGGTTGTGACTTCAATGGTTTTATTTTACCTTATTTAAACTCTATTGTTTATGTAAATAAGGTTGCCAGGTCTGTTAAAGTCATTCAGACTTTTTTCCTCCTGGATTCATTATTCCTCCTAGAACTCATCCGACACAGATGTCGGAATATTCACGATTTCCGACATGTTAACTAAACTTTGTTGTTACATAAATAAAATTTTATAAGCACCCACATGTTTTATTATATAATACAATGCGTAGTTAAAACATTACATATGAATGTATTTTTTATTTCAATACAATAATTCATTTGTAAATCTATCCGGATCAACTTAGGACCCGATTAATCCGTATAATCGAAGTTATACTGTAAATTTATTTATATTTCTAATATAATCAACTATCCTTGAGATTTTTTATTTCCAAACTATTGTATAGAATGTTTCTTTTCACCGATTGCATTGACTTTTTAAATAGTAAAATAGTTACGTAATCGACTAGATGAACCAACATAGTTCCGTGGTCCTCACACTAAAACTTGAATTAAGATGGCTGGACAAACTCGTCCCATTCCTGGAATGGTACAAAAGAATCGATTTTCCAGGCCTGTAATTAAGAACCATTTAATTGGAGACTGTTGGGGGTTGATTCGACAAGCATTATGCCCTTCGCTAAGCGACCGCCGCTTCAAAACATTCAATATCAGGACGCGGTTAATACTTTATGAGGCCCAATTGTTGCCAGGTTTTTTATCTTGTTCGGGAGGTTTATTTTTTTTATATTTTAGTGGAAGCTTGTTTTTTTTATCTGATTGGTATCGTTACTTAAAAGCTCCTCATGCATTACACGTTCACATAAAAAATAATGAAAATAAATTCAACCGCTATAACCTGATATCAAGAACAATAAAAAAAGGTTATTCCAATAGTTTATACCTATCATCAATAAGAATTTATAATTATTACGAATAACGGTTAGACGTAATAATTTATTAAAATTATTCACTATTATTATAAGGAATTGTACGCTGAAAGCACATGAGTGTTATCATTAGGGCTGTGAATTATATGCAATAAAAACTGAAAAATATGCACATATATATGCTGATATTGGGATAAAATATGCGATCAAATACCGAAAATATGCAAATACCTATACTTAAGTACAAACTCAAGTTTAAATAACTAATTGTGTTGAAAAGGGGAACATTAGGGAAAAAAAACATTAAAAAGCTAATCTTAAAAAAACAAAGAAAATGTTAAAAACCTTTACTAAAGATAAATAAAACACATTAAACAGGGAACATTAAGAACGAAAAAAATCATGACATTAATTTCCAGAAAACGTAAACAACAATCACAACCAAAAATACTTATACTTTAAAACAGAACAATAAACATCACTTATTTATGCCACTTATTTACTGTTGAGGATTTGAATTGCAGAAAACCACTTTTTCAGGTTTTCGAACATAACAGACCGTCTATTGGGACTCAAAATAGATTTGAAACGGCTGAACAACCGCTCTACGCCATATAAATATAAAACGTCTCCATCACTCTTGAAAGCCTCATTTGAAAGCTCACCTATGTACTTTCCAAAAAGATCTTTTGTCTTTGAAGGAGTGACTTTCGGTATTTTAGGTTAAACCAAAAGAACAGTTTACGAATGATATGTCTCGGTGAACAGTGTGGAAGACTGTGTAATGGAATGATGGAAGGGAAAAGGGTGAGATGTAAAGTGAAGTCATAATATTCCACGTATTTGAGAGAAGTATAAACGAGAAATTAATCGGATTAAACAATTCTAAGAGAAGCAAATACGATCGAAGGTTCACTGAAACCGAAGAATCAGCACTTCGACACATACAAACGCATTGATTTGGCGAAAACAAAAATAATAATAGTGGGAATTCTTATAGCTAATTTTCGGTTTTTATCTATATTTTATTTTTTTTCTTCTTGGAAACATAAATAAATTCAAATGTTGAACAGATCCCTTACCATGGAATCTATCTGGACAAACGACCTACTTGGAATTCACATTGACATCCTCAACATTCACCAGACAAACGTTCAAAGCTTTCGATTAATTACAAAAAACTAATTTACATGACAGTATCTAGACCTAATAGGACAAACGTATTTATGCTTCGGGCTCTACTGAACCATCCAATTCATCTCGTATCCAATCCTTAAAATCCGAAATCCATCGAATAATCAATGCTCCTTAATATGTCACAAACAAAGTTATCCATAAATATCTGTATGTTCCATATGTTGATGATTTAGCCCACTCCAGATACCAATACTTTCATAGTAAATTCTTCAATCACTCAAGTCCACTAGTCTCTCAACTTCCCCCTCCATATTCTCTAACTCTCAGAAAAGAACATGGCTTCTGGACCTTATAATGTGTTACTAATTAGTAGTTCTTTACGAGTTTTGTCATACCTTTGTAATCATCCAAAAATTTACTTTTAAACAATGTTTTGCATCCACTATTTAGATATTTTTTGTTATATAAGTCCATAAACACATGTTTTTCAGCATGACTGAATTCAGAATTTCACAATTAACTGTATAAGTCAAGTAAAGTAAATTGAAGAATTTTGTTTAGTTTTATAAAAGAAGGTACAATCCGTTATACATCGGCCAATTTGTAAAAACCAAAAAAAAAAAAAAAAAAAAAAAATACAAAACAAAACAAAGCCTGCAGCTACTGAAGGCTATAAGCTATAAACGAAGCGCCTAGAACTAGGGTCGGGCGATAGTCGATAGTAAGCACTGTCGATAGTCCAATACTATTGGTTGAAAACTATCGATTGCTATCGATAATTTTTCGATGGTTGCTTCCTTTTTTTCCAAAGTTATTCAATAAAGAATTTCAACTAATTTCATTAAATTCAATCATCTACTTACTATTTGAAATTTGCAGGATTATAAAATTTTAAGATTATATCATAAAGATGAGAGAAAAAAAAATTAATTTATTTCAATTTCAAAAAAAGTATTTACAATTTACACGGTACAATAATAATGAACAAATTAAATCATATAAGGAGATATTGTTAATTTCAAGTGTCAAGTGTGCTCCTTGAGCCACATATTTCCAATATTCAATTTCAAAAGAACTCGACACTGGACAGGGACAGATCAGCATAATTACGATAGTTTCAAAACTTGAGGGTAAAAAAGATCTATCGATAGTCGACACTATAGATAGTGACCATCGATAGGCATGACCTCGAACCCTACCTCGAACATTGCCTATAATACCCGAATTCAGTGGCAATGGCCAAGTCAGCGAATCGACTCGACGGCCAGAGTAGTCGGCTAAAGTCATAGTCGTACCATCTTTAATAATATGTAAATGCCAAATAATGAGGAAACAAAATTTGTCACAAACTAATTTAATAAATAAAAATACTGGCAATGTTAATGTAAAGAAAACAAAATGAAAGGGTAAATAATAATTACCTATATCGAAAGAGGTTTAAATCAGATGAGGGTTAAAAATGTATACAGGGTAAACATTTTAAGAGATTTTATTTTATTTTTTTTCGATTTTAGAGTTAGCTTAGGAATAATAGTTCTTATGAGCAACTAGTCAGGATCTTGTGACTAGTTCGGATGGGGGTTCTAGTATAGTGTATTTATTTTACTTTTGATAATAACCCATGTGATGTTAAGATTTTTTTTTTTTTTTAATCCTAAAAATAAATAGGATATAAACAGTACTTTGAAAGATTTTTCTTTTCTAAAATTTTAACTACATTTCAGACAAATAAGGATTATGACAAACAGCTCCTAATAAGAGAAGAAACGAACGGAATTCCAAGGAGCGGTGCTAAATAGCTGGCATTTCTTGTTTGTAGAAAGCTTTTTGGGCTCGCATTCAGGTATTCTGGAAATACCTAGCTAAATGCAAAAGGTATCGTGGGTTAGTATATCAACAATTAGGTAAGTTTATAATTGTAATTTACAATGGATATAGAAATCTTATCTCTACATTCGAAGGTAAAATCAGTAGGTTGGGGTTAGGTTAGGCATCAGATTCTGTTCTTGTATAATTTAAATAAAAATATTATGTAGTATAACCAAAGGAGTAATAAAATGATGTTAACCTTTATCCCCACTCTTGTTGTTATTGCATTGTCATTAACTACTAAGATATGTTCCAAGTTTCAAGTATCTATCTCATCGGAAAGATAGTAAACAGATATATATATAATGTATACAGTTGTAAATAATAGTTAATAAAATAGTTAATATATATATATATATATATATATATATATATATATATATATATATTTTATTAACTATTATTTACAACTGTATACATTATATACAGTAAATAACTTTGAGAATAACGATTACAATGACAAGTCAATAACATGTAAAGAACTATTCACTAGTAGCACTTCAATTAAAATTCTACAGTAGAAAGTCTTTTGGCCATCTTCCTATCATGCGCCTCGGAGGATTATCGGAAATTGGGTGTGAAGCAAGTTGGGAGACTAGTGGTTTCGAGTGGGTATAGAGTTTACCATGAAAGGATAGGTATCTGATTTGGGCCAAATCAGTAACATATAGAACATTAAGATCTTTAGGATTGATGAATTAATTGTCGCTTATATTGGGATTATTTTATTAAAACACTAGTTTTGAATCATTATTAAAATACTAGCATTCATCTTCAGTTCTAAAACATACAAAATGTTTGACAAATATTACATGGATTATATATAGGGGAGACCTGGGATGGTTGAGACACGAGGGTGGTTAGGACAGTAAAATGTTTGACTAATAGGTTGGCACTACTGAATTGGCTTTACAGCTGTTGATCACACTCCTAAGGCAGGTTATAATACTGTGCTTTGGCGGCCATATTTAAATTTTTTGAGGAGAGAGGTAAGTTTTTCTTAATTTTCACTGGAAAATTATATATTGCCAGTCTCATTCCACTATCCAACAATGCCATCGTGTGGTGGACGTTATCTCATCTGCATTGGAGCGCAAGATGTACTGCACAGGTGTCTTTCTTGACGTTGAACAGGCTTTTGACCGAGTATGGCACCCAGGTCTGCTTTATAAACTTCACCAATTCCTTCCTTCTACATATTTCCTCATCCTCGGATCCTATCTTTCTGATAGAGTATTTAAGATTAACCATAATTCTACATACTCACCCACCTTTCTCCAGACCGCTGGTATTCCTCAAGGTAGTATCCTGGGCCCCATCACAGTGTATACAGCTGATATTCCAACCCATCCTAATACTAACCTCAAAACCTATGCTGATGACACAAGCGTGTTATCAGTCAATGATGATTCATACGCTGCATCCCAGACACTCCAGTCAAATATCATTTCCCTTGAAGAATGGTGTCATAACTGGAGAGTTAAGATAAATCCCAGCAAATCCCAGCAATAACATTTACCCTACGTCGAAAACCTACCTCATCCTGTCCTCCTGTATCCTTTAATGGAGTACCATTAAATAATGTAGAACAGATAAGATACCTTGGATTTTATCTGGACAACAGACTTACCTGACTCTCTCATACAAGATTGAAAAGACAAGAAGCTGCACGTCGATTTCTACTACTACAACACCTACTTGACAAACGTTCAAATCTCCCGATACACTACAAAAAACTCATCTATATGACGATTATCAGACCTGTTTGGACTTACAGAATAGAGTTATGGGGATCCACCAAAACATCGAATTCTTTCCGCATCCAATCACTCCAATCCAAAATCCTTTGAAAAATCCTTAATGCTCCTTACTTTGTCACAAATGAATTGATCCACAGTGACCTTAATATCCCATATGTTGCTGATGGCACGAACCAGAAACCTTTCCTTTCATAATAAACTCACTGCTCATCCAAATCTACTTGTTGCACAACTTGCTTCCTATTCCATTCCTGGCAATCCTCCGAGGCGTGTGAAAAGACTATGGCCCCGTGATCTTCTTTTGTAAATATTCATTAGAGTACTACCAATGGGTAGTTCCTCTACAAGTTTTATTCATGTCATTATGTCACATATATACCGCATATTTACTTGATGTGTTTTTTTAAAATACAGTTGTAAATTTCTATTAATAAAAGAATAAAAAAAAAATAAAAATAAGTATATATTTGAATGAACTTTAGGATAGTATTTTCTTAAAGACAAAAATAAAACCTGCCAGCGTCTTAATTTAACATTTAAAACTCATATCAGTTATCATTCCATTCCAGTAATCAATCTTGAAATACTAACCTACATATTTGTCAGGACCACGTATTGAATAAAAAAGTAACCTAAGGGATGGCTGGGACATTTGATCTCTGGGACGGGTGGGACAGTGTCCAACCATCCTGTTACATTTTTGCAGTTATTGATATTTTGTTACTTGCATTTTCTTATTGTTTTTTTTCTTTACAGAACCTTTTTTCTCAACATCATGCCTTACTTATTTATTGGTAAAAGTGTTCCTTTTTTAATTTAATTTATACTATTATTTGTGTAAGAAACACGTAGTACTATTTTATTATGTTTACGTTTATCATTTAGTAAATAGAAATATTGAATTGCAACTAATGTGTTACCTAATTTATGTATCTCCCATCCATCCCTTATCGCTGTCCCAACCATCCTGGTGCCCAGGATAGTTGAGACACTTTTAAATGTTTAATATTTTTGTTTTTTTACTGACTTGTGTTCATTATTATCATTTAGAATAAATCATACGTACTTATAAAAAGTTATTAAAAAAGAAAATGATTGCAAAAGTTACAAAAAATAATTGCAGCCCTAAAAAAAATTAAAAATAAAAAAATTGTCCCAACCATCCTAGGTCTCCCCCACTAAAATTTTAAAAAAATGTAAGACCAAAATCAATCATTAGTACTCACCTGAGGAGATCAATCTTTGATTTATTGTCTTACATTTTTGAAAATTTTAGTATATATAATTAAGGTAATATAGTGCTGATGTGTTGAAAAATTTTTTTGTTTTAGAACTAAAGATAAATGCTTTGCATTCTAAACTAGTATCCTAATAAAATAATCCCAATAGAAGAAGCATTTAATTCATCAATCCTAATTGTATTGATCATTCTATACTATCATTCTATAAGTGATTGATATCTTAATGTATAAGTCTGTTTGTGATATAGTAGAGAGCATTAAGGATTTTACGAAGGCTTTTTTGGGTTGTAAGGATTGGATACGAAAAGAAGTGGAAGGTTTGATAGATCCCCAAATCGCAACTCCGTATGTCCTAATTGGTCTGATTTCCGTCATGTAAATAAGTTGTAATTTATTCGGAGCTTTGAACGCATTTCTAGCAGATGTTGGAGGAGTCAATCTAGATAGTAAATGAAAATCTACGGGTGTCCCAAAAAGTGCCAAACGGGCTAAAAGAAGTTTAAATTTAAAAAATGGTAAAGGTAACAATCTATGAGGGGTCTCGGGTTCTGTACTTTGTTAAGGATGCACTGTTTCTGGGTCAACGGTCATACAAGGATGTGATGTAGTCAGCAATCAACTGCCAGGTTTTAAAGAAAACTTTAAGACATTAGATAAATGGCTACTACCATAAAAACTTGCTATAGCTACTAGAGCCGAAGGTGCACTCATTTCCTTTGACAAATTACTCGACTAGATCGTTACCTTGTTACTCCTGAGAGATCGGACCCCCCAAGTGGAGCTCTGTAATTATTAATCATTTAGCCAGCAATAACCACCTTTGAACTGTTTACACAACTCGCTTACAATTAGAGGGTTTCCTTTAAAAGTTAATATAAAACTGTTCAAGCGCTATCGATTTGTAAATTAAATCGAAATACAAGCCCGAAAATACATTAATTTTATTGATGTATTATAGTTGATTGTAGGATTGTACAAGTAGATAGATAATTGTAGTGTACTGTCAAAGAATCACAATAAAATTGTATCAATTTACAGCGTCAAAATTAATAAATTTATTTCTATTTTAATAAAATTTTAGAGTTGTTGACTGGATGAGTCAAGAAGTAGGGGGATCAGTTTTTGTTGAGAGGGATCAGTAAAAACATAGAAACATTATTAACATACATTAAAGAAACATATTTTTAATTTGTCAACGTTTTGTTCATATATTTGATGGTCATAATCAGGGCTAAAATAAAAATTAGTCGAATACAGAATCTGAAGAGAAAATGATATAATGAATTAGATTTTTATTTATTGTGCTAACGTTTTGGCTTACAATGCAAGCCTTCATCAGGTCTTGAAGAAAAAAAAACACATATGACAAAATATGGGAGTGAATATTAAAAACCATAAGAAAATGGTATGAAAGTAAGAAATAGTAACTTAAAAAAAGAAAAGAAAAAAAATTGAAATAAATGAATTAAATATTTTGTTTAACAAAATAAATATAATTTAACATAGATATATCTATCATATATTATAAAGATATGATTAAATACATAAATAAATTATAACAGTAGGCAGATCACAATACAGTTGATAAATACCAGAATACATAAATTAAAACAAAATGTTTTATGAATTTATTTATTAACTACATTTTCAACTCCCTAAAGCTATACTTCATTTGCTAGCTACATTTATTTCTAAGTGATACAGCTTCCGCATTTTGAAATTGTATTCATATGTTTTTATTTTGCAATTACGAATATATGTATACAACAATTTGAAATTTGGATTACAGCAGCAATACCTAAAAAGAATTGTAATTTGATACTGTATCAAACACTGTTGATCATTTTGTTTCATCATTAGAATAAAGAATTATTATAACCTTATGATTTTTATTACAATATTTTTATTATAATCTTATCGGTTCATATTTTATTTTTTGAATATTCCCCTTGAGGTGAGCGTTTAAATTTAAAATCACTTCAGTGTGGGTTATTCCTCCTTCTTTCCTCCCAGAGTCTTTTCATTCTTTTGGGATGCTTCTTATTCCGCTCCTCCGTCCACTTACTATCATAATATTAAGATTTGGTTCTTATGAATCGACACATAATTAATATATATAAAGGTAAATGACATGTGATAAAAATATATTTTGAAAAAAAAAATCAATTTCTCTCTGACTGAGAAAAGCAATCGTTCATTGATACGTCTATATAAAATCTACTGATTATGATAAGGAAACCGTCGGCATATTTTGAATCTGAATAACACCAACAGAGTTAGAGTGCCAAAAAAGCCCCAACACTATAATAATGTCGGCGAAACGTGACATTTTTCATTCAAACCAATATAACTCCCTAACAGTAGGTCCTAACAACAAATATTGTATAACAAAAAATATTCTCCATAAAGTTCAAGAAGTTGTCCAAAAATTTTCAATTCGAGCATTATCAAGACAGCAAGAGCGTGTCAAAATGTTACATTTTGAGTGTGATAAATACGATACACATTTTGAGGGTTAAAAAAACGTTATATGTATAAGAAAACTTAAGACCTCCAGCCAAAATGCCTATCTCTGTAAACAAAAATTAAACCTAATTATTTTTCTTTTTATCTTAAAATAAGTATGTCATTGATTTATTTATTTTATTACTTTTTTTTATCATGAGTTCATTTAATCCTCACTGAATATAATAGTTATAAAAACTTTATTGATTAAGTTCTTACAAATTCCCTTCACGCAATTTTTCCAACAAATGACAAAACTCCAAGAAGATGAAGACGTCAGTGGCAGTAAACTAAGGTCAGATGTTGATGACGCGTGTAGTACCTCCGTGTAGCTGGTACGTGCTCCGAATAAACACGAGATCTTCTGGTGAGTCCCATGAGCCTCCCAAATACCCTCCATTGTCCGGGGGCTTCTCAACGGGGAACCGAAAATATTATGTCATTCCACTGCTAACAAGCTAAAGACAATGTCAAAATATTGAACTGAATTGTTCACCTGGACTGAAACGGGTGTAATTTAGGCGGCGAGGGTCCAGTCGACTCGGAATATGGAATAGATGTTTTCGAGAGAAAAAAATATTTTTTTTTGTTCGAACTTACAACGAGGCACTAATTGGGGAATGAGCTAAATAGACTGAATAGGTTGAACAAATAGTCACGGTTCAGTTGAGAAAATGTAACGTTTCCAAAACAATGGAATAGTTAGATCTAGATTTTTAACAACTTTTCTTTCCTTTCATTAAAATTTAAAAAAAATATATTGTTTATAATTGAAATCTCTGGTTATTATTTTCGTATTATAAATAAAATCTTGTTTGATATTAACACTATAATATTTTTAATGGATGTAATTTACTAGGCGTCAATAAGCACAAATTCTTTTTAACAATTATAATGCTAAAACTTATTAAAGATGTAATTACAAACTAAGACGCTTAATATAAAATAACGAAGCATACGTATAAAAGGAAAAACATAAATTTTATTTACCAGCTCTTCGGTAAGAACAGTTATAAAACCTGAAATTCTAGCCACTTAGGCTTATATTATGTATAAATGCCTTCTAAATTATATAAAACGTTTTTAAAAAATTGAAAACTAAAATGAAATATATTAATCCATTCTCGACCGAACAGGTGATACCTTACAAGGTGTTTCAACAATTTTTACATTTTTATTTTTTTTCAACAGTAAGTTGATTTATGAATTGTCTCTTTTTCTAATATTCGACCTTTTCCTTAATAATTCATATAGTTGTCCATTTCTTGATACCATATAGGAAGTCAAGACAACATAAGAAGAACAGAAATTTAAATAAAACCTGAAAGACTCGAACGACAAGAAACTGTTCTTCGTTTTCGACTTCTACATTATTTACTAGAAAAAAAAAACCTTCAAAGCTCCCAGTGAATCATACTCATTTACACCATTCTTAAACCAATTTTTAGACTGAGTTGAGCTTTGAGGCCCCACTAAACTAGTCAATTTGTCTCGTATCCAATCCTTACAATCCAAGATCCTTTGCAAAATGCTCATTGCTCCTTATTATGTCACAAACAAACTTTTCCATAATGATCTAAGTGTTCTACATATTACTGAATTCACCTAAAACAGATGCCTATCCTTCCATGAGAAGCGGTATACCCAATTCACTAGTCTCCTAACTTGCATCCCACACGATAACCCTCCGTGGTATCTGAAAAAGAGTTGGCCTTGGGACCTTAAAATTTAAGTCTTTATTAAAGTTCTACTAATCAGTAGTTTCTTTACATGTTATTGACTTGTGATTGTAATCATATATTATTTACAAACATTTACTATAAGTATATATTAAAACGGTTCCAAATATCAAATAAAATCTAGTCACATGCGCGGTATACAAGACAAAATATCCTAAAAGTTAAAATTTTTTCCAGCTATTTATTAAAATTTACAAACGTAAATTTATTCATTTTTTTGTAAGAAAGAAAATGATGCGAAAGTCATGAAGAGAAGTAGAACCCAGCTGCCCCTCCCGTCTTGATTTTTTTTTATTTTTTTTTTAGACTAGGTGGTCTCTCATTCAGCTCCTTTTTGGCCTTCTCTAGGTGTTGTCCGGAATATGTGTTGTGTCCATGTCGTTTATAAGTGTATTAGGATGTCCATGTAATGTTTCCTGGTTTTGTTTGTTGTTCGTTAACAGTTGGCAAGCGTAGGTCAGAATGTCAAGTTATGTTGCTTACGTACCAGGGTGCTATTGTGATTGTTCTGAACGTCTTTTTTTTTTTTTTTTTTTTTTTTTTTTTTTTTTTTTTTGCTTGAAAGATACGGAGTTTATTGATAAGTGTCATTTAAGCTGCTGCGTATATCTGCGAAGCGTATATCAGTAAGTAAGTATAAGTGTTAATTTTTTTTGAGTTGTATAGTTGAACATTTGGAGGGGAGTGAATATGAAAGTTTTAGCCTTTGGTTGATAGTTTTCCTTTTTTCTTTATATGTGGACCCCATGTCATTCTTCGGTCAAACGTCAGACCAAGTTAGTGTAGAGTGACTGAGGAATCGGTGAGTTTAAAACTGTGTACAATATAAAAATATATTACATCAAGTAAATTTGATGCTAAAAATGACACGTCACTTGCTTTTAAAGCAACTACCCATTAGTAGCACTAATAAAATTTCAATATTATGAAGTAGTATATTAGAAAGTCCCGAGGCCGTCTTCTTTTCAGGCGCCTCGGAGGATTATCTGGAATGGAATGAGAAGCAAGTTGTGATACAAATAGATTCGTATGGTTGTGAAGTTTGCTTTTTTATTGCCTAGTGAATTTCATTACATCATTTAGGGCTCGTCCAAAAAAAAAAAAAATAAAAAAAAAAATAACAATCGTTTTTATTTTTAGAAATTATGGGATTATTTATACGGCTATATTTGTAACGAAAATTAATCTATTTATGAGAGAATTTAGGTCCCGTTGTCGCAAATGCGGCAGTCTAAAACAACATATTTTTAATGACTACTGCAATGATAAACATTCATATGGTTTGCTCTTGTATTTTTGTAGTTAATACTTTTAAATTGGAAAATAATAAGAACTCATTAATTTCTAACGAATTATGAGTTAGATAGCTGTTCTGGTGCCAGTATAGCTGCTTGGGAATCAACCAAAAAAAAATTATTGCATGTTAAAAATTAGGATAAGTACGAAACTATGCTCCAGCTCCACTTGGTTCGGGTAACGAGAACTACTGGAGCCATTGAATGATAAAGCAAAAAACATAGTTTTTACGCGTCATTCTTTCTGGCCATACTTATCTGGAAATTCATAACATAATTATCAAGTAATTAAACAAAATTTTTCCAGAGTTTTCCGTCTACCCTTTTGGCTCGTTCCCAAAACTTCAATTTATCAGATTTCTTATTAAATTGAACAATAACATGATAAACATGGACAGTAACCAACAGCAACTCTTCAGGCGTAATTGGAATATCTAAATGGAAAGTGATATCGCAACAATTTCTTTTTCGTTTCTTTCATGTAATGTTTAACTTATTAACAGTTTTAATATCTGTAATTACTTTATAATGTTTATGTTGTTTAAGATTTTGAATCCGGAATAGTGACTTTATTTTTTATTTTTATGAATTTTTTATTATTGTTTACAATTTCGATTCGCGATTGTAATTCCGAGGTGTTTGAATATACGATAGTTTCGCAACTATTATACCATATTATATTAAGCTTGTGAGAATTAAACATCTAGAACCGATTGCCATTACATGTATCCTTGTAAGACATTGCAAAATGGCATTTTAACGGACAGGCTGAAATTGCTTTTCAACCAATGATAAATGAAACCCCTTAATTGTCTCTGTAGTATGATTATCCTTGAATTATTTTGCTCCAACTAACGATATTATAATAAATTTCAGAAAAGCGAACAAGGAAATGAGGTAAAAAATTGAATGTTTTTATTTTCTGTTGTTTTCAGGTTTTTCAAGGTCGAAAATTATATCCACTGATTTACTCTTTTCCTCTTAAAACTAGGACTGAATGATATATAATTATTTCCCACAACAATAGTAATTATATATTCGTAGTTTTACGCTTATTACACTAAAGTTATAAATGTTGGAAGTAGATAAAATGTATTTTTTAATTAACATTCATAGTTAACATGTATTTGTTTATATTACTTGAAAAATAATATGCTTTAAATAAGATACATTATGCTATAAATATATGTGTGAGTGTGTTCTTTTTCTATGTGTGTAAGTAAAAATTTATTTTTTGGGATTTTTGAATAGTAATGAAGATTTTTTAATTTTAAAAAATGTACGTATATACATACGTTGAAGTATGCATGCAGAGTAGATAGATCAATTTCTAATTAAACATATATCTCCTTCTCACTCTCTCTCTCTCTCTCTCTCTCTCTCTCTCTCTCTCTCTCTCTCTCTCTCTCTCTCTCTCTCTCTCTCTCTCTCTCTCTCTCTCTCTCTCTCTCTCTCTCTCTCTCTCTCTCTCTCTCTCTCTCTCTCTCTCTCTCTCTCTCTCTCTCTCTCTCCTCTCTCTCTCTCTCTCTCTCTCTCTCTCTCTCTCTCTCTCTCTCTCTCTCTCTCTCTCTCTCTCTCTCTCTCTCTCTCTCTCTCTCCTCTCTCTCTTCTCTCTCTCTCTCTCTCTCTCTCTCTCTCTCTCTCTCTCTCTCTCTCTCTCTCTCTCTCTCTCTCTCTCTCTCTCTCTCTCTCTCTCTCTCTCTCTCTCTCTCTCTCTCTCTCTCTCTCTCTCTCTCTCTCTCTCTCTCTCTCTCTCTCTCTCTCTCTCTCTCTCTCTCTCTCTCTCTCTCTATCTCTCTCTCGTCTCTCTATATTAATCTCCCTCTCTCTCTCTCTCTTCTAAATAATTAGATAAAATGAATTCTATTACAGTCTTAAAATAAGCGCGAAGATAAATAAATAATATATTTGTTACGTAATGATCCAATTAGTAAGCACAGCAAAAATATGCTCCAATAAAAATGCAACTTCTGTCCCCGAGCCTTAATTGTGGCCTTCGAACCATTGCGTGCCAATAGCTACGCAAACACAAGGATAAACTACGGCTTCCTAATGTATAAGCAATGAAAAAGTAAATAACATTTCAAATTTTAAAATTTTTAATCGGAAAGCAAGATCGTAAGGGCAGGATTTAGGTTTGGTTCTAGATTTTGCAAATCCAAAACTTCATCTCAGTCTCAAAAAAATATTGGTCTATAGGTTTTCTATTAAATAAAAGAATAAAGTCGTTTAATCTGATTTTTTTCAACACGATAATACATTATTCTTAGGCTCAATTATTAGTAAAGAATTATTGTTTGAAACGGTTTTATTAATAAAAATAATGTGGTAAACGTTAAATTTTATCCATGAGTTTTTTTCACAAAAAACAATTAAGGGACAATTACCAGTTTTATGAGGGCTGGTATTCCACAGGAGTCAATTCTCATCGTGAAAAAATGGGAAACCACCTTCAGTTCACTTAATAGAAACAAAAATATGTACATATATTGAATCATTTTAAAATCTGATAAATCGTGCAATAATAAAATAAATATGTGAGTACTAAGGCATCCTGGATTATTTTAATAAAGAAATACAATTTTAATAGCTTATTTAGGCAACAACCAAAACGATTCAAGGAGTCTTTTTTTTTTTTTAAAGTAAAATGAAGTAAACATATATATATATATATATGTTTATATAATGTATTCCCTGTTACAATTTCGAGATCTTAAATCCATAATTCCGTACTTATTTTTGGTCATCCCGAATGAGAAAATAACTTTTACTCTGTGACAACTTATACCCTACGAATAACATTGTTATAGGTTACAATCATAGTTGATTATTAAAACGTTATTGATTTTTAATGAAATTATAAGTAACTATGTTGCGCAGAAACCATAAAAAAAGATATATCTTATATATCCTATATTTAATATATTTAATGTAATACATATATATTACCTTTGCTTGGAAATTGAGCATCAAAAGGTAAAGAGGATTATTTTAGAATCAAAGAGAGCAAACACAATATAATTTATAATTTTTTTAAAAATTGTATTATATTATACCTCAAAAAAGTTTGAATAAAGCTTTGAAAACGTTTGGAGAAGATTTAATTCAGTAATCCTTCTTTTCATAAAATGATTTTGATTTATATGTAAAATTAGAACTGAATTTTATTAAATAATAAAGATATCACAATCAATAACCAAATTAACGGCACAAATTATTAAAAAAAAAATGAGGGACTTTTGATCTATAATTGTTGTTACGGCTGCATTTTCATGCCTTTGAGCCCAAAAAACCTAATATATATAAATATATATATATATATATATATATATATATATATATATATATATATATATATATATTTTCTCTTCTGTAGTACCCTGCAGAAGAGGCGTTTATTATATAGTTGTGCATACACCATGCAAAAGCATATTATATTTCATGTTTTTTGACTGTTATACCATTCAATATTTTTAAATGTTTGAATAAATTAAGGTTAAATTGGAAAATTTGTTAGTCATTCTTCAATAAAAAATTATTGCTGTATTCCAAGTTCCTTTTTATACTTTGGCGAAGCATCTTGTTGTTTACCCCTTCCATTAGAGAAGCCCCTAACTAATTTGTATCTTTGTCTTCGTATAAGTGGCAGTAATTTAAAGTGTGCAATGTTTTGTGGAGTTAGTCCGTCACAATAAGCGTCTAGTAAAATCAATTAATGGTTCGTTGGTCCGTGTTCTTTAAGTAATTGAGTTACATGGTTAACCAGTTATATTTGGAATGTACTAGATTGTTGCCAATGCCTGTTCCAGTCCTCAATAGTCGATTCATATCCACCAGTAACATTGGCATGATTATGAGAACAATATAGTCTCAATATAGTACAATATGTATCAATAATACATCCAAGGTTACACTTTGTGGTTAAACTTCCCTTTATGCAGATATTCACAACGTAATTTTATTATCCTATGTATTAATGATTGAGGTCATTGTTGCTCTGTTATCTAAAACAAAACATTTTCAATTCGCAAAGTTTATTAATATATATTTTGTCTTATTTAGTTGCGTTATATTTATCATTGAGGGAAAACATAAAAGGAAAACAAAACGAAAATCTAAAAGTGAATGATACCACATTAAGACATACTGAATTTACTTGTATATATGCCGACCAAGAATGGAAGTTGATATTTTGAAAATGTATGATGTATTCTAGGTTTAATAAAAACTTTTTGGAGTGTAAGAAAAAAGTCCTTTTCCTAATTGCTGTTTCATTTTGGAGCTACCAAAGTAATTCAAAGGCAAGTAAAACTCTTCGCGCTCTCTGCTCATTTGTTTTCAGTAATTAGAAGGGTGAAAAAAATAATTAATGGGGAAAAAAAAATTTCAGAATATAAAAATATTAACATTGACAACAACGAAAGCATTAAAAATAATTTCAAATACTTTTTCTTTTCAATTGATAATTTAAATATAAATTTAAATTGAACAGATCCGCTACCTAGAACTCAACTTGGACAAACGTCTTACTTGTAATCCACACACAAGTCTAAAGTGACAAGAAACTGCCCGTCGTTACAGATTACTTCAACATTTACGAGACAAACGATCAAAGCTCCCAATTCATTACAAAAGCCTTATTTACATGACTGTGATTAGACCTATTTGGAAGGAGTTGGGCTTTAGGGCTCTACTGAACCATCCAATTCATCTCATATCTACAATCCAAAATCCTTCGAAAAATCCTAAATGCCCCTTACTTTATCACCGATCAGCTTATCCATAAAGATCTTAATGTTCCATATATTGCTAATTTAGCCCAAACCATAGTATCCTTTCATAGTAAGCTCCATAATCACTCAAATCCGTTAGTTTCTCAACTTTCTTCCCTCTCAATTCCAGATAATCCTCCGAGGCGTCTAAAAAGAAGATGGCCTAGAGATCTTCTTGTGTAGATTTTTATTGAAGTGCTACTGATGAGTAGTTATTTTCAAGTTTTGACATGTTATAATTGTAAACACATTTATTTGGTCCATATATTTTGTACAGTTATAAATTTTAATAAATTGATATAATTTTTTTTTTTTTTTTAATATTTAATATGTTTTTACGGGGAATAAAGAGTTTAACCGTCCGTCTGCTAAATATCGTAACAATTATTTTATTGTTACACGTTAATAAAAAAAGTAATATTATTAATTAATATTGATATTTCTAATATTATATTCCCGCTTCAAGGCCATACTAGAGACACATGTGAATTAATATTAATATTATTATTATTTTTATTACTAAATGACTGTACATACTAATGTAAATACGCACTAGTATCCTTGCTATGAACCTTGATCTCAACTGAAAAGTTGTAAGACAATGCATGTACCATAACACTAATCACAGGTTGCAATTTTTTAATTGTGATGATTAATCTTTGAGGGTATAAACCTAAAAAGGGTATGAGATCAAGATGAATATTATCCCGAAAATATTATTAATAGATAGATATGTTGAAATATACGGAATTATCCCAGTGGACGTTTTTGAGAACTAAACCGATATTAGTCAAATTCAAATATAGGTTGACCCTACCTTATTTTACGAAAAAAATTAAAAAAAAAAAAAAGAAATGACCTGTATTTGAGAAAATTTCTGATCATAACTTCAATATTTCGTTAAATTGTCGTATATCATTTATTTTAAGATTATTAGCCCAAATTGTACGTAATAAACGAGACAACAAGGAAACTAGATTCGTTCAATAGATATTTTTAATGCACCAGAATAAATCAGAATGTATTTCTTTCTGAAAATTGGAAATAAAGGAGAACTGATAAGGAAATTACTGGCCGTAAACTAAGAATCTATAAACTATTTATTGCCGACGTTTACAAACACAATGAAACTGCTCAATAATTTAGAATAGTCTCGGTTTTAGATCATTGATTTTAGAATAGCAATATCGATTGTTTTACAGAAAATGGAAATCAATTAATTTAAAATTTTCATAGAGCATTTAATAATATCAGCTATATTTAACGTTATTGCTTATCCTAAGAATACGTGAAGTAAGAAAATAATGATTCAGTTTTGCAGAACCATAATAGGAAATTATATAGAAATATAATTTCTATATCAAATTATATTTACTAATTGGATGAGTATAACTAAAATTATAATTAAATATGATTTATAATGTTAATTAAATTTTATTTCATTACAAAGTGCTATGGAATATAACAAATCAACGAACTGTCCTTTTAAGTAACAAAGGGTTACTTTGATATGAAAAAAATAATAACATATAAAATTCCTAGATCGAAATATTCGAAATTAAAAACTTAAAATATATTAAAAGTAAAGTTTTAAGTTCTTTCATACTGATTGCCAAATAAAATTTAAATTTAGACAATGGAGTCTCATAATTTATTAATTTTATTTTTCAATTAAAAAATAAAAAATAAATATATATATATATATATATATATATATATATATATATATATATATATATAATACATAAATAAATAAAACAAATAAAAAAAAGCACAATTAATTAAAATCCATTGATTATATCTATTTTAAGCATCTTAATAATGAAATTTATTTTTCTAATTTACAGTAAATATAGCATAAAGGACGTTTATTCTTTTTTAGGTAACGAGGTTAAAAGTGTTTCTATCTTAAAAAAATGTGTCAGTATCTATTCTCCACAATCAGCGGTGTCTGTCAAAAACGTTTTTAAAAAGATTTTAAAATATTTGATCAGATCAAATATTTCCCTCTTTCACAAGATCCAACACGCCGAAAGTTAGTCCTCGGAAATATTCCCAGCCGAAAGCTGCGTTTAATTGGCTATCACAAAAATCAATCGGGAATTTCCTGCTACTGGTTTTTCGTATTAAGAAAAGGCAAAATTTAAATGGAATTTATGACACGGATTTGTGTTCATTATGTCGGAATAAATATTTTTGAGGGGGAAAAAAAAACTGACCATATTTGAGATTTTATTTGATTTTTTGAGATAAGGTCTCCGCCTGAAAGAATTTAGCTCCTGGATAACATTTCTATGTAAATATGTGTGTCCGCAATTTAAATGAAATGCTACCGTAAATATTTATTTAAAAATAAATATTCATTCATTTAAAAATAAGTAATTTTGATAAACTTGATCAATAAATTAGATGGAGAAGTAGCGTAGAATTTTAAACTGCATTTTCTCAGGCAGAAAAGTAATGCATTTTTGTCAGGGTAATATTAAAGCCTGTTTTAAGCAGTTTTAAGGAATATACTAGGTGGTTGAGCACGGTGCTAACAAGACACTAACATTTCTTTTGCGTTTACTATTTTGTTCCAACTTTTCATTAAAACTAA
Source organism: Euschistus heros (assembly GCA_003667255.2). NCBI lineage: Eukaryota > Metazoa > Arthropoda > Insecta > Hemiptera > Pentatomidae > Euschistus > Euschistus heros. The sequence goes on from RCWM02000011.1 coordinate 1,106,181, forward strand.
AATGACAAGAAACTGCTCGTAAATACAGACCACTTCAACATTTACTAGACAAACGTTCAAAGCTTCCAATCAATTACAAAAGACACATGTAGATGACTGTGATAAGACCTATTTCGACGTACGGAGTTGAGCTTTGGGGCTCTACTAAACCATCCAATTCATCTCGTATCCAATCCTTACAATCCAAAATCCTTCAAAAAATCTTCAATGCTCCTTATTTTGTGAACAATAAACTTATCCATAAAGATCTTAATGTTCCATATGTTGCTGATTTAGCCCAAACCAGAAATGCATCCTTCCGTAGTAAGCTCCATAACCATTCCAATCCACTAGTCTCCCAACTTGCTTCCTCCTCCATCCCTGATAATCTTCCGAGGCGTCTGAAAAGAAGATGGCCTAGAGACCTTCTAGTGTAGATTTTATTGAAGTGCTACTACTGAGTAGTTCTTCACATGTTATTTACATGACATTGTATTAACTGTCAACACATTTACTTGTTGTATATTATTCTGTAGAGTTGTAAATATCAATAAATAAAAAAAACAAAAACTTTTTATTAATACATAAATCTCATTTAACCTCTACACTTCGTAGTAAACCTACGTCTCCTTGTCCTACAGTATCCTTCAATAGTACTCAACTGATCGCTGTTGAACAGATACGCTATCTAGGACTCTAACTAGATAAATGTTTAAATTGCAATCTACATATAAGACTAAAACGTTAGGAAACTGTTCATGATTTTTGACTTCTTCAACATTTACTAAACTTTCAATGCTTCCGATTTACTACAAAAGACTCATTTACATGACTGTTATCAGACCTATTTGGACAGGCTTTGAGGTTCAACTAAACCCTCCAAATTTTCTCGTATCCAATCCTTACTTTGTACTCCAAGACCTTAATGTCCCATATGTTGCTTGTTCAGCCCAAACCAGATACCTATCCTTTCATAGTTATAATAACCACACGAATCCACTAGTTTATCAACTTGAATCGCATTCTATTCCTGATACCACAGAGGTATCTGAAAAGAAAATGGTCTCGAGACAATGGGTGGTTGCTTTACAAGTTATTGTCATATTACTGTATTCATTTACCTCACATTTATTAGATGTATATGTACTATACAGTTGTAAATATCAATAAAAATATGAAACAAATGATAACGTATACATATTAACAAATTTAATATTATTTACTCATTATTTTCCAATCTATAGATGTACGGCACAACAGAAAGATTTCATTTAATTGCAACTTTGTTGTGATGAAGAATGGAGAGAAAAGAAAAAATAACGTTAATAATAAATTAATAAATAAAAAAAAACTATAATAATAAGTCTCTCATTCAGGCTATTTGAGCGTTGATCGAGGATTTTAAGGGATTTCTGTTATAAAAATGTCCTGAATCTGTGGGCTGGTTTGTCCTGCTATTTTGTTCTGGGAGAGTTGATAAGAAATTAAGTTATCTAATATTTGAAGTTATAAAATAAAATGTAAATTATGGGAAACTTCAATCATTGAGACTCTACTGTAATTAATTTAATGATAATATGAAATATTGATTTATTCAACAAATCATCCTATTATCTAATGAGACCTAGAAAATAGAAAAGAAAAGTTTCTTTCAGATGAGCATTTACAAATATTCAACTTATTAATTTTATATATTTGCAAAAATAGAATTGATAGCCATGAAAAAAAATATTACCAAAACTGACAACCATTAACGGTCTTAGGTCCTGGATTGTTACTGTTAGAGAAGTGTTCTTTCTTGACCTAAATTTAACTGTCAGTTTTCCCCGAAAAATAGAAAGGACAGGTACCCATTTTATTGAATCAGCGTTACAAGGGTTTTCATTAGTTAATATATTAAAAAAAAAAAATAAATAAATAAATAATAGGTTGCGATTGCAAAATTAATCGTTCATAAATATTTCATTTCATTACTAATATTCTCGTAAAGATTCAATGTTTTATTATTATAACTCCACGTAAACAAGACAAATACAACTCCAAATGCAAATTAATGCAATAAAAAAAAAATATATAAATACAAGGTTTACACAATTATTATACATTTTTTTTATTTTTACTTTTAGTTAGTATTTTCCTTTTAAATATTATAATATAATTCATAAAACTCACAGAACAATAATAAGTTTCTCATAACCGTTAAGAATAAAGTATCAAAAAAATTTGTATTGGAAAAACCCTATCATATTCTTTTTTTTTCTATTATTTGATTTAATTTTTTTTTTTCGAAACCTCGTGTCCGATTATAGTGGCTTAAAATATTATAATTAATTAAAAGGAAATATTCAACGCAATTTAATTATATTCATTAACACATATACCAATATATAGATACATGTAATAAATAAATATTAATTATTACATACAATATGAGCCAACTTCATATGGCAACAAAATGGTATATTCAGCTATATAAATGTCTTTTATTATTATCTACTAAGTTATATTTTTTTTCATTTTTTTTTTTTTTTTTTTCAATAATCTATTTTTATCATAATTCATATATTTAAAAATTTCGGCTTGTCACACTCTATTTGCATACAATAGTTATCTGTAATAAGTAAATGATAATGTGACAAATGGAGAAAGCTGGTCTTGTTTAAATGCGAAAAATGTCCAGCCCTAAATTACAATAATTACAAGAAAGTGTAAACGAATGACCCGCATCAATTTGTACAACTTAACCCAACACCAATAGCCTGGTTATTTATAGTCGCTCAACACTCGAGAAAATTATACCCAACAATATTATACCTGTGTACAGTAAACTTCTACACACGATACCAATATAACAAGAGTTAATTATTATTATAAATAATTAAAAATGTTAATTTGTAATAAGGATTGAAAAAGGTCTTTAATAATATATAAATGATGAAGAATAATTTCTTATTACTTTAAAATACATTTAAAATATATTGTTTAATTCATATATATATATATATATATATATATATATATATATATATATATATATATATATATATATAATATAATTAATAGATTTAGCAATAAATAAAACAAAAAGGAAACTTGTAATGCAATTACAAAAAATATTTTTTCTTGGCACTTGTGAATAGTGAGTAAATTTTGCTTATTAAGTTTGTATGTGAATATTTTGGGTATCGGGTCTCACCAGAAAGCTATTTTTTTCTCTTTATTTGTGTTTAATCGACTCATTTACATGGTAAATATAGAGAAATATTTATTTGTGAATCATTTTTAAAAAAAAAAATTGCGTTTTTCCTAAATTACAACTTTTGCACTTAATACACAATACACTATTGCTACAGATAATAATTCATATGTGGCTTAACTTTTAAAACATTTAAAAATCAAATAATTGTTAAATCACTGAGACGTTTCGATTTAAGCTGAGATACTATAATCTAAGGCATTTTAATTATATATTTTTTGTAATTTATCAGTATTGTAATTAGTTTAAACCAAAAAAAATAAATAAATAAAATAAAATAAACTTCAGATTTAAAATATGTATTTATGTTAATACTGCTATTTTTAGAAGAGCAAATTATTTTCTGTTAACTTTCAAATTTATTCATAATTTCTCAATCACTTTAGCAGGCATTGCAATAACTAAACATATGGTTTGCCAAATTTTAATATTTCATATGATATTGGTCCAAGATATTTCATATTACTCAAACGTTGATTTAAATTATTTGAGGCGTTGAATTCCCAAACCAGTTAAGTCCAATTTCCAGATAGATATTTTTTTAAATATTTTTTTCTATTAGACTATCTTTAGGTGAAAGGTTTTCTCAAAAAAGTAGTTAAGTTACATAGAAAATAGTCATACAAAAAATGCCCCTTTTTAATCCAGTCTAGCTTTTATCTAGCTTTTAGCGTTCACTGTGAAAATATTTTAAAAATAGACTTATGTTTTGGAATTCTACGCTTCATGTTAAGTACATGATTTAAAGTTCTATTATTTAGGACCACACCAACATTTACTAGCAAAGCGTTTAAAGCTGCCAATAAATGACTAATTACTTATTTACACGACAGTAATTAAACGCATTCGGACTTACAGAGTTAAGATTTGGGGCTTCGGTAAAGCTTTAAATTCTTCTCTTAACCAATACTTAAGAGTCCAAAATCCTTCCTAAAATCCTCAATAATTTATAATATATTAAAAACAAAGATCTTAATGTTCCATATGTTGCTGATTTCTTTCATTGTAAACCCCATACTTAGTCGAATCCACTAGTATCCCAACTTCCCGATAATCCTCCGAGTTAGATGAAAAGAACATAGACAAGAGATCTAATGTAGAACTTTTAAGTGTTACTTGTGATTAGTGATAGCAGCAATTTTTTTTTTTTTTTCAATTTACAAGAAATATATTAATCCATCTTGTAGGAATTGCAATAACTAAAGTTATGGTTTACCAGATTTTGACATATGGCATGATATTGATACAAAATATTTTATACTACACAAATGATGATTTTATTTTATTTTTTTTTAATTTAAATTATTTGTGAGAAAATCATTTGAAGTTCAATTTTTTCTAGAAGAAATCTTCAATCATCGTGTATTGATGTTTCTATATAATATTTGAAGTTAGATTATTATATTTTATACAACATTGTAAAATCGATTTGGTTGTAGAAGATTAATTCTGAGTGCCTGTGAGCGCACTTGATCCAAATAATCAATTCAACAAATCTAGATATTAAAAAAAAAAAAGAAAAAAAAATCGAATCTTTATCAATCATAACAGATTAAAGATATTAATATCTGAATTAATTTAAATGAACTATTAATAGCCTAATGTGTATTTCATTTTTAAAACCATAAGAAAAGAACTTTATTAAATTCAAATATTTAAAGTATTTCACTTCATGATCATAGCTTGGTGGCATATGGGTTTTTATAATAACCCTAACCCTCGGAAGTTGAGAGGGATCAATGAAGAAATTTAGGCATAGCTTAATTAACAAACGATTTTTAAATAATTAAAAAAATTTTCCTCACCTACATTATGTAAATAAGACGTTTTAAAATAACCTATTTCTATTATTATTTTAATTGTTACACAATAAATTTCAAATGAAACCATTTTAAAAACATTTAGGTAAGAGGAGTTTTTTTTTTGACTAAAACCTGATATTAATTTTAGATTATTCATCAATCTTATAGTTTCAATGCAATTTGAAAAACAAATATGGATGAGGAAATTTTTTAAACTAAAAACTGATATTATTTTCAGATTTCCCATCTCAAAAAACATGTAGAAACTAAATTTTGTCAAAATCAAATTTTTTTTTTTTTTTATATTTAAAATTTAGTAGGATTTTAGAAGGCAAGATGCTATCAATTTCTGAAAAAAATGTAAATATTATTTACTATCTCACACATCTCGCCACCTATTAAAACCAAATTTTAAGGTCATTTAGAAGCCGTAAAATTTTATAGTTTAACCTTAATCCAGAGGTCGCAGGATTTCCCCTTATTGAGATATCCCAAGTTATAGCTGAACTCGTATATTTTCATTCACATCAGTTTTTGTCCACTAAAATCTGGAGTAAACCCAATGTTACATGCATGGATAAAAAGCAGAATGTATCTTTTTTTTATTGAAGCTATTACTATTATAATCTGTATATCTGTATACTACATGAATACAGCAGTTGTTATGGCCGTTAAAAATTATGATATATCAACTTCAAAATTTTAACTTCCTTCAAAGGGGTAAAAATCAATATTTTTTTTATTTTGATAAAATTTCACATATAAGCGTTTCATGGTGCGTTAAATCGAAATTTGAGGTCAGTTGTTCATAAAAAAAAAATTTCCACGGATTTACAGCGGATTTCCTTGGAATGTTTTCATTTTTTTTTTTTGGTTTTTGAGCACCCTAAAGCCGGATAGTGTCTTGAGCATAACACAAGTATTTTTATATCAAAAAACATACATAATTGCAATTAAACGTGAAAGAATCTTTTCTGCATCTTGATTAAGAGCTGAGAAAAAAAATAAAAGGTGATTTTCATATTTTATTTTTTTTTCTTGGCTCCTAATGCCCATTGGCGGCTATTACTCTAGTTTTGCACTATTGTAGGTCCGTCCTACCTACACAAAAATCAGCATTCAAATATGTGAGTTACAAATCAAAACGTCCTCTTGTAAGAGGTGATTGAAAAAGAGGTGGATATGTGATCATCTAGCTTTATCATGCCCGGGAAGGTGCTGCTAGATTTGTTCTGTCTTATATTTTCTATAAGTTGGCATTAATTTTCTAATCATATTTGTATATATTTCATAATTTTGAATGTAATGGAGATTTTAGCAATAATTTTAAACCTTCAACCTTTTTTTCATGACTATTCATAAAACAGGTAATGTAAGGGTAAAACAGATAAGTATTCATATTTCTACATGACATGAATATAAGTTAATATAGAGATATATACTTCAATAAGTAATAATAAAAAATCTTTTACCATAGTCAATTTTTTTTACTTGAAACCAAAAGAATTTTACAGAAGCTCTTGAGTTGAGTGGGTTCTATCACCATTTACAAAGGAGACAAATAAACCGCTAAGGCTACTGTCAATTTTTTATTAATACTCAAGTTAATAAAGAATTGAATATTAACAATAAAAGAAAGTATCAATATGATTGTATGATTCTAAATATCAAATTCTACTGAAAAAAAGAATATTAATTTAACCAATAAATACTATAAATAAAATTCTTTATAAAATATAAATATATATAACTATATAAGTTTTCACTATATTACAATAAGTTTGTAATATATTAAGGTACGGTGATATTAAATATTATAAGAAACATATACCAACCTAAAGCCAGAATAGATTTTTTATAACATATTAAAATGGGCATGTTTTCGTAACAGATTAGCATTTTTTTAATTATTACTATATATATGGTGTATAATTAGGATTTTCATGTATTTTAATTTCTACTTTTATCTTTAAACTAAATATGGTAGTTTTCTTTCACCATACTAACTATCCATCGAACTAAAATTAAATTTTTAACGAAATAAAATTAATAAAAATTATACAGGTTTAAAATAAATTAGGTTTAATATATGAAAACCTCATCCTGTCAATTGATTGGCAGTCGCTGCATCAGACATTGAATCGATTAGGGGTTCCATAGTATGAATTAAGTATTACAGAATTTATACATATATATATATATATATATATATATATATATATATATATATATATATATATATATATTATATATTGTAGTTCACAATTATATTAACTATGTCAAATACTTACCTTAATATATATTACACAATATTAACGATATATACTCTGAGAATATTTAAACAATTTAAAATAGCTTTATAGTTATTGGCAAATATAACTTGTTTCAGTAATTAAAATTATTCGTTGAATAGTCAGCAATTGAATAGTAAATAGATAGCAATGTTACATAAAAAAAAAAAAAAATAATCGATTTTTATTTTCGAAAATTGTAACTATAACTGATTTCCTGATTTCTCTAGATTTAACATTTCGTTATTTAAATAATTATCATGTTGTGATAACCAATATTGATAAGCATAATTTTATACTCCAATTAAACTTTATCCCCTTTGATACCCGGAAAAAAATTAGGACATGTAAAACAATTAACACTAATTGAAATTGAATTTAAACATATCATCGATCAATAAGTGTTTGAGATATTTTCAATTTTAGTAAAATACGCCTCGTCCTGACACCAAATCCTTATCTTCATTTTTTTTTTTTTTTTTTTTTTTGCGATAGATAAACGGGGTTTTTCATTTTACCAAAACCGTGGAGGCAGATTTGGGAAAAAAAATTGCTAATAAAACGAAATATGGGGAGAGAGAAAAAAAATCGCCGAACTCTTGATAAAATTATACAGAAAAAAAGAGTCTGCAAACATTCTGGCCCGCGATAAGGCAAAACGCTCTCGATATTTAGTATCTTATCAACGAAAATAAAAATCTCTTCGTTTTCTAGCACAGGAAGCGATTCGCGTCCTAAAATTTTTAGAAGAAAAAAATGAGATGTAATCGTCCGTTGAACCCATAATTTTTTTTTGCGTTTTCATTTCTGATTTTAGGTGGTTTTAAATATCTTGACATATTTTTCTTCTTGATTTGCAGTCCTGTAGCATCAATTAATATTTTGAAGCCAACTATCATAAATATGCTTGATTTTTCGTAAATATATGTCATTTATTCATTTTAATATTTAAATAATAAAATTATGTATTATAAATGTTTCTCAGGCATTACTGATAAGCACCTTGTTAAAATAATTTTCTGTTCTATATATCTATCTATATACATAAAATTACATAACATTTCTTTCTTTTTTTTTGGTTAAAATTTTTTTTTAATGTAGTTTAATGTTTTTTTTTTTTTTAATTTCTGGTATTTGGATTTTAAAGGATAAGGAATTAGGTTCATATTTGTTGGCCTCATTAATTTAGGTAAAGGTGATGGAGTGAGATCGACTTTATTTTAAACGAATATGTATTTTTTTTTTTCGTATGAATGACCTTTTCTATTACGGAGAAAACGTGGCTTTAGGTTGGTACTTGCGAGAAAGTATACTACAAAAGAGGAAATACCTGTTGAATGTTGTGTTGTAACTTCGTTGTCCCACAGGTGGAAGATCAACGAACCATGCCACAGAAATATTTATATAATGTCTATAAAAAAAAAAAAAAAAAACTCAGAAAAGAAAGAATTCTAATATGAAATATAATAATTTTATTTTGGTCTATACTTTTTTTTTTTTTTTTTAAATCACAGGATTCCACTTAGAAATCTCGACCGAAAGGCACGACACAGAGTCATCGGCGCAATCTGAAAGTTTACAAGGTTCCACGAATGGCCGAATTGGAATACTACAGGAACAAAAGATAGAGAAGAAATTGTGTGTACGAAGCAAGACTCAACCCATTGCAGGGACCACTGACGGAAATCTTCGCCCCACCACTCGGCTGCCCCTCCCACAACCCCCACCAACGCCACCGTCAGCCAATCACAGATCGCTTTAATTAGCAGAGCGCGTGCCGATTGATGCTTCGTCGGAGATGAACCTCTGGTCACCGAGCAAAGGGGTAACCTTTGATGTATTTCTATCTTCCTATCTGCAATCCTACAGTTCAATTTACATTCCTTAACAAATTTACAGATATATATATATATATATATATATATATATATATATATATATATATATATATATATATATATATATATATATATATATATATATATATATAATAATAAAGTTCTTTATTTATTCTGGGACCTTAAGTCCCTTAAGAATAAAAAATAATGTACAATCAAGGGCCTTCAGAGCCTTAAAATAAAATAATATTTACATAACAAAGTAACAGATAATAATAATAATACTAAAAAAAAAATTTAAAAAAAAAAAAAAAAAGAAAAAAGAAAAAAAAGAGAAGAAAGAAGATATTAATAAAAAGTAACAGAAAATTTATATTAATTTTTTACGAAAAGAAAAAGATTTCTTAAATATAAACTGTTTATAATTATAGTTTATAACAACTAGAAAGTGGCTATTGGCAGTTTTTGGAGGACAGGATCTGGGTGGATAGTAGGTGGTTAAAGAAGTGGTATTTGAAAGTAGAAAGGTTAATTTAATGACGAATGTTGAGAGGGATGGAATTCCAGAGAGAAGAGGATCGGATTACGAAAGATCTGTCGAAAGTGGCTGAGCAATGAGCAGAAGTATGCAAATCTGATTGACGGGATCGGGTTTGGCGGGTAAGAATTGAGGATTGAGTTGAAGGAGTTATATATTTATATAACTATATATATATATTTAAATTTGCACGTAGCGATCCTACAAAATTGTTCACTATTAATAAAAAAATTAATCAAATTAAAAATATATACTGATAGGTAATAAACTTCATCCAAATAATTTTTCCCCTCGCATACTTTTACCATAGAACATATCAGGAATAATGAAAAATATTATTTAAATAAAATACAAAACTATTTAAAAAATATATATAATTACAAAATTTTAGATTAATAACAATTAGCTTTAAAAAAAGAACAAAAAAAAAAAAAAGAATCAGTACTGAAGTTTAAACAAAAAAAAAATTGTTTGCTCAAAAATTAAATTTTATTTTCAATTATTCTTCGTTATAAGAAATATACTAAGATAAATAAAATTTAAAAATAAAATTCTTTTTTGGCTAAAAGTTTTATTTTTCATTGGATGTTTAAACTCCCATATCAAATCGGGAAGGCGGGTTGATTCACTTAAGGTACCCCATGATGGTACAGAATGATCGATACAATTGGGATTGATCACTTATTTGCCATTTCTGCTGGAATTATTTTTATTTTAAAACAAGTTTAGAATGTTCGAATTCGTCATCAGTTCTGAAATATACGAAAATTTTAAAACATCAGCACTTAGCTACATGGTATACGTATCAATAAAGGGTGAGTACCTCTTAGTGTAAAAGAAAAAAAATGGCTAAAACTAAATCAAACATGAAGAAAAATGCCGCAGGCCTTACCTTTCTATTCCAATCCATTGCAGAATCGCGATAATTCAAATACTTTTTTAAGAAACCACATTATTTACCATAAAAGCTCCATTTTTTAAATTTTGACCACATTTTCGGATTTAGCATTGAATTTCCTATAGGAGCAGAGTACATGTAACCTTGAATTTTACAAACTTGGGACCTAAAGAAAAGCTTGATCTTAACCTTATTTTGGGAAGTTATAATGTATTAAAACTTCAACGCTCACTATTTAAAAAAAAAAAAATATATCCAAAAAACATAGCAAATTTAACTAGCTTTCATATGGTATGATCAAAGTAATAATCCTGTTTAGATTTCATGGAGAAATTTATTTTTATAACCGGAAAAACATGGTGTTTTCATATGGCATACATGTCGGATACTTGTGTAAATAAGACATTATGATAATCGCTTAATGATGATATGTATTTTAAACATAAAAAACTCTTCATTGGAATAAAAAGCAAAGAAAAATTTATTGTTTAATAGAAATTAAAGGAAAACTGCCAATAAAACGACACCAGATCAAAAGAGTTCATGTTATTACATTTATTTATTTATTGTTATTATGTAAGAATTATTTTATTAGATTTTCAATGTAAGGTTTAGAAACCTAAGTTATAATGAACATATAACTCAATTTCTGAATGCAGATGATATTGAAGAATACCACGTTTTTAGGTGTATTTTATGGACGGATGAATCTGATTTTACAGGGGAAGGCATTTCTACCTATCTATGTGGGGTATCATTGGTTTATTCATTTTTGTACAACTGTCGAAAAGAGTTGGAAAATCATAGTTTGCCGAACAGATTGAATGGTGAGAATTTATAGGATTTGTTACAAAATATCACGAACGACTTCATCACGATATTCCCCTGTTAAAGATTCAAACTAATCTGTCCATAAAGTTCACCTTAAAAATTGGTATTCTTCAATATCATCTGCATTAAGAGGCCAACGGCAAAATTAAGTTCCTTGCTCATTATCACTCGGTTTTAAACTGACGGTTCAATTGAAAATTTATGTGTATTTTTATTTTTATTTGGAATAATTTCTTTTTCAAAGCACACATCATATTTAATTTATTAACTAAATCTATTAGGTCTATGCATTTAATAATTACCATTCAAACTAGAAATTAAAAATATTTCTTTTTCTCTAATACATATTTGTTCGCAAAAGAAAATTGAATCATTTTCGAAAACGTGATTGTAAAGGATCAGAAGCTAAAAAGGATTTTTTATTTAAAATTTATGATTTTAGAAAAAAAAAAAATTCTGTTTATATTCTTAAGAAAATATCAAAGATCTGATCATAAGATGATAAGCTCTCCTGGTTTAGCCTTTAACATTCTGCAGGCGTTCTGGACAGTGTGGGGTTTTTTAATAAAGATGGGGAAAATTCATGGTTTCTATATCGAAAAAAAAAAGTTAGTATGATTTATTATAAGATTTTGGAAAAAAAAATCAATTATGAATGTCCAAAATATTATTGGTCTTTACACACTTTACTCGATCAGTTACATATGTAGATGAAATGACAGTTAAATAAAATGGAATGTTAATAGTTAGGGAAAATGAACCATTAAATGAACTCAGAATTCTGAAGCATAGAAATAAATCATTGAAGAATGGTGTTCCTTAACACGCCGTATTCATCTTGATCTAATAGGTAAAACAAAAAAATATCTAAAAAACAAAACAAAAAAAAAACCTCAATTTCAGTTCTGATGTGAATAGCGATAAGTCTCTTAACAAGAAATCTCATTTTTCTATTTGTGTATTTAAAAACTCGTTTTGGCGCCATTCTACCCCGTTTAGTATTTTTTGTTTTACACTATGTCTGGGACACACTGTGTATATATATGTATATATATATATATATGGATAAATTTCTTGGACTGTTAGTATTAAATGTTTAGTAAGGTTCTTAAGGTTCAGTCAATAAATAAATAAAACTATTGAGGCGACGTTTCGAGACTATATTGTTCTCATAATCATGAATTACAGTGAAGAAATAGGTTACAATTTAATTATATATGTTATACAAGTAAATTCAAAACATAAAGTGAGCCACAATATAAGTATATAACAACATGTGTTAGAATAATTACAGATTATAGAGGCGTGGGAAACTATTTAAAATGTTACTGGTCGATATGATATGGACTAACTAAATTCTAATACTTCTAGTACACAACTGACTTGGGGTAGTTTTCAAAAAACAGTTAAAAGATTTGGGAGGATTTCCCAACTGGTGGTATTCACAAAGATGCAGGTATGAGAGGTGTTTAGAGACCCCATGAGAGGTGTTTGGTCAGGTTTATTCGGGCTTTTGATAAACTCGTCGTTTGAAATATTGTTCCGATGTAACAAAATAAGACTTGCTAAAAATATCTTCACACAGTATTTCGTAAACAGTATTAGACTGTAATTTCAAGTTATCAATATCTTTGGTTTTGGTGAATAATTTTTCAATGGAGGAGGTATTTTTGTGTGACAGTGTAGTCAGTTTTATGGTTGTTTGTAAGTGCTTTTCTGAGTCTTTCTGATAGTTTTTGTTTATATGGAATAGTGTAATATCTTTTATTATTATTTTAATGTTGTTTATGTTGAGTATTTGTTTGTTTTAGTTAATTGCAAATGACTTAACCTCAAGAACCTTACTACACATTTAATAGTAACAGTCAAGAAATTTATATTTATAAATCAGATTTGTGCTTGCTGACATTCCAGCTCATATTACCACTGTCCTCACCACTTACGCTGATGACACATGTGTGTTATCAGTAAACAATGATCCCATGATTGCCCCATGATTGCCTCCCAAACACTCCAATCCCAAATCCTAACTCTCCAAGAATGGTGTCAAAAATGGAGAATCAAAATAAATCCAAAAAAATCTCACCAAATAACCTTTACCCCTTGTCGTAAGCCCACGACTTCCTGTCCTAAAGTATACTTTAATGATATTCCACTAATCACTGTTGAACAGATCCGCTACCTTGGACTCCACTTGGACAAACGTCTTACTTGGAATTCACATACATGACTAAAAAGACAAGAAACTGCCCGTCGTTACAGATTACTTCAACATTTATTAGACAAACGTTCAAAGCTCCCATTTAATTACAAAAGACTAATATACATGACTGTGATTAGACCTATCTGGACGTACGGAGTTGAGCTTTGGGGCTCCACTAAACCATCCAATTCATCTCGTATCCAATCCTTACAATCCAAAATCCTTCGAAAAATCCTCAATGCACCTTACTTTGTCACCAATTAACTTATCCATAAAGATCTTAATATTCCATAGGTTGCAGATTTAGCCCAAACCAGATATCTATCCTTTCATAGTAAGCTCCATAACCACTCAAATCCCCTAATCTCTCAAATTGCTTCCCACACTATTCGTGGTAATCTTCCGAGGTGTCTGAAAAGAAGATGGCCCAGAGACCTTCTAGTTTAGAATTTTTATTAAGGTGCTACTGATGGGTAGTACTTTTCATCTTTTGTCACGTCATTGTAATAGTTAACAGCACATTTACTTGCTGTATAAATCATTTGTGACATTAAAATCATTGTGGATATGGTTATTTACGACATAGTAATGAGTGTTAAGGATTTTTTGAAGGATTCTGAATTGTTAGGAATAGATACGAGATTATTTGGACGGTTTAGTGTAGACCTAAAGCTCTACTTATTATATCCAAAAAGATCTTATTATAGTCATGCAGACGAAACTTTTGGTGTTTTAGAGAATCTGTTTAGTAATTGTTGAAGCATTTGCTAATGACAAGCTGTTTATCGTTTGTGTATTCCAAGTCCAGGTAGAATTCTATTATATTATAATTGTTCATTTGTGACATTAAGGATTTTGGATTGTAAGGATTGGTTACTAGATTTAATGAAACCTGATACCTCAGCTCAGTATGTCAAATTTGGTTTACTGTCGTAAAGGTTGCAATTGGAAGTTTAGAACGTGTGCCCAGAGTATGTAGAATTGAGCAAAAACGAAGGTTAAGAGAAAAAAGGAATCATTATTCAAAATAAATATTATATCAAGATTTATTTCTTCTTATCCCCTGACCTTGTTTGTACGTTTAAAAATTTAAAGTTTGTCCAGTTGGAGTCCTAGGTAGCGGATCTGTTCGTAGGTTTACGACAACAATGGATAAAATTTATTTGATGATATTTGTTTGGATTTATTTGTATATTCCAATTTTGACACCATTCTTGGAGGTTTATGAATTGAGATTGGATTGTTTAGGGTACTGGGAAGGGATCATGATTTATAAAAGTCTAAGCATATGTTTTGTCTCTAGTCCTGCATTGATCAGTTTAAGTCTGAGAAACAGATTTCTTTTCCATACGGGGGATCAGATCTGGAGGTCGTGTTATTAATGAAATTATTAGTAATAACATAAGAAAAACAAGCCGGAAAGGTGAAGAACTGGCCGCAGGGGAGTGCTGGAATCTGCTGGTATCAGATAGATCGGTGTAGCCGTCAATATAAATGGGATCTCTCATATAATTTTTTAGAAGAGCTGTGGTTAGACCGACCTCTTTCTTTTTATGTTTTAGTTCTGTTTCATCTTTTCCTTTTATCATTTTCGTTTTTTGTTTTAGACTGTTTTAAATACAAAAAAAAAAAAAATTAAAAATAAAAATAACAGAAGCAATTAACAGAAACGTGTCCGTCCTTAATTCGAAGCCCTAGATAGGATCTCTATCTAATATTCATATTTATGTGAAGATGAAGAGGCCGAGATTGTAAAATGTTGCCGTAATGTATTCCCACTGTTGCCGGTCGGATAATGATCTGTCAGCGGAAGAAATATGCCGCATGGGATCGGAAATCCTCGGTGGCCCGGGAGGCTCTATTGTTTTTTGTAATAATTATCTCGAGGAGTCTTATCTCCTAACCAGCCCCAGGCAGTATTCCTCCTAATGCGGCTAAGAAATAATGTTTCGGTGCCTTGTCCCTACCAGTTATATGCTAGGCCACGAGCGTTTGGACGTAGCAAAGAGGAAAAAAATCATCTATATTTGCATAACTCTTATTTTGTTCCTTCGGTCAGTTCCTAATGTATCTCGGCTGTTCATTTATTTTGACAGACTTTTAAATGTAATAATTTGTTTCTGAATCAAAAGGAATATATATATTTTTTTTAAATGAAAAATATTTCTTTTTTTTTTTAAATTGTAAAAGAACAATAAAAATGTGTTATCGTCTGGTTGCTTACATATTTTTTTTTTTATATTTTATTAATTGAAATTTACAACTGTATTAGAAAACACATCCAGTAAATATGCTGTATAACATCCAATATGTTAACATGATTAAGACTTGTAGAGAAACTACCCATTGGTAGTACTCCAAGGAAATATTTACAAAAGAAGAAGTTCCTGAGCCTATCTTCTTTTCAGGCGCCTCGGAGGATTGCCAGGAATAGAATGGGAAGCGAGTTGTGCAACAAGTGGATTTGGATGAGGGGTTAGTTTATTATGGAAGGAGAGGTATCTGGTTTGTGACAAAGTAAGAAGCATTAAGGATTTTTCTAAGGATTTTGTATTGGAGTGATTGGATGCGGAAAGCATTCGATGGTTTGGTGGACCCCCATAGCTCTATACAGTAAGTCCAAATAGGTCTGATAATCATCATATAGATATTTTTTTTTTTGTTGTAGTGAATTGGGAGATTTGAACGTTTCAAGTAGGTGTTGTAGTAGTCGAAATCGATGTGCAGCTTCATTTCTCTTCAATCTTGTATGAGGGTTTTAGGTAGGTCTCCTGTCCAGATAAAATTCCAGGTATCGTAATTGTTCCACATTATTTAGCGGTACACCATTAAAGGATAAAAGAGGACAGGATGAGGTAGGTTTTCGACGGAGGGTAAAGATTATTTGTTGGGATTTGATAGGATTTATCTTAACTCTCCAGTTATGATACCATTCTTCAAGCGAAGTGATATGTGACTGGAGTGTCTGGGATTCAGCAAATGGATCTTCATCGACTGATATCACGCTGGTGTCATCAGCATAGGTTGTGAGGATAGTATTAGGATGAGTTGGGATGTCAACTGTATACACTGTATAAATAATGGGACCCAGGATACTAAATGAGGAATACCAGCGGTCTGGGGGAAGATGGATGAGTATTTACAATTGTGGTGCTTACATATCAGACAGCAACGTAATCTTCGGAATCTTCAACTGGGGTTTATTTTTTGGTTGTACCCATTGGCACAGGTGTAGATTAGATAATTAAAAGAAAATAATTTTAAGTTAATAGATATTAATTTGTTTATTTCATATTTGTATTGATATTTACAACTGTAAAGTACATATACATCTAGTGAATGTGTGGGTAAATAAATGTAATAACTTGTAAAGCAACCACCCATTAGTAGCACTTTAGTAAAAGTTCTATAGTAGAAGATCTCGAGGCCATCTTCTTTTCAGAGCTCTAGGTAATAGAATGCGAAGGAAGTTGATTTGTGTGATTATAGAGTAAATCAGCTACATATGCAACATTATGGACTGTGTATATATATTTATTTGTTACAAAGTAAGGATTTTTCGAAGAATTTTAGATTGTGAGAATAGGATACTAGAAGAATTAGAAGGTCTAGATGAGCCCCGAAGCTCAACTACATATGTCCAAATAGGTATTATAACAGTCATGAAAAAGAGTCTTTTGAACTGATTCGGAAGTTTTGAACGTTTATCTAGTTGAAGGAGTCGAAAACAAAGAGCAGTTTCTTGCCGTTTTAGTCTTGTATGTGGGTTTCAAGTAAATCGTTTGTCTAAATGGAGTCCTAAGTAGCGAATCTGTTTAACAGGGATTAATAGAATACTATTATATATAAATATTTTTTAATTATGATACAGATTCAAAACTGTGTGAACAAAAAAAAAAAAGTACTTAGTTCCTCTTTCTGGATAAATAAAACATGCAACCGTATTTCCTGACTATTCGGTTTTTTTCCAATATAGCATTTTAGCTCATCTGATTAATGTAACAATTTTTTTTTTTTTTTATTCTTTTTCACAAAACGTTAATGGGTTTCAATTTTTAATTTATAATTGTAAATTGCTCCTGTCAATTCCTCAGGATAAAAAAAGTTGAAATTAAATATTCTAAATAAAAGTTATGTTATGCACATTTTTTGTGTCAACGTCGACCACTGGGTGCCAAATATCCAAAAATTGAAAAAAAAATTAAATATCCTTTAAACTGATTATCCTATCGACTTTAGCCAGAAAATGTTTTTTATGTATTCATATCTACACAGAAGAATAGGGGAAAAAATTCACTCTGTAATCATAATTTTATTTTCATTTCGAAAATTTATTTAATTTTAGAAATTTGAATTATCCTGTGATTTCATTGAGAAAAAAAATATTGAGTATTTAAATTGAGAATATACAGTTATAATAGCACAGATTAACTTGTATTGAAAATAAGTAGGTACAACTATTAAACTTAAAATCATATAACGAATTAACTTAAATTTTAAATAATTTTAATATTAAATTAAATTGTATTATTTTTTAATTTAATAGTAAATCTGATTATCCGGATTCTTTGGTATCCGCATCAATTTCGGCCCCAATTAATTTAAATTAACAAAGAAAATTTTTATATTTTCAGTTTTAAAAAAAATCTTTTCGGCTTAGAAAATATAATTAATTCTTCGACTATTTAACGTTCAATAACAACACAAATTAACTCCCGCATCGAATGTTGGATTTTTGATTTGTTTCCTTGTTTAACCCAATGTGCGTCGTCATCAAAATGGTTTTGAATATGACCTAATAGATAGTGGAAAATTCCCAAATCGTCTGGACTATTCTCGCATGCTATTTATAATAATACAAACAAGACATTTTCAATGATCTTGTTTTTCGAAATATCTTGAGGCCAAATGGCACCTGTTTCAATAAGTGAATTGAAAATTATTTGTTCTCTGCAACGACAATAACATTTTTTTTTTTAAAGCAAAAATCTCATTTAACTGTTAAAATAATAAAAAATAAATTTATTCATATACAAAAATATGTATCAGTGTTTTTGACAAGTTAATTAAAAGTATCAACCTACATAAACTATTGCTTATTGAAATACTTAAAACAATAAAATAAACAATTACAAAGCAAACCCATAAGTTCCATAATAACAAAGACAAAATCCTATTCAACATATCTTTTCTTTTTTTTTATATTACGAATCAGGAGCTAATTTTTAAAATTACATTTATTAAGTTATTTAGTAAGTTCATCTTCACATTAGTTTTATTTCAAAAAATAGTAAATCGTTTAAATAGGTCACAGTGATTTTTAAAGGATTTTTAAACGAGCTTCTTCCTTTTCCCACCGATGAAGGAAACTTCTATTTTAGCAATATACACAACTGTTTATTTACAAATACACGTAACCTATTTTTTGTAATGTATAAGATAAACAAGAACCAGTACACTAGAAACTCGATAATTCGTGATGAGTAGGGGAGAGGGGGTGACGAAATAACGGAAATGATACATGGATATACGAATGTATGCATGGATAAAAAGCAGAATGTATGCTGATTCTAGTGATGCTATTACTATTGCAATCGGTTGAACACAGCAGTTGTTATGGCCGGTAGAAAATGTTGATGAAATCTCAACTTCAAAATTTTAACCTCCTCAAAAGGAGTAAAAGTAAAGTAAAAGTGCTAAAGCTTTTTGATTTGGATATTAAAAATGTAAATGCTTTTAATGAAGACAGCTATAATTATTCCTTGTTAAGAATAAGCAACATTTATGTAAAAATAATATGTCATATTTGTTCATAATATATTTTTTTTAATGTGCAGTAATATAGCATAAGTAATTTGAAATTTTTTTATTAGTAATAGGAATAGATAATAAATACTTCATTGTTTGTGGATTCCTTTATTTTTCAACTAGTTTTATAAAAATTAATAAAAAAAAATAATGTTTTTATTTATATCCTTCCCCCGTTATATATGAACAATGGAATAATTCTAGTCAATATAATCATCATTGGGGAAGTGAAATAAAAAACAAAAGTTGTAGGCCCTCCAAAATAAGGCTAGCTAGAGACAAGTGTTTATACCCGGCGGCGGAAGGAATACCGGAATAAACATTCTTATATTTTGATGCACCCCGCATTTTTAAATATTTTTACAATAAGTATGCAGTGTTTTTTGGTTATATAGTTTTAATTATTGTTTACTTTTATAATTTTTCGAAATTTTTTCATTTCGGTACGTGAAAATTCTATTTTGAGTTCCAAAACAACCTTTCGATTGAATTTTATTTTAGATTTGTAGTTTGAGGCTGCTATTGTCATGATAGATGTAGATACTACCTGAAAAAAAAACAAAACAAAAACATTTGCATAGAAATTCGTATTTATGGGTTTCGGCCGATGTTGTTCGTATAATTAAAATTTTTTTTTCGCCAATATTTATATTTTAATATTCTACACTTGCCTATTAGTTGACTTTTCTTTAAAAAATACTAGAAAGTAGTTTTTTTGACATTAAATACAGCAATTCGTTATAAAATAAATCAAATATTTTTTTTTTACGAATTAAAGGAAAATTTCTTCTAAGCTGTAAAATATTGTTCCTATTAAAATTTTTCCTTCAGATACTGTTGAGGTGAAAATTTATCAATTATGTTTTCCGGGATCAAATATTTTCTTTGCCCATCTGCCTTTTGTTTAATTCCACATATGGTGCACCAATTACGCCTTTGGGGAAAAAATTTCCAGATGTACGTGACGTTTTTAATGACAATAGCAGCTGTACAAACTCAATCCGGCATTAAGTGGATTTTCATCTGTTAACATAATTTTACATAATTCTGAATATCGGTCGAAATAAATTATTTTTGTGTAAAAGGTAAAATACAAATAGGAATGTAAAAACAAAATAGCTCATTTCGGAAGCTTAACGATTCAATGAAAATTTCTCATATTTTATAGTAGATGATATGATTCATTAAAGTACTGATATCGCTCAAGAACTCATGATGTTGTTATAAGGATAACAAAAACTAAGTTTTGGTGAAAAAACGCAGTTTAGAAAATTTTAACATCATCTTCTTGTTGTAGGAATGTTAAGAAATAATAAAATTAATTATAATCAGAATTTATAGTATAATGCAATCATAATCATAATATTAAATATTAAGAAATTAAAAATTACTACTATGCGTGAAAATATCATTGAAAAATAATGCTAGATTGCATACTTTAATACAAGATGTATATCGATAAAAATAAATGTTGTATTATTAGTTAAAATTATTTAAGTTCTTTACTTATGAGAGCGGTCGAAGCTGCGACGAAGGGTGTTCGTTATAACATACTTTTTTATTAAGTATATGTTAGAATACAAAATTAATGATTTCACTTGAGATACGCATGATGAAGGTCCAATACAATTAGGATTGTTAAAATAATTCCCACTTCTATTGAAATTGTTTTATTTCAAAACTAGTTTCTAATGTTTAAAATTGTCAGTTCTGAAACATACAAAATCTTCAAAACATCAGCACTTTGTTACATAGACTAGATATATTAATTTTTTTTTTTTAAATGTAAGACAAGAAATCAAATATATTGCTACTCGTCCAAGGAGGCAAAACAGACTTCTGAAAGATATCAAGAGTTGAAGGGGAGGAGGAAAGAGTCGGGTAGGTTAAACCTATGAGTTTTCCTTATCACTGGTTGGTTTTTTCCTTACCTAATGGAAACAAATTTAAAATGGGACGATTAGAATATTTGTTGGTGTAATTAAAAATCTAAATAAATTTGATCGATTTAAATATTTCTGATTGACAAATATTTAATTTTAGGCTATTTTCTAATTAATGTGTTAGTTTCACTGCCAAGTCTTTATTGAATATATGGTTATTTCCATTTAAATAGATATCGAACTTCGAGGTCTTATTATTGTATGATCTGATATTTTCTTTTAATTTTTGATTTACTGATCGTCCAGTTTTTCCTTTGCATTCAGCTTCACAGACATTGCAATTACTGCAAATAATAAATTAGTTTATTTAAAGCTAACTTAATAAAAATTAAGTTAAATGAAAATTAAATAAAAAAAAAAAAGTAACAATCAGTAAACAAAAAAAAAATCATGACAATGGTTTATTTATTTTAAATACAGGATCTATACCTATTTATTAAAATTCCTTTCCGACTTTGGTAGATATTGGGCAGTACTATGTTGCCCCAAAGTTTCAATTAATTCATCTATCCTAATTAATTATTTAAATTTCAGACTCATTTACATGACAGTGATTAGACCAATATGGACTTACGGAGTTGAGCTTTGGTGCTCTACTTATCCATCCAATTCACCCCGTATTCAATCCAAAATCCTTCGAAAAATCTTCAATGCTCCTTACTTTGTCACCAATAAACTTACCCATAAAGATCTTAATGTCCCATATGATGCTGATTTAGCCCAAACCATATACCAATCCTTTCATTGTAAACTCCATAATCACTCAAATCCATTAGTTTCTCAACTTTCCTCCCTCTCAATTCCCGATAATCCTCCGAGGCGTCTGAAAAGAAGATGGCCAAGAGATTTTCTTGTGTAGATTTTTTATTGATGTGCTACTGATGAGTAGTTCTTTTCAAGTTTTATCATGTTATTATAATAGTTGTCAATACATTTAGTTGGTCTAAATATTTTGTACAGTTGTAAATTTTAATAAATTGATATAATTTTTTTTTTGTTTAATATTTAATATGTTTTACTGGGTCTAAAGAATATAAACATCCGTCTGTTAAATCTCGTAACAATTATTTTATTGTTACATGTTACTAAAAAAAGTGATATTATTAATAATATTATTATTTCTAATATTACATTCCCGTTTCAAGGTATATTTGTACAGTAGGTATATTTCAATAAATTGTAAATTAAAAAAAAAAAAAAAAAAAAAAATTAGTCAGATGAAAATCATTCTTTTGTTAGTTGTACAAATGAATGTAGCAGTTATAAATGGGACGGGAGCAATGCACTGCCAACAGTATCCTACCAAAAGCTATTCCACCGCCACTCCTCATTCGAGCTTTACCTATAATAAAAAATGTCGACCAACGTACAACGGGAAAAGGGCACTCCGAGACTAAGTGAGACATAAAGACGACAATCCAGGCGCTCCAGGGATGCCGCCGAAGACAGTTCGGTTCTTGAGGAGTTCTAATGGCCGTGGAGGCGGGGG
Source organism: Euschistus heros (assembly GCA_003667255.2). Lineage (NCBI taxonomy): Eukaryota > Metazoa > Arthropoda > Insecta > Hemiptera > Pentatomidae > Euschistus > Euschistus heros. Next base: position 1,129,057 of record RCWM02000011.1, read on the forward strand.
TACCGGAATCCCGAGTGGGCAATAAAGCCGATGGAACAAGGTCACACACTGACGGGGCAGACTCGTTAATTTTAACTGCTCCTGATTATATTGCAAGAGTTCAGTCGGAACTGTCGGAACTGCTTCGGAGCTGGTTCTTTACTGCCAGGGAACAGTGTCAACTCCTCTTAAACCAGTCATTAAATTCTATATCTGATATAAATTTAGAATAAATATAGGTATCTATAAAGTTATCGCCTATGTTAGTGCTAGTAGTTAAAACAACTAATTAAAAAGTGCAATAAAACCATTTAAAGTAGTACATAGCCATGACGATCGTTCATAAATATTATAAGAATGATAATTACTGCTACCAATAGAAGAGATCAAATTAATTATAAATGCACTGTAACATATCATTATTTATACTTTATTATAAGTTTTTATCTATTTATTTATTATTTACTAGCACCTGTCGTGGCTTGATTCGCGCTCATAAAAAAAAAAAAAAAATCTGAAAATAATATTAGTGGTTAGTTTAAAAATTGTCCTCACCTATATTATATAAATAAGACCTGAAAATGATATATTTCTATTATTATTTTAATTTTTACACAGTAAATTTCAAATAAGACCATTTAAAAAAAATATAGGTAAGGGGAGTTTTTATTTTAAACCAAAACCTGATATTAATTTTGGATTATTCATCAATCTTAGGGTTTCAATACTATTTGAAATAAAAATATGGGTCATTTTAAAAGGTCTTATTTGTATAATACAGGTAAGGACAATTTTTAAACTAAAAACTGATAATATTTTCATGTTTCTCATCTTAAAAAACATGTAGAAACTAAATTTTGTCGAAATCAAATATAAAAATTTTTCTTACAACTTTTTTAACAAAATACTATTGTTCATTATTTCAGGAACTATTAGATGGTGTGGTTAAAATTTGATATAGGTTGGTTCAGTTTTTTTTAATTTAGTGATTTCAAACGAAAAAGAGCTTTTTCTTTTATATAATAGCATAGATAAATAGAGCCATGAATATATTGTACAAATTAGCTAAATATTTTAACTTAAAACTGATTTTTCTTTTCTTTTCTGTTGTCCTATAATTAACTTGATTAATTTATGAACTTACTCATCATCAGTGATAAATAATAAAATAAAAAAACAATAAAGAATTGGGGTTGTGTTCAGATATTTTTTTAAACTACAAAAAATATTTAATTCAATATACATTTAGTATATTTCTCAACTAAGTAGAGAAGGTATTCGAAGAATTCCTTTATCTCATGCATGCGAATCAGGAGCAGGTGGAAGCAGAAGCACATATGAACGGAGCTGTGGCTTTTACACAAACACATATCAGGCGATAAGAAACACAAAAGTGTTGTTGGTTGAGCAACACGACTAGGCCATTAGCAACAACAATTGTTGAGGGGAGTTGCAGAGCCAATGAGCAGGTGCCTTATTTAGGAGGCTAGGCATCCAATGGCTGGCTAAGTTTGGACTATAGCCGTCCGACCATCTTGTCCCATTAATATATAACACGGCCGGGATGTTCCCCGGAGTTTGCTCCACGATAGAACAGGAGGCGGCTCGGAGCAGTTCTCACGGGTTGAATTCTCGGAAGGACCAGTCCTAGATAGAACTAGACTAGCTCAATATTATCATTCTACAACTTGAGGTTTGAACAATAATAATAATTCTGAATTGAGTTTAAATATTACCTGACTAATACTACAAGAAACATAAAAAGTGAATTAATGTTATTAATAGTGCATTTCTCCCGTACCATTTAAAAATAAAAAATTAATATTAAAAAAAAAATTATTTATTAATATTGACAACTGTAAGTATTATATACAAACAGTAAATTTGAGGAAAATAGTTAGAATGGCATGTCAACAAACATATACTCACTAGTAGCACTTCAATAAACGTTCTATGTTGGTCTCTTGGCCATCTTCTTTTCAGACGCCTCGGAAGATTATCGGGTATTGAGTGTGAGGCATTTTGGGAGACCAGTGGATTTGAGTGGGTATGGAGTTTACTCTGAAAGGATAGGTATCTGGTTTAGGCCGCATCAGAAACATACCTAACATTATGATCTTTATGGATAGGTGACATAATATTTAGCATCGAGGCTTTACCATGGATTTTGAATTGTAAGGATTAGGTACGAAAAAAAAGTCTTCCTTCTTAAAAAAAAAGAGTTTAATTTTATTATCGGAATTCCGCTCACACACCATACTAAAACAAAAAAACTGGCCGTCGTTTTAGAAACTAGATCTTAGTTTAACAAGTATAGTGCATACGTTTAAACCTTCATATTAATTACAAGAGACCTATTTACATGATAATAATTAAGCCTATTTGGACATAAGGAGTTGACCTTTGGGGCTCCACTAAATTCGATGATTTGGTTTATCTCATGTCTGGTGTATCCTTACAATCCAAAATCTTTCCATAAATCTTTAATGCTCCTTACTTTATGACAAACAAACTTATCCATAAAGATCATAATGTTCCTTGTGATTATTAGTCGGTCCAAACTAGATACCTGTTCTTTCATAGTAAACTCTACCAACATTAAAATCCACAACTTCCTTCCCATTCTAATACAGATAACCCTCCGAGGCGTCTGAAAAGAATAAGGCCTTGGTTTGGTCTAATATAGAACGTTTATTGGAGTGCCACTGATGGGTGGTTAGTTTTTAGCAATTGATATTGCATTATGAGCATTATCTTCTAACATGATGTATTTTAATTTTATTTTATACAGTTCTAATTGTCAATAGATAGCTAAAATAAAAATATATTATTGAATAGAATTTGAGAAGTACATTGATTTGTAAACTATGACAAACGTATACTTCGTTACGCATGGCTTTTAAAAACGAAAATTTTTTTAACGGTACGTTTAGAAATTTTAATGGTAATCTATCGTGCAAATTAAAAGGTGCTGTACCTGTAGACAATTTTCACTTATAAATTTTTCTAATTTTCGGTGCTTTATTTATCTGAGTGGTTATTGAACCATTAGGTAATAAATTTAAGGGGCTATCGAACCCTGGTGTCTTTATTTTGAAAAGTAATTTTATTTCTACAGAAAATAATGTTTTATAACTTACTGATTAGTGTCCAAAGGTACTTTCCCCCTTTGTACCTGTGGACACTAGTGGTTGTACCAATGGACATTCATTTCTTGATAGGTTTATAGGGATAATTGAAATAATATTTAGTGAAATACATTAGCAATAATTTTTTATAAAATGTACTAAACAAAATAGAATATTTAAACAAGAAAATTCAACTTGATTATTAAACTAGAAAGGTGACAACAATAAATTTAGCGTATGAAAGTAAATAGAAACTTAACTTATTTTTGAACCTTTTAACAAAAATAAATCTTTTATGTACCTATAATTATTACTAATGAGTGTCACAGACTTTTATTTATGGAAGATATTGAATCATTAGAAATTGTATCCATGAAAAGATGTAGCAAAATGTAATTGTTAACATAGTCTCCCAGTGCCAGCTATAAAAGATGACGGTGGTAACTTTCTTTTAATACCTTTTATTTCAATTCATAATCAGTAGCGATGTCCGGAAGAATAAATTTTGGGGTTCTATCATTTGATGAAATTTTCTTCAAGTAGCAAATATTGAACGTGAACGAGTCTACTTTTTCTTTGATCAAAGCTATAAAATGCTTTACAACACAAAACATAGCTACCGACATATATTTCTTCATCTTCAATTTCTTTACCTTGTTCATAATCATTCATCAATTCATCCATAAAATTACAATCTTCGCTTGATGGATCAGCCAAGATCACATTTACGAAATCATTATCTTCACTAGTTGAATAGTTTGTTATAATTAGTGAGTGGCGAGTTTCCTCCTCTTAAAAAAAAAGGTTATACGAATAGTAGACATCCAAATTTAGGCATTTTATATAACGCGGAATGTCTACAAACATTTCCGCAGTATTTATAATTGAAATAATGAATTAATAAACAAAAAGAAAAATCTGTTGTACCTGTGGACACTTGAACCATCTGTCCACAGGTTCAGCTGGCAATGGTGTGCACAGGTACAAGTGAACGCCATGTTGTGCGGAAAGCTCTGTTTCACAAAACCGATAAGTGATAACTGATATGAAAACATATGAAGTTATGATATATTTTTCGGACAACCCAATGAAATATTACTGCCTTGAAAATTTCTAAGTGTAGGTCTTAAAATATTTAAAATCACTGGTTGGATTGGTCAGGATTTGGAATAAAAAAACTTGAAAATAATAATTTCTACTAAACTGTTGATATGACAATTTTGAAAACACACGTGCAGCTGCTTGGGAGATGCTTGCAGCACTACCAATCTAACAATTACAATTTTCCTCCTCCCACTCTCTCGTAATTAAACATGTCCACTGGTACAACTGTGCTTTAGGTACAGCACATTCCCCTACATTTAATTGTAACAATAATAATTAAAAATAACATTATTCTTTACATGCTGCATTTCTCAAATGAATATCTTCAAACATTGATTGAGATGTATTTCCATCTTAATATATATAGTAAGAGATAATAGTGAAATTCAAGATGATATGTCACCTAATTTTGAGAAACTTCAGCAGTTTACTAGTTGTTTTACATGGTTTGCCTACATTTTTTAGGAGTTGGGGTTTTTTTGACACGTTCTAGCTGTGTTTTGGTTGCTCGGATCGAAAATTTTATAACAGAATTTGAGTTTTTGCTTTCTGATTTTTAAAATAATTGTTTGTTACTAAATTATTAATTTAGTTTTGATATGCACATGCAAATCTATTTAGATCAGGAAAATTATTTAAATAATTTTATTATCCGTCACATTTTGAATGTTTTCTTCCAAGTTTTTGATTATCCTCAAAATCTAGTGTTTATATCTTAAATTTAAACTGTTTATATTTAATATTAATAAATTGGTTAAAAAATTAGATAAGAAGAAACATTTGATTCTCACTCTTAGCCTGCTATTAACAATCGATTTGCTCTACAACTTTCTGTGACTTATCAAGTGGGATATTAATGGCTCATTCTTATATTCTGATCCCAATTTATAATCAAGATGAAATAACAAAAACGAAGGTACGGTAAAATATTTGGTAACAGCACAGCAATCTAGATGGGTTAGTCACGAAAAATCCGATATCATTTATTTCCCAATCAACTTAGTAATATATACAATTAGAGGCAGTGAATGTGTGAATTGTTTCTCAATCATTTGACGATGTAGGTCAGATATAAGGAGGATAAATGCATTTATAAAAAATTAAAAAAAAATTATATACTTTCAGTCCCTGAAATCTCTTTGTGTATATATTGATCAGTGATGTGTCGGTACCGAAAATTCTTGGTTGCGATATATAGTTTAAAAATAAATTGCTATTTTAAGATATAGTCCAAAAGTAAGCTAAAAAAGGAAAACTAATCGGTTAAAAAACCAATAATAATTTAAGAAATAAATTAAGTAAACCACTATTACTATTTATGGGGGTTCGATGGCCGAGTGACAGCGCGCACGGTACTGAAGGTCGTGGGTTCGAATCCTACCTGGGCGGCTTAAAATTTATTTCATGAAGCATCCATGAATGAATCTTGACCTTCCCACCCTTGCTAGAATAGGTTGGTAACCTTTAGGATAACCCGTCCTTCCTGTCCTAGTTGGAGTACATAAGGGCGTTGAGCCACAAAAAACAACTATGTTATTAATTATAATTCCGACAATGTAAAATAGTGAGATTCAATTCACAAATTTTTAGTTACGAAGGTAAGCATCCCTAGATTCCATTTATTGATTAAGAAATTAAAAAAGGTTACTAAACATATAAAAGCTTTAACTGAACATTGTAGATGATTATTAGGGTTTGAAAACCAGTATTTACACATAATAAAATAGAAAATGATCATAACTTAACATTTCTTAATTTGATTTTTTATTGTGTTGAATAAATTAAAATGTTATTAATATTATAAAAATAAAAATATTCGAAAGAATCGTAAAAATAGTATAAATTATATAGTTAGGTAAACATTAAAAAAAACATATCACGCTCATAACGGGCTCTGTCCGACATAACTTGTAAATCAGGTATTTGCCTTTTCTGGCTTTATATCAGCCTAAATGTCATACGTTTTACATAGAAAGTATTTCTAGAATATTCATGCGTTAAAAAAAAAAAAAAATTAAATAGCAACATTTTATAAAGTTTTATACTGTAGCATAATATGCGCAATGGTTAAAATTAAAAGAAATGGAAATTATAGTTGTAATATTAATTTAAAATTCAGATTTTCATCCTTGAATATTTTTATGTAAACCTTTTCTGAAAGATTCTTACGTGATAACAACTCAAACCCTTCTGTTGGTTATTAAATATTTAACCATAATTGTCTTTCCTTAATTTATTTGAAGAAGCCTTCAGCGACGGATCAAATAATATTTACATTTATGAAAAAACAAAATTATAGTCAATAATGGATTATATTTGAAGGCTATTTCCTCATGAATCGAAAAATAGTTACATTCTTTAAAATTATAGATTTTTTTTTTAAAGCAATTTTTCAATGTCCAAGACTTGTTACCAATTAAATCAAACTATTAACTTATTAAAATATTTATAAATAAAATACCTGAGATATAGACTGGGATTGAAAAAGAATACATAGAGAAATTTTAGTATCTATGGTTCACAGAATATATTTGGAACACAATTCAAAATAAAATAAAATCAAGTTTAAACACTAAGAACGCTTGTTGTTAATCAGAATATCCAGAAGCGGAAAAATATTATTTAGCCGCACAACAACTTAAATTTGATCTAACTTTAAATTTCCGTAATTAGTGGGCTCAGAAAAGTACTTCTGAGAATTTAAGACAATTTAGCAGTGGGATTCTGGAGGCACGTCCGGTAAATATAGTTTAAGTAACAGAATCAGAACGGTTAAAGCGAAAATCAATTTTTTTTTTTTTTTTTTTTCTTTTTTAGCATTAATAGAAAAATTAATGTATATAACCTTTATAGCGAAATGCTGATATTTTGAAATCCTTTGTATGTTTTTAGAACTGATGATGAATGTTTAACTCTCAAAACTTGTCTTCAAAATATTAAAAAAATCCTATAGAATTAGCCAACAACTCATAATCATAATAATAATTTAAAAAAAAAACAAAAAAAAAACAGGTGAAACTTCTATGCATTGATAGACTGAGACGGAGATTAGGCTTTCAATGGAGTAAAGTGGTGGAAGCGTGGGGACTGTGATTATTAGTATTATCGGCATCGATCCTTCTGGTTCAGTTCATTATTCATACCTTTAATGTTTTTTACATGCTTTTATATTACAGCAAGGAACTCGTGCTTTTATACTACTGCAGCATTTACCAAATAAACATTCTAAGCTTCTAAAAAAATAAGAAAAGGCTTATTTACATGACTTACAGGCAAATTTGTGTCCTCCGCCCATTAAAATTCAATAAAGTAAACTTCATTAAAAATATATTTTCCAAATAGATTTATGTTATGTGAATTAAAAAAAAAACAGGTTAGGTTATTCTACGTCGATTCACATTATCGTGGCTTTTTCCTATGCTTGGATTTACAATTATATAAATAATTATTAATTGATAGAGCGAAAATTACTCAACTAATGGGTAGTAATATTAAAATATAATGGTGGAAGAAAGTGAAAATGTCTTTTTCAGGATTATAATGCCCAAGTTACCAATCTCCGAGTTATTTTATTCTTGTCCCTGTGATTTTTTAACATTGGCGAGCCATTACTAAAAAAATTGATAAAAAGTATTCGGAAGGAATTTTCGGATTTTTTAAGTTTTTATTTGCAGTGGCAGGCAACAGTTTCTCTTGGAGGTATCTATTCGTAACCATGCAACCATTATACGACGGAATATCCGAGTGCAAACACCACCTCTGACTGTAAGTACTTTCATTGTTCACATTGTCATGTCCACTATAAATCAGTATAACTAAATATTTATTTGTAACGGGTCTCCTGCGTTTTATAGTAGGCTACGGCCTTCATAATACACTCCCGAGAAAATACGAAAAAAATGAATAGAATTTCGGCTATAATATTTTTAATCTTATTTTCACATTGTTGTGGTCATCAATAATTGAACATTGTCCTGGTATTCTTATAATACATGCAAATGTTAAGATACCAAGACAATGGTTTTTAAAAATAATTTTAGCAATACTATGGCCGAAATGACTAAAATAATTATTTGGTCACTAGACATACCTACGTGTATTCATGTTAACTTTTTTTTTTTTTTAACTATTAACTTAGTTTTAGGTTTTAGGGACATGGTCTATTAATCACCCATTTACAGATTTAAAGTATAGGCCTCTACAAAACTGTCCAGTTCTTCTTGTATCTATTTATTAATAATAATAAATGTTTATTTGTCAAAGAAAAATTCTTGTACACAATTTTTTTATATACATCATTACAACAGACTTTTATCCTTGGGCCTGGTATTTTATAAGAAATTAATAAAATAGTTTATAAAAGTTTAAATAAAAATATACTACATAAAATAAGAATGTTATTCGTTGTTCAAATCCAAAACCAAGCTACCAGTAACATAAATTCGTTTGAATTCCGATTATTATTTAAAACAGTATTATAATGAAATTATAAAAAAAATATATCATTGAATTGATCAATAGTTTTAGCTGAAAGAATGTTTTGTATGTCAATTACATCGGAGTTTTCAACTATGTACAATTCTTCTCGTACCTATTACAATTCAAAATTCTTCGAAAAATCTTCAATGATCCTTACTTTTTTACGTATAAACATGACCTCTGCCAAATCACTTTCCATTCAAATACATTAAATCCATTTAAATGAAAAAAAAAAAAAAAAATCATAAATTCAATAAAGATTTGACAAACTCGTTATACATCTCGTTGAAAGTAGATTAAAATTAAATATTTACGATTAAATAAATATAAATAATAAAATATTAGAAATAATAAAACCGTTCAAAACGAATCCAGATTTTTGTTTAAATAGCCACATATTAGCGATTGTCCCATTTTAAATGTGTTTTTCCCTCCGTCGTAAATCTACGACATCCTGTTCTACGGTATCCTTTAATTATATTCCTCTAATCCCTGTTAAACAGATCCGCTACCTGGGACTCCACTTGGACAAACGTCTCACTTGGAATCCACATACAAGACTAAAACGACAAGAAACTGCTCGTCGTTTCAGACCACTTCAACATTTACAAGACAGACGTTCAAAGCTACCAATTAATTACAAAAGACTCACACACATAACTGTGATTAAACCTATTTGGACGTATGGAGTTGAGCGTTGGGACTCCACTAAACCATCCAATTCATCTCCTATTCAATCCTTACAATACCAAATCCTTCAAAAAATCCTCAATGCACCTTACTTTGTCACCAATAAACTTAACCATAAAGACCTTAATGTTCCATATGTTGCTGATTTAGCCCACACCAGATACCTTTTGATAGTAAGCTCCATAATCACTCAAATCCGTTAGTTTCTTGACTTGCTTCCCACTCCATTCCTGATAATCCTCCGAGGCGTTTAAAACGGAGGATGGCCTAGAGACCTAGTGTAGAAGTTTTAATAAATTGCTACTGATGAGTAGTTCTTTTCAAGTTTTAACATGTTATTATAATCGTTGTCATAACATTTACTTGATGTATATATTATGTACAGTTGTAAATTTCAATAAATGTATATAAAAAAAAAAAAAGAAATATTAGTCTAGTCTGATTTTGAACATAACGAGCTTTAGAACCAACCGTGTAGAAGATATTTTGGTGAAACATAGAAAATGTCGAATGTTTTATGCTTTGATGCTATCAATTAGCGAGCCGCGGCGCTTTAACGCCTAAAACATGGATTTAAGTACACAAGCACAACACAATATATAAATATATCTAAACTACCCGACCTTTTGCTTACCAAAATTTACAATTTTACTGGAGTATTAGGGATTCTGCGGAAATTTTGTAGCGCCCACAACTCTGTACTCCGCGAGAGGGTCGAATTACCCGGAGAGGTCCACTGTTTGTAATTTTATGACATTAATAATAAATTCTATTATTAATTGTAAATGTGTATTCCTAAATTTGAAATATGATTCGCGAAATGAGCAAGCACATCATGAATTATGCAAATGAACATTTCGTATTATAAAAAAGCAGTGAATTATGGGTGACATTACGGCCTGACGAAGATAGACGAATCTGAAGCTCATTGCCAGGAGGGCATACATAACCTATCTCGTCTGGCTTCCAAATAACGAGCCCCCATTCCTCCCTCATGAAGATTTCTCTTCCAAAAGGAGTATCGTTTAATAGAGGCGTCGAACAAAGAGGCTCTCCTATAGAGCCCTTCCAAAGAACTTTTTTCCTTTTTCTCCACCGACAAACCCTACAAATGAACAGTTCCTGGGGAGCGAAGAAATCATTAATCAGAGCCGGAGTCAAGTGGGCATAATGGGGCTTATAGTGCCCAATGAAAGCAGTCGTTATACCAAACTATATTTGTTCCCCCTCAGACTATAATTCTTATTCAATTCTCCTGTTGTCATTAAGCGGTGGCGGATCGTGCCTAAGCTCCGCATCGATCTTCATGTTCTAGGAACTGCTGAAGGATCTCCATATCGACGCAGCAGGAACAGCATACTATAAGTTACTTTTTGGCCAAATTTCGTTAGAATTTTAAGGCTTGAAGATTTTAAATTGTAAAAATTGGATACGAGAAAAACTAGCAGGTTTAGTGAAACCCCAAAGTTCAACTCCCTATGTTCAAATAGGTCTAATTTCTGTAGTGTAAATAAGCCTTTTGAAATTTATTGGGATCTATGAACGCTAGTAAATATTGAAATACTCAGAAAAATTGTTATACACGGTGTCCCGAATTTAAATGGCAAAACTTCAGGAACTTATAGGGGACCGAAAAACTAAGACAAAAAGTCCTTTAGAGATTTGCTCGTTTTTGTTTAGTTTTAGAGAAAATCGCAAAAAAATGAAACAAAACAAGTTTTCATTTTCATACTTATTTACTTACATTTATATTTATGTTATGTTCTTTTTAATGTAAATATTGCTCAAAATGTTGTCCTCTTGCACCAATGCAAGCATTACATCTAGCACTCACTTAATAAATTGTAGCTAAACATTGTTCTCATGATATTTGGTGCACTGCATCAATAATTTGGTCTCTTGAGTTGATTTCTGCTTCAAGGTTCCCCATACGAAGAAATCTATGGGTGTCATATCAGATGATCTGGGTAGCCAAGGTACTACTCCTCCACGTCCAACCCATCGTTTTGGACAATTTATATCCAGCCAAGCTCGAGCAACTTTGCTATAACGAGCTGGACATCCATCGAGTTGGAACCACATTTTAATCCCCTGCTGTCAGGGAATGTCATCTAAATAATTAAAAAAGTCGTTCACCGAAAAATGTGTAAATGTGATACCATTCAATCTTCCAGGTAAAAAATATGGTCCCACCAGTAATCCGTTCCAAATTCTAAGCCAAACGTTAATAGCAAATTCATGCTGAAACCTATTCTCTCTAATAGCTCTGGGATTTTCAAGAGCCCATACATGATAATTTCTTTGATTAACAATTCCAATTACAATTGTAAAGGTAGCTTCATCGGTCCATATAATTTTTAATGGAAATAAATTATCATCGCGAATTTTTTCAAGGAACCAGTTACTAAAATTCAATCTCTTGATATAATCTTGAGGTAATAAATTCTGATCTTTTTAAGATGGTATATGTAGCGATTATCACACAATGGATTTTGCTATTCACACAAAAATATCTGAGTAACAGACTGAAGACTGATTTAGCATCAGCCACAATGTCGCATTCATATCCTAATGTTGAATATGCTGATATGATTTTTGTGTATGGTTTCTGTAACGGTAATGCTTCAGAAGCGGTGCGGGAGTATGCGCGCCGATTTCAAAATAGAAGAGGGTCTTTTCGTTAACTTTTAATAGACTACGAGAGACTGGGTCATTCTTAATACGTGATGAAGGCGACCAATTCCAGGCAGTAATAAGAGCAGATTATCGGAGAAGAAACTGTGTCCAACGCCACTTCGATAACAATCCTGATACTTGCATCCGAAGAGCGTCTGCTACATTAGCAATATCGCAACAAGCAATATGGCGAACTTTGAAAGGTGATAATCGCTACCTATACCATCTTCAAAAAGTTCAGAATTTATTACCTCAAGATTATGTCAAGAGATTGAATTTTAGTAACTGGTTTCTTGACAAAATCGCGATGATAATTTATTTCTATTAAAAATTATTTGGTCCGATGAACTACCTTTACAAGAGGAGGAATGGTTAATCAAAGAAATTATCATGTATGGGTTCTTGAAAATCCCAGAGCTATTAGAGAGAATAGGTTTCTGCATGAATTTGATATTAACGTTTGGCTTGGAATTTGGAACGGATTACTGGTGGGACCATATTTTTTACCTGGAAGATTAAATGGTATCACATTTACACATTTTTTGGAGAACAAATTTCTCAAAGGTAGGAGGTATTTTATGTGAGGAGGTATATAGGTTAAACGGTTGGGAGCTAGTGTTGAGGAGGTGGATAGAAGAGCTCAGAGTTAATAGATCAAGAATATAGGGACGTTATTTGGTTTTTAGAGATCGGACTAAGAAAGTACCCAGAAAGTATTGCCGTCGGGATTTAGGAAAAATCCACCCAAGCTGAGAATAACGTGTGACCGCCTGGGGATCCCGAAGATAAATTTAATGAACCAGTTCATCAATCTAGTTTATATCTCAGAAACGGTGGACTCTAGAAAAATATGTCTATAGTACAAACTAATGCTGATTAAATTTCTTACAAAATTGTGTTCATGCATAATTGTCGTACATTAAATGGTTTTTGAGATATACGTAACTGAAAATTTATAATTTTTGAAATAAAATCAATTTTACCTCACGTTAGTCAAACGTTTGCTTGTAGTGCTTCCCAAGACCGTTTTTCATCAAATAAACATACTGAAGTTTATCGATCATTATATTTACTTTAATTTTATGCATGCGTTTGCTGCTTTATTTTCAACTAGATCAAAACTTCAACATTTTTTACAGTTATAACTTTTAATTAAGTTATTACGAAACTAACAATAATAGAGAAAATATTCACATGTACTAATTAATTTTTTTTTTTTAAATGTAACTTCGTTATCCTATACATTATCAAAGAAAATCAAAGTTGCAACAACTTTGGTTCTATTCAATTTTTTTTCTGTCAATAGTTTTAGTGCTGTGAGGACGAGAAAAATAGAATATTCTGTCAATTGTAAAACATCATATTAAACTTAATTTACTTAATTTTATAACATTAAAATTGCAGTTCTGGCCAACACGATAGCCAAAGATTAGCTAAGTTGTATTAAGTAGCATTTCTCCCCGAAAACACGTTTTTCAGTACTCCTTTACCTATAACTACAAAACTATTTGTCCAATCCAAATTTGCTTTTTCAATCTGAAAGCTGGTCAAATTTACAATGAGACCTAATATATAAAATTTTAACCCCTACACCAACACCTATTCTTCATGGTTTGAAAGATGTACAATTTTTTTTTTCCATTTTTTTTCAATTTGTACTGGACAATGAAAACTAAATATGACAGTAGAACAATTATTTTTATTGTATTTAGAATCTTAGTAATGTTATTATTTTTAGGATTTTATGTCTATGTTCTCTCTAACCCCACTTCATTCATCAACTTTTTAGCCAGGAAATATTTAGCTCAAGAATTTCGGAATGTTAAATCCTAGCCTAAACAAACTATATTTTGATGTGTTTTACAAAATTATTGATAACATTCTGGATTTATTATTAATAATCAATTTCGAATATCTTTATTTTTTAGAGAAAATGATCGAAATTTTGTCAATTTTATAGATTTTAAACTAGTGGTTTTCGTTTAATAAATTTTTATATTGGAAATTTACCAAAACATCTATTTTCTACAGAATATTATATTTTCAGTTGGAAATATGCAAAATTTTCTGTGTAGTTAATATAAGAAAAGCGTTTACCTGTAATTTAGAAATGTCGAATAACAAATAAATAATAAGAATAGGACGAATAAAAACTCTGTTACTGAGAAACATTGACGTCTATTTACCTCTGCATATTAAAACTTCGTTAATAGATTGCTGAAATTAAGTGTTTGGTGTTCTGGTCTGGTAGCAAATAATACGATTTAATTTAAACAAAATGTTCCATTTAGTCTTTTGTTAAACAAAGAGATTTAATTTAAATACATACCACGTATCAATGTAATTTAAATAATTATTCCCTGAAACTATTCCTATCAGCAATCAGGAGTAGTTAACCTAATCTTTTTCTCTCTGTCAGCTGACAAACCTTGTTTTTTAAATGTATCATTTTTTTTTACTGTAAATACTGTTAAAGATGGTTCCAGTAGCAAGAACACTGCCAAATTATGCCTTATGAAGAAACAATGTTAGGCTCTTATACTGGTTTTGTTTTTGTTAGGTAAACAGTAAAGCAACGCCATATTATAGCTTGTATAGTTCAGTGCTAAGTCAACTGCTGTTATAACTTTCGGTAATTCACTATTCGAAAGATACTCCCCAAACATGACTGGCCCTCTCTGAATAATTTAGACGAGAAGTCCGTCTCTGACCGGGCAGTAGTTGATGTTAGGATGTTTGCTCGCTGATCTATGAATCTTGTATGGGTGATTACCGTCCTCGGGCCAGTGTCAAAAAGTGAGTTATCAATTTTTTACTTTCTAATTGGGCCAGAGTTGAGGCAGAATTCTGATAAATGAAAAATAAACCAAATAAATCAAAATATCACTTTGTCGCCTTCTTTTGGTTTCTTCTGATACACTTTATAGTAGCCCTGTAAAGATGTTTTGGTATTAAATCAACAAAAATGTTACCCTGGGTACTCATTTTAATGTACAAACAATCCCTCGTGTTTGTTTTTCCTTCATAAATTAAGAATAGTGTAAAGCGTTTTTGTTTCGAAAACATCTGTTTTCAATACCCGGTTTGATTACGCAAAATGACTTTGTTCCATCCTAGGACGCAAAATGAAACAGTTGTTTTTAAATACTCACTTGTATTTACTTAGGTTATTGAACGATTTCAGTTCATAGTTGACCTGAGTATACTGTTTCAAAACAATGTTGGGTGCTCACAAATATCTTGAAATACCAGCAGTTATTTTAGAAGGAGCACAGAAAAAAAAAAGGAGGAACTACTACCAGCTAAATCCCTTACTTGGAATCGAAGTGGAATACGATAAGTTTTGGTACCGGTTGAAAGAAAGAAATGTTGGTGATAATGTCTTGCTTGTTTATTTGTCAGGAATAGCTAAAATCTCAAAGCCTATTTTATGGTCAAGGTTAACATATTATCAATAGGTTAACATACAAGATAAAGATTAGCTGAAATGTGTTTCCTGTTACCTTATAATAATGAATAAATTATAACGAAAATGGCCAAATATTTTTTTTTATTATTATCTTTGAGCAGTATAATGAAAATTAATTTCCATATCTCATTTGAAAAGTGGTTTTCAGTGCTTGGTCGAATTTCCATACCTCGGCTACGCCTCGCTGGTAAAACTCGATCTCGTGCCGAAAATGCCCTCTTTGCGTCCTAGTGAAATTAAGTACATTATGATAGTGAGCAAACTACAGAACTTTTTCACAGCTGGCTTTTAACGCTATGTTATATATTGGGCCGTATTCATAAAAAAGATCCAAACCTTTTACTCGAAGTATAAAGTTCTGCTTTAAAAAAAAGGATAACTTTTTACTTGAAGTATAAGGTCATGCTTGCAAGTAAAAGGTTGAAGTATATGCATTTCCTTTTTTCCATATTGACAATGATCACCTTATACTTTTACCTTTTCGTTACCTGTATGATTTTAAATTAAATTCACAAATAATGATAATTCTAAATAATCAAAGTTGAGAAAAAATAGGGGGTTTCAAACGTGACTTTTTTTTATATAACCAATATAGCTTCTTATAGGTAGGTCCGGTAGGTCTCAGCGATCAATGTTACACAACAGAAAATATTTTCCATTAAATTTCTGATTGGGAAACTTTAGGCAAATATTCGGATCCGATACTATTTTTAAATGGAAATTCAACGTACTATAAATTATATAAGATTCACCAAAACCTGTCATTTGGATTCAGGAAAATTAAAAAAAAAAAATGTGTTATTTGAGTAAAAAAAAAAATTATTTATTTAAGTGTGCAATTAATTTAACAAGACATTTTTCACATAATTATTTTTAAAAAATGTAAACTTGATATTTCACATTCACAACATCTGCCATCACGCTGAAAATCGCGGGAAAAACCTTTAACTACAGAGATGAGTCTGCTACTGACCAACCTCAAAATATTTGAAGGATATGCTTCATACTTGAAGTAAAATGTAAATATTATGAATAAACATATACTTCAATTTGAAATAAATGAATCAATCGAGTATGAGCATAACCTTATACTCGAAGTAAAAGTTTTTGCTTCACTTTTTTATGAATACAAGTGGAAGCATTTGCTTCAAATTTTGCAAGTGTAAGGTTATGCTCGTTTTTATGAATACGGCCCATTGTTCCAAAACAGAATATCTAGCGATTTTTTTTTGCTTTATTCTTAGTTTTTTCCTTTATATTCCTGTAAATTCTTATAAAAACATTATTTTCTCGGGCTATTTTTCGACTCTCCTTTTATGGTATCTACTCTAAAATTATTTCAGGCAGTCATCGTTCTTTCTTGTGATATGTCAATACCAGAAAATAGAGGGTTTTAAATGTGACTTTTTTCATTTAAACCAATGCACCGCTAAACGATAGGTGCTGGTGACAAATACTATGAAACAAAGAATATTCTCTACTAAACTTCTGATCTGGAAACTGCCATCACGTTTTCGATCGGATTAACACAAACAGAGCTAATGCGGGTCAAAAAAAGACCCAACAATTAAAAAGTTTAGAAAAAGCATGACTTTTTTTAGTCAAACCAATAAAGCTTCTAATCTATAGTTCCATGCGACAATTGTCATTTAATAAAAATATTTTCCCTTAAATTTAACATAAGAAAACTGTCGTCAAATACTCAACCCGAACAACACCAAGAGAGCTAGAGTGTATCAACATGTTACATTTTTTATAGTGAAAAAATCGTTAAACCAAAAATGTATAGACCCTAATCAAAAGATATTTCAGATCAAAAGAGTTTTTTTTCTGTGTTAACAAAAATCCTTCAATTATATTTAAATGGAGCTATTTCCTGACTGAATTTATTTCATTAGTGCTTCTGCTTAGGTGTTTTAATATTGCAATCTTATTTATTTATTTTATATTTCTCGATATAAATTTACTATGAAATGAATTATAACGTTCATTAGCAGTGCTAAATATTTTAATTGTTTTAAATACTTTACGGAGCAGTGTTGATCTAATATATGAAAACATATTATTTATTAATTTATTATAACAGTTTTACATTCTCATTAGAGAAAAGCTTTTTATTATGTATAGTAACTGCATAATTTGGTAACACAAAAACCCATCTATAAGTTCCTAGAGATCGACGTTTCTCGAAAATTGTTGGAGTTGAGAAACGACACGCTCCTATTCCAAACCATATAAACCTCAACATATCATTTGTGTGGAGAGAATTTTCTATCTTATTAAAATGCTGCCTTAAAGCTTTCGTTTGAAAAAATAAATATGACAAATATTAGGCCTAAAAAGCATGAACATAATCATACCCTTCATTGGTAAGTACTTAAGTACTAAAGTACTAAGCCCAAGATCCTTCATGGTTTCTAGTGGTACAGATTTATGTTACTTTAGTTTTTTTTTTTCGTGTGATAGCTTAACGTTGGTTGAAATTTAAAATTGGTTGGATAAAATAAAGAAAAGAAAAAAAAATAATAGTAATCAGCGTTGAACCGCCTCCTAAATGTCATATGGGTAAGCCGTTGATGGCTAGGTATGTAATACGTGCTCATCTGGAGGATTTTGGTTTTATAGGATGGAATCAAGTGTGATAGAGATTATTGGTGTCACTAAGACTTTTATTTGATTTTATAGAAAAATCTTGATCAAAACATCGATATATTAATTACCCATCAGCGATTAACTCGGGGCATGATATTTATTTCTACCAGTAATAAATAATAATAAACCATGCTCAAATTTAAAGAATAACATATAAATTATTATTTTTTCATACTGATTTTTAAAATTACCTATTTCCCTAAAAAGATCAAGTATTCCCCCTATTTGGTAAGGTTGCACTGCCCTTATGCCTCGTAAACCTTGTTGTTACAATTGTTGGTTTGTTTGTTTATTTCGTTTAACGTCACTTTATGCTGCTATGGCTAATCGGACGATGCTACGGTGGGAGTCCTAAATTTTGCCTATCCAGGTATAATTAGGATAGGGATCTTTAACGAGTACCTGACATCGCACAGGCTCGGGACCCCCATTTTACGTCCCTTCCGAAGGACGGCATAGCTAAGGATTTTTTACTCCCTTTAAAAAATCCTGAGGTTTATGCCGGGCTGCGAACCCGCGATCTTGGGTTTAGTAGGTTGCTATGCTAACCACTACACCACAGGTGACCCCTCAATTGTTGGTTAATAATGCTTCTACGAATTTATAAGGTAGGCAAGAAATCATTGGGAGAGTCCCATAATGATTACTCCCGTCCCCGAAACTTTCAACGTTACTAAACTATTCGAGGAGATGAGAGTTAGATGCTACAATCACAAGAAGCGGTACAATGGCCAAACATTCCCCGAGATTAATACTTGAGCGGTTTCGTGAGGCAGTTTTCGGCGCCTACAGTGCCCGCTCAAAAATTCATATACGACTGTTTCGGAACGTTCTGAATTGTTGATCCCGGGTCCCCTTTCATTTCAGTTTCCCCTGAATAATAGGACGGCAGGAAACTCGGCAGTGTTTACCCAAGCGCCCTAAGTAGCTGTCATCGCCAAGAACTAGGGATGACACGGTTCTATTAGTGGATGACCTAGAAGCCTCGGATATTATCGGACTAGGGCGAAATCCATCTTCTAATCAGGGATTAATTTTCTCAGATCGCCTGATGGGATTTTAGCTAAGTTGGCTAATGCAGACAAATCGTCAGCTTATCATAAGGAATGGTTGCTCATCTGTCAATTGTATTGTCTATCGATTAATTATTTTATCAATCGAATCTCTTTTTGAAGATTTCTAAGATTAATATAATTTAACGCCTTTATAAGTAATTATTTTAACTAATAATTGAATTTCATTTGTTTATCGATAAAAATCTTGTATTGATGTATGGAATTTAGCATTATTTCTTCAATATTTTTACGCATAACAGTAATTTTTTACCTGGTTAAAAATGAAGATTACGTAAAAGCATAATTAGACATCCCATTAGGCAGAAAGAATTTTATCGATCCATCTAGTTGGATTTTATTTTCTAAACCTAAAAATATATGACAGTTTGGCATACCTCGTTTCTGGCACTCAAAACTATACATTTTAATTACGATTATAGTAAAATTTATTATTATAAACCTTCCGAGAACTATAAAGATGTAAAGATTTGGTACAGTTGGGTTTAATAGTTTTGTAACGTCTGTTGTAGAAGAATCGCCACATATCGGTCGATTTTCAAACTGCACTGGGACCCACACGTTGATCTATATATTTATTGCTTTTTAAATTACAATCTACTTGAAAATAATTAAATTTTATCACACATTCCTGGCTCTATATAACACCGCATCTTTGTGACCTCTCTCTGATGGTGCTTCTTTGAACTCTAAGGAAGATGTGGTTGAAATTTGGTACGGTTTGGTTCAGGAGTTTTCGCGGTTAGTGAACACAAACGAAAAATGGCTTGTCCTTCTTTGTAATAGTATAGATTATAATTAAAAGACTTACATACAGTATAACCTCACTAATCCACCATCCGCTAGTCCGTCTCCCTGTGTAATATTTTGGTCGGATGAGTGAGTTTCTACTGTAAAATGTTATTTCCAAGTCAGGAATATTAGCTTATGTGTTATTATACTTTTGCTTTTAACATTTCCTGATAATCATTAGCATAATAATCATAATCAGGAATCGACCTGATTATATATTTATCAACTCAGTTGGAATATTTTAGACGGTTTTACAATTTATTACTACGCAATTTAGATATAGTATATAACTCAGACGCGACGGACCTTCTGAAATTATACACAACTGTTTTTGGTTATTATAACGGAGTTGGGTATAATTATTCGCAAAATCCCTCATTACTGGATTATATGTTTTGGATTGAGATGGAGCCTAGATGTTAGAGTATTATTTATTCCACCAGGGTGAGCTGTAATTATGTTTAGAAAGTGTGATATTATCATTACGTGGGCCTTGAACTGACTACCCGTGTCCAAATTAGCGACGCGAATCAGCACAGGTCAAAAATTCATTGTGTGGTTTGAAGCGTGGTCTCGATTCAATAATATGTAATAATTCTCGATACTCGATGTCTTGATTAAAAAATTAACTGCATTCACGAAAAATAATTCATGTGACAGCTAAAATGTGAACTACATCTATTGATAAAAATTATACTTTAAAAAAACTAGAAAAGCAAGCTTTTATAGCAAACCTAAATGAGGAGCTAAATGTAATGAACAATTTGCAGCCTTTTACTTTTTAGAGTTCAAGGTTCGAAGCTAATTTCCCTTTACAATTCGTGATTTGTTTTGAATTTTAACACAGTTTAATCGAAATCAACGAACAATTTTGTTTTATTGACATATCTCACAGTAAGAATAGGCAAACTTTAACTTTAAAAATCCTATCTTGTACAATATTTAATAATCTACAACTATTAATATATAACATTTTTTGATTGGATTAGCCATTTCTGCTTTATAGACTCTTTAACATGAACACAGCTAACTCTTTGTGATAGCTGGAAAAATTCTTCGACGTTTGACAATCGATTGTTGCTATACGCCTAAATAAAATACAGCTTAAGGGGTGTCATTAGACGCAAAATTTAATAAACTTTAATTTTTTAAAATTTAACATTTTTCGATTGAAAGCATTTTTTGTATGTTTTTTTTTTCCATAATCTTAACAATGTTCAAAAAGTTTGTGTTTTTTTTTCCCCAAAAACATTTTCCCCTTAACAAACTTAGTTTAATTTTTGATATATTATTTTCAGAACCCACCTGGACCATATAAAAACATAAAACCTACTACTCCACTTTTTGCAAGGCAGACTTCCATTTTGGGTGTAACTTAACTAGGCTAAGTGAGAACTTTAGAAAGTTACGTAATTATTGTATGGTCATTGGTCCTTGAAACGTGTGCAAATTTTCAAGTTAATTATATTGTTAGATATTGGTGAATTTGATCAGTTTGATCAGTCTGGTAAATGTTTAAGAATTCGAAAACTACTAAAAGTTTACTCTGGCATGTAAGCGGAAATCTGAAATTAAAATTAAACATTTTTTCCTGACCTGCAAAGACAATTTTTTTTTTTTTTTTTTTTAAATATTTATATTTTTCATTTCATTAAATAAAACAAATAATAGTTGCTAGGAATAATCTTTTTATTGAGAAGTTTCGATTTAAATGCCCCACCAACAGTAAGGAGCAGATGACATAACAGCTGTACACTAATCGTTCGCAGCTCACCGTTTTTTCCACGACCATGGAAAGCCACTCTCACGGTTCCCCTTTTTTTAAATACCCCAAGGAACAGGTCTCAGTCTTGTGTTTTTTACCACCGGCCACCATACGTACGAAGGGTGAGGTACCATGATTAATGATTTGTTTGCCTCCTTCGTGGAGCATTAGCCGCAGCCTTTGGCACCAAAATCCTTTGTCAAAAACGTTCCTTTCTATGTGTTCTTTATCCGTACGGTGTCGGGTTTCCACGATTGATGATGTTTATTCCTCTGTTCCCAAACTTGGAGTGGTACAAAAAAACGTTATAAAATTTTTCCGATAGCGCTAATTGTTTCCATGTAACGTAGAAATTCGGCGGAAGAAATAATAGCGCCCCAGGCCATTCCCACCAGAACTCAGATCGTTAGTACTCCGTTAAAGAAATGTGGAATTATCCGATCCGAATATCGAAACGGAATCACGAAACAGGTATAAATTCAGGCTCTGCAATCGTGTGGTTTTATTTGGACGTTGCATAACAATACTTCACGGATGGAGGGATATCGCTGTATCGATTAATGCAATTTATTAATCATGTAAGCTCAAACTCAGTGGAGTGGAACTTTTAGGTTTTACTTATTTCCACTTTATTTAAAAAATAAAAAAATAAAACATGTAACATAACATAATAGCTAAAAGTGAATATATCTATATTTTATATATGTTACAAATTATTATGAGCAAAATAGAATAAATTCGCTTATACTTTAATATATTCTGATCTCTCTCCGTTCGTGTAAAAGTTTTAAATTTTGAGTTAGTTATTATTATTTAAGAAAAACTTATAGTAGTAATTTTTTTTCTGGATATTTAAAACTTTATACGATATATACTTAGTTATATCAGTAAATTAGAAATGATTACAAGATACACACCCACTAGACTCATAATAGTCCTCCAAAGCGTCCGAAAAAAAAAAATGGTCTAGGAACTTTTTAATGTAGAACATTTATTGAAGTGCTATTAATGGGCTAATTCTTTAAAATGTCATCGACATGTCTTCGTAATGTACAGTTACTTACCGTATATATTGTATACAGTTGTATTTCAATAAGTCGATTAAAAATAATATTTTAATAACTTTAGCCCAACAGGTTTCAGAGTTTGATCTCTGTTCAACAGCAGAAGGGTTCGAACAAGATGCGATCATGGAATCATCCGTATATTATTTTGCACAAAATCAAAATTGATAATTGAACCTCCTGCGAAATTTTCACATGCTTATACCAGCAGACACATAATACGTGGAACATCTATATATTCGAAACAAGATGCGATCATGGAATCAGTTCCGTATATTTTTTTTGCTTTAGTGCAGGTGTTATTAAAAATCAAAATATGTTCTAAATTAATCTATATCTCCTTAGTTTTTTAGGAAGGTTTTAAGAAGAATAAAATTCCGTAAAACGATTTCAAATTCATTTTGATGTTTCAGGTTTATAAGTAGGTATGTTATTAAAATAACATTTAATTAGTAATATTTGTTAAGAGTTTAACCATGAATAAATTGAATAATTAAATTTTTACTCATAGAATTTACTTTTTAAAACAAAATAACCGCAAAAAAAACTGAACCAATCTTTACCAAATCTAAACTACATCATCTTCTTAGTTGAAAGAAGGTTTAGCAATAAGAAAATTTACATATTATCAATTAAATTGTTGCTAAAAAGAGATAAAAATATGGTACGCAGTAAATTTTGAAAATTGACCGATATGTGGGCGAGTGCCATTTAAGAGAGGTTATAAAGATACAGTGTTATATAGAGCTAGGAATTGATAACAAAATTGGCTTAGTTTAAATAAATTGTTATAAAAAAAAGCTATAAATATTTAGTGTGACGTGTGGATACTAGGGATGTTTAATAATCGAACGATAAGTTGTTAGCACCATTCTGCAACAGAGTTTGCAATGGTAAAATTATTAAACCCATCTGTGCCAAATTTTAACTACAAAATTTTCATAGTTCTAGGAAGATTTTAAATAGTATAGTTTACTATAATAATTCTTTAGGTAATAGTCGGCTTACGAGCCACCACCAAGTTTGATCCTTACGCTTCACTTCGAATTTAAATTTATCGATAGTTCTTTCCTATAACCTCACATGTAAGCAAACCTCTACAGTTTCAACTTTGATTGTGTTGTTTAGTTTGTTATATTGATATTTAGTCTTCTTAAATGTAAATAGATGAAACAGAAGTTAACAAAATGATTTTCATAAAGGATTAAGTGTTTTATCAATTCATGTTTTCTTATTTCCTCTTATCTAATGTGCAAAAGTGTTACAAAACTTAGAAACATTAATTTGTACATGGATTTGGTTTTTTATATATTTTGATTTGTTGTATCAATTTAAGTGATAAAATTTCAGTATACATATTTTTTTGAATGGATTCTTTGTCGTCCATAATACTTAATGTCCTAAAGTGAGACAGATTGTATAATTATTTCAATAAAACATATCAATCAAACTTTCTCACATTTATTTTTAGATTAGGTTTCATATTTTCTTATTTCCACTTCCCTTGAGAAAATATAGCAGAAATTAATATCATAACTTTCAATAAGGATTCTGTCTTTATTATATTCCTTATAACATGGAGAACGGACAATGTGAAAATAATCACAGATTAAGAGGTGTACTGTTTATTTATTATTAATTTTATAGATTAATGTATTTTTTTTTTAAATTTAGAAGCCTGATGATGGAGTATTTTTTCTCCGAAACATGTAGCTACAAATGTCGAACAAATAGGAGTTATGTTAAATAAATTCTTATTGATTCTGCCTTTATATATTTATAATATCTGTGGCACCTGTGCATAGTGGGCTAAGTATATTGAAGAAACAATGCTCAATTGCATTCTTCAATACAAGACTCTTATAGATGAACGAATTATTCTTAGTTAATCAACTATTAGTAAAGTTCTTTAATTATAGAGCGGGCGAAGTCGCTACGGGGAAAGCTAGTAGTATATATTTCACTATGTGCGGTTTATGATTTATGTTAATGTATGAAGCAAGGATCGCTCATTATGAGGACATCAATTGAGAAACGAGGACGGCCCGAGGAGCCCATGGCATAATAATTCACAATAGTAAAATATACTAGGCCGATCGGGAGGTGACACAGATAAACGTGATGAGCCTGGTTGAATGAATGAAATGTTTTGCTATTTGTGTTGTTATATTTTATTTACCAGGTCGTAATAACTGGATACTGCAATGAAACATACGTTTTACGTAGTTAAAAGTGTATTTAAAGTTATAAATTAAAGAAATATATAAATAAAAAATTGAAATAGAAAAGTACTTTCTATATATTAACAGACTAATATGTATGCATAGGAATGTTTCAGCTATCTATTAATATAAAAAAGCATTGGTCGTGGTAACAATAAATAGCATACATAATGAAGAATGATCTAAATTTAATCTTTAAGGAAAACTATTAAAAACAAAATTACGATTTTCCTCCACATTTTGAAAGAATTCAGAAAGTTTTAAGGTTTTTGTTTCATAGTCCCCTTTAAAGTTAAAGACCTTTTTTAAAGCTCAGATGTAGAAAATTTAATTTTAAAAGTAAAACCTTTCCTTTGGAACCAACCGCAGATATTTTGGTAAAACGTTGAAATGGTACAATGTTTTGACGTTACCAATTAGCGAGAGACGGCGCTTCAAGTTCCAAAGCTTGGATTTGATACGAGTACAACATATAAATTAATCAAAACTAGCAGACCTTTTGCATAAAAAAGTGTAGAATTTTACAGGACTATTAGGGAATAAAATACTGCCCCCCCCCCTCCCGGATTCTACGGAAGGGTTGGATACCCCGAAGAATTGGACTAGCGGGAGGCGGATTAGTGAGGTTCTACTGAACGTTCAATTATTCTTCATTTCAATACTACAAGAAATACAGGGTGAGTATCTCTTAGCGTAAAAAAAAAAAATTGGGTGAAACTAGATCAAAAGTGTAGCCAAATGCCGCAGACCTCACCTTTCTATTCCAATCCGTTGCAGATATATGGTAAATAAACGATTTTTTGGAGGAAAGCATGTTTTTTTACGATAAAAGCTGTAATATCTCCATTTTGTTTAAATATTTTTCAAATATTGATCACATTTTCGGATTTAGCAATAAATTTCCTATAAGATCGGAGTAATTTAACCTTGAATTTTACAAACTTGGGACCTAAAAAATATCTTTATCTTCACCTAATTTAGGGAAGTTACAATTTCTTATAATACTTCAGCGCTCACTGCTTTTCATAAAAACAATCCACAAAACTGCAAAGCTCTCAAAAACTTACAAATTTAATAAGCTTTCAAATGATATGTTAAAAGTAATGATTTTGTTTTAATTTCATGGAGAAATTTACTTTTGAAACCGAAAAAACATGGTGTTCTCATTTAGCATACAAATCAGGTACTTTGGTAAATAAGACATTATGATAATCGCTTGATGAAAATCTGTATTTTAAAATAAAAGAAACACTTCATTAGAATAAAAAGCAAAGAAAAAATTTGTTAATTTGAAAATAAAAGAATCACTGTCAATAAAGCGCCGCCAGAGTCCGTTATTTTATTAAATTTTCAAAATGTCCTCCATTATTTCGAATGCAGCTTCTTGCTCTCTTTCTCACAGCCCCTACGGTCACTGCTAAAGTCAGACGCTGTTGCAATTTGGCTCCGGCCTCCAGAATTCTCGTCTTTAGGACCTCAATGCTGGTCACTTCTCTGGCATATACCTCGCTTTTTTATGTAGCCCCACACATAAAAGTCCATTGGAGCTAAGTCAGGTGACCTAGCTGGCCAATGTATCACACCATTTCTACCTATCCAGGTCGAATATCGTTGGTTCAGCCATTCCCGTACTGCTGCCGAATGATGTGGAGGAGCACCATCGTGTTGGAATATTATGTTTTGCTGAACATCAAGTGGAATGTCGTGAATAAGTTGTGGTAGAATATTTTGTAAAAAATCCAAATAACTTTCTCCATTCAATCTGCTGGGCAAAAAATGTGGCCCAATGAGTCGGTCCCCTATTATCCCAGCCCACACATTCACTGTAAAACGATGCTGGAATGCTAGGCTTCTTGAACCATATGTGGGTTTTCAGCTGCCCAGTAGTGCCGGTTGTGGACGTTAAAAATTCCTTCCCTTGTAAAAAGAGACTCATCTGTCCATAAAATTTTCCTCAGAAACTGGTGTTCTTGAATGTCTCTATTTAAAAGCCAGCGGCAAAATTGTATTCTATGTACATGATCATTAGGTTCTAGCCCTTGTACTTGTGTGAAATGATATGGGTGAAAATGTTCTCGGTGCAAAATGTTGATAACTGACCTTTGGGAGATACCAATTTCACGGGCCAAGTCTCTTGATGAAACACTGGGATTTTCATTTACTATATCAATAATTTCCTCTTCGAGTTCAACATCATGAGGAATTGTCCCAATTCTTGACGTAACTTATGAACGGAACCTGTTTCAGATAAACGTTGATGAGTTCGTGAAAACACTATCGTAGAGGGGAGGCGCCTATCTGGAAACCTAAGTTGGTACAAAAACCATACAAAAATGTATGTCAGCGTACTCACCATTTGTGAACGTTGCCATCTTCGCAGGTGTATTGCCAAACAGAAAAAAATAATCCCAATAAATAAAATGGGCCCTCAAGCTAAGGAATAGCAAGGGTGCCTTTCTAATGATAGTGACACTTTTTTCTCTGTTCTTAATTTCCAAATCAAACTTTCAATCATTATATCAAAATAAAAAATAAAATTTTTCCCATTTCAAAATAACAGGAAAATAACTATGAAATAGCGATAATGTGCTTAGTACTGAGAGAGGTCAAAGTCGCTGTTGTTATTATGATACCTGAACTGGCCTAAAATTTATGTCAATAAATATTATATTTTTTTTTTCTTTGCTTTTTATTCTAATGAAGTGTTTCTTTTATTAAAATACAGATTTTCATCAAGCGATTATCATAATGTCTTAAAGCATGTTTGTTTCGGTTTCAAAAAAAAAATGAAATTAACAAAAAAACGTTTAAATTCATTTGATTTATTAATAAGAAATTGTAACTTCCCTAAATTAGGTGAAGATAAAGATATTTTTTATTGAGCTTATCCCTTAAAAATTTGTTATTTGGGGGTTTTTTCAAGCGTAAAACATTATAGTCATCAACGTTTGTCCGATATTCATAATAAATGAAAGAATTTCATTTTTAGTCAAAATAAAAAAGTTTGAGATTTATTTATTTATGAAATAGTTTTTATCGAATAGTGAAATAGATGTTTTCAATATTTTTTCCTCGTTTTCCTGCGCCACTGAAACCTTTGTAGGCACTCATTTATTCAACTTCTTTTGTGTAGTAAGGGCAATCAAGAATTTGTCGAAAGTCATATTAAACCTATACCCATTGAATGCAAGACGTGATAAAATCAAAGGGTTGATATAAGTCTTATTATTTAAAATTATATAAATTAAAAATTGGTCGTTATTTTTTTAAAATACAGCTTACTATTATTTAATTGTTTACATAATCCTAATTGATTTTCTATGGTCAAATTATACGGCGACAGAAACCTCTTAAAATGAATGCAACTTATGCCTGAGTATAATTTGCAATTATAATCTGTTCTTTTGTTAAATTGACTATTTGTTTTTTGTTTTGTTTTTTTGTTTGAAGTACCTTTCAGTCGAATTTTAAAACAACATATTAAGGTGTCGGAAGTCATATGTCTTGGACAGTCGCAAGCGCAACATTTAAACCGGACGAACGAATCACCAGGATAGGATGATTTTAAGTTGCGATAATATAAAACAAAAAACCTACTTGGAATTGAAGTTTAGTATTTTTGTTATAGAAGGTCACTCAGCTAATTTTTTTTTTTTTTTTTTTTTTTTCATGAAGTAAAAACTTTTATTGAAATGTACGATCTGTCTCCGTTAAGGGCAATAAGTAACAGTGCGAATGATGAACTCATTCGTACCAGATATACAAATTCTCATACATACACAATTAATAATAATAAGAGATAAAAATAAAACAAATAATCATAACAAAAATAAAACGTACAAGTTACTTACAATTATCAAAAATAATAAATTGGAAAAAAAATGAGGATACTTTTATACTATATATATAATACCGACACATTCAGCTTGGGGAACCCCGAATCGAACCTTTTTTCCCACTTATTGGGAGCAAAGCCTAGACCTGGAGAGATATCAGTTAGTTAAAAATCTATTTCGGAAAATTATATAGATTATTGTTAATTTAAAAAAAAAATTAACAAACAATTATCTTTATCCACGTTAGCCACTTTAAAAGTTGTTAAAATTTTAGTTAACAATCAGTAAGTGAACTACAAAAGCAGTAAATTCGTTAAAACATAAAAGTTCTTTTGATATGGATATACGTCTTTTGGCCACAGGTCCATAGTTTTCTTTTTTGTAACATTTTTTTTCACGTAGCTTTGTTGGTGTTTCTCGGATCTTTGACTGCAATTTTCTAATTAAAAATTTAATGAAGTATATTGTTTGTAAATAAAAAATGATCAAAAATATTAAAATTATCATAACATTTGTCGCTGTAACCTACCGTTTAGAATCCGTTTGGTTTTTAATTAAAGAAATCACATTTTTCCTACATTTATTAAATATGTTGTTGTTTTTTTTACCGCTCTAACTCTATTGGTGTTAAAAGATATAAAATCAGTAGATTACAGATAGACATATCTATGATCTATTGCGTTTCCCTGTCAGAGATAAATTAAATTTTATTTTTCTTATCTATTTATATATTTTTTCTCTATTTTATTATATTTTTAAAAATTATTTTAATTTGAAAAAAAGTTACCTGAAAATAGCTTTTGTAGAAAGGGTATCTTTATCTGCATCAATTCACCAAAAATTAAATATTTAAAAAAATAATAATTAAATAGTCTATAACTACTTACTATTATGCCTTGTTTACACGAGCTTAGTGCCTCTAACTTGTCACTAAACTGGCTTAGTGAGAGTGAGAAGTGCTCGTTCGCGCTGTGCAAAGTTGTCCAATTCACTGATTAAGCGCATAAAAATTCATATTTTGAAAACGTAATTTTAAGACTTATAAATTTCGGAACAACTAGTAGACTAATTATAGACATAAGGGTACATTCGAAACATGACAAATCGTGTACGACTAAATCATCTTCTCTTATCTTTTAACTTACTCCCACAGCACTTTCTGTAAAGGTGCTGTAAGGTACAATATATTTACGTAATTTGTGGGGTGTATTAAAAAAATAATAATCAATTTTTAAAAAAATATTTCTGACGTACTATTTTAAGGGAACCTAAGCTTTTACACGGTCTTCCAAATTAAAGAAAAATAATGGAAATTAACTCTGAACTAATGATGTTTTACTAATTTTATGATTTTAAAAATGCCGCAGACCTCACCTTTCTATTCCAATTCGTTGCAGATATACGATAAATCAAAGTTTTATTTCAAGACATCACGTTTTTTACCATAAGAGCTATAATATCTCCATTTTGTTTAAATATTTTTACTCAGAGTGTACTATTATAAAGAGTTTTTAATATAAAATATTCTGGTCTAAAAATCGTTCCCATCCTTAATTTTTTTTTAAATATTTTCCGGAGAAAATATAATATTTGGTTATCTGTGGTAAAATTGTAGTTGATAAATTTTTATTCTGAGCCTTATTTACTTCTAATAACAACCAATTGCATGTAAGTTTTTGAATAATCTATTCGATGAACATTTTATTGACAATGTCTTGATTTTGTAAACGTGTTTTTTACATTATTTTTAATTATTTTTTTTTTTTTTTTTAAAGTAAATCTAGGTATAGATTTTTTATTCAAAGGGTATTTTTTTAAGCACAAGATCTCTCAATGCACCGAGTATTTTAAGTGAAGCCAGACTTGTACTCGAAAACGAGCCATCTGTTCAGTGTCTCAGACATTGCTTAACTTCCATATCATCTTACAGCAACTAGAGTATACGGGTACAGCTCCAATTAAAAAAATAAATAAATTTTCAAGAACACGAATATTTTCTAGTAAAATACTTTTTTAAATTGAAGTGAAATTATTTTTTTTTTAATATACAGTGAACTTTAAGTATAATTTACTATAGGGAACGCATTATTACTCTGTGGTTAATGCTCCAAACATTTAACCCTCAGACCCAAGTTCGATTCTGTTTTAAACAAATAATTATTATTTCTGTTATATTTCCAAATATTGATCTGAAGATCCGGAGATCGCCTCTATAATTCAACTTCTCCTAATGCAAATCATCTACCTCCTAACACGAAAAGAAAGAGTACAATCTTACCAAGCGTTGAACCTAAATATGAGTTTTAATGTTTGAGGTTTCAATTTAATTTAATAATTTACTTTGATAAACAGAAAAATATTTATAATATAATTACTGATTATTATGAAAGAATTGAACTTTCAGAAGGTCGTAGATGCAAATCCCATTTGGGCGGTTGGAATTTCTTTTGTGGCGTACCCATGGAATGAATCAGGTCAGAGAGAGAAGCCACTTTTATCAAGAACAGGTTGGTAACTTCTAGGATACCCTGCACATCTGACATAGTTGGAGTATGTACAACAAACAAAAAGTTAATTTAAGATATAATCTAAGATGCGATACTTAGATCCAAGCAACTGACTATGACAATGACATTTCGTGTTATAGTGCAAGTAACATATCTGTCTTGTCCGTTTCAAGAGACTTTTTAATCAAAAGTTTATGACACTTATGTTTTAAGAGAACCTAAGCTTTTACAAGATCTTCATAATTAAAGAAAATAATGGAAATTAACTCTGAACTAATGATTTTTTACCGAGTACCTCTTGCTGTAAAAAAAAAAAAAATGGGTGAAACTAGATCAAAAATGTAGAAAAATGCCGCAGACCTTTCTATTCCAATTCGTTCTGATATACGATAAATCAAAGTTTTATTTCAGGAAACCACGTTTTTTTACCATAAAAGCTATAATATCTCCATTTTGTTTAAATATTTTTCAAACTTTATCCTCATTTTAGGACTAAGCATTAGAAACTATAGGCAAAATTGAGGTCTATGTCCATTATCATTGGGTTTTTAACCTTATTTTATTGAAAATATAATAAAATAAATCCTAAATAATAATAATAAATAAATGTAATAACGTAAGATCCTTTGATCTGATGTTGCTTTTTTGACAGTTTTCCTTTATTATCTATAAAAATATTTTTTTTTCTTTACTTTTTATTCCAATGAGGAGTTTATTGCATATTTTTACTAAGGGAATGTCATAATATTTTATTTACACAAGTAACTGATTTGTATGCCAAATGAGAACACCATTTTTTTGGGGGGGTTTTAAAAGTAAATTTCTCCATGAAACTGAAACAGAACCATTACTTTTAACTTATCATTCGAAAGCTGATTAAATTTACAAGTTTTTGTGAGGTTTGCAGTTTTGTGGATTTAAAAAAACAAAAACAATTAGCGTTGAAGTAATATAAGACATTGTAACTTCTCTAAATAAGGTGAAGATCACGATGTTCTTTAGGTAACAGGTTTGTAAAATTCAAGGTTACATGTACTCTGCTCTTATAGAAAATTTAATTTTCAATCCGAAAATGAAGTCAAAGTTTGAAAAATATTCATACAAAATGAAAATATTACAGCTTTTATGGTAAAAACAGACGTGAGGTCTGCGGCATTTTTCTACATTTTTGATCTAGTTTCACCCAATTTTTTTTTTTATACTAAGAGATACTTACCCTGTATATAAGGCAAATATAATGTCTGTACTTAAACAAAATAAAATTTTTGATTTTTTTCAAGCCATAGATTTTTTATTCACGTATTTAATAACACTACTTATGTATATTATTACAGCATGCATACTAATTATTACTTTTCTATTAAATAGATATGTATTACAAGCATTGTCTTACTATATTTATCTTTATTGTCTATATTTATTTATCTTCCCTACGTTTTTTGAGGTCTTGATTAACCGTAGATTTGGTTGTTCGTGCCCATCTCTGTACGTAGTTGGTACGTTAATCGGTTAATCGTATCCTAAATGTAATATCCAACTGTGTATATTATTTCTTTGATTTGTTCGCTATAAAGAATATCATGTGTTCATATCATTATAACTTAAGAAGAATATCATTATAACTTTTGTTATAATAATATTATATTATAATAATATTACAATGACATCGTAACATTATTTAATAAAAAAATATTTAAAAAAATATCGATAGGGATATGAACAGTGGTGATACGATATTTTGCGAAGCTATTAGTTGACTTGATATGAATTGTAATTGGATTCAAATTGTTGAGAATCTAGATAAACTGTAAATTTTGGTTTAATTTTAAATTGATGAAATGAAAAAATAATCTTTATTTTGGGGCGTATTGTCCCCTAAGAATAACATAATTGTATCATAAGGTGCAATACATAATATCATACAAAGCTATTTATACATGGAGAGCATAAAACATGTAAATACGGTTATTTGTAAATAATTGTATAAATAACTTTCAGTAAATACAATAACATAGGAAGGAGAAATGAAATAAAATAAAAATTTAATAAAAACTACCACGATAAAACCACGATACATATTTATACATAATGCATATATCATCTTATATACCCATACACATACGAATTGTCATGTTAATAGATAGTAAGTGAAGTGATTATTTCTTTGTATAGGAAAAATAATTAAATAACAAACAAATTTGAAATTTTTAAAAGAAATAGTTATGTACTATTATTGAACAAATAAAGTTTTATTATTATATGAAAAAAATGTTATCAACTAATTCACTGTTATCAGATTTATTGGATTTGACCAAATTAAAGGCTAATTATTTTTCATATTGACAGGCGTCTGACTGAGATGTGAGGAGATATCGGAAAAGGAGTGTTTTAAAATGATTTATAATGATCAAAAATATCTGAGTTGGTGTTCCGAAACGTCTGCATTAACTACTTTTAGAGTAACAACAGAACTAAGTTCGAGCCTTTATTGGTGAAATAATTTATCGACACAGGATAAAAAATATGAATTTTGGAACTAGGATTGTACGTTGAGGAATTTTTTTTTTTTTTTATGTAGGCTATCGTGAGGGTTGACAACCACCTGTGTAGCTATGTTTATTTTATTTTTATTATTTTTAAATAAATTGAATTAGTGAACGCAGGTTTTTATTTGGCCTATGCGAGTTGAAATCTATTTCGTGGTAAATCCAAGTGATGAATTATCAGGATGATCCGGTTTTTTTTCCAAAGTTGGAGTACATAAGTACTTTAAGGGTGAATAAACAACTACAACAATGAATCTTACTTTTGTTTTTTTAGATATTTTCGGAATAATTATGTTTTTTAAAAACAAGTGTAGCAGACAGAGAGGATAGGGGCAGGTAAGAACGACCAGGTGCTATATGACCCAATACTTATACCAGACTCGGCCCAGACATTTTTTTTTTTTTTTTTTTTTTTTCTTCTCTACCTGAGCCTGCGGTTATGGGGTGCCGGCAGGTCTTCCGCTTTCAGCAGTGGTCATTTGGCAATTACCTTATTGATGGGTCAGGTACTCTGCATCAATGGCTGTGGCTATAACCTTTTAAAATTAATTTTCTAAATAATGTTCCAAAATAGGGCTTTGGTAATTTAATTTATTTATAACTAAAAGAAAAATCAAATATAAGAAAAATTCACATTACTGAAACATTGAGCTGTCACATATTCAGAGGCATATAGATCTCATGTCTGATTTAGAAAAAAATACACTAATAGACTTAATTTTATATATATAATTTGAATATTATTTACTAAATGAATCTATGAATAAAAATGTATATTGCTGTAACAGGCTAGGATCGAGGGATACTACTGAGGCACACACAACCTTTATTAAATGATAAGGGTATCATGGTTAGGAAATTTTTTTTTTTTTTTTTTTTTTTTAGGCCGTCCATTTTTTACACACAACAAGAATAAAAAATTAATATTTTGATAAGGCAATAATGTTTAGTGCTCAGAAATAATTTTATAGATTTCATCTTGTTGGATTTTAATTTCTAACCATAAAAGTTTATGACCTCTGCCACTTAAAACTGTACATTTAAATTATTATTAATGTAAATTATACTATTTTAAACCTTTCTAGAACTATAAACATAATTCAGTTAAAATTTGGTACAGATGAGATTAATAGTTTTAACATAGCAAATTCTGTTGCAGAATGGCGCTAACCACACAACGTTCAATTGAATAATTATTAAACATAGCTGGGATCTACACGTCACACTAAATATTCATAGTTTTTTTATATAAGAATTTATTTGAATTAAGTAAATTAAATGGCACTCGCCGCGGTCAATTTTCAAACTTCACTGCGCACCACACTTCTTAGCAACAATTTAATAAAAAATGTAAAATTCTATTATTGCTTCCTTGAATTATGAAGATGATGTAGTTAAATTTGGTAAAGATTGACTTAGTAGTTTTGGCGGTCAGTTATCACAAACTAAAAATTACTTTTATATAATAGTATATAGTGTGATTTTATTTAATTTATTTATCTTGTGTTTTATTTTTTTTCACTGTATAGTATGAATGGATGCATTGGCTGTATTTTAATTATTTATTTTATTAAAGTTAGTTTTACCTTTAAATGTAAAATATATTTTTTAATCCTCTATTAAAAAGCCTGTAAATTACGCCAATAATCCTGAGATCAAAGTAAAAAAACGATTATTTTGTTCTTTTTAATTAGTATTGTTTCCATCCAAATATCGAAGAGTAATCGTCGTAAATATTTGTACTCTATTAAAAACTGTTTTTCTCGTTTGCTTTCGAATACAATTGAACAAATATTTATCAATGATTAATTAATTAAGAGGTATTCAGATTAATTACGTCATCGCGATCTATGCGATCTATGGCTCAGTGATTTATTCGACGGGATCCCCTCGAGGGATTACCCTGAAGCTTTAATGACGAGGGTAACCCTCACCCCCCCCCCCCAGAGAGCTGGCTAGAGAGCGACAATTGGGTGAAAACGAGTGGGAAATTGGATAGCTCATCCATCAGTGAGCTGGGTAAAAAAGTCGACCTGCGGGGAAGGTTACTGACGGCAGATACATCATTCCGCTGCTCCTCAGCCTTCAAGTAATGCCTCATAGTTTTTCAGTTATTTATATTGTGCCTTGTCGACTGAATTTTTTTTATTTATTTTTTTAATAATATTATTCATAAAAAAATAAAAATGTTTTAACAGTTACATTATAAACATACATAGACATTGATAAACATTTAGAAAAATAATTTGATTTTCTAAAATAAGTGGTAGTTATGGTAAGGTATTTTTTTTTATTTTTTTTAGCATAGAACATGTTTTACTGGGGAAGGAATTGGTCAAAAGTGATACGTTTTTGGAAAACGCGAGAACGTTACGCGTAAAAGCACAACTACGGTTAAAATAAATAACACTAGCTCAATAATAAGTGCACTCCTTTTACTCTGTTATAAATTAAATTAACATACAAAAAAAAATTCTAATAAATTATTATTTCTTGGCATTTACATTCACATACATATGACATTTTCGGCCCATTTTGGAAAAAAAAAAAATACTGTACGGACAAAATCATACAAACTCTATCACCTATCGCTGTCAAGGAGTCTTTCACTACGGCTCAAGATAGTAATTTATAAATGCGTTTTAAGGCCGGCAAGACTTGTTCAAACAATGGAAAATAAAACTAAACTACACCAAATCACAGCACATAACCTTTACACTCAGACAAGACTCTTGTCCACCTGTCTTCATCGACAATCAACCCATACCACAAACAAACAAAAATTCATTATTTAGGACTTACATTTGATAGAAGAATGACCTGGGGCCCACACGTAAAACAAAAACGTCTCAGTCTAACCAAGAGATTAAAACTTCTGTATCCAATGCTTCATAAACGGTCGACATTAAAACTCCGACAACGACTAAATACATACACTTACTTACTTAAACCCATATAGACATACGCCACACAAATATATGGGACTGCAAAAAATACACACCTTCAAAAAATACAAATATTCCAATCAAAATTACTCAGACTAATCACGAAATCACCTTGGTACGTTTCAAACCACACACTTCACACTGATTTAGAAATACCCACAGTAAAGGAACATATACATGACCTCTATAGACGGTTTCATGACAGACTTCATGGACATAACAACATACTCATTAATGACATGGCCACGACTGACATACCTGGAAATACTCTCAGAAGGCTTAAAAGAAGCTGGATGAGAGATTTGCTCAAATAAATCTCTTTAAACCCATGCCAGGAGGAGGTACTATCGAGTGCTAGTCTCCCACACGCATACAAGGCCTGTAGTATTCAATTTCACATCACATTCACTGATTGTTACCCTAATAACAGGTGTGAATTAAAATCTGAAAGAGAAAAAAAAAAAAAAAAAAAAAAAAAAAAAAAAAAAAAAAAAAAAAAAATGGCCGGCATTACTCTACCTTCACCTTCATATGTTAATGACTATAACAAAACGGTTGAAATCATTCCGAAATAGAATCATTAAAATCATAGTGAATGGAACGGAATTCGAAAAGAAAATGACAAAATTAATGAATAAAGAACTTCAATTGCTGACAATATTTATAAATTATAAACCTAAAACATTCAAATTTTCAAACAATTACTACTCTCTAGGAATAATTTGTTCGATAAAATTATATCGAGCCCAGTTACCCAAAATTAGCAGAAAAATGTAACCATGTGTGAATAAATTTAAGTTTTTAGTTTTAGTTTTAGTTCTTAGGTGGAGACTCGATGGCCGAGTGAGTTCGGTGAGGATCTCAGCGCGCTCGACACTGATGGTCGTGGGTTCAAATCCCGTGAATCTTAATAGACAAGGTAACCTGTAGGATAACCCTTCTAGTCCTTCCTGCCCTAATTGGAGTACATAAGGACGTTAAGCCCAAACAAACAACAACAGTTCTTAGGTTAGGCCGGCTCAAAGAAAAGATCTAATAAATACATAAATGAAATAAAAAATTTTAAAATCTAAATTTATCACTCATAAATTCCTTAAAATGCAAATCATTTACAGTACAAGGAAAAAAAGTAAAATATTCAGCACAACAAAACAAGAAAAAAAACAACTCTTTTTCTCCTAATAAGAAAAAAAAAAAAAAATTAACGTGTATTTTACCTATCTAGCTCGATCCCTCTTGGCTGTTGTGTATAAAAAATACAATCCTTCGGAAATAAAAAATACAATCATATACGTAATCGTATAGACGGTCAGCAGGATTAAGCTGTTTAATTTGAAAATTAATCTTACAGAAAACTGAATCACAGTTTAAGCAAAAACAAAAAAATAGAAAACATATCGTCGGTGAGATTGCCAATTCCGCTATGTGCATTTTAGCACCTTCTATGACATTAAAAAAAAAATGTGCCTTGATACACATGTGTAATAATTTTTTGGGGTAAATCACAAAATTTTCTCGTAAAAACCTGATCCAAGCACTTATGATACAAAATTCCAAAATGAAACCAGCAGAGGAAAAAAAAAAAAAAAAAAAAAAAACCTAAATAGGAAAAATGCATATAACGGAATCGGCAATCTAACCGTCGATATGACAATCATTGATGGTCAAATAGGCAACCCCTAAAACATGTTCCATGTTATTCTTCTGGCTCGAAAGGCCCATTTTTTTTTTAATTTTATTCTCCCAAGGATGCTTGTTTTTTTCACAGGAAAATCTTTAACCATAACAAGAAACTACTCGTCGTTTCCGGCTATTTCGACAATGCTAATCCTATTGATCTTGCTATCTATATTTCATTCTTGCATTTTATTTTATTTCTTGTACTTATTTATTCGTATATTTTATTTTATTTCTTGTACTTTCAAAGGCTGTTCATTGATTTTCTTAGTTTATTTTATATCGTAAATATTTTATAAATGAGTCTTTGCCATCCATATTACTCATTGCTCTGAGTAAGACAGCTTGTGATTATTCAAGTAAAAGTAAATGCGTACCTCAAGAGAGAAGGAAAATATATTTGATGAATCTAGTTATAATTTAAGGTAAAAATCAAATTTGTTACAGTTCCTTAAATTTGTTAAGGAATTTAAAGTTTCAATCATAAATACGTTTACATGACATATTAAACTTATTTGGTTATACGAAATTTAGATTTAGAGTTTTACTAATCACCTTAGGTCCATAATTAACGTTATATACAAAATGAATTCTTCATATACATCATGATTCATAACGCTCATTCAGATTTAAAAAAGTACTACTCTGAAATTTCAAATTTTGAATTTGGTCCTATGTTGTTTAAGCACACATCCCTGAAATATTAGGCTGAAGTAATCTATTTATCTAGTTTTCTACAACTGCTGTTAAATGAAATATCCATTAGCCTTTAAATATGTAAATCATACTGTATCTCTAATATATGGTCTAAATAAAATCCACTTTTTGAATTGTTTTTCACGTTATGGGCGGTATTTTTTTCATATATTTTCATGAGACTGCTGATTTATGAATGCCTTTAAATTATCATGCAAACGATAAAGCTAAAAAAAAGCGAATGGGTGTTGTGTCTAACTGCGATAACCCATGGCGTCGAAGTAATTCTGAGAATATCCAAGGCTGGATTAAAACCGAGTTGCGGCTTTGTCAGCACAACTGGAAGCTCTTATCGCAGAAATAAATATTTTAAACAGATCGATAATATCAGAGAGGTTCCAAGACATTTTATGTATATATATGTATATATTTTTAGAGAGAGAGAGATGGAGAGGGAGAGGAAGAGAGAGGGGGAGGGAGAGAAAGAGAGGGAGTGGAAGAGAGAGGGAGAGGGAGGGAGGGAGAGAGAGAGAGAGAGAGAGAGAGAGAGAGAGAGAGAGAGAGAGAGAGAGAGAGAGAGAGAGAGAGAGAGAGAGAGAGAGAGAGAGAGAGAGAGAGAGAGAGAGAGAGAGAGAGAGAGAGAGAGAGAGAGAGAGAGAGAGAGAGAGAGAGAGAGAGAGAGAGAGAGAGAGAGAGAGAGAGAGAGAGAGAGAGAGAGAGAGAGAGAGAGAGAGAGAGAGAGAGAGAGAGAGAGAGAGAGAGAGAGAGAGAGAGAGAGAGAGAGAGAGAGAGAGAGAGAGAGATAATAGGGCGTATAAAAAAAAATAACCGTTTTATCAAATTCCAGAGTTCAAAAGTCTGTCAACATCATAATGCTATTTATTATACCAATACTTAAAAATCCCTTTAGAGCATTCTCTAAGCTTGTTTACTGACACTGAACTTCTTCAAAAAAACCCTCAGTTCAGATATTTATTTCAAAGAAGAAACATGACAGTGTCCTACGAAATTTTCGTCATTATAAGACATTACTGGAAAAAATATTTCACAGGTGAAAAAGACCTGTAGGCTGGTCCCTCACGAACATACTCCTCAACAATTAGCAGAAAAGTTTACAGAACTTCATAGGTTTGAATTGAACTCTTGCCTCATCCACCATATAGTCCAGACCTCGCACCTTCGGATTACTACTTGTTTTGATCCATGGCCCATTTTCTTGAAGCGAAAAAAATTGATATATTTGCGGAAGTTGAAAATGCTGTCCAAGAGTTCTTTGACAGCCAACCCAAGTAATGGCATCAGCGTGGCATTGGCTAGCAGAAGGGTAATGACGGTAGATAACAATGGACTATACTTTGAGTATTGATTATATTTTTTTTTTATACACTCCATTACTTTATTAATGTAACAAAAAGATATTTCTGCCTAACTTCATTAGGTTGCTATATGAGCACAATATACTGATCTGCCTGATAAAAGATAATAAATTAATATAATTTATAATATGAGTATAGTTTAAGGAGTAGTTGTTTTTTTTACAAATCACAAAGAACATAGTTGTATACTCTTGTAGAACTAAATCATCATTGAATCAAACTCCAGCCTTCAGAGCAGAACTATTAAGGACTACGAAGGACTTTTTTCCATGGATAGTCTCTAGACAAAGAGGGCTCATTACATATCTTTTGTTTCAGGAGAGGGAATATTTTGTATCATCGTCATTGTGTTCTGAAGCCGCTTCTATAGGTGGGAGGGTGTTAATGATGAGGCCAACATGTGAAGCCTATGCCTTTCAAGAATCTAGATAGTTGCTATGAAACTCGTCGTGTTTGAGCTTACGAAGAAAAATTAATTTACGCGTGCCTATCCATGCGTTGGTTGGACGTTGGCGTCCATGGTGATCAATAACAATCCAATAATGTAGGAATAGAAAGAAAGAAAAAAAAATGGTATCCTAATAATATGGAACATGTTTCAGGGGCTGCCCCCTTGACTGAAAATGCTCATATCGTCGGTCAAATTGCCAATTCGTAATATGCCTTTTATCGATTTTGTTTTTTTTCGCAGGTTTCGTTTTAAAATGGAATCCATCTAATGTCAATACCCGAATACACGAATTCGGCATGGATCAGGTTTTTTGATTTTAGCCCAAAAAATAATTACACATGTGCATTAAAGCATATTTTTTATTTAATGCCATTGAATGTGATAAAATGCACATAGCAGAATTGGAAATCTTACCGACGCACATAGGGGTATTTAGCTAATCTAGGCGGCCAAAAGTCGATTTAATGAAATCCACAGAAGAAAAAAAAACAAAGCTATTTATAAAGTTAGATAAACATAGGACCTTATGTGACCCTTGTCCCATCCTTCCCTGCAATACCTAAGTCGTACGATTAGTCGAAACTGCCCCATCCCGTCAGGCCAACGAATCTCTCTCTCTGCTATATGTAATTGCTTGAGTTAAAAGGGGTTTTCTAATGTTTAGTGATATTCTACCTAAATAGTGTTATTGATCTGAAAACTACAGGTGAGGATACACACTTTTGAAGTGGTTATTATTTTATCAGTTAATGTATCAGTACTATTTCGGCTGTTTGAAAAATATCCTATTTTTCGATTATTTTCAAATACATTTTGGCATATTTTAGTGTTTTTGTTGTACTTCAGGGTGCGTCCCGGCTGTTATTTTTATTTTCTCCGAAGGAATAGACTTTCAAAATAGTAATGACTAAATCAACCGCACCTTTTTGATTTAAGAGGAACCAAACATGACAATGAGAAAATTTCAAAATATCAAATAAAATATTATAATTCTTTTAACGAGATCTTTAATTTTGCTGATATTTGTCAATTTGTTCAGGAGTAAGAGAAGTGACCTTAAAATCACTAAATGATAAAATGCAGGAGTAAATCTTTCCAATTATGACGTAAAAGTAAAATATTTGAAGATATCTTTTGACTAGTGAGCTATTCTAGTGACCAATAAAAGGACATGAATTACCAATTTTCCTGTTTAAAATCTAAATTTAAAACGAGATGAAAAGAAGTAAGTAAACTGGAAAACAAAATCCTTCAAAATAGACGATTGGCTGCTGAAAACATTTGAAATACTTATTTTAATTAATTAAATTCATTTAAAGGCACCATATTCACACTGGAAGACAGTTGTCACTTTCTCTGATTGACGAAAATGTATGTAATGCTACATACTATGAGGTCCTACATTTGTGGCGCAATTGCTAAAGAATTTCATCATTTGATAAAAAAGTAAAAATTATATTGATGCCGATGCTCTTTTTTTTTTTTTTTGGTTTTTCTGTATTGCACGCTAGGATTTGTCTGTTCGAAAGCATATTGAATCTTTCATATGAGCTTTATGTAAAAAAAAGTGGTAGCTTAAAACAGATACTGGCAAAGCAATCGTTATGAAAAAAAAATGAAATTTATACAAAAAACATAATTGATTTTGTATGTCCCTAAAGCTGGATTTGGCAACATTAACAATGTAATGCCTGTATATTCTTTCTATACAGATATTACTGGTGTTGATTTCAATTTTTTATACCAGTTTAAAGTCATCATTGTCGTGAAATCAAGTGGCTACAAAGTTTATTTACAAAGGTTTGAAGATTGACATTAAATATCAAAATTATATATAAGTCATTACCCACCTAAGATGTGAAAAACTCTTATTCACAATGTAACTTTGATAGAAAAATAACTTTTTTAAGCTTAAGATGACTTGTAAATATATTTTCGACAGTCAACTGGGATTAAATAATTTTGGCCACCTAGAATCGTAAAATACCCCTATGTGCGATATGTTTTTTTTTTTTTTTTTTTTTCCCTTGCATGCGATTCAGTTTTCTGTAAGGGTAATTTTCAAATTAAATAGCTTAGTCCTGTTAACCGTCTATACTACTTTGTTGTTTATTTTTTCCGTTTACCTGTATGGTTGAATTGTTTAT
The DNA here is from genome assembly GCA_003667255.2 of Euschistus heros. Classification (NCBI taxonomy): domain Eukaryota; kingdom Metazoa; phylum Arthropoda; class Insecta; order Hemiptera; family Pentatomidae; genus Euschistus; species Euschistus heros. The sequence goes on from RCWM02000011.1 coordinate 1,172,331, forward strand.
TTTCAGAGGAGAGTAATTTTTATATATTTGTACAAAACAGCCGAGAGGAATCGAGCGAGATCGGTCTAATCAGGTTAAAATTTTTCATTTCGTATTAGGAGAAACACAACCAAAAGGAGCTCACTCATTAGTGCTAGTGTAATTAAATATAACAAAAGTTGAGGTCTTAACTGTTTCTACACTTTTAATATTAAACTATTAATCTACGCGTAACGTACTCACGTCCCCCCAAAACGTATCACTTTTGACCAACTAGGTCACCGGTAAAACATGTTTAATGTTAAAAATATATTCAATTGATATTAACGCGTTGGATTTTAACTATTTTTTGAGGTGCTGAGCCCCAATTTTCCTTGGTTCCTCAAAAAACTTCTGCGTAAAAAAATAAAAGGTTGTTAAAAAGAGCGATCAAAATCATTTTTACCGACTTGAAATTTCACTGCAAACAGAGTACCTGTAACTGAAAATATGGATACTTGATTCCAAATTTAAAAATTTTCGAATAATCTGATTTAGAATGTTCGTTTCATTTTAAATAATTTTCAAAATTCAGCATTCTACTTTTTATTATTTAACTGCTTATATTGGGAAAACTTTTTTTCATCTTCAATTAATAATTTATGGAGAAGAGAAACAGGGATGCGGTCGAATAAAAACACCACGTCTAAGTAGAAACACTTTAATGCGTTAAATGTTTCCAAACACTGTGTGGTTCGGTCCTGGAGAAGACCAGCAAGGCAGGTCGAAACGTTGGCACGCATTAATGTATTTTTACTTAGACATGATGTTTCTCTTTGACTGCATCTCTGATTATCTTCTTCTCTATTCATCTAAACAGTCAATTTATACTTTTATAAATCATAATTTATCTCCTTAAACGTTATTGAAATTAACTTTTGAATTTATTTATTTTCTTTCGAATAAGGAACAAGTTAGCCTAATGAATTCTACCAAAGTTTGTTATAAACTTTTAAATGTTCTGTAGTACCATATACTACAGGTATATGGTAACGTAACTCAGTAGCCTATATAGTAACGTAACTTAAACCGGAAATTGATCTGGGTATGATTTAGTCAGCTTATTAATATTAACTTGTTTACAACTTAAATACAAAATGAATATCCTATACTTACTATAACCTATTAAGACCTACAGATCGTAGATAAACTGACAAATTAAATAAAATACTAATTACAGGTTCTGAGGAAAAAATGTTTTAGTCCATTTGTACGTATTTTGTGAAAAGAGCAAAATAAAGTTTACCATTGAATAACTAGAATGTTTTTTTAAAAATAACAAACATGTTCAAAAAATATTTATTGCATAGAATGTTATGAGAAAAATAATTAAAAAAAAAAAAAATAACGTTAGTTAATAATATGTGAATCTATTGACCTCCTGAACTAAATTACAATTAGTAAAATAGAGACAGAAAAAGCTACAGCTGGGTTCTATTCTTCTTAATCTTATCACGTTCTATGCATTACATATCTTAATTGACTTCTATAAGCACTATTTAACTAATATAGCCAGGGTTTTCTCTAAAACAACTAAATAATAATTTCAGTATAGTAATTGTTGGAAGATTGTATAAATTAACACAGATTAATATTATTTCACGCCATTGACTCTATTTATAACTAAAATGGTGAAATAAACATTAAATGAAGACAGGAATCTCAAACGAAATAATGAAATTCGACCACAAGTGGTATTTAAGCCGAGAGAGCAAACGAAGTAGACTGAATGGGACTACTTGTTGCTCGAATTCATTGAGTCCTTCCTCTCTCTGGGTCAGCTCTGCATTATGAGGTGCTCCCTCGATGTGGTTAGCTAAACCGCTATATTTACCACATTATTTCTTTATTATTTATAAAATTAAAAAAAAAGAAATGTATGATTTAAATATATTATTCCGATTAATCTATTTAAAAATATCTTATATATATATATATATATACAGTAAATGTTTTAATGTTCATAATAACATGTAACTTGCTTGTAAAAGAACTAACAACTGGTGGCACGCTAATAAAAGTTCTATATATAAAGATCCTTAGGTTATCTTTTTAGACACCTAGGAGAGTTGTCAGGATTAGCAATTTGAAATACCAATGGGTTTGAAGGATTATGGAGTTTATTATAAAAGGATAGGTATATGGTTAATCAGGAAAATATGGAAGAATTATGTCTTCATAGATAAGCTTATTTGTGGCATTATAAGAAGAATTGAGGATTTTATGAAGGATTTTGGATTGCAAGGATTGGATACAAAAGATAAATTAGATGGTTTGGTGGAGCCCCAAATCTGAACTCCGTATGACGAAATAGGTCTAACTACTGTCATGCAAATGAGTCCTTAATAATTAATTGCCATCTTATAGTTGTTTAGCAAGGCGAAAAAGACGAGCACTTTCTGGTCACTTTTATTCTTGTTAGTGAATTCAAGGTTGAGCCGTAGGTGGTGGATCTATTAGAAGGGATTTACCCAATACGTATAAAATAAATAAAAAGAATGGAACAATAAATAAATAAAGAACTTCATAATATATAACACGATAAATAAAGTAAAAAATAAATAAGTAGAAAAAAAGAACCTCAAACTATACAATACTTACTGTGAAAAAAAAAAATCAATAAAACAAATTACATACAAAAATAAGATAACATATAAAGATAAATATTAAAAAAAAAACAAAAAACAATAATAGTAAAAATAAGAGTTTAATAAAATTTCAATGTACACATATAGACCTACTACAAGAGATTACACAGTAGGCAATAAGTCATCCCAACAAACTCATACACGAAATAGTGATGCCCATCAATAGTCGTTGAGGGTTAAAAAGGAGCTGGATGAGAGATCTCTAAGAATAAAATAAAATGATTAACTAAAGAGATGGAGGTGTCACTGGGCAATACTCCTCATCATGTCTCTCATGCTGGAACCTTATCATTGTTTTATAGACATCTCATCTCATTCGCCGGTTGTCATTTTATGTATTTGACAGTTGTAAAAGAATATAAATAAAGACAAAAAGAAATTAAATTAAAAGTTGAAAACACATTCATACTTAATTCAAAATATACACACAACTAAGGGGGTCCTCCAACCAGACTTGTCTCTCAACTAGCCAGGTCCAAAGAAAACCCAGCGTTTCTCTCTCAGCTTCGTCATTGGTGTAGAAAAAAAAACAAAAACAATTCGATGGAGAATGAGTCAGAGCGCTATAGTATAGTCATTCAGGGCATATGTTGAGAAGTTGGCCATTGCCAGGACTAAATGTTTTGATGAAATTCTGAAAACTATTTACCTTGAATAACTTCCGACTATACTCTTTCTTGCCGATGTCATTCAAAGAAGAATATTGACGAATTGGTGGGTTTAAGTAGGAGAGGATATGATTATAAAAAGGTAATTTCTGGGCTAAATCAGTAATGTATAGAATATTGAGATAAGTAAGTACATTGATAGATGATGCCTTTTATCTGATTCGAAAAGGAGTCTCATTTTGCTTTAATAATCTGTGACAAGAAAGACGATGAAAAATTAAGTACCGTAATATCCAGCAACACCTAAATAAAAGGCCATTCCAGGATGACACGAGATTCTTGGGCAATTATAAAATTAATGATGGCTGCTTTTATTGTCCATTTGTACAGAAGAACCATAATTACCAAGATATTATTTGTAATTGAAACTTGGACAAAGAACAGCAACTAACTGGGAACAGTTTACAGTATAAGCCGGGAAGAAGTTGGGCTCTTATAAAAAATTATCTATCATTATTTTATCATCACAGGGGTACTTAAAAATAACTATCTCACAAGTAATTAATACTGTCAGTTTGTTGTTTATGTGTTTATCGGCCTTATACAGTCCAAGGAAAAAGATTCATATGCGTCGAGGTGTAGAAGATTGGGTTTAGACAGCTTTTAAATGTATGTTGAACTCACACAATAAGTGATTACGGAGGCCACTAAAAAAGGACGTGTGAGCGATCCGCTAACAAATTGATAAACTAAATAAAATTGAAAAGATTTCCTGGGGGTAATATCTATTTATTACTTGATATTGATTGCTTGATTAATGTATAAGCTTCACTATCATACAGTATGTGAAACGAAATACATGAAAAAAAAATAAACGATGAATAAATCAATGATTGAAGGAATATATAGGGGCATACAATCCATTATATAATAAGGAACAATAACATAATGGTCTAAAATTATATATTTACGAAAATAAAAATAATAAAATCATTAATAACCATTATAAATTTTTCTTCAAATGACCAAATAAATAATTCCAGCGGTCCTATTTTTGTTTCGTTTCAAGTAAGGAAGTAAGCATAATTCTTTTCCTGCCCTTATTCAGAGTATTTCTTGTCTCTTCTTTTTGATGGCTTGATTAGTGCCAACATTCATTTGATATCTCGTCTTGTATTTTTTAATTAATATGATGAATTAGCTAGCAAAATATTAAAAAGGAAACAGTGTCAAAAGAAATTAAGACTTGTTATACCAGTAACAAAATATTACTTACACTAACTCTTGGTTCTAGACCACAACTAGATTTCATGGCCAATCTATTCGGACGTAACAAAACTCAGCAGAAAACATGCCAGAAAATGCCCATAGAAGTCCAAAAAGGAGTTAGTCTATAGATCTCGTCAGAAAAAAATATTCCTTTGCTGACCTAAATCATGCCAAACATGCCAGTTATACAGTTGTATTTTGATTTTGCCTATTTAAAGTCAATTATTGGTACCCCTTTTAAATTATTTAAAATTTATTAATGAAAAGTCGATAAAAATGAGAAATGTATTGTGGGAAATGAAGCGTATATTATAACTAATGTTTTGTAATTACCAATTTTATCAGCATCCCCCGTCGTGGCTTTGCCCGTTCTCATAAATAAAAAACTTACAATTAAATTATTTAACCTAATAATTCAATTTCGTTTGTTTATTGATAAAAATCTTTTATTGACGTATGTAATTTAGCATTATTGCCTCAAAGATATTTTGCATAACAGCAATTTTTAACCTGGTTAAAATTGCATTGAGTAAGTATTTGAAGAGTGCGAGACATCCAAATTGCTAGAAACAATATTAATCGATCCATCTTGTTGGATTTTAATTTCTATCCATATACGTATATGACAGATTAGAAAACCTCATTTCCGGCTCTATAAACTATACATTTTAATGATTATTATAACAGAATTTATTATTATAAAGTTTCCTAGAACTATTGTTGGGTACAGTTGGGTTTAATAGTTTTACCATTGCAAATTCTGTTGCAGAATGGTCACGTATCGATCGATTTTTAAACTGCACTGGGATCCACATGTCGCTCCACATATTTATAGCTTATTTAATAATAATTGAATTGAAAATATGTAAATTTTATCATAAAATTTTAGCTGTATTTAACATCGTACCCTTGTAACCTCTCTCGAATAGTGCTCGCCACATATCAGTCGATTACCAAACTTCCCTGCGCACTACATATTTATCGCTATTTTACAGCATTATAATTGAAAGTCTTTGAATTTTATTATTGCTAAACCTTCTTTGAACTATGAAATATGAATTTAGGAAAGAAAGTAAAAATCTAAAGCAGTAAAATCATACAAACGGTATACTCAATTTTTTTTTTTAATCGTCTTGTTACTTACTTTACTTGTTACTGTAAAAAAGTATTAACGAAAGGATTTGTGATTTTTCGAGGGAGGGAATCATCTCCCCTAGAATGTTTGTCCAGACGACCTATCCCAAGATACCTGTTCCTAAGACTTAGGTAATCTTGAGGAGGAAGATGTGGGTATCAGGCACCGAGAAGTCCATTGTAGGGCTTCCAGCTGCTCGCAGGTGACAACTCCTTCCATTGTTGGTCCTTGTAATCCAGTTTAGCCTAGCCCTCCTTCACAACTCAAGTCGTAGCCCCCAAATATTCCAACAATGGATTTATTGAACTAGGGAAACGGGTTTCGGATCCTTTCTTTTCCTTTTTCTTCTTCCATTCCACACACAGTTCTTTATTTTTTTATATATCTTTTCTTCTATATTTTTTTGCTTTTATATCTTTCCTCTTTTTATTAACCTCGGCCAGTCTGAGAGTCTCTTCACTTCCATCTGGTGTATTTCATCTAGAGAATAAGGGATATAAAAAATTGAATAGTACATTGACAAGAAAGCTAGAAGAAGCTTTAATAAAAAAAAAATAGGATCCTGAGGTTAGTTTTTAAAAGGATGGTATCAGTGGAACCGAGATGAAAATTTCAGTTTTAGTTTTTATTTTTATTTTTATTAAGGACTGTTTATTCATCCAGACACTTCGTTGGATTTATAAAAAAAAATACTGTATTTACTGAGCATTTTATAAAGTTAATTTAATATAAAACATCAATTTAAAAATGACAATAGCATAACAAATCTATACCAACAAAGTAAAATAGAAAGAGTTTTATATATATATATATATATATATATATATATATATATATATATATATATATATATATATATATATATATATAAAGACCTCATAGACCTGCTTAATTTTCTACAATGGTTTGAAAACCACTTCCACTACCCATTGGCAGATCTTCAATATGAGTTGTGTATTAGAAGGTTCCGAGGCCATTTTATTTTTAGAAGCCTCGCAGGATTACCAAGTATGTTCAAAAACAGGCGGATTTGGGTGAGTTTTTAGTTAATATCGTAAGGGAATGTATCTCGTCCGTGCCAAATAAGCGAGATATGGGATACTATGGGCATTGTAAATTAGCTAACTTGAGGATTTTTCAAAGGATCGCCCTAATTTGATATCACATGAACATCAACAGATCATCAATAAAATAGACAAATCCAAAAACATTTAACTCAAAATATGCCCCCATTAAAAAAAAAAAAAAAAAAAAAAAAAAAAAAAAAAAAAAAAAAAAAAAAAAAAAAAAAAAAAAAAAAAAAAAAAAAAAAAAAAAAAAAAAAAAAAAAAAAAAAAATAGGACTCCAAACCAACTTACAATACAGGAAGAAGTAATTCGAGCTCAAATTACGTAGGCTTCAACTGTGTGGAGCTCAACTTGTGCAACCAACCACCTTAAGTTATTTATGAGGGTCATCAATGCTAGATGACCTAAATCTTCTGCCAAAAGTTCTTCTTCGACCAAACCAAGCATACGTAGCAAAAACTTTAAATTCTTTATTAATCCAAAATTATTTTACCTATAAAATTGGAGGTTAAAAAAAAAAAAAAAAAATAATAATCCGAAGTAGAAACACCCACAAAAGAACTTAATTTACTGTTCTCTGGATTATTATGTGTACATATTTGCTATTAATGCAAATCTTATTTATAATTTAATAAAACTATATTAATCGTGAGGAGGATTCAAGACCGAAGCTTGTATACTGGGTCTTTTAAATATAAATTTTAATATAAATTTTAATATAAATTTAAATTTTAAATATAACAAAGATTTATTATCATTACTAATATTACTCATACTCATATTACAAAAATTATTAATAAAAAAAAGTGCCAAAATAGCCTTCAGATAGATGGTATACTATCCTGCAATACGACTATGATGTTTTTCACACCTTACCATTTTTCAGAAGATGTATTTAAGCAATTAGCTTTTCCAGAGAATTGATTCATTATGATAGAATATATTTACTGTCTATCTATTTGACATTACTCCCTAGAGTATGGAATACAGTAAAACGATATTGTAAAAAAATAGATAATCGAAAATTACATATAAGATAATGAAAATTATTTATTTGAAAAAAAAACTCAGGCCTATGTTTCATGTCTGAATGAAATTTATAAGGAATGGCATTTATTATGCGGCATCTGTATAATTATAGAGCGTGAGTATGGAGATGGTGGAAGAGGAGTGTTTTGAATGGGAAGCATGTTTGGAGATTACTACTTTAGAGTAGAGCTTTCATAGAAAAACTTTATCTGGACCAAATCTGCAACATTGGTTATATATACCAATAGACTAATTAGTTTTCATAAAAATGTTTAGGCTTGAAGCATTAGACAAAGTAAAATTGTATGGTGTTTAGCTTAAAGCAAACTAATTCATTTCAAAATTGTTTATAATGAAGACTGCTGTTAACGCCATTGTAAAGGACGAAAAGAACTAAAAACCATAAAAGAAAAAACAACCAATTTCTGCCACTTTTATAACTTATGCTAAAGCCTTATCTAAGATTTAGCCTATGTATCATAGTTCCCATTTTGGCTACAAAGCTTCTTTCCTGCTCAAATTGTACTAAATTTGGTCTAGTATAATTTTGAATATAACAAGCAATTCTTTAGAATCAACCGTGCAGTAGATTATTTGACGCTTAGATGCTACCAGTTAGAGAGCAGTAGCGTTTCAAAATCCAAAATTTGTGTTTTCGTTCAAAAGCATAACACTAATAACACTGAAAAAAAAAATCAAAACTATCCTCTACAGTTTTAATGGACCATTAGGAATTCCCCGAAAATATTGTTCTTCAAAACCTTCTTGCTCGGCACACGGGAAGTTCGAATTACCCTGAGAGTCGGACTAGGGGGAGTCGGATTAGTGAGGTTCTACTGTAAAAACATTAACTCTTTCATGTTCATGTTGGTCTAATTACTGTCAAGTTAATAAATGTTTTGTACATAATTGGAAGTTTAAAAACTCTAGTAAATATTGAAGCATTCAAAAACGAAAGATAGAATCACTCTATCAAATCAATATTTTATTAAATCATTTGTTATTTCCTCTGGCCTTTTAAGTACGTTTCACGTCCATCAAGAAGAGGAAGCAGAAGAAAGTCTAGTCAAGGAGTCAGCGATGCCAGATAAATAGAAGAACTGTCATATTTAATATCTGCATACGATTTATAGCAGGAAGAGATTCGGAAAAAAAATATATAGTGGATAAGTTTCAGTGAAAGAACTGGTTTTTTCCAAAATGGGCGCAGTTTAATTTATGTTCTGAAAGTTTCCTCGTTTCTGGAATCATAAAAGTCGTGTTCCACTTGCAAAGCGATTTACTATCCGGAATAAAATATGATGGGATAAAAAATTAAGGGGAAAAACATATTAAAATTTATATTTCCATTTATAGTTATATTCAATAAATGGGTCTCTAATATGAGTTCGCAATAATTAGATCCGGTACAGTGAGGCTGTGAGGTTGAGAGTGGTAAGTGTAGCAAAGGGACTAATAAATTATTCATGCTGTATCGATGTTAATAACATCGATAAATAATATATTCGCCTGAGAATGTCAAATACACGCTAAATCAGTGGCCAGGAGTCGGAATAAATCAACTCTAAGTGGTTTATATCAGAGGTAATAAGGACCGTTAGAGCTCCTAGAAATCACTGCACTTTTTTTTATATTTTAATGCTTTAGTTACACCATAATTCACCATTAATTTAGCAAAATTTGACCATAAATATTTTTGGGGTAAGGACTTTATACTATTAAAAAAGATATTTGCATTCCAAATGAATGCTGGTTTCTTATAGGGTTGGGCGATAGTCGATAGTTAGCACTATCGATAGGCCGATACTATCTGTTGAGAACTATCGATTTCTATCAATAGTTTTTCGATCGTTGCTTCCTTTTTTTTCAAAGCTGTTCAATAAAGAATTTCAACTAATTTAATTAAATTCAATTATCTAATTACTATTTAAAATTTGCAGGTTTATATATTATAAGATTATATCATAAAGGTGAAAGAAAAAACTAATTTATTTGAATTTTAAAAAAGTATTTACAATTTACATGGTTACAATAATGATGAACAAATCAAATCTTCAGAAAATAAAAATAAACAAATAGTTAATTTCAAGAGTCAAGTGTACCTAGAGCCACATATTTCCCGAAAGAAAAACTAGAATTTCTGCTTTCCTTTGGCTTAATCTTTGAGTGAACCCTTAAGCTTTAGGAATTCCGAATTCAATTTTTAAAAAAAACTTGACACTGGACAGAGAAAGGTCAGCATAATCCCGAGAGTTTCAAAACTCAAGGGTAAAAATGGTCTATCGATAGTCGACACTGTCGATAGTGACCATCGATAGGCATGGTCTATAGATATATCGATAGTAACTATCAACAATCGCCCAACCCTAGTTTATTACTGTCTCCCTAAAGATGACAAATAAAAAGAGAGAAAAAAATACTAATAATTTGGGTAAAAATAAATGAGAAAAACTGAAAATAAAACAGGTATTAAAAATGAACACCGATAATAGATATATTACGTTTTATTGATAAGAATATATTTTAATTCAGAATATATATAAAAAAAAAGGATGGTGACAAAAAAAAAAAAAAAAAAAAAAAAAAAAAAGGCAATCTTGTTTGGGCCAAATCTGCTAAATATGGGACATTCAGATCTTTAAGAATAAGTTTGTTTGTGATATAATAATGAGCATGGAGGATTTTACATAGGATTTTGGATTTTAAGAATTGGTTACGAGAAGGATTGGAAGGCTAATTAGAACCCATAGCTCAACTCCGTAGGTTGAAATGGCCCTGATTACTGCCATATAAATAAGTATTTTCTAATTGATTAGGAGTTTTGAACGCTCGTACAGTGAATGTTAAGAGTAGTCGAAAACAATTGACTTGAAATTAAAAAATCTATGTTCTAGGACATATTGTTCCCTGAGAATAATGTAAATGCGTAAGAAAATAATATAAGACAGAACAATAGTCAGGCTGCAATAATTACAAACCGATCTAACTATAAATAGAAAACATGAAACATATAAGTTTAAAAAGTAATAATTACAATTAGAAATAAGAGATTCAATCATGAATAAAACAATGAGAAATAATAATGATAAAAATAATTACAATATGCTTATGAAAAAGAAAGATAAATAAAAGAAATAAAAAAATAATGTATAAGTGAGAAAAGAAGCTATATGAACATTTATTAGAGCCAGCCTGTCATTGTAATAAACATTTTTTTAATATACATATACATAAATATACATTTAATTGGAATATTTTGAATTTTGTTAAGTTCAGGAATTTCAAATGTTTCAGGTATTTTTAATTGTAATTGTTGACTAAATTTTAGCTCACAAAACAAGCGACGCTTCTAGTGACAAAAAACAAAGATGAGAATACAGGAACGAGCAGAGAGAAAAGTCAACACCTAGCAATGTTATTAGGGTTCATGAATCCTAGAATCTATAAACACGTATATCTTATTTATTGATTATCAACTATGAAAAACAATCTATTAGAAAAAGGTTTTTGATACTATAAAACCTAGAAGCTCTAACATTAATCTCTGTTGAAAAGTTCCGTTACCTAAGTCTTGATTCGGACAAACACTCAGTTGGAATAAAGTTACAAAACTAAGACGACAAGAAACTGGCCATGGTAATAGCCTAATCCACCATTCACTATATATACGTTCAAAGCATACAGTCAATTATAAAAGACGGTAACGGTCGGCTTACAAGCCGCCACCAAACTGGCTTGACCCACGCTGCACCCACCAGTTCGATCCTTACGCTTCACTTCGAGTTTATATTTAACAATAGCTCTTTCCTATAACCTCACATGTAAACAATCACTTCTACAGTCTCAACTTGGATTGTGTTGTTTAGTGTGTTATATTGATATTTAGTCTTCTTAAATGTAAATAAGTAAAACAGAAGTTAACAAAATGAGTTTCATAAAGGATTGTGTTTTATCAATGTTTTCTTATTTCCTCTTATCTAATGTGTAAAAGTGTTACAAAACATAAGAACATTAATTTGTACATGGATTTGGTGTTTTGTAAATTTTTATTTGTTGTATCAATTTAAGTGATAAATTTCAGTATACATATTATGTGAATGGATTCTTTATGATCCATAATACTTATTGCCCTAAAGTGAGACAGATTGTATAAATAATTCAATAGGAGTTATGCCAAATGAATACTTAAGGATTCTGTCTTTTATATATTTATAATTTGTTATTTACAATTCCCTGACATCAGAAAGTTTATCAGGAATTAACATTAGTGGTTTAGCATTATATTAATTCTGATGTAACATAATATTAATTGAAAATTTATTTAGTGTTTTATAATTTGATATTTTCTTATTTCCACTTCATTATTTTTTTATTTCTCATTTTAATATTAGAAGGTAAACAGAAGTTAATATTACTTTGAACAGGGATTAAGAGTTTCTCCGTAAATGAAGGAGAATAAACTTTCCCATCGAAAAGTAGTGACTAAAACACCGAAATAAATCGGAAGAAGAATAGAATCGAGAAAAGGTATTCTGGGCGCGCGTAGGGGTCCCAGAAAAAGACTCATTTACATGACAGCAATTAAAACTAGTTGGACATAAGGAGTTGAAATTCGGGGCTCAAATAAACCTTCCAATCCTTTTCGTTTCCGTTCCAAACAATACGAAATCCTAAGTCTAACGAGCCTTACTTTGTCACAACGTATTCATAAAGAACTAATTGCCATAGTGTTGTCATAGTAAATTGATCCACTAGTCTCTTAACTCACTCCCATTTTATTTCCTCCTAACTTTCCAAAATGTTTGAATAGAAGATGGCCTCATACAGATCTTTCATTGAATATCTACCAATGGGTAGTTGCTTTATCTGCCATTGAATTGTTATATTCACCTTTACCTATGTATATTTTATTTATAGTCACAAGTTTCCGTAAATGGATTAAAAAAAAATCTACATAACAAAATTTATATAGAATATTAGTAGTTAAAAAGGTCTCATATTACATTTAACTTATGTTTGATTATATTCCTTTTTTTCAGGGCAGTAGATAACTATCCGTCAGTTTATTAAGGAGATAAAAGGCAAGACAGGAAAACCAGCGATAGGCCATCATTCAACCAATCATAATCCTTTCTTATATTGAATCAACGAATGAGATACAGGAAGAGATAAAGCAGCCAATCAGATTCCCGCACATGCCATTTCCTCTAGATATGTCTCAGCCACTCCTCACTGATTCACTTCATTTCTCAATGTCTGCCAACCAATTCTTTGGATGGTGGCTCATCAACTTCGTGCTGGAGCGAAGAGCGGTGAACATTGATTTCGATTTTAGAATGACTTATGAATACGACGAAGATACCTGCGGTTCTCTCTTATTATAACCTAAAATTTTCTCATATTTTTATTTATAAAGGCTCGGAGAATGATCGGGAATAGAAAGGGAAGCAAGTTGAGAGATTAGTGGATTTGTGTGGTTATGGAGTATGGTTTGGGCTAAATCAGCAGCAAATGGAACATTATGATCATTATGGATAAGTTTATTTATAATGTAATAAGGAGCACTGGAGATAAGAGATCCTTGGAAGGTTTAGTTAATCCCCAGAACTCATCTCCGTATACCCAAACAGGTCTAATTACTGTTAACTTAAATTTTAATACTAGCAAATGCGATCAATATTTTAATAGTTATCAAAAAATAAGAGAATATAGTTCATATTTATTATGTTAAATGACATTATTATTATCTTCATTTGAATGATTTTTATCGAACATTATCCAGTGAATTTTTGAATTTGAAAAAAGCTGGATCCAGATTATCATTTGTTCTCTTCCTGAGAGCATTGAGGGTTTTTTTTTTTCATCGTCATGATTATTGAATTGTTTGTTTGTTTGGGTTTTAAGGCGTAAAACCGCCAGGGTCATCAACGCCTGAAATTCTTTCGTTGTTATTTGTTATTAAAAAAAAAAAAAAAAAAAATAAATAAAAAAAAAAAAAAAAAAAAAAAAAAAAAAAAAAAAAAAAAAAAAAAAAAAAAAAAAAAAAAAAAAAAAAAAAAAAAAAAAAAAAAAAAAAAAAAAAAAAAAACCCTAAATGATATATTTTATACTTCTATTAAAACATTGTTCAGCACTATATATTTTTTAACAGATTGTGTTTTAAGGAAATTCAATACGGATTTTATATTTGATTCGTCATTATTTAATAAAACGATAATTTCTGGTTGGAGTCCTAATCTATCCAAACAAGATATGTAAAATGGACAGTCTTGTAAGATGTGACAGACTGTGAGAGAGTTGTCACAGTCCTGACATTTTTGTGGTAGCCAAGTCTGGCCACTGCAACTTTTTCTCTGCGACTAGAGCGATCTGATGTAGTCCATGGTTTGACTGTTCTTTTAATATTTTTTAATTTGCTTATTCAATTGTTTCAAGACAAGTTAAGTAAATCATTATTAAAAAAATCATACACAGTTATAAAACACAGAAGGATTTTATGAAGTGTTAATATTATATAAATCAGAAGAATTACTTATTAACTTGGACACATTAAGTTCTTGTGTAACCTATTTACATTCCTCGGTTTTCTATTATCTAAATTCTAATAGAAGCTCAAATAATCTCCACTCAGTTTTTGAAAAATAATGTACATGAAAAATTCGAAATCCGAATTACTAAGCCCTGCAAGGTACCTGCTCAGGAAGCCCAGAGTCAAATCAAACGATACACGTGACAAATGAATAAATAATTTTATTAAGAACATTATTCCTATAATAATTTATTGTTAGGAAACAAACCCTATCCTACAAGGGCACCGCCCTACGAGGGAGTTCTGTTTAAGGTCTATATTTAGTGTGTCATACAGCCCTTTGGGAACTTTTTGAAAAAAGCCATACGCCATATGAGTCTTGTCATATTTCTACTTAGGGGAAACTTTTTGTCTTCTTTCAAGAATAGAACCTCATTCAGGGCGATGGGGGAAGTTTTTATATCGCTGTTTGGTTTGTTCTAGCTGTATTTTTATGTGAAAGAATTTTTTTTTTTACTTGGTTTAATCCGGACCTGTCAATAGAAAAAGAATGATGGCATGTTTTGTGTCATAAAAGGGTAAACTTAGGGTATTAGAAAAAGTAATATACGGTATCTGGGGCACTGATTATATTTTTAGTTGAACTATAAAAAACAAAACAAATTTTAAAAGTGATCTATGAATGCACGGTAGCAAAAAAAGAAATTGTCTTTAAATGTTGAAATGGTAATGCGTTCTTCTAATTATTGGAATAAACATCAGAGCCAATTTCATAAGTAAAACAGATCTTAGAATGAGAGATAGTCTAAATAGAAGGGAAATTCTTTAAACAGAAGTATTTAGAAAATTATTCTTAGATAACCTGGAGTAAAAATCTACCAAAATAAAAATCTTTCTAAACATAAAAATCTACCAAACATTACTAGAACACAAGGCATAGAGAAGGCTGTTCTCATTAAGGTATGTTATAATATTTTTAAGAAATATATTAATTATAAATAAATGAAAACAGTAAGGCTCAATCCCTGATCACACTCGTTCCTTCACTCTAACCAGTCAAAACCAAACCCTGAATCTTCCCATCTACCTCTCGGCAACGGTTCAATACTAGCTGTGGATAAGGATTCAGTAATAATTAAATCATACTTTACATTCTAATTTATTAAAATTAATGCTAGTTCCTATTGGTAGCACACCAATTAAAAATATTTGAAGGTCCCGAGGTCAACCCTAACATAATAAATCAGCAAAAATATCCTACATTGATTTTATTATATTATCTTATAAATATTAGTTACCTAATTTAAAAGTAACAACAGACCTTTCATTTTTTACTATCATTTACCATAAACTTTATTTAAAATTTTCAATGAAATTAAACCTAAAAATATGGAGGGGGGTCCGAAACTTCGATAAAAGAATAAGATTAACGAAATTTCTTTAGACTTATTGACATTTTATTATGTCATTCCATATTATCTTTTAGCTCTTTTATATGTTCATTAGTCATTAGTTTGTTATTTTTTGCCACATCTAAATTTTTTGTTTAGTTTAACACTGAAAAAGACCTGCAAGGCAGGTCGAAACTTTGGCACTCTACAAGGACTTCAGCATAAGACTGCAGTAACTTCGAGAGGCGATTCTAGTTATCATTTACTATTTAATGGAAGGATCTTTGTTCAATTAAACAGGTCTTCCATTCAGTTGCCTTTAAGCACGTGTTTAATAGGAATTTTTCCACTTTTCACTTAGTTTTCCTCCAAGCTTTTGGGTTGATGTCGAAAGTTATAAAATTATATTTTAAATGCTCATATCTTCTATATTTAATTACTTATAGTTTGTTTATTGAGCTATATTATATTTCACGTCATTTACACGGCATCAGATTCATAATATCGCACAATAAACTTGTATTTATTTCAATTTAAAATGGACACGTCTTTTAGTTGGGGTCTATAGTTTTCTAGTGTGACGTTTTTGTTTCTCAACTTTTTTTTTACGCTCATGAATGTAACAATTTGACTCGCTCTAGCTGAGTTGGTATTGTTCGGATCGAAAATTTGACGGCTGTTTCCAAATCAGAAATTTAATGGAAAATATTTTTTGCTCTATAAGATTTGTCGCTAGGACGTTTCATCCGTTTTATAGGTATTTTTAATTTTATGTTTTATCAATAAAACAATCAATTTCTAATTTTTGACAAATAATTGTCTATATTTCCCGAAATATTTAACCTAAAGCAACTTCAATATGCGTATTAGATAGAAGATTGAATTTCCTTTAAAATAAACTTATTTAAACTTCAAAAAAGCAGGGCAGTATTTAACTTATTGATCAAAACAAATGAAATTGCAGCACTCTTAAATTATTTTTTACTAATAGAAAAGTAACACTGAAATATTTGATCTACTGGAGTGTATGTCGCTACAGAGGAGGGAACTAATGCTATACAATGCGGCAAAATCATGATGAAGTTCGCCTAGCAGTAGATGCAGTCAGAAAGGAGATCGGTGCTGTGTACGAGAGAAGAGGGAGGACCTTTTGAACAATTACTGTAAATTAATTATGCAAATTTTAATTAAACAATCTGAAAATTCGAATATTAGAATAAGATAATTAGGTAAATGTAAATTGGTGCCTCGCTTATAACGGTAGGAAATATTTATCTGCCACCAGGATGTGAAATAGACTCTTGCCTGGATAATCTTAATATTACTATTGCCAGTATCTCAGCCAGGTTCCCCAGCAGTTACATTATTCTGAACGGAGACTTCAATAGTCATGTCGGGGATCTGAATAACTTAGATGAGGACACAATAATGAACTCAAATCTCTACGATACAAGGATTACCCTTCACAGCAATATAAACAGACGAGGTAAACTGTTAGTAGAAACAGTTTGTCTTATGTAATAGGAGAACTCGATCAGACAGACCTGGAAAGTATACATACCTATCAACATCAGGAAGAAGTACCATTGATTTAACATGGATAAACGATAACTGTTCATCGATATTCCAGGATATAGAAATTATATGTATTTCTGAGCTTCTCAGCCATCTGGCTTGTTTTACTACATAAAAAATCACCGATCACAAGAATCTAAACTCTACAGCAGAAAGCCCACTACCTCAACAAGCAAAACATACTATTTGGAATCCAAACAAAATAAATGATTTAATTATACACCTATCTCACTCCAATAAAATATATTTTCACAGTGATGATGATAATGCCCTCTATTACAATTTCCTTGAAGGTGTGAACGAAGCTATGATTAATGCAGGAATAATGGTAAAGAAAAAAAAAATCCAAGCAGACCAAGATTACAGCCACTTCAGCGTTGGTTTGATACAGAATGTGCCAATGAAAAAAGAAAACTACGTAAAAAATATAGAGGCTGGCTAAGGAGCAGATATTCTCAAAATGCACTAGAAAATATTTGGAAAGTAGGGAATGCTATAGAAACCTAGTAAATACAAAAAAAAAAAAGGAATACAGAACATCAATAATAGAGAAATTAAGAAATGTAAAAAATAACATTGAATTTTGGAAAACTACGAATATGCTAAAACCAGCTAACCCCGACCAGAATGAGATTGAATTGAGAGAATGGACAGAATATTATAAAGCCCTATATCGTGGATCGCTTATCCAGGAAGTTCATTTTTTCTCAGTAACCTATCCCTTCCTCGATACAGAAATCTCTCAGGAAGAACTTCAGCACTGTATAGCTCGCAGTAAAAATAATAAATCCCCTGGGATAGACAAATTAAAGAACGAAGTTTTTAAGATTCTTACACCGGAATGGGAACATTATCTTCGACATATGTTTAATAATGTCCTACGAAATGAGAAACCACCCAAAAGTTGGGCAACTTCTATATTGCGCTTATTTTTTAAGAAAGGGGACAGGAAAAATCCCGATAACTACAGAGGAATTTCATTAGTAAACTCAATCACTAAATTATTCACAAGCATATTAGCTAACAGAATCATGTTTTGGGCCGAATCAGAAAATATAATACCAGAGGAGCAAGCAGGGTTTAGAACTGGCAGAGGTTGCGTGGATCATATTTTCACACTGAGTTCACTAATTAACATTAACCTGAGGAGGAAAGGTAGCTATGTGTACGGAATATTTATAGACTTCAATAAGCCTTTGATTCTATAAACCATAACCTTCTATGGAAGAAACTGTTCAATATTGGCGTTAGCGGGAAATTTATCAGATTGTTGAAAGCACTTTACGATGAAGCGGCAATGCAAATTAAAATAGGAATGGCCTTATCTGAAGAAATAAAAGTTACATCTGGTTTATTACATGGAGAATGTCTGAGTCCTGCGCTCTTCATATTATTTATTTCTGATATTGTCGCTTACTTCAAAGACAAAGAGGCTAAAGGTATCTCCATAGACCAAAACCATGAAGTAATAATGCTGTTACTTGCATATGACATTGTTCTTCTTGACACTACATGGCAAGGCGCACAAAAGAAATTGAGGATACTTGAAGAATACTGCGGAATCAACGACCTAACACTAAATCCAGTTTAATCCAAAGTAGTTGTAATCCATAAGTCTCCCAAAATCAAGACTCTGAAACCTCTCTGGACTGGAATATACCAAAAACTACATTTATTTAGGGGTACCATTCTCATCCTCTGGAAAATTCCATAAAGTAACAAAACATTTTATTCAAAGGGCATCCGTGGCGAGTGGCAGGGTTTCAGAAATCCTTAGAAAAGGGAAGAGTGATTCCTGGAAAACTAAAATGACACTGTTCGATTCAATGGTTTCGACTACATTGCTGTACGCTGCTGAGATATGGAGCCTCAGGTATTTAGAAGCACTCGAAGTCATCCAGTTAAAATTTCTTAAAAATCTTTTCCTCTGGCCAAAAAGTGTTCCGAATTATATAGTTAGACTTGAGACTGGTCGACGCCCTCTGAAAATGATGGTCATGAAAAAAGTAATTAACTTTTGGACAAGACTCTCTACGCTGCCAGAGAACAGGTATCCACGAATGTGCTTCAATAGACTAAGAAGAATGCAAGAAGTTGACATCGATTTTAACTGGGTCTTTCAAGTTTATCATATAGCCACATCAACTAACACCCTCAATGAACTTAACGATATCTACAGATCGGAACTGCAATACCACAATAAGAATATCATAGAAAAAATAGAAAATCATTTCCTGTCTCTGGACATTAATAGAGCTCTAAATTCAAATACTAACCCCGTCTACAGAACTATCAGCCGTCTGGATTTTTCTTCAGAAGAGTATCTAACTTTTAATACCTGCATCCACAAACATGTATCTAATAGCCTACGTCATCTTCTTCTCCTGTGCCCGTCATCCACCGTATATAGGAAGAGATATCTGCAGCAATATATAACTGATTCACCTCCTTATGTAAATATAGAGAACATTCTCAATATAGACAGTATTGAAAAAGAAAATTATATTTACTTATTTTTATTATCAGTTTCTAAGATATACACTGTTCCCGAAATTACTAATTAACTAGTTACTTGCTCTGATGTTATTATTTAAGTATTATTTGCTTTATAGATATGATATATCAGTATTACTATTTATTTAATCTTTGTTCATTATATATATATATATATATATATATATATATATATATATGTATATAAGTATATAAGTATACTAATTATTAATTTTTAATTATCTAAAATTATGCATTTATACCAGAATCTAATAATGTGTAATATGTATATAGTAGGAGTTATATTTTATTTTATTCACAATGCAAACTTTACTAAGATGTGCGGTCAGCTACTCATAACAAGTATGTACTAAATTGTTTATATTTTGAAATATTTCTACAAGATCTTTTTCTTTAACAAATAAAGTGGTTATTATTATTATTATAATTAGGTAACTGTGATTAAATTACTTTTCTATTAATAAAACTATTTAAAATTTCTGAGCATTCTCTCAGTATTTCCCAAAATGCCGATGTTGCATCTCCCTGTTTTTTGTAATTAATAAGTGATTTCAGTATCAATTTTAGGAATTATTACTATTCATGGTATACCATTCGAAAGCTGTTTGGGTTTAAAAGTTTTTTTTGAGTAGTGCACGTTTGTAACATATGTAAAATGCAGTCAAATTTTTGGAACGGAATCAGAAACTTGCTATATCATATGTTTGGATCAATAAGTTAAATACTGGACCCTGCTATTTTGAAGTTTAAATAAGTTTATTTTAAAGGAAATTTAATCTTCTGTCTAATGAGAATATTGAAATTGCTTTATATTTAATAGTTCGGGAAATATAAACAATTATTTGTCAAGAATTAGAAATTTATTTAGAAAACATAAAATTAAAAATATCTATAAAACGGATGAGAATCGAGCTATAGTTTATATGAAATTTTTTGTTGTAAATGATGCCTAAAATCGCCTCTCGAAGTTACTGCAGTCTTATGCTGAACACCCTGTATACATAGTTTTTTTACTTGGACGAATTTGTTTCTTCCTATTCATATTTTTCTTATATCATACTTAAGAGTAAAATATACTTTTCTGAAAATATACTTGTATTTTGTAAATCGGCATTAGGGTGCTCCTAGACCTAGATAAAGACGCGTTTAAGTAAAGTGGTAGTTGATACAGCTTCACTTCTTCCTGTTTGGAACTTGTGATTGTGGTCTACTTTTCAAAGTTTATTTTTATTTTTTGTATTGATTTATTTTTTCAATGTTCTCTGGAATTCACTTTTTTGTATTATTCATCGAATCATCAAAAGCATCCAGTTCTTTCTTTATTCAAGGAAATAAACAATTCCCTGGAATTATCTAGTTTTTCCAAACAACAAAAAAAGCTATCTTTCACTGTTAACAGCCGGAGATAAAAGTACCCTTAAAATATTGCATTATGCATAAACCAAGGTGTATCAAACCGTCTCTTGCAGACCGGACGATTAGTCAGGAGACAGACTACATTATGTAAAGGAAAGAACATTTACCCGCCGTGTAGCAAAAAACAATGCCGAACGGGATTAAAAATTCAGCTTTTTGTCCGAAGGAGGTTATATATTAGTGAAGTCGGTATTACCATAAAGTGTGAACCCTCGAACAGGGAAATTCACTCGGCCCCCTTGAATTTCCAATCAACTGAGGCAGTTAACACAGCTATTGGGGTTGTTTCAGCTCCCCAGGAATTCGGATTTATCGCCTTGGTGTTCTCCCTTCCTTCGGGGATAGTCTTAGGAATATTGGCCTTTAGGAAACTATCAATAAGATATTTCAGGAATATTGGAACAAGGAAGCGGGGTAACGAATATTAATTAATGTATAGAGAAGCTATAAAGAGGAGTGGTAATCGCTAGAGTTTCGGTTTTTATGCAATGCAAGTTAAAATATATATTATTAATAAAGAAAAAAATATATCCAATAATCTATATTATTATTATTTATATACCATGAATAAAGTTTAAACAGTAAAGTAAGTGAAATAACAAAAAAGTTATGTGCAAAAAAATAAAAAATAATAGAAAATGTAAGCAAACAATTAAATTTATTAAAAGATTTTTTTTTTTCCCCCAACCGCTATTATTCTGCACTCCTCAATACATTATTATCGAATGATTTATATTGCAAATGAGCATACATACGAGTATCTAAAAATGCTCAACATTTTTTATAGGATTGACTTTTTTGAACAACCATTGACATTACGGCTTGCCTGCTTTTACACGCTATGTAGGACACCAATTTTGTTTGTCCAGACTAGTTCTTTAATTTTGGAAAATATGGACCAATCTTTTTTTTCCCAAAATGATAAAGATTTTTATTTTATATATATATAAGGACCCTCCCAGTCCTTACCTCCGCTTGCATTTAACGACAATAATTTTTATTTTTCTTATACCACTCCCTCTGATCTCATTACCTCCATTATGAAGTCTCAATCCAACTCATCTGGTTTAGACGGCATTCCTGTTAAATCATTAAAATTATGCCTTCCTGAAATCCTTCCGGTTCTCCTCTTCATATATATTTTTTCCCTCCAAAACTCTGTATTTCCCATTTCCTGAAAAAAAGGCCTTAATTCAACCCAATAACAAGAACCCGAACCCTATATCCCCAAAGGACTACCGCCCTATATCCATACTTTCCAACCTCTCTAAGCCCCTAGAAAGATTGGTGCAATCCCAAATTTCCAATTTCCTAGAAGATTCCAAGTTACTCGATCCATTCCAATCTGGTTTCCGTCCCGGGTTCTCAACACAATCCGCCCTCATCAAAATTATCACTGACATCCAAGCAGCGATGGATAAAAAAAAAACGGACCATCCTGATCCTCCATGATTTCTCTGAAGCATTCGATTCCTTAGACCATAATATCCTTCTTTTCATATTGAAATCATTGAACCTTTCCTACAGCGCCCTCCTTTCCTTTCACACCGCACCCAAGCAGTTGCCACCCCTAACCAAGGCCTATCCTATTTCCTCACTCTACAATCAGGAGTAGCTCAAGGTTCGAGCATTTCCCCTCTTCTGCTTAATCCCTACATCAATGATCTTCCCCATTCAATTCACCATTGTTCCTACCATCTTTACGCCGATGACTTCCAAATTTACTTTTCCTTTCCTCCATCCGAAATCTTAGCTACATTTTCCAAAAGACCTAGACGAAATCTGTGCCTGGGCAAATCTGAACAAATTAACGTTAAACGCAGCTAAAACTCCAGCAATTGCCATAGGATCACTTTCCCTTCTCCATTCAAATGCCAACTTTGCCACATTATTCATTTATGGTCATCCAATAAGTTTCCATTCCTCTGTTAAAAATTTAGGCTTAACCGTTGATCAAACCCTCTCCTGGAAATCCCAAATCTCCCGAAGGTCAATCGGTATCATAATACTATTTCATCGCTTCGACGCTCTTTAATTATAAGGATGTATGTACTATGTATGTAATCGTCTAATTTAATTACTAAGACCGTCAGACATAAGATATTAGCATAAATTATAGTTTGATTATGATAATGCTTTAATTTCTTGTAATAATAATATTTTATTTTCTATCATTTAAGTTTCTGTTTTTTTTTGTTTTTTTTTTTTTTTTTTTTTTTTTTTTTTTTTTTTTTTTTTTTTTTTTTTTTTTTTTTTTTTTTTTTTTTTTTTTTTTTTTTTGTAACGCTCAAGATCAAGTGGATGAAGAACTCGGATTAAACACATGAAAATCGATGGAAGAACCTTATTTCTTTTAGGTATTTAGAAAAAATACCTTATTTTTGTTAAGTCATCATTAGTTGAAATCGAAGCTCAGATAATTTCACAAAATCTTTGAATACGTTTCAAATATGTGATACATATACAATTCTTATATACGACTGTACACCCAATTATTCGATCATGAGATGATACATCAAGTTTATGACATGACTTTAGTTGACACACAATAAAATCCCTTCATCCCTTTATGCCCAACTAGTTTGTACCCTCTTATTTTTCGTCAGGTGAGAATTAATCTGGTGGGCCAAACCAGAGGAGGGGTGGGGGGAGAGGGTAGACTTGACAACTATCCGGGGAGACATTTACATCGGAACGACTCTTAGCTGGTGACCACATCTTTGTCAGCTCGGGATCAGGTATTTTTATTTTTGTCTGGGGCGAGATGCTATCGTACGTAAGCCGGTAGTGGGCATTCCATATGCTAATGCAGGGCGCTATTAGGAACTATTAGGTAGCTCTCAGTGGCGCGACATCTCATTTGTCCTCTTGGTCAGAACCTCGGCTGTCGCTGTGATTTGTTGGACGATCCATTTGTACTTAACCACTTTTGTTTTTCATAGTTCATAGTTTCCTAGACCTGGTCTAGTGGACGGATTAATATAAAAAGTTATACTCAGTTACCTAGAAAATATGTTTCCACTGCAGCTCTTGGACCGAAACAGCTTCAAATAGGGAAAAACGGAAACTATCAATTATAATATATATATATATATATATATATATATATATATATATATATATATATAAACTGTTTTAAGTCAACTATAGACACACTATGTTAAAATGAATCTGTTGGTAGTTAGTGTATGCAGTCATAGATAGACGATTAAAAAATAAATTTTAATTTATTCCTATTAATAAATGTTAATTTATGTTTCGGCCTACAAATTGAGCCTTCATCAGGGCTAGAAGAAAAAAAAACAAAAAGAGGGAGTGAATGTTAAAAATATAATAAAAGAAAGACCGTATACAAAAAAAAAAAAAAAAAAAAAATAAAATAATAATAAAAATAACAATTTTACAAAAAAATAGAAAAATGAATATAAACAAATTAAATATTTTGTTTTTAAAAAGATACTACGAAAAAAAAAAAGACAACCGGATATAGTTGACGAGCATATGTATGAAAAAATAAAGTATAACATTAGGCAGATGAACAATGTAATTGATTAATAAATAGATAAAGTGCAATCATAGATACATAACTAAAAAATAAATTTTAATTCATATTGCCGATGTTTCGGCCTAAAATCTAAGCCTTCATTAGGGCTCGAAGAAAAAAGTCATTTCATTATTGCACTATACTAAATGTATACTATACTGTCATATAGCACTATACTGTCTAATTGCTATACTTAATGTAATCATCTATCTGTTTTTGTTTTATCGTTTTGTTAGTTTTTCTTGTAGCACTGATAAAGCTTAGATTGTTGGCCAAAACGTTGGCACTATAAATTTAAATTTATTTTTTGACAGTTTCTTGTTATAACTTGTCCACTTTTTTTTTCTAAGCACAAAAAACTTCATGCAGAATGCCACATGCCATTTCTTCCAACAAGGTACATTACGTTACACATTGTAAAAAAAACTGCAGGCATAAACTCTTTTAATTTTAGCAATTCTCCTCATAAACTGTCCTAATTTTATTCACTGAGGACTAAATGAAAAAGATTGTAATAAATCGGTCTAGGTGTTAAAAAAATGGTATTCAATTGTAGAGAGGTATAGAGGGTAGGTCATATGTGTGCAATGGAAAATGTTCGTTTCGGTTTCGAAAGTACAAAAGTTTTAAAAGGGATTTTTTTTCGCGCTACGATATCAAAGTTTTGAGCTTTTAAAGAGTTCCAATTGCCTTGAGTTGTTCAATGACTGTTAGCCGAACGATTCTTAGTATAAATTCCGTTAGAGGCGTACCTCAACTAACACCATTTGTATATCGTAACAGTGGTATTTCCAATCTGGATGCATATATTTTTGTAGGTACTGCACACTGCATAATTTAAATTCCACAGCCAAAAAATTCTTTAAATCCCCCCCCCCAAAAAAAAAAAAATTATCTCAGTTTAGATCAATGATTATAGTAAGGAAACGTGTTACATGTATTTCGGATAGGTATATGTATATATATATATATATATATATATATATATATATATATATATATATATGTATATATATATACATTCGGGAAGAATTAGTGTGTACAATCATTTTCCGGTTATATAGGTTTTATAGTATATAGTTTATTATATATTATATATGTTGATGATAAGTAAAGTAGGTGATGTAGGTAGTTCTTACAGTCGAGGTTAATATTACGTGCAAACACTAAGTCTGTTATTGGTTGTTATCACTGGAATTTTTGTTATTAATAAGTCAAACAAGAATAATATTATTACAACTATTATTAACAATAATAATATTAATTAATTATAATTGAGTCACAGTGGACTAAAGTAACACCTTGAAGCTGGAATGTAATATTAAAAATATTAATTTTCATTATTAGTGAGTAACAATAATGATTCTTACAAAAGGCAACGGACGGGGACTGAATCCAGTTAGTTCTCGTGAAAACATAAACCATGTTGATAAAAAAAAACATGCAATACTTGGATCCAAAGATTTATGTTAATATATTTCTGTTCTAAATAAAACCAGTCCTAATTTAGATCTAGATATTTTTTAATGGATTTGCATTTTGTACTGATGAGTTATCTTTTCATTCATTATTTTTATAAAATGTATCTGTCTGAGATTTATTCTTCTAGTGGTTTCCCACAGTAAAGGGAAAACAAAACACAGTTTATATGTTGCTTTGAAAACCTGTAGAATTA
Source organism: Euschistus heros (assembly GCA_003667255.2). Taxonomy (NCBI): domain Eukaryota; kingdom Metazoa; phylum Arthropoda; class Insecta; order Hemiptera; family Pentatomidae; genus Euschistus; species Euschistus heros. The sequence goes on from RCWM02000011.1 coordinate 1,198,750, forward strand.
GGAATTCGAGTTCATAGTCAAGATGTGGATCTTTGAAAGGTATAATTCATATAATAACATAATTAAAATAAATTCAGCTCAATATTGGGTTAGCGGAAGCACTTTATCCAATTTGAGACATTCATAAATCCTAGCTAGCAAGTCCTAACCGCGTTCTCAGGATATTCAAATTAGCACTGCCGCACTCCTGCCTCCTCGTAAATCCTCCTCACTCCCAAATCCTCCCTGACTAATGACCCGTGACCGGGACTGAAGCTAATTCCTTCTACGTCGGGTAACAGAGGCGGAAGGTCTTCCGCAGGATTGGCGTTGGCTTAATACAGCACCAACGGATGGAATATCATGGCTGAATGTGGTTGGAATTTTGAAGATTTCGATAAGGGAAGTGGATATAGATATGATAAAATAATAAGTCCAGGGAGGGTCCACGCTCCAACTAGATTACAAGGCTATCTATACTCCAGAATGCAAGCTATAATAAAGCTATTTAGGTATAGCGAGCTATGAATGCAGAGGGTGAGATACGGTAAAAAAAAAATCGTTTTCTCAAAAAAACAAATAAAACAACAGTGGTAGACTACTGCAACATTTACTATACAAGCATTCAGAGCTCCTAATTAAATACAAAATACTTATGAGTATGAGGCTCCACTAAACCATCTAATTCTCGTATCCTTAATATACAAAATCCTCCGTAAAATTCTTATTTCTCCATGTCACAAATAAATATATCCATTACGGTCATATATATTTTTTAATGTCCCATATTTTGCAGAATTGGACCATAAGATAACTATCCTTCCGTGAAAAGCAACATAACAACTCGAATCCACTAGTCTCCCAACCTGCTTAGGAATAAATTCCCGATAACCCTGTGAGGTATCTAAATATTAGAAAGCCTAGAGACTTTCTAGTGTTAAATGAGTGGATTTTTACAAGTTATTGTGACCATTTTACAGCACATTTACTTATTATACAGGGTGAGTATCTCTTAGTGTAAAAAAAAAAAAAAATTGGGTGAAACTAGATCAAAACTGTAGCAAAATGCTTCAGACCACACCTTTATATTCCAATCAGTTGCAGATATACGATAAATCAAAGCCTTTTTTGAGGAAACCACGTTTTTTTTTTTCATAAAAACTGTAATATCTCCTTTTTGTTTAAATATTTTTTTCAAATTTTGACCACATATTCGGATTTAGCATTAAATTTTCTATAAGAGCAGAGTACATGTAATCGAAAAACGGTAAG